>JAWNPK010000048.1:1630000-2830000 GCA_035047565.1 Drosophila mulleri | reverse complement strand
TATATACATACATATGTATATAGTGAACTATATCTCCTGATTTCACTTACCTTGAACGCAGGCCATCGTCTAGAGCATTCGATATGCCCTCCTCAATGGTGGGCAAATCGGATGAGAAACGATTGATCGGGCGCAGGACGCGCAGCGTGCGACTGGATAATTTCCAGACAAGCCGCTGCTTGTAGGGCGCCTTATTCTGTCCATTGTAATGGGACAGAATGCCCGAGACAATGCTAAAGCCGCAGGTAAAAACGCGATCGGGTATCTGTAAAATATGTATATATATGCTTTATAACTTTCCATATTCTTATTCATCATCTTTGTCGAACATACCCTCATGTACTCCTGCAGATAGAGTATGTACTCAAAGACATGCTTCAGTTCGGGACTGCCACGTGTGTACGACTCCTTAATATGGAAATCCAGATGCAGGCAGATGAGCACTAGAGCCAATGTCGCTGGCGTTATCACGGTCGTCTTGACATCGCACAGTAAGATCTCCAAGCGATTCTCCAGTTCCTCCAATTTAATGAGCTGCTGATAGAATTTAAAGAAATCCCCACCAATTTGCTTAGCCAAATTGCGGAAGAGTGCGTAATAGATGCGCAGGTAGCTAACGGATGTGATCGGGGCATGCCCCATCTGTACGCCCAGTTTGTTGGCAATGACCCCGGCCATGCGTTCCAGATCGCCAGCGGTACAACCACACTGCAACAATTTAGAATGTTAGACAATGGCATTTACCCTAATGTGTGTGAGTGTGCGTGTGCGTGAATGTGTGACATACCTGAGATATTGTAACCAAATCGTCGGCAGGTATGGGCTTCAAGTCCAGCTGCTTGATGGCCAAATGGAAGGAGGCAACGCTCATGCAGGCCATATGCTTCGGCTTGACAGCCATGCGATCGAGAAAACGATCCACCAGGCTCATCGCCGAGAACAGCACATCCGATGGCAGCTCGTACCACATCTTCAAGCAACGCAGCACATACGCCGATCCATCACGTCCGCCGGCAGTCACCTCACGCTGTAAATATAGAGAATGATAAATATAAATATTGATAAAATAGGATGTTCCATATATTATATATAAGATTAGATTAGGAATGCAGTCAAATAGTTAATCTGTTAGTCAGTCAAATAGTTTGATTGATTCGCAAAAAGTGCAATCAATGCTTATCATACAATCAATCGGACTTCCCAGTCAATCAGTTAGTCATTGATTCAAGGTCTTAGATAATCGTATTGATATTCTTATCAACCTACCCTCGACTCCTTGGGAAGCAACAGTACTGTATGGTATTTATCCTGCAGTGCATCGTACTCCTTCAGCGTCTCGTACAGCTCATCTGAACTGAGCGCATGTAATTGATCCTCTAGTTTTTTGAGCGCTGTTGGCTCTGCTGCTCCAGCTCCTTGTCCAGCTGCTGCTTCTGTTTCCAGTGTTTGCTGTTGTTGTTGTTGTTCGTACTTTTGATATTCCAAGCCAGCAGCACCCGGTGTCCCATACCGGCCCTCGTCCGCAATCCTCATCCAATCAGTTGGCATCTCTGCATTATGATCCACCAAGTTGATGCCACCACCATTGATTGATTCGCCCCTCAAAATAGCCGCCGCTGCCTGTGCCGATGTGGATGGTTGTTCATCATCGACCAGGATTGCATTGATGCTAATTGCATCCATGTTGTTGTTGTTGGCGTTGTTGATGTTGTGGTTGCTATTATTGTTGGTGATGTTGTGGTTGTTGTTGTGGGGCAAATCAAGTGATGGCATAACCGTTGAGGACATCAGCATCGATGACCGCTGCTGCATCAACTGCTCCTGCTGCTGCCGCAACGCCAGCGCCTGCTGCTCTGCCTCCAGCTGTTGCTGCAATTGGCAATACAATAGAGCCTCCTCTTCCTCCTGCTGTTGCTGCTGTTGGTATTGCGCGTATTGCAGTTGCTGGTGCTCGAGCTGTTGCTGGTGCAGGTGCAGTTGCTGTTGTTGTTGGTGGTATTGCTCTTCTTGGGTTAGAGTATTATCCAAACCACTATCAACGACGGCGTATTCGGCGGCAGCAGAGTTGCGTACAGGGACAGACATTGTGAGGGCTGGCCTAGTACCTGTATATGGCAAGGTTTGTTTTTGTTGTTGTTGTTGTTGTTTTGTATAATAAAACAGCAAAAAGATACAAAAATCTCTTTGCGTTAAGGCCAAATATATGTATGGTATATATATATATATAAATGTGTCCCTTGATCAACTTGTTTGATATGATTTTATTTTCAGCAAGAAGCCCACAAAATTGAATTTCAAGCCAAATTCAAAAAATTATTTTTCTTTTTTTGCAGTATATCAGCGAGTTCACTTAGAAAAAACTAAATGCTCTCTCAATCTGCAGCTCGAAATTCAAGACTAGAAATGCAGCGCTTCAGGGATTATATAGGTCTCTATATCCTCTTTATATAGCAACTATATTATTATAATCCACTGGTAGCGCGAATGCAACCGAAAATAAAATAAACTGTTTGCTACTTGTGCTGCACACACCGGTTCAAGTAGCCCAGAGCCGAAATCCAAATATATAGCTCTGTTAATAGCCGAACAAAAACCTTAATGCAATTCTTTCAACAATTTGCAAACAGTTAACAAACAAAACGCCCTCAACAATGCAATATATACATATATTGAAACAAATATATCTATGTATATAGCGTGACAATTGTGCTTAGTGTACAAATGACAATAACGAAAGACAATCTAGATTTCTTGTCTATCAGTCAGTCAATGCGCACAAATTGTCTTTATCTTCTTTTGTGAAACAATATTTAATTAAATAATATATAAATTATATAATTTCTAGCATCAATGTGGTTTATTATGTGTTCGCTCAATGCTTAGTACGATAATAAACGCTAGACGCTGAAATTGTTTACAGTGTATTCAGTTCGTAGGGGAACTGATTTTTTAGATGCTTTGAATTTCTTTCGGAAAATTCTCTTTTAGCTAAAATATATAAAAACTTACACGCTGCAAAATTATGCAAGCATATTTATTAATTGTTAGGTCAAATAAATAAATAAATAAATATTTAAATAATACAATATATATATATTTTTTACTGGGTAAATAAATGCTAAATGTCAAATGTTCATTAATGTCAAATTAAAATGAATTGAAATATTATTGTTATTGTTATTTTGGCAAAGAGCATTGCTCTTGTTGCGTTTCATTTTTTGTTTATACATACATACATATATGTATATTGAATTGTTTACAATGCGTTGAACGAACTTTGAGCGTTATTAACTGAGCATAAAAGTCGAGTACACAGTGTGGCAAGCAATTTCGACATTGGAATACATTTTATATTTTTTGCCTGACCTCACGTCAAATTGCTTACATTTTTATTCAAATCACACAACGTAACAAGGCTGCAAGTGGGCGGGTTGGGCGTGATCGCTGTCTCAAGGCAAGCTACATATAAATAGTCTGGGAAATAGTTATACAGAATGTCTAAGAATTCGAGACAAAAATATATTGACTTCCCTGAGTCCTCAACATTGATTGATTTCCGATTGCAAATGAAGAAAAGAAAAACAAAGAACTCAATACAAAAGCTCTCTGCGCACACTTGAGTAAACAAAGTGGCCGCCATCTTGTTCCAATTCAGCGTTCGCCTTACTGCTAATAATATGAAATCGACACACACACGCACACGCATAAGAGCAACACACAGAATCGGATACGCTGGGATTGAGAGATAACAGCAACAGCGAATGTGCCAGGGCTGGGCAAGCTTTCTCTAATGCTCATGGGCTAGCAATTGACATGGAGGAAGCGAAAACAAAACATTAAATAATCCAAACACAGAAGCAAATGATAAATGACATAAAAACTAACAAACACAGTATCGAAATTTGAAGCTGTGCAGACGACTGGAGCGGATCTACTTGAAAGTGCGAGATAAATATTTATGGCATTGTGGAAAATAGCTGTCATTGGTGCTGCAGCATAGCAGCAATTGACGTATGAAATATTGTAAGTAGCAGCGGGAAATGGTGCTAAGAAAAACTGTTGGGTATTTATAGTTGAAAGGGAAATTTAATTGTAAACATACAGCCCAGACGAAAAAAAAAAACCCAAATTAAAAAAAAAAAAACGATCACAAGTGTTAACAATGTGTTTCAAAACAGTTGTTATTAGCCTGACCATGGTTAGCAGCTTAAGACCCCGTTTTCAGAAGGCTAAGCTTAACTGAGTTAAAAATACCCTAATGAGCAATAATTCAAGTTCGAATTAATTTTAACTCGTTTCAAAATGGCCAATGAATCAGATATACAATATATAATTCAGAATACGGTGATCAATGCGACTGAACTTTCCCCTAAGAAACTGACCGCACCTTTATCATATTTCGAATGTGAATCAGACTAACCAAACTGGGCATAATATCCACATATCTGACGCATTTGCAGAATTTATTAAAAAAAAAAAAACAAGTAAGAAAGCTCTAGTCGAGACTGCTCGACTACGAGATACCCTGAACCCTCCGAGCAACAGCCATTTCAATCATTTTTAGTGTCATTCAGCTTAAACAAACACACACACACACGCAAACATATACATAGACACCCATAGGCACGCACGCATTAACAGGCATGGGCTGCAGTGTGGGCTTACTATGGGAACTTAATTGTTCAATAACTTTTTTTGTGGACGTACGTTCTTCATGAAACTCTCAGAATGTGGTTTTATCATTACTATGCGTATATTTGCCAAAGCTCAAGTCTCTAGTATTTGAAATACGCCTTTTACAGAGATGAGGGTAAGGGGGTGGATATAGGGGTGGGGGGTGAATTATAACAAAAATCGAAATTCTTTCACGTGCAGTCGAGTCTACATTTAAAATTTGGACACTTTAGCTCTAAAGGTGTAGGAGATATAATTTTATAACTGGTTTTCGATAAGGTTTTTGATCGATAAAAAAATAACGGGATGAGTTATCGATTTTTAGTGATAAACTCGATATCCGCGTGCTATATACGAGCATTTTAAAAAAAGTTGAAGTCTCTATCTTCTATATCTTCAGAAATCGACGCGTTCATACATACGGACAGACGGACAGACGGACATGGCTAAATCGATTCAGTTTGTCGCCCTGATCAAGAATATATATACTTTGTGGGGTCTGCCACGCCTCCTTCTCCCTGTTACATACTTTTAACAAAACCATTATACCCTGATTTCCCATTTTCAATGGGTTCAGGGTATAAAAAAAAAAAAAAAAAAAAAAAAAATGAATATAAAAACATCACCAGTTGACGAAAACATACAACTCACGCTCTTTTTTACTTCCGTTCATGAAACACAATAATAAACCCACTCGCTATGGATCAACAAGTGCTTCAATTCAAGGTCGCCCAGCTAAGAAACAAGTTTTCGATAATCATAAACATGACGGTGCAGCCCTGCAATGAGCTCCAAAGCTACAAAAGCAACAAACTAACGGTACCAAGTCAAAGTTCAGCTTGACACTCTGATGGGCTTAAAGCTGCATGCAATGCGCAATAGTACGAAAGAGACAGAAGATCAGAGAACTAAAGCTTTAGCTGCTTGTCATCTTATGCGAGTTGTGTATATGTAAGTGTTTGGGTGTATTGCTGGTTGTGCTTATTTGGATTGGGCTGGCCTCCCTGTCGTCGCACAAATGAGTGCGAGTGAGAGACCAAATGTTCTCTGTTGGCACATTCAAGGCTCATATTTTAATATTTATTTACACACACACATACATACATACATATTCATATATGTAAATATCGTTATACCATATTTCCAAATTCAATTCGATATTTTCTAAATTGAATTAATATTTTTTTAGTTTTTGGTTTTAGTTTCTCGTCTATGTGTATTTTGTTGATCTTTTGATCAACGAAAAACAATATTACGCGTGCCGCTGACGCAAAGCACGTACGTGCACACACACATTTAGAGCTACATATGTATATGTACGTGTGTGCACGCCTGCTTGCATTTGTATGTATGCGTGTAGTTGTTTTTATTTTTATAAGAGCTTTACCTAGGCTGTTGCTGCTACTTGTTGTTATTGTTATTAACTGCTCGAACAACTTGGCCAACATTTACGAGTTTGTAAAAAATTTCACTTTTTGCCTATTTTCGTAACTAAAAAACGCGAGTTAAACGAAGACGAATGCTAGTCGGGTGTGTGGTTGGGCCTGCTCAGGTGTGAAATATGAAAATATATTGGAATTTATGTATGTACATACATACATATGTACATAAAAAAGCGTTTATTGTTTCTATTCAGTAAGCACAGACAACAACCTCCAACTAAAAGAAAAAGGTAATAAGTGAGAGTGAGCGAGAGCGAGAGGCAGGCCGAATAAGGAGGGAGAGACGCTGCTGATCTTATACTTATATGTATGTACATCTATGTGTATCCACATATGTACGTACATCTATGTGTATGTACATATATTAAGTGCCTAAAAACGAAAGTGAATTATGTCGGCGTTTGTGTTCATCTATTCTCTATTTGCTTTAGCTAAAGTGCATGAAATCAAAACAAAAGCTAGTTAAGAGCTTGCAAAATATTTTCCATGATTTTGTTGTTTTTGTTTTGTGACGCTGTTTAATTAACAGACGCGAACGCAGACGCACACACGCAAGTGCGAGAGGGACGTGCATAGTGTCAAATAACACCTGCACGAGCGAGATGCCCTCTATTAATCAGCAGTATTTTTTTGCTTTTATGCTTTTTTGTTTTGCACTGTCGAACGGTTTATTCATTTATCAGCGCTTAATTGATGTTGGGCTGCGTATTTAAAGCTGCTGAAGGTCAACAAATGACAAGACACTTGAAGCCACTGTTTAAAATAAATAAAAAGTGAGACCTACAGAGCTTTCGAGTGCAAGCAAACAGACATCAAGCAGTTGCATCAACTCAAACAACAGCAGGTCGGGAAATTTCTGCATTGCTTCTTGCATCACGGTGCATACTGGGCCGACGCTACGCGTCATACGTGACGCCAAACAGGTACACAACAGTTGGAGTTGCCACCCTGCGTGAATTGGTTTGATCCGCGACATGTACCAATGCCACCATTCCGTCTGCTTTTAATAAGTGACCAACCCCTTTGCTGAGCTTAAAATAACCAACACATTCCACTGGCGACTTTAACTTTGATGAAATTAACAAACAAAATTGCGCACTGAACTGTTAAGGGCTGTCACCAGGGTGTCCGCTACCCCAACCACCACCAAAGCCAAAGCTGCCCAACCAGGAAGCCACATAGACGACGTCGCGACGTCCAAATTTGGTTTTCAACCCCAAGCATATACATACATATATCCAAACAGCTGTACACACACACACACACACACTCACACGCATGTAAATATTTATAGCGTACAGTGCGAAGTGGCCGACAAAGCGGAAACATCAAATGCTGCCCCGCTGACAGGGCGCAGGCGCAGCAGCTGTCCTGTGGCATGCGCTGCGAGATAAATTATTGAATTTCCATGGAATGGAATGGAAACAGTATTGTTTTATTCTTTTTTACTCAAATTGCTGTATGCATCGTTTGTAGATACATAAACAAAGCAGAAAGAGAAAAACTAAACAAATAAGAAATTTCGTTAGCAATAAAATTGTTCTATCACTCTGCGTGCAGCTGAACTGAATTCGTGATTCCGAATCACGCGTCTAGCTTCATGTTCCGTTTGCAAGTTCAACCATTGAACTTTGTCTGTCGCTAGTTTGATCCCAGCGGAACTATGTTCACTATCTGCGTATGCATATATTTTAGATGTGCATATGTATGTCTGAGGCCTGTCTCGACAATCTGTCAATGGACTCGACTCACTTAAATAGAGCGGACGTATACACGAATACATATATTTGCATTTCTATTATCGCCCGACTTCCATGCCTTAAATTAGTTTTCATTATCGGCGAGTGAAACGAAAAATGCATTGAGGAATTTTCGTTCATGCCAATTGTCATTACAATCGCGAACTGTATTCAATTTTAGAGGTAATTGGTTTAGTGGTCTTTTATGGACGCGTCTAGATAAGCCCTTACTGGACAAACATGTCCGCACTTTGTACCCGAATGGAAACAAAGAGGAAAAATTACAGGAACTGATAAGTGGGCTTTGAATACACATAAATTCATATGTATGTTTATCAGCTTTTCAGTACAATCTAAGTTGTTAATTCCATTAGATAGAGGAAAACGTACAGCGGATGTAAAAATAAGATAAATTATTATCGCATATTGTAAATTGTTATTACATATATATTGAAATGATGTGCAGTGAAAGCACAGTTGGACACTTGTCATAGGTTATTGAACTAGAGTCACATCACAGAATTGAAAAGTATGTCCAATTCAAAATCATTCCACAGTGTTTCATGTCGGGTGGGATTCATGTAGCATTCCACGAAATAAACTGAGATAAAACCATTCGATCTTTTCGCCCGCCCACAGCATTGACTTATTACGATAAGTGGTCCCAGTTGCAGTTGCGATTCCATTCTCAGAACGATAAGTCGATGCAACGATTTGCAAGCAGCTGCCAGGGCTGAAATCTAGCAGCTGCCCTGGAATGCCTCAGCACCTTTCAATTGAATTAGAAAACGACATCAATAGAAAACCCAATATGAAGAGGATGGAAAATACAACGAACAGGCAGCAACAATTGAAAAAGGGGTGGTCCGAACAAAGTCGTTTTTTTTTTTTTTTGGTTGGCACGAGTTTACACTCATTGTTGCCAGAGGCAACTTGAATTACCTACATATGTATGTATATATGATGGAGGGGTTGAAAAGCCTATTTCAACTGGGAGCTCTATAAATTAACTTTTGTTGTACGAATTCTGAAATGCTTATTGAGCTCATTTACGCTGTACAGTGGTACTGCAAAGGTCGGCTTTTTTTTATATACGTATAAATATATAAATATGCGTCACTTTATGGACTTGATATTCCTATATGACAACAGCTGTTCAATATACAATGTAGTTTTTTTTTTTTTTTTTTGTCATACTATTTTTTTTTTGGCGGTAGAGTCAAGTTTCACTTGAGACTGTCGCGACGAAAGTTTTTTTTCAAAATTTGCAAGGCGAGTAACGGGATATTGTCAAAAAATATATATACATATAAACATACATATATGTATCTTGATTAGTAACCGAAGATACATACTGGATAACTGTGCATCAATACAAGTGAATTTTTTTTATTTAACAAATACGGAATTACGGGCTATTTAAGGGGCGGCTGACCGCAATCAAGATCAAGATCTCTCTCTCTCTCTCTGAATCTTTCATGCTCTCGCTCAATGCCTCTATTTGACAACAGTAACACACACACAAACGATGTAAAGACGCAACAATGAAAAAACTAATAAAATGCGCGCCAACGCCTCAAAGTCAACAAAAAAGACGCTAAAGACGCTGGGCAAAGAAAAAGTATGTTGAAAATATAATAGGAGGGGCATAGGTAAATGAAGGGATAAGCAAAGCAACGGTACGCACAGCCAAGCATCTCCCACACAAACACAATCATACACACACCACTTATACACTCTCAGGCAAATATGTACATATTATTTGTGTGGGAGCCCTTACGAAGGTTATTTGTTCATGGCTAAAAACGAATATGTATTTATGTACATACATACATACATATGTGTAAAATATAGTATATAACATAAAATATGTTTGGTGCGACGCTACCAGCAAATTGAAATCAACAAATATGACCCAGAAAGCAAAAAAAAAAAAAAAAAAAAAAACGCTGAAGGTGAAATCAAGCAAAGAGAGCGAGAGCGAGATAGAAATCAATATAAGCAAAGTAAATTCCAAAGACTCAGACGAGTTAAAATTTTTCTATAAGTTTTGCTAAGTTAAAAAACGAGTTAATAGCCTAGCTAAGATTTTGGGGCATGTAAATATGCGCAAGTATAAATAAATTTTTCAATTGGCTGACGCAATTTTCGAGCTTGCACTCATACATTCAAATCTTATGCACTGGTATTGGTGTAAGAATACAAAGCAAAAAACCAAATGGGAACACGAACATTACGCACACACACAACAAACTCTTTGTTTGCGCACTGCGAGTGTATATGTTCAGAGAGCCAGAGAGACGCGAACGATACACTATGGAATTGAAACACTTCCACTGGTTGGATCTCTCTCACCCAGTGCGTCGCTAACAATAAACGACATTAAAAATACAATCGCATACAAACTACGCATAATATGAGGTTAACTAAAAATGCATTGAAGGTATTGCAATAATTAAATTGTTTAGTATTCTTTTTGCGCGTATTGTTTGGTTAACTGTACTAGTGGGATAGCATCACAGTTTCTCTTTGTCTCTCTCACAACAGACCTATGAATAGCAGCTCCACTGTACCCCACTCACACACACACACACATGCATATATGTAGATACATTTATGCTCGAACAGCTGGGAGACGAATTGAGAGTTGAAACAAACACGTAAATTGTTTCTACAATTTGTTTCATATCTGCTTTGCATTTAAGTTAATACATACTCAAATGTAACTGTGTATTTGTATATACAAATGTATGTACATATATACGCTTACCCACAATAGAAAACAATTGACAAGGAACACACAAACTAGGCCTTTTTGTGATTTAACGCAATGAAATTGTTGTAATTTTTTTTTTTTTTTTTTTAAATAGGTATGCTTACGTTTTTACAGCCATTTTGTTGTTTTATGTTGCGCAGGAATGTTTTGAGATGAGTTAGTTACTTGAGAATCTTGGCGAAAATTATATTATTGCACTCGAAAAATAAGTGTACAGTTGAAAGTTGGTTCCTTTGAACTATACTAAGTGTTTTGTTGTTAACTAATTTGTACTGCAAAAATGTATCACAGTGAACTTGTTTTTGTCATAGTCTATCGGTTAAGCCAACATTCTTCATATTCTTTGCAAACAGTTTGTGGATCGATTTTTCCCACGCACTAATTTAAGAGTGGTAGGTTTTTTCTCATCAGCTGCACATCGTTATTCCGTTGTTGTGTACTACGTTATTTTACTTAATTTATGTTAAATATACATTTGATCTTGCATGTACTTAAAGTAAATTTCAAATTATAACACAATTTTTTTTTAATACAAAATCTCACACACACATTCAAATACAATCACACACGCACTCGCTCAATTACAGTCCAAACGGTACTTTGCTTTGTTGCTTCCAAATGTAAACTGAGGAATCAAACAGGGGAGAAAAACATACATTGGCAACCAATGAACATGTTGCCTCACTCACTCAAATGTTGCCTCACTCGTGTTGCTACGAAATTGAATTGTTGGAAAGAGTGAACAAATGTTGCTCACTCGTGCTGAGCTGCTTTGCCCAAGAGCTGTACGTGTTGAGAAACATTCGGTGCAGTATTTAAATACTACAAATTTGAGTAAAAAAAGTATTTTTTAGAAACATAAATTGCCACTTGTTAGATGCTAGATTTTTTGTGGCATTTCTGCAAAATATCCATAAGGTGGCAGCCTTTCAATGCGCGTCCCTTTTAAAATTATAGTAAAATTGTATGAATAGCAAATTAAATAAGAAAATTTCAAATAGAATAAGTACATTTCTCATACATACATATGTATATTTATCTCATCATGTATTTCACCAACTTTCGAAACTATTCAATTCTATAATACTTCTCACATATCGTTTCAAATTTTATTACAATTTTTCAACAAGCCATTTCAGAATCATATTTACATTTCATTTTATGTTTATTATTACGCATATTTTGTATACATTTTCACCAAATAGTGAAAATCTGTTTCTATTTTTTAACTGTTGCTAAGCAATTTAATGAATGAACCCGTGGGGGCGGGGAGCAGTTTCGCTATTTACACATACACAGACAAATATTATTGCTTATGTATGGGTACTTCCAGAAACTTGCAGCAACAAGCTTTATACATAACTATTCGCCATATTCATAGCAACATTAAATGCACTTTTGTAATCTGACAATCTACATTCATTGTATAAATTGCAATTTGTATAAGAACTCAATTATATGAAGCAAATAAGAAATAACCTTTTATTCAAGATTTCGTCACAGACCTGCACATACACACACACACACACACACACTCGGAATCTTATTGGAAGAAACGCGTGGCGTAAGGCACTCGGATAGCTCAGTTAATTTAACGCTAAAAAAGTCGTTTTTGCATTGTTAAACAGTTTATAATTAGTAATATTAGTATTCTTAATGTTTTTTTTTTTTTTTCAATAACTTACCCGGATGCCTCTGCGTTTTAATCAGTATTTGTCTTTTTTTTCTGAACTTCGACACGACCAAATATATGTAAATATCTAAATGAAATGAGCTGTTGAAGGGCTGGCAAATGCTTTGGTTGGCAATTCGGTTCTTCGGAACCAGTTGCGTGAGTGAGCCATTAATCGCTGTTCACATTAATACTTTAATTGATTCTCTGGTCAGTGGTGGTAGCTAATGTTTAATTATTCAAAAATTGCGAATTTAATATGTTTAAATATTGACCGATGATATTTATTTATTTATCATCCCCGTTTTTTTTTTTTTTTTTTTTTTAGTCTTAATGTTACAAGCCACTGTTAGTATTATTTATGGAATTTTTATACTATTACTAGATAATTATAAATAAATAATCTAATCATTGACGCACTGAATGTCAAAATACAACCAAACGGTTTCGCCACAAAAGCCATACACGTTGGCCAGGATCCAGAGCAGTGGAACAGCGCCTGTGTGATACCGCCCATCACAACGAGCACGACTTTCAAACAGGATGCGCGAGGAGAGCATCGAGGCTATGTTTATTCGCGAGGTGGCAACCCCACTGGCAGCGCTGGATAATGCCAACTATGGTTTAGTGTTCTCTTCTGGCCTGGGCGCCACGACCGCTGTGCTGGCTATGCTCAGCCGTGGCGATCACATAGTGATGGGCGATGATGTCTACGACGGTAAAAATCGCTTTATCCGCCAGGTGGCAACGCGCTTTGTTCTAACGGCCACATTTGTGGATGGCACGAATTTGGAAAGTTTCCGTGCCGGAAACAAAGCTCGTTTGGCTGGAATCGCCAACAAATCCGTTGCTGAAAGTCGGGGACATTAAGGCTCTGGTGCAGATCAGTCGGGAATCGGGCAAAGATGCGATTGTTGCCGTGGATAACATCCTCCTACTTCCAGCGTCTGAGGATTGATGATATCAAAAATGCTTTGGATGTGGCATCTAAAGTTTGAGTTCTTTGAGAATGTAAAGATGGGAGTATTTTTATATGTTTATATATATGTATATGTATTTTAAAATGAATTGATCTTCCATTTAATTATTATTATAATCAATAAACAGGTTGGATTATTTCCTACTTCAGCTGATTTTTACTTGAATAGATAATATAAAATTTTATCTAAAATATATGTAGTTTTCTAAGTATGTATTTTGATTTTCTATTATTCCATTATAATCAATAAAAATAAAAGATATTCTACGATTTTCAATCTTCGTTTAACTGTTGTTCGAAGAGTTATATGAGATTGTAAGCTGGTCTTAATGATATTAAGTCATTTGATTTAGAATACCAGGAAAAAAAAATAATCTTCCTTTAAAAAACATTTTTTTTTGTCTATAAACCATAAATGCAAAGAAAATATATTTTTCAAGAAAAATTTGCATTGTTTATCTGTTGCTATAAAATAATTTTAGTCAATCTTAGGGATATCTAGTCTTTAGTTTGGACTTAAGAAGCTCGACCGTGTAAGTTTCTTTCCAAAGAACTCTAAAAATACAAAACTAAATGAAGATACATACTTATATGATATATGTATAATAGCAAATTGTCTTATCGAGAGTTAAATATACATATTTGTATACATTTTAATGATAATATAAAAGTTAAATGAATATTTATCAATAGATCTGATAACATTGAACTAAAAGTATGACAATTCATCTTGAAAAATAAAAAAGTATATGTTTAGATTAGCTATGCTCTCCTATAAACAAAGAACAAACTTTAAAGTGCTGATCGAATTGCTCTATAGACTAAACAAATATGAGAGACAAATATTTGAGACTTCTTATTCAGTTAGCATACATATTTATAGGTGATATATATATATATGTATATGTATATATATATAGACAAGACTAGCTTGGAGCTTTATAACTATGCCTATATAATTAATAACTATACTCTACGTAGTTTATTGTGTGCTATAATGTGGTCCTGGTGTGGGCACGCTCTTCAATGGCGAATCGTAGTCAGGGGGCGGCTGATCAAGTACGGTGGGCGTGGCTGTGTCTGGCGCCACGGCCGTTCCAATGCGCTCCTGCAGCGTCTCGTAGAGTTTGTGGATGTGCTCATTGTGTGCCGTCGTTGGCTGCATGGCCTTCATCAGTGTCGCCAGGCGTCCAGCGGGCAACTTATTGTAGACGTACCAGAGCAGCTTCATCATGTGCCTGGAGGTGACGTTCTCGCGCGTTAGACCAGCGAAAATGAACTCATCGAAGAGTGTGGTGCAGAAGTCTTCGGTGGCAAACTCCTCGCTCATGGGTATGAGCAGAGCAATCAGCGAGTGGAGGAATGGATCCTCGTAGGCACGATAGTCTTTGCAGGCCGACAATATGGCCAGAACACGCAGCAGACCGACGCGATCCTTGACGCGGGCCGTGTGCAGCGTATAGTACATGGCCAAAATGCTGGCCACCGAGCTCTCCTGAATGTAGGCCTCGACGGCGTCCGGCGCCGGGCCAGAGTGCTCAATGGTCGTCAATGCGGACTCACGCTCATCGGGCGGAAGTTTGGCGTGCAAATTTCGGCACTGATCGTCCACCATGAGCGACATCAGAGCAGGTAGAAACTTGGTCACCACCTGGCTATCGAGCTTTGGCTCCTTAAAGTCCTGGGTATCGATCATGAACCAGGCACTTAACCCTAATGACAACATGCGCAGCAACAGTATCAAAATTTGATTGTCTCGCGGCATGCCCTCATTGTTGATCAGGTGATTCAGAATCTTAATGGCAGAGGTGGCCAGAAAATTAATGGCATACGGATCACACAGTGTCATGGAGAGATCGCCCAGAACCTGCTCCTGACCGCGCTTGATGTTATCCAGAAATCCCTGAAGTTCCCTCGAGCGTTTAATATCCACATTCTTCTCTCGAATGCAAGCGTCCAGGCACCACGTGAACTTGTGGCACGGATCAATCGAGATGATCTCTTGCACTTCCAGATCGTGCAGTGCCATCAGCAGCTCCGCCCGTAGCGTGCAATAATGGACATTGCGTGTGCGCAAGAAGAGAGTGCGCAGAAACTGGAGCACCATATCGTAGAGCTTCACGCTATTGCCAATCATGTTGGCCAGCTTCTGGACGACTTCGCCCTGCCGACGCACCTTCGGTGTGGGCTGGAAGAACAAGTTATTCAGATTGGTGTGATCAAACAGGATGTGCTCCTTTTCGCGAATATATTGCGATAGCAGTGGAGACACCTCGTCACCAAATAGGGATTGGTTATCGCGCCATATTTGCCGCTTCACTTCGGTGTCTGTATCCGCATAGAGCTCGCGATCACGCATCAGAACGCGCAAGTACTTGTCATCAATGTGCTGGGTATTCCGGAGTATGGCCATCACAACAGGACGCAAATACTTCACACGCACCACGGGAAAACTCTTGACCAACAGATCCTTGAGTTTCTTTTCGCGCTCGCGTGGATCCTTCTGACCCAGCTCGTTAATGTGCGCGATTAGCTTGTCACGCAACTCCTCCATTAGCGATGTATGGAAGTCCAGGCGTCGCACACCATGCAAATCCAATAAAGGCAGCATCGGACGCAGAGAGGGCAGCAAAACACCATTTTCGAGTTGGAAACTCTCGATAGCTTTCAGTGGATCCGTGCATGAGGTAAGTGCCTCACGTAGAAACGCCTGGCCCGGTATATTAACATCCTCCAGTCCGGTGCCAGTGCTTTTTGCAGGCGTACTCATTTTTTATTTTTTGTTTTTTTATCAACAAAACAAATTATTGTCTGTTTCACTCAAATAGCAAATGGCAGATTGTGAAACCAGGGCTGCGCTAGCTAACAAGTGCTAGGGATGAGCTTTATTCTCAGCTGTACATTTGAGATGGCTGCGTGCCCTATCGCCAATCGGTTTTGATTATGACATTCAAGAATTAAAATAAAAACACTTTTTTTTAGCAAATAAGTATTCCTTAAATATTTATTATGTTAATATAAAATTAGTATTAATATGTATATTTTATTATGTTTACGTTTGTTGTTTTCTATACTCGATACTTGTAACGGGTACCCGTTGCAAATATAAATAGCACCCATCTCTGAAAAGAGCACAAGAACAGAAAAGCAAATTGGGTGGAAAACTGGCTATAGATGTGCGGAAAATTATTTACTGCAGTTTAACAGTCGAGTATTAAAAACGCTGCAATTAAGATATATTATAAACAGTGCAAGGCAATAGAAACCAAATAAAAAGTTAAGAAACACCGCTCGCCAAGTGATTGTGAGTGTATATGTCTGCGTCTACTGCTGCTGCTACTGCTGCCGGACGTTCAGCCATAGAAGAAGTGGCAAGAGCAGAGGAGAGCAGAACGAATGGGAGTGAAGAAGAAGAACTAGCTGCAAGAAAAGCCTTGCTGTTGCCATAATTACGGTAGCTTTGTGGGAGTTCAAGTTTAACAGCGCGCGCCTCTAAGTGTGTGCGATTGTGTGTGTGTGTGCAATCATTTTCGATGTGTGCGTAACACCCCCAAAGGCGCTCTCTTTGGCACAAGTTGTAAAGTTACAACAACAGCAACAACGGCGGTAACAGCAATAACAACAATAACAATAACTGCTTGTAAGCAGTAAAAAGGGGGAAAGAGAGGAGAGATTGCTGTTCGCTGACTTGTCGTTTGTTTTGTGCGCACATTCGCGTGCTTCTCTTTGTTTCGGTTGGGCGCTGCGCTTTATTCTATTTTGTGATATTTTTTTTGTGAGTGCGCAACGCTAGTGGCGAACAGCTTCGCTTTGTGGCCATCAGCTGGATACGGATTTTGTGACGGCGGCGAGACCAACAACGCCGAAGTGGATGCACATGCACGCGGTGGCCTGGGCATTGCCCAGGACTTTGGCATGGCCGGACCGGCCGCTGGTCCGCCGGCACATATGTATGGCGCCATAGCGCAACAGGACAGTGAGTGCAAGCCTATAATTATATGGTTCTCTATAATACTAAATGATCTCTCCCTTTCCCCTCTCTCTCTTTCTCTCTCTGTCTCTCTCGTCTACTCGTTCCTTCAGTAATTGTTCGGGATATGGTGCAAATGCCGCCGCCGCCGCCGTCGAATGCGCCCACCTCGGCGGATGCCTGCCTGAGCATCGTCCATTCGCTAATGTGCCATCGGCAGGGTGGGGAGAGCGAGGGCTTTGCTAAGCGCGCCATCGAGTCGCTCGTTAAGAAGCTGAAGGAGAAGCGAGACGAATTGGATTCGCTGATAACAGCAATTACCACGAACGGCGCCCATCCAAGCAAATGCGTCACCATACAGCGCACGCTCGACGGCCGACTGCAGGTGAGCGTCAACGACAGCGACAGCGACAGCGTCGACGTCAACGTCGGCGTCAGCTTCAGCTTTAGTTTCAGTAACGCCTCTTATCGCCTGGCAATGTGTGGGGTCTATATGTTGTTATACCCTGCACCCATGAATTATGTGTAAAAGAGGTGTATTGCAGATGTGCTGATGGAAGACTTAAGAAACTTTTTAGTTTGTTGCCCATCAGGGAATATATGATATTAAAAGCAGTTAAGATATACATATGTAGATAATAACAGCCATATGTCAAAGTTAGATCCATATATAAATTATAAAAGCTAGACAGGTATAAATTTCGAAGTCAGTTTGTCATTTGTCAAGTGTTAATTTATGATTGATTGATAATTATCAGGCTTACCTAATAGCCATAAAAAATTAGGACTTTTTTATAGCGCATTTCCGCAATGATAGCTTAGCTAATATTTAATAGATTTTGTCCAATAGCCTACCTTCCATACCCTACCCCTCGCTAAAGGACAGGGTATTTCAAAGTCAGGTCGTTTTTCAATGCATTTTATGTGTTTTGTTTGTTTACGTTGTGGCATTTCCGGTTGCGATATGCGACGCGTCTACGTGTTTACTATTTCATTCGATTTGATTTTCATTTAATTTTCTTTCTTCCATTCTACGCTTTCCTCACTCTTGCTGGACGACAGGTGGCCGGCCGTAAGGGCTTCCCGCATGTGATCTATGCACGCATCTGGCGCTGGCCAGATCTGCACAAGAACGAGCTGAAGCATGTGAAGTACTGCGCCTTTGCGTTCGATCTCAAGTGCGATTCAGTCTGTGTGAATCCCTACCACTACGAGCGCGTCGTCTCGCCGGGCATCGATCTGTCCGGCTTGAGTCTGCAGTCGGGACCCAGTCGATTGGTCAAAGATGAATACTCAGCCGGCTCTCTCGTTGGCAGCATGGACATTGATGGCAACGACATTGGCACAATTCAGCATCATCCCACGCAGATGGTCGGTCCGGGTGGCTATGGCTATCCGCCACAGGGTCCCGGACCCGGTGAATACGGTACGGCCAGGCCTTATAGTTGACTAATGCCTTGATCTTAAGCTTTAGCCAAGTAGATATTGTTGGTTTATGTTGCTTGCTTCTAGTTTTCGATTTAATTTTGCTAAATTTTGTTTTCATTTTCATTTCCGTTTTCCGTTGATTTCGTAGTCACCGATGCTAATCAAATGAGTGCAATGTTTGCTGCCGGTCGCGCAATACCAAAAATTGAGCCAACGGATAGCGGCGGGCCAGTGCGCAGCTCGTGGATGTTGCGGCATCCGCCACCGCCGCAGCAGCAACAGCAGCAGCAGGCGGCGCCACAGCAGCAGCCACAGACCCAATCCCAGCCAGCGACGCACGCACTTTGTAAGAATTTTTGGTTGTTGCTCAAATTTGAGTTCATTTTTTCTGCACAATTAGCTACGTGAGCTTTAGCATTGACAGACAATTAATTGGAATTCGTTTGCATTGCAGCCGTACCTCATGGCATGCCGGGCATGAGCGCCATGAATCCTGGCTCCGGTCCCGTTATGGCGCCCCCACCCCCGCCCACACAAGCACAGAACGCACAAGGTAATGGCGTGCATCATGCCCAGGCCAGCTCACCCACAGATCCAGGCACGATGGCCATGCAGCAACAGCAACCGCCGCCGGGTGGCGGACCCAATGGACCCAATGTGGCCAGCAATTCAACTGGAGGAGCTGCTGGCAGCGCCGGTCAGTACTATGGGGCGCCGCCCGCGGGCGCACAAATGCAGAGCGTTGGCAACGATGTCGGCAAATTTAGCAGCAGCGGCAACAGCGGCTCTGGACCAGCCACCGTGCATGCCCAGCAGCAACAGAATGGCTATGTGCCGCAACCGAGTGGTCAGGGAGCTGGCGCCAATAGCTACGGCTCATCCCAGCCTCCGTCTGCACAGCAACAGGCTACCGCGGGCAATCAGCCAAATGCTGGCGGTGCTGCCCAGGCCAGTGGTGGTGCTGGTGCCGGTGGAGCAGCAGGCACTTGGACGGGACCCAATACGCTCACCTACACACAGTCCATGCAGCCGCCTGATCCGCGCTCCTTACCCGCCAGCTACTGTGAGTGTGAAGGGGAATCTCTGAAACACATTCCCTTGTGCTAAACATTTCTTTATTTATGTTTAGGGAGTACGGCGCTGCCTGGCGATCTGGCCTCACCGCAACAGGCGCCGCCCCAGCAACAGCAGCAGCAACAACAGCAACAGCCACGATTGCTATCGCGCCAGCCGGCGCCGGAGTACTGGTGCTCCATTGCCTACTTTGAGCTGGACACGCAGGTCGGCGAGACTTTCAAAGTGCCCTCAGCCAAGCCCAATGTTATCATCGACGGCTATGTAGATCCCTCTGGAGGCAATCGTTTCTGTCTTGGCGCTCTCAGCAATGTCCACCGCACTGAGCAGTCGGAGCGAGCCAGGTGAATAGTTCGTTTCTCTATTATTTCAAGTTGGTTACTAATATGCGCACAATCCATTTGCAGGCTACACATAGGCAAGGGCGTGCAATTGGACCTGCGCGGCGAGGGCGATGTCTGGCTGCGCTGTCTCAGCGATAATTCTGTGTTCGTACAAAGCTATTATTTGGATCGCGAGGCGGGCCGCACGCCGGGCGATGCCGTGCACAAGATCTATCCAGCTGCCTGCATCAAAGTAAATCAGAAAACTAATCAAATGAAACATGAATTTGTAACTCATTCAACTCTTAATAGGTGTTCGACTTGCGTCAATGCCATCAGCAGATGCACTCGCTGGCCACCAATGCACAGGCTGCTGCGGCAGCCCAAGCGGCCGCCGTGGCAGGCGTTTCCAATCAACAAATGGGCGGCGGCGGTAGAAGTGAGTGTTAACCTCACCTCCTCGTTAACGCTTAACATAAATATAAACATTTTTATATTGCAGGTATTACTGCTGCCGCCGGCATCGGTGTGGATGATCTACGGCGTTTGTGTATACTGCGGCTGAGCTTTGTGAAGGGCTGGGGACCTGACTATCCGCGTCAATCCATTAAGGAGACACCCTGCTGGATCGAAGTGCATTTGCATCGTGCGCTGCAGCTGCTCGATGAGGTGCTGCATGCTATGCCCATCGATGGAGCCGCTGCTTAATGATCGGACCACACACAACAACAACAACAACACAGAAACAACCAACACACACCCATAAACACACACACAAGCATATTTATTATTCATAGCAAACAGCACACCGCGTCTAAATGTTAGTTTTAAGCATAAAGTTTGAGCAGCTATCGTTAAGTTCAAGTTAAGCGAAAAGCAAAACAAAGAAAACAATGGGTATGAAATATTTAGTTTTGATTTGCAATTACGATTCTTGAATTCTGTTTGCCTTTAATTATTTAATAATAATTTTTATAAAAAATTGAAACAAAACTAAATCGCTGTCAAACATTAAGCCAACTAGTTTTATGTATCATACAGACACCCACATACATACATATACATATATGTACACGTTCGATAACTGACTTTGGGCACGTGTCATGCAATGCCTTTCCTGCCACCCACACACACACACAGACAGACAGACAGACTCAGCATTAATTACGCAACGACTACAGCCCAAGCATAGATAATGTGCAACAACTTGACGGCGAGTAAGGCATTAAAAAAGTAGTTGTAATATAAATGTAATAAACAGCATAAACTTAATTTTAAATAGTGTCAAGCATTAACATATTTCTCAGCTCTCAGTTGCACCTGTGCATCCAGCCAGGACAGCCAATCGTTCGTTATGAGACGCTCCAGCGTCACTTCGTGGAAGACCTCCACGCGTCGCACCTCCTTAAACTGAAAGCTTTCGAATAGGCGCAGCGAGACGACATTGTCCATGTCTATCTTGGCTTCGAATTTTCGTAGTGGCAGGTGCTGTTGGGCATATTTGAACATCAGCAGCATCGCCTCACGACCATATCCTTTGCCACGAGCCGCAGGCGAAGCTATCATTATTTCAGCCTCGGCCACAAGTTGCTGCGGCTCATTGTCATCTTGGCGTACGAATAGATTTGTATCGCCCACCATGGCGGCAATCTCATCGTTGGTCTTCTCATACGTCTCAGCGCACAGCACAATGAATGTAAGCTTGTCAGTGTCCTCGCGCCAACTGTGTTGCATTTCGTACTCCTCTTCCAGTGTCAACTCATCGGATGCCGTGAGACTCCGCAGTGTGGGGCTGCTCATCCACTCGTGATATTTGGGAACATGTCGGGCTTCGTAGGGCACCAGAACGACACGCTGGCCAATTAGTTTTATGTGCTCATTTAAGCGCATTGTACATTTGGTTTAAATTATTTAAATGGCAGCATCTAATCTAAATAATTAAAGATAAACAATAGCAACTGTAAAGCAACTCAAACAGCTGAGCTTTAATCGGCTCATCTTAAATATATCGGCATTCACAATAGTTGCAGCGTTGCCATATGATGGTCACAAAACAGCTGATTGCCGCGAAAGACGCAAACGATGGTAAGAAAATAAGTAAACAACTCGTTTGATTTGGAAAATGATTTAAAAAATGTCGGCACGTTGTCGTACCTGTGGCAAAATTATTTACTGTGTGAACGCAAAGAATTTATTCCAACAGCCCGATAACATTATGCTACATCAGATTGCAGCATTAACTGGAATTTTTGTAAGTATCTAATTTGATTTAATACCATGTGAAAAAGTTCATATGTATGTTTTTAATATATATATTGATAGTTAACCGAAAATATGGAGTTTCCGGCACATATCTGTGGACCCTGCGAAGTGGCATTACGAGAAGCGATCGTGTTTCGAGAGCGCATTATAAAAACTCAAAAGGTGCTCTTGAGCAACAGCAATAACATTGAGGAAGCATTTAAAAAAATCGACTCGGACGAAGTGGGGAATTTGGAGCTTGAGGAAGATTCCGAAGACATTGAACTGGAAACGACGCATGAAGAACCAATAGAAAATGACACCTCTGGCGAAAATGATGACCTACAACAGCAAAGTGAAGTAAATGCTGATGAACAGGCGGAAGAGTCGGTTCAACAGAAAGAGATTGATAAGGAACCAACTGTAGATGCTCCCGCTCCAGCACCCAGCATAGCACGCCAACCAGGCAAACCTCCCTCCAAGCTCTATGCAACTGTGAGCTTTGCAACAAACGCAAGGAATACACCGCGCATCAACTGGAGCAAGTTGTCGGAAGAAGAGATTGTCGCCCTCAAGCGTGAACGGCGTAGGAGAGATTGCATCTGCGAGTTGTGCGGCCGCCATTTCACCTGCCCCAGCAATTTCAAGGTGCATCTGCTGCGGCACACTGGCATAAAGAATTTCAGCTGCAAGCAATGTCCCTTAAAGTTCTACACCCCACACTTGCTGCGGCGCCACGAGCTGGCGCATCTGTGCGACAAGCCCTATCCGTGCCAGTACTGTGGTCAGACATTTGCCGATCACAGCGGAAGGATTCAGCATGAGCGGAAGTAAGTATGAATAATGTGCTCCCCCTCTATGCTAATATATTTATTTATTTTTTACAAATTCTCTTCTCACAGTCGTCATACAAATTATCGTCCATACAAGTGCACCAAATGCGAAAAGGAATTCGCTGTTAGCAACAAGCTCAAGAGGCATATGCTCAGCCATACCGGCGTACGAAGCTTTCCGTAAGTTAACACTGCAAGGCAAAGAATGATTGAATGAGTTGAGTCGGATGCTGATTTACTGTTGATGACTTTAGTCCTTCTACGGGCTGGTTTAGTAATCACTTGATTGCGATTGGGCTACAGCTTGCTTTGCAGCCAAAGAATTCCAAATATTAACAAATATGCCATATTCCAATTCATCTGAACGTATTTTTCTTACAGCTGCGAAATATGCAAAGTATCCTTCCTGCGGCGGCCACATTTAACGGCTCATTATCGCTCCAAAGGACACGAACAGAATGCACAAAATTTCAGTAACTTGGCTAATGCTGTGGACATCGATATCGAAAGTGTCTTACAGTAAAATCTCTAAGTGAATTTAGTTTGTAAGCTCACTTAAAGAATCACTAAGTTTTGTTTTAGTACAATTTATTAGGAGAAATTTATTATGCAAATGTCCTTTTTACATATTTTTATTAACAATCGAGTTTTTTAAAGCTACTATCCATGAAGTTAAAAACTAAGTAAATAATGTCACGTATGTAAATTCGTAAGCCCCGCGTCTGTTGAATTTTCCCTCATAATATACATAGTTTTCGAACAGAAAACATTTATATATTTATACATATATAATATATATATTCGTGTAGATTTTAAGTACAGTAATAAAAAAAAAAAAGAAATTTCAAAATGGATTCTATGCAGATTTTGGACATGCCTGACGACTGCATCATCAGGATATTCCAGCATTTGGATTTGATAAACCAGTGCAATCTGGCGAATGCCTGTCCTCGCTTTAAGCACCTCTACGATTGTGCTTATAATAGGCGTTTCCGTTGCTTTTCGTGGAACGAACCCATGCATTCCTGGACTACGCCGCAAGTGGAAAAATTCTTTCAGCTGAATGGCCATAAGATGCGCATGTTGGCTGTCTCGGATGTGCCAGGGGGGGACAGACAGCCGCTGATTTGCAAGGCCCAGCAAATGATCAATGTGTGCTGCTATTTGACAAATCTAAGATCCTTGATATTATCCATAGATTATAGGGTCAGTTGCATTATCATGCAGATCTGTAAGCATATGCAGAAGTTAGAGAATCTCGTGATCGACTGTGAGTCCCATCCCAATTACGAGTTTCTCGTTCTGTTGCCATGTATAAGAAGCTTGGATATTAATTATTATGTCGATCCCAATTGTAAGTTGCTCCAGCGATTCGCCCAGTTGCGTCCAGATGCTCTGCAGCATTTGCGCATTGGCACGAAAATTCCGAAGGAACAGACGGAGTATATTGCCCAAATGCGGTCCCTTAAACTATTGAACGTCTACAGTCCCTGTTATCATTTCCTTAACTCTGTTATCCTTCAGTTGCCCTATTTGCATGTCCTTAGCATTGCGTCTGGCCATCAATTGCGATGGACTGATTTTAAGCATTTGGTTATTCAGCTTAAGTTCCTTTCTACTATGTATATTATTCAGTGCAATCAAGTAGGTGACGAGTTTATATTGTTCCTTGTTCAGTATTTGAAGGAGGAAATTAGGCAAACAATTTGTTGTCGTCGCTTGCCTTTCTACGCGGCATTATATGAAACTAGTGTAACGGAGGGTATGAGGGAGGTAATGTAAATGACACAGAGTTTTAGTTAGTGATTAATAATTAATTTTTGCAGAATGAACTCATCAAATACTCTGATTCCATAATCAAACTTGTTTCGGTAAGTAATCTTTCCTAATTCATTACTTATTATCCTTTTTCAATTTTCAATTTTTGGCTCCTTAGCAATCAGAAAGAACTGCGTTTTAAAAGTGTTGGCGCCTTAGCGACATACACAGCATTCATCATTGGGAGAGGGAAATTTGAGCTAAATAACAAACAAACAATTCGCACTGTCAATTGGAATTAACTAATAATAGATTCTGACTAACACGGAACACAATATATATTTTGTAAAACATATACATAATTATATATTTTATATTTTGTTGGTGGCCTATTAAACGAAACACACACACACACACGTATATATTTGTTTACATTCCAATTGCTATTACAGCGAATTTAAAATGACTTGGCATCACTGGCAGACATTTTAAGCAGCTGCTAATTGGCAATACCTGAGTGTGGCTAATACGTCAATTACACGCCTTTTGTGATTAATTACTCCATAAAAAAGAACTAAAATGCTGACTACGATTTAAATAGTAATATTGATTTGCAGTACACTGGCAGTGATTCTGGCGAACATGCAAACGCTTACTTTGAACATAAAGCGCCTTTCTGATAAACGAGTGGAAATTTACTGGGGAATTTGAGCAGTGTGGCAGCGCTGCAAGCGATCAGCTGTCCTCTTCGGCAAAATGTCTGAGCGTGGTCGTCGTTGGTGCATTTAATACCTTTCTGTAACTTTATTTTATACAACTATTACGCTTATATAAATATTTATAATTATTCAAATAAAACAGTGAGTCAGGCTAAGCATCTTTTGCCTTGGTTTTTGTTCAGCACAGAATCCATTGCGAAAGCAGCTTCCAAATCGAAGCCGGCTACCAAAACTTGCAACAACAAATACAATTACTGAAAAAAAAAAAAAAAAAAAAATAAACATTGAAATGCTGATGCATGCTCTAATTATGATGTGAAGTGCGTTTGAAATCCGAGCTGAGAGGAGGCGAACCCTCGACGACAAAGCGAACGATTGAGTTTTCTAGCTTAACCAATGTGGCACCTCCAATGAAAAATCAATTCGAAATCGTTGGATGTTCTCAATATTGGTTATTGGCCAGAAGAGCTCAAACACAGCTATACGAAATAACGAAATAAACAAATACATGATATAAACTCTGAAATTAAATAGAATAGATTTTAAGCACATACAATATATATCAAATGGCAGACACTAAAGTGAAGGAAGCCGAAGAGACCGGCGTAATGGGGCCGCAGACCGCATGCAAGCGTCCACGCCTGGACGAGGAGGAGCAGGCGCTGAAGGTGGCGGGCTTCTCGCTCAGCGCCATTGAGGAGATGCGTCAGACTCGTGATGCGGAACTGCTCTCGGAGCCAATTGATCAACAGCTTCGGCAATTTCAGGTGCTGGACGAGGTGGGCACTGCCAGTGATGATGATGATTCAGGTGAGCGATAAGAATAAAAGAAGAGATTTACTGCATGTAGAGGTGCAGGCATATTTGCCGACTATCCAGGGCACATGGTGTTTAGTCATAAAATTGAAAGAAGCAGCTTCTACATGTCTTATCTGTTGATCTTACCAGCGCTTATCATTGTGTAAACAATATGCCATGGAGGCTGATAAAGCACGTGTACAGTGCAAATCTATTATAACGAACAGAGGCTTCACCCTAAGCACTCTAATTCCAAACTGTCCGCTCAAGCATGAATTCACTGTAGTTGCCAGCAAGATTCGCTTTATCGAGCGAGGGCATTTGCTTAAAACATTCCGAACTGGCTAGCAACTGCAGCTCAATGTGAAGCTAGTCTAGACTCGTAGCTTGAAAAGATGCGCATGATACCCATTTTGCGTCTGGAACATCGCGAAAGACTAACGTTTGGATCAGGTTTTATTTTACACACTTAAATTGACCAAAATGAAAAATAAATAATAATAATTTACATTCCGCAGATGATAACTGCGACAAACAGCGCGGTGATGATGATGACGGGGAGGGTGACGATTACGATTCCTCGGATTTCAACGATGAGGAAATTGAGAACCTTTTGGATGAAAAGCTGCCCGACGATTTGCGTGAGTCCAAGCGTCCAAAGTACGAGCAGCGCTTCAAGACTGTGCTGGAAGGTAAGTGGATAGATCATAAAAATAAAGATATTGATTTGAGCTAATCCCATTTAATTTTATATACATTGCTTTAGAGAAGCGCCATAATCACTTTGAAGTGCTGCCCGAGGGCTGGGTACAGGTGACACATAATAGCGGCATGCCCCTGTTTCTACATCGCAAGACGCGGGTCTGCTCAGCTTCGCGACCATATTTTCTGGGCACGGGCAGTGCACGCAAGCATGCCGTGCCTCTGGGTGCCATACCGTGTTTGAACTATCAACGTGCACTGGACGAGGAAGCGGAGGCGAAACGGGCAGCTAGCGCGGACAACACAGCCACGGCACAGCCTTCTACAGAGAACAGCAACAGCCACGAATCGCCCGCTGGCGTTTGTCCAGTGGCGCATGGCAACGCAGCCAGCGAGCAGCCTATGGAAGTGGATGACAAGGAGAAAAAAGACGAGAATGCTGCAGAGCCTAAAACTAAAACTGATCAAGCAGCCACTGGAGCTGGAGCTCTCCAGGCACTTATACCAGCTGCTAAAATCGTCACCGTCAATGAGAACACACAGAAGGAGTCGGTGACACCGGAGGAGCTGAACAAATACTGCCAGAAACTCTTCCGATTCAAGGAGATACGCGTGCTGCGCTTTCGCAGTTGGAATGCACGGCGCAAGTTCACCAAGAATCGGAAACATATTAAGAATATCCAACGACCAACGCTACCCGATGGCACCAAGCTCATCAAGTTCCCCATTTTGGCGGCCAGCGGCTCGGAGGGTAGTACCAATACGCGAGGACGCAAGGAGTGGATCATGAACCCCAATGGTAAAAGCTTTGTGTGCATACTGCATGAGTATGTACAGCATGCGCTAAAGACGCAACCTACTTATGAATTCAAAGAGCTGCAGAACGCAGCTACGCCTTATTCAGCAACCGTTTCGGTTAATAATCTCAAGTATGGCACCGGATATGGTACCAGTAAAAAGCAGGCCAAGTCGGAGGCAGCACGCGAAACACTGGAGATACTCATACCCGATGTCAAGGATAAAATCACGGGCAACAATAAGGATTCGAAGACGGGCACTGCCAAGAAAACCCAAAGTGATCTATCTGTAAGTCTGCGATGAGAAGAGAAAATATATACAACTAAGAATCGTCTCTCTCTCTCTCTCTAATTATTTATAGGTATTCGATGACATTCGTATTGAGGATCCACGAGTGACCGAGTTCTGCAATAAGACGACAGAGCCCTCACCCAATGCCATTTTGTTGACGTGCTTGCAGCGTAACTACGGCAGCGATGTGCAGATCACCCAAGAGATCAATCGCACGGCAAATAACAAAAACGAATTCACCATGACCGTGGGCAAGCATACGGCGAAGGTTGTCTGCAAGAACAAACGTGAAGGCAAGCAATTGGCATCGCAGGCTATACTGCAGGTAAGAACGATGTCATTTACCTTTATAGGAATAAAAAACTTATAAAAATTTAATTAATTTCTATATGTTATAGATTTTACACCCACATATTCAGACGTGGGGGTCACTTTTGCGTTTATATGGCAACAATTCCATCAAAACATTTAAGGAGAAGAAGCTCGAGGAACAGGAGATTACTGTGCTACAGAGCAAGGCGGCTGTTAATCAACCCAACTACGCCATTCTTGACAAACTCAAATCGGAGATGCTAAAACTTAGCGCCAAGCACGAGGGCGTTCAAACCAAAGGCACCTTTGTGCCGCCCAGTGATGTGGATTTGCCTTCATCATCCGGTTCCAATTTGAATAATGTTGAACTATAGTTAACATATATTAAGGCCAATGCATCAACATAATCATCATAATCGTCATTAGCTTATTCGATAATCTAACTAGCATGACAAACTTTTCTCAATGTGATCCATCATAATATGACAAAAACAAAAGAAACTGAAATATGTTGATTTTAGCTGCAAGACGAACTACGTATAATCTTTTATAGTTGCGTCCCCAATTAATTCCACATAATATATTATATATAATATGCCAAAAACTGAATAAATAATAATTGTTAGTGCATCCCATGTGCATTAAAATATAATTATATAGAAGTTTGATTCTAGATGACGTACTTACATGCAATCTAACCCTTAGGAATTTTTACATATGCTATAACTTAGATTGTTTTTAGATATCAAACTTTAAGCTAGATTAATTTAATCTTCAAATAAAAAGTAATCTTAAAATTCAGTTTTTTCATATTTGTTTAGAATTACAATCTTTTTGTAGAGTTAAACATATATGGACAAATATGACTTCTCTTGAACTTTGAGAAAAATCCAATAAATTATTTAAACAAGCTAAGAAAATACATATATTTGAAAAGATGAAATATGTTAACGGCCGTATAAAGATGAGACAACGGCTTGCAAGTGGGTTGCCCTGCAAATTCAAATCCATTTAAAAAATAACAAATTTGCCCTCTAAGTGTTAGTGTATATATGTATATGTGTGCGTCTGCTTGTATATTAATGTGTGCGTGCAATTATTTAAAAGACAATGCAGCCATAAATTATGCTACATTTTCATTTAATTCTAACGTTTCGTTTTTTATCGCATTCCTCGGACACACGCATACACACACACACACACACAAACACATATATGCACGAGCGCACACAGAATTGCGGCGAGCTGAGACACACGAAAGCGAATTCGCCGCGCTGGGCAGCACTGTTCACTGCGCAGTAAAAGAGCGCGCAGCATCAACGAAATCCGAAAGAAATTTACCGTTGCTCCTTATGCCATCCATCGCCAGTTTCTTCAGTATTTGTTCGTTGCGCGTCGAGTGCTCAACTTGGCAGCTGACCGTCCCAGTTTGCAGTGCCGCCGTCGATTTCCGTATTAATTAAATCACATTTAATTGAAAACAACACATACATATACACACATAAACATACACACGCACGCACGCACAGTGTATTGCATCAGGTGCCAAAGACAAAAATTGCGTCTTAGCTGTCACCCAGCAGCCCATCCTTATCGCCGTCAAGTGTGCGAGTGAGACTTAAGTGTTGCCAGATTTTATGAGCAAAGCGGCATAATAGCCACCGTTACACGCGTTCGCTACAAATTTGCCAAAAAAAAGTGGGTCTCCCTTAGGCGAAACGAAAGAAAAAAATAAACGGGTATACATTTCGTTGCGGCTGCCGCTGCCCGCAGCCTATATTGTGTTGTTCCATGTATCATTGTGCATACATACATACATACCCATACACACACACTCATGCATATGTATATAGAATAGTTTTGTGTTTATTGTAGAGTGGTCGCGCTGTTCGGCCTGCACTATTCCAAAAACAAAAACCTGTAAATTATGTAAAGACGCGTTTTTGGAATTTCAGTCAACTCAAACGTCCGCATCTAAATCAGCAACGACTACAACAACACTAGCAACACAGCCCTCTACAACAACAAGGACAACAACGTGAAAGGTAAGCGAAGCGCATCAGGCGCCAAGTGTCAGTCAAATGTTGGAAAATTCAATAATCCGCCAGAGGGCGCCAATACAGTTCCCTCGCCCGTTGTTCGCCTCTAACACACACTCACACTCATACATACACACACATACACACACACACACACCCTTTGCAGCCAATAGCATATCAAATGTGTTCGCTTTGCATTCGTTGTCGTCTGTTGCGTCGGCCAAAAACTAGGTTGACTTTGGTTTTCGCCTTGTTGCCAATTCGCGCATTTTCTGTTTTCTGGTTTCGATTTCACTTTCCAGTTAATTTAATCTAAATGCAAGTTCAACAATATGCCATGTTGACACAGTTTGCGGCTATTCTTTTAGCTAATTATTTGTGTATTTCATTAACCCATCGATGGTCCGAAACGTAATGATCGAGCTTACTGAAGTAGACAAATAACCGAATATATTATAATAAATACTTAAGTTAATTAAAAAGAGAAAGTGAAATATAACTTCCTATTGATGGGAGGTAGAATCATCTGACTCTTCTCGTGTTCATACTAATTATCTTTTATTGAACTTTAGTCGTTGCCTGGGGGTTTTCTAAATTGAACTATAAGCAAGTCGTTGGTTTAGTATAAAAGATAGATAGTATATCAGTGTATATGTATCTGTGACAATTTCACGTTTCTGACAGTTGCAAATCAAGGTTACCGCTAAAGTACCTGATAAGATTTGTAATATAAAAGTAGTTTTATAAATAGAAATCTATACTTAACTATATAATTAATAAAGTGTTCCCAGACATATGCAGAGATTTATGTATTCTGTGGTCTATCAGAGTCCAATTGTGGATTCAGCTCTGCTTTGTTGGTTATTGTTGTTGATGGCTCGTTTTGGGATCTCCTTTTGGTTATAAGCATGCTCTCTAGCACGCTGAAGGGTGCTTCCATAATGATATAGACAACGTAGGACAACAGTAAAACAAAGCCAAAGCCGCTCCAGAAAAGTAGCATCTAAAAAACCAAAATAGATCAAAGAGAATTCTTTGAAAGTAAAACTCAACTTACCACATCGTAGTCGGAGAAAAATGTGCCTGTTCGTATGCGTCGACCATTGGTTTGCTGTATGAATATGTGAAATATGTAGGCAGAGTAGGAGATCCTTGACAGCGGCTGCCACAGTGGGCAGGAGAGGAAACTATTGGCCAAGCCACCGTAGCCTTTCATGCAGGCAAAGACCACCCAGCACAAGCTGAGGGGCCAAGCGATGCGGGCTAGCGTATAGTAAAAAGCTTCTTCAAGCATACTCAGTGGCGGATTCAGCCAATCGGCAAATGGATATAGCACAAAGATGCAGGTGAAGATCAAACCCAAACTGACGATCCAACCCAGCCAGACCTCAATGCGATTCAGCTGAAAGTTCTTGCTCCGATTCACATGCAGAAAGTAGCCAAAGAGCACGCCGATCAGCCAAGGAGCTGCGTGCACATGGGTGGCATAGTAGAGTTTACGTTGAGCTTCGTCGGGAGTGACGCCAATTCTGTGAAGTCAACATTTGCTATAGTGCAACTGTATAGTGCAAGAGGAACTCACTCTATATGAATGGGGTATTGCTTGATCATCATTGTGCTGAAGAGGCATGCGGAGAGCAGAAGCATTAGAACAAAGATTCCAGCTGCCGCTTTCTTGCCCCACTTGTACAAGGAGAGCAGAAATATGGGAGAGAGTATATATAGCTGCATGTCCACGCCCAAATACCAGCTATGATTGATGCACTGCAAATGGAGATTAGATTTAAAAGGTGTCTTGTAATTAGACCATCCTAATACACTTACTAGGTCTGGCGTCGCGTAGTTTTGTAGAAAGAGTAAGGTCCAGAACCAGGTGCTTTTACAATGATTATAGTCGTCGAACTTAATGCTATCAAGTAGAGGACTATCGCCCATAAATGGCAATAGCGTCATGTAGACGAGTATGGCCAGAGCCACGACTGGTGTGAGGCGCAAATAGCGATGGAGATACATCATAGGAATATTCATTTTACCCTTTGATCTGCAATACAAAATGTTGTTGGTGATTGATGGATAGCTGTTGCCGGTGCGCGTCAAACTCACTTTTCGAGAGAACGCATCGAAATCACGACCAGCAGGAGGCCACTAAGGAACAAGAATGTATCCACAGAGAAGCCAGCATGCAGCACAAAGCTTGTGAAGGGCTTCCCGAACCACTAGACAGGCGAAGCAGTAGAATTTCATGGGGTCAGCTATACATATTCGCTTTAAATCGAATCAATATGGTCTTACCCATTTCAATTGATATTGGTTGATATTTGGCGCCATCAAGGCGAACAGGTATTGGTGGCCAAAGAGCACCCAGATGAGCGACATGCAGCGCATGCCATTGAGACAATCGATAACATTTGGATTCGACCTGGGCTGGACGAGGCGGAACAGTACACGGGAGTTGGCGCGTGCTGAGAAGATCTCAATCAAGGCGGGCAGTTGCTCTGCAAGAGATTAAGTGGATTAGACACAAATATACGTGTTCTTGCCGAGATTGCTGCACCTGCATATACGCAAACCGCATATTGATTTATGCTGCTCTGGCATGTGTCTATACTTCCTTCCGAAACCTATTAAATTTTATATACTGGCACATGCCCTACACAATTTAGATATGATTTGTCAGCATATATCATTACTCCCTCTCTCTCTCTCTTCTCTTTCTTTCTTTGTAATCTTTATATATATGGTTATGGAACCTTAAGCAAATCATTGTTGCCCTCTTCAGTCTTATGTTAGTACTCTGTCTAATCTCATCATATGCAGGATATAAATAAAATATTCTGATATTGCTGTACTTACTTTGATCTTCACAGAAGAAATAATCGTAGGCCGTTGTCAAAACGACGGCAGCAAGCAATAGCGAGACAAGAACACTGTTAAATTAAAAATCATATTTAGAATAGAACTTCAAACTATTTATTTAACGTACTCACATAGTAAATATAGTAAGACCATCGTATTCTATGCGCTCTTTGGTTCGGCAGGAGTCTTCACTTACCAGAGCTCTTGTAGTTTGGATATTTAATAGTTTCTCCAGCAGTGGCTGCAGAAACTCATCCATGTGCGTTGCGTTGCAGGAGGCGGGAAAACAAACAGCAGTCCTTAGTACAATGCCTCTGACGAAGGGCACGCCCGCAAAGCAGTACTTGCCCTTTATAGTGTGGTTATCACTAATAGCCTTGTTAATCCCAATGCACTCATCATAGTTGCCCAAATCTATTTTGTTGCCATACAGCACACCCTTGGGGAAAGTGCCCCATGCGTCGAACACTACAGAACGAGAGAAGTCAATTTGAATAATTTTAATTCCAAGTCTCTGTACCTACTCTTTATGGCCCAAATGTTTTTCGACCTAAACGCACTCAGCAGCTGTGCCATATCAGCCAAACATTGTGAATCCTGCTGACGGCCGCTAGGTAAATCCAGGTCTTTTTCAGTTGTATTCCTAAAGTGCTGTGAGAACTCCATGGCAAGTGGACGTAATTCCATAAATTGATAGCCCTCCAGGGAATCGATTTCATCGAACTCCAGCTGCAAGGAACTGGCCAAAGCCAGCCCAGCGAGCAACAGCATTGCCATTATTTCGACCATGTTAATGGTCGAATTGATTTCTGAGTATTGGGCCGTTTAGCAGGCCGACAAGCATTATATATGCGCACAAATCCTAATACCATTTTGATAACAGTTCAGCTTCGTGGAAAATAAGCCTCCAACTAAACTGTGGCTGATAAATTTCGAGTACTTGGTAACTGGCTTATCAATGCGTGCAGCCCGCTTCATCCATTTCAAAGTGTCATTACGATACCGTGTATTAGAAGTGTGGGGGAAGTGCCTAACGATATACATATATAGATTTCAGGATATTCGTTAAATATAGATTTTCATGTTTTCCCTAAATTTAGGCATATGTTTATAATGATAAATACATAAATATTTATTTATGAAAAAACTTTTATCTCAAATCTCTTGATATCGATTATAATAAAGGAGTTGTGCAAATTTATATGTACGAGAGAATATTTAAAACTGATTTCAATGATTTTATAAATATATGTATATAATATGTAGAATTTCTTAAATCCGATATATACATATATATACCATTTGAGCTCAATATATAACGTCTTTTATTAGTTAACATTTAGTTAACTCCAAATTTGAGTTCAGTGTACATAATTTCCTAGTCGTTTATTCTCGATTCGCATTCACTCTTTATTTTAATATCAATTTGTATTTAATCAGAGAGTGCAATTAATCTAATCTAGAGAGCCAACTCAACATTAAGCTTGTTGGGATTTCTAATCACTGCATTTGACACTATATAAATAGTGAATACTTTGGTATATAATCGAGCGTCTGGATAGATCAAACGTCCAAGTGGGCTGACTCACTAGGAGAAGCGCACGTTGATGGGTGTCTCACTTGGGAAAGTCGTACGACTCATGACGCAAATAAATACCAAGTAGTATGTATTGGAAGATTACTTTATCGATTACCTATTTAGAGTAGGGGCGATTTAGGGTCGTTTCAATAACTATAGATATGACATTTGATAAGGCTACATTAGGAAGTCTTCTAACTTAAAATAAGTCTAAACAGTAAACTGTTTATTTATTGTATTGTATTATTTATTTATAATCATACTGATTAAATGTTTGATGTCTTACATAGAGGACTTGTTTATAAACGGTATTTTTTTGAGAGTAACAAAGTAGAAATCAAGTTTCTTTGTTTCTTTCTGAATTTGCTTCTAATATATCATCAGAGTTTTCTATCTCTGGCATTGTTTCTGTTTCCGCTGAGTTATTGCTGCGATGATTCCTTCTGCCTGTTACAAAACCATTATACCCTGATTTCCCATTTTCAATGGGTTCCGGCTATAATAAAACTGGGAAAGGGTTTTCCCACCCACTGAAATCGAGCGAAATTCCATATTAGTTCTCTTTGCATTCACAATATCAGAGTACTTACAGAAAACATTTTAATATAATTCATGTTTGGCGACATAAAGGCAATAATATATTCATGTCCAAAGATGACCCAGAGCAGCGACATACAACGTATGCCATGCAGACAGTCGATGATATTTGGATTTGACTTTGGCTCCACCATTTTGAAGAGAGCGCGTGAATTGGCTCGTATGGAGAAAGCCTTGACAACAATTGGCAGTTTCTCTGTAAGAAGATGAATTACGCTATATTCTTTAGTTGGTATTCTATAACCTACTCTGATCTTCATATAGGAAGTAATCGCAAAGTGTGGCTAGAAGTATGGCAAAGCCCAGCACTGATAATAGAACGCTGTCCTGGTGGTTGGGCAGGCGTGTGCCAAGTAAATCCAGGTCTACTTCACTTATATTCCTAAAGTGTTGTGCAAACTCCATGGCAAGTAGGCGTAGTTCCATAATTCGTTGGTAACTCTCGGTAGAATTAAATTGTTAAGCATTTGATTAGAGTCCAGAGAGCTTTACTCAGTGAGAAATTAGCTTAAAATAGAATGTAATGTGCAAGTGTACATAGATAGGATAATAGACAATAATAAAAAGCATTTCTTTATTGGAAAGCCTGAAGCGTTTTGAAAAAAAAAGCTCTTATATGTCTTAAAAGCCTCAAACACTGCATATGTAGTCTTTAAGCTAGGATGATATGAGATTTCCATAAGCTTAAGCTTGTGACCAGAGTCACAAAGGTGACTTCAAGACAATATAAAATAGAATACACACATAGAATACATACATTTGAACAGCTTTGAGGCAATCCTATATGAGTTCAGCATTAGACCGGATAAATTGAAGTTAAAACAGATTCGAAAATGTCTTTGAATACGTTTTTAATAAAACTTAGATTAGCAGATTCAAGACTTTACTAACTAATTATCATAACGTATTACTAAGAGAATCATTTTATAGTCAAGTGAAATTACATATATCATTATTAATTCTATGTGCATTAAAATAATACCAGACTCAAGCAGATTGCCGTAAGTCTATTCTTAGCTAATTATTGCCTTTTTCACTCCTGATGCTGGCATTACTTTGGAGGCTGCAGCTGTTGACTTAACTTGTGCATTAACTGGGCTTTCAGACTTTGAGCTTGGTGGCTCTACGATGATGTAGATAGGACAAGAGCAGAGTTAAGCTAAAGTCAGCCTAAAAGTAAAGCAACAGAAAAGGGGAAATAACACAGATTTAAGTAGAGATAAAATAATCTTAAATGTATTATAGATATCTCTTACCATATTGTAGTCTGCAAAGAAAATGTCCACACCATAATATCCGTAGCTAGCTTTGGTTTCAAAGAGAGCTATATGCTGAGGATGATAAGATTAGGGAAAAGGAATAATTAAAAAGATTGCTAGCTTCATTGTACATATGTTTAGTCCATTGAACGGCTTTCCTTAATTACTTCTGCTTTGATATTACGTCTCAATAACTTTTGTAGCAATTGCTTCAGAAACTTGTTCAGATAAGTGGCGCAGCAGGATGCGTTAGGCAGCTTAACTGAACTATTGATGCGAAGATACCTTTCTTCGCACGGCAGTATTTGCCTTGGATATAATAGTTATACGAAATTGCTTTATTAATGCCAATGCACTCTATGTAATTGCCCAAGTCCGCAAAGTTGCCAATAAGTATGCCCTTGGGTAAATTGCGCCATGCATGCAGCCCTAGTATCATTAGAAGTCAATTGAAGTTCTCCATCTCTGATTTACTTTTTATCGACCACATATTAGCAGAGGCTAGTCAAGGAGAGGCGTGGCCAATTCAGCTTGAATCTGCTATTTGTCGAGAATGCTGCGAGAATTCGTGGAAATGCAAAATTATTTCCATAATTCGTTGATAATCCGCAATGAAAAGCAAATGAAATGATTCCAGATGTAAACATCAGATTGTTTTTAGCATGCTAAATGCGTTGCGATTTTGTGATTGACAAAGTTTTGACAAATGGAATCGTTTTTACACTCGCCAGACATGGGACAAGTTAAAGCGATAAGCGTGATGTAAGAGAGCTTTAATAAAGAGACTGCTACCCATCGAGCTGACACCAAATCAATTATTTATTTGTTTTACCACATTATTATGTAGTAGATTCTCGCCACTTGTCAATCTCTCTTATAGGAAACAATATATTTAAATATTTCAATTACTATCCTAAATACCAAGATGAAAGAATCTTTTCACTTGGTTCCAAGCCATAACCAAATATTTTGATTGGATTGATGAATTGATATACATATATTGTAATGAGGATTGGCTTGTTATACTTCATTAATTATCTAAATTTGAATGACAACAGTGAAAACAAACTTGATAACTATCTATTTTCTATCTGTTTGTAGTTACATTAGAAATTTAATTAACATTGTCGAAAATAATTAATGGTATTTGTATTTATAACTATTAAGTGCCTCATACCTTCAAACACTTTTGTTTCTTGGAATCGTCGCTAGACCTTAAATAGAATGAATACAGAGAAAACAATACAAGAATAAACTCGATACCCCAAACCCCAAGCCCCAAACTCAAACTCAATTTGAAAACCAAAATCAAAACCAAAACCAAAACCAATATCAAAAGATGCTTTCAATAGAATTTGTGCAAATGTAAATAGAAACGAGAGTCTGCAGAGCAGAAGACAAATTTAAAATAGGCTTAGCATATCCCTCGTTGACTAAGCCGATGAGCACAGGCGCTCCTTCGATTGGCTCCGACTCAGGCTCCGGTCTCAAGCGTAATATTATCACAGGCCGCGAAAATCAATAAACATTAATCTTGACGTGATTTCGCCTTTATCCAGCGCCATTTGCGTATTTGCCCGCCGTCCTGCTCCTGCTCGTGCCACTGCTCTTGCTGTTGCCAGCTCGACGAAAGATTGAAGTTTAATGGAAGCTGGCGGAGCACAGCTCAGTTGCCGCCTTGTCAATTATCAGTGTCAAGCGAGTCCGCAGTCGCGTTGTCCTTGGATGCCAAAATCGCGAGTAATTTCGCCAGTTGACAGATGAGCCATAACTAATCTGGCCCACAATTATTAAACTGCTGCGTGCTGTATGCAAAGGATTTCTGCGAGCTCTGTTGGCTTTCTGGAAGCCTGAGATCTATTTGTACAAGGTCGCAAAGTGCTAGCCAACTCAACTGGCTTAGGAGTTGAGCTCAACTTTTGAAAAACGAAATTGTTTATGTTTTGCTGGGAATTGGGAAAACAATTATGGAACCTGAGCCCTTTAGCTCTTCCAAACTTCAACTTACTAACAAAGCAAGCAGCTCTGATTAGTTAAAAATTTCGATCGCCGAAACTCAACCTTAATTCAAACTATTTACTTAGCTTTAAATAGTCAACCATAGCGCGCTTTGATGATGGCAATTCATTGGGGCATTCATGAAATGTTGTTCATCATTAGCATTTCACATAAACACATTGGTTAAGTGTCTTGGGCTAATTCACCGCAGATGCTTGAGGTAATTGGAGACGTCTCCCATGTGGGGCAGACGGCGCTGCTAGGCGCTTTGTTGTGTCACCTTCAACAATTTCATAATTAAACTTTTGCACAAAGGAGGTGGATGCTTACCTTAAAGAATTCTAATTAAATCATTGAAGAACTTTCGCAGGACTTTCTGCTGATTCATGTGTCCTGGCAGCTGCTACTTTTCCAAGCTGTGCCAAACTTTTCTGCCTCGAGCCGCAGAGCCTAAGGAATTTCGCTTGATTTGTATACCCTATAAAATGTGAGCAAGCATGAACCGCAAATATAGACGACTCACATGTGAATGATATTGATGGGTTCTGAGATTTGTGCCCAACGATCTACAGTTTTTGCTTTAGCATTGGCTCGAACTGTTATCCTTGGGTTTGACTTAAGTCTCGATTATTGAAATATTAATCTATATTTTTGGTAAAGACTCAAATTACACCACTTCTCAAACATTTGAGCTTTAGGGGGGAACCTAGTCTATAGCTCGAGCCTGACTGTCGATTATTCAAAAGCCTTTTCCTGGTCCTTAGGGTAACTGTGAGTTAAGCAATCAAATTCTACTTTAACTTTTTTGTTTCTATTGCCTTTTCTTTATTTTTTCTCATTCAGAGATAGAGATAGAGAGGAAGAGAGCGAGAGAGAGTGTGTGTGTGAGAGTTGCTTTTGCGTCGACTAATTTGTGGTGTTTGCTTTGGACTTTCGGCTTTCGCCGACGCTCTTTTGGCTTATGCAAAGCCCTACATGTGCCGCAGTTCGAGCCGGAGCCGCAGTGCGTCGGACTTTGGCTTGGAACGGATTGTGGTGCCCACAGCGAGCCACTAGGCGTATCAGTATTTCACGTCGCCACGCCACACACACGCACACACACACTCAGACACGCACACACATACAGATACCATGCAAGATTCATAGACTCATAAATCTTTAAGTATTGAATACCATTTTTGCATATACTACATAAGTAAGAACTCACGCCGAAAACTTTATCCGTTCGAGCCTCTCCACCTCCTCCTCCGCCAGCGCACCCTTCACATATCAGCTCTCTGCTTGAGGTGAAAGCAAACAACATGGCGCCGGAATACCAACGCAACGGCAGCGCCAGCGGCAGCGGCAGAGGCAGGGGCAGCCTATGTACACTCGGTCAAGCACATTGGCTGCCAATTTAGCGTAGGGTAGCCGTCGAGTAGGGTTGTCGCTCGTTTGCTGGCCAGCCCGCACGAGCCCGAAGCTGCCCAAAAATCCACCAAAATAATGTTGTAACTATACGCACACATACATGGTCGAGGCCCGCATATGCACACACACACACACACACACGCACACACTCGCCGGCGCAGTCATTGAAGCATTCGAATTCGAGGGCCATACTCGTATTCATGAAATGGAATAACTAATGACTTTATGCTAGAAGCGTGTTTTGTTAATTGCATTTGCTAAAAACGAGCCACAGCTGTAATCGTGGTGAGTTGCGTCCGAGTCGGTTGCTGGCTCTATACATAGCTGTATACATACATACATATACACATATACATACATACATATACACATATACATACATACATATCTCTGTATAAATCGAGCTCTGGGCAACTTCTAGGCGCGTTTGGTCTACTGGCATCGTGAGTTCAACTTGTTATGGTTATGGAGCATTAAATGCGAAAAAAATTTCAATAGACGTTGCTGCGGCCACCAAACTTAACGAAATGAAAGGAAGCCAAGCGGCAAAGCCCATAGATACAGCAACCACAACCGCATTTAGAGCCACAGCAACAACAACAACAACAACAACAACAAGTCGAAGACCGCGGCTAATGAAACCGCAGTCGAATCGGGAATGGGGGCAACTGTGAGTGGGAATGGGGTAAGCCAGCTGGAGAATAAGATGAAGACGAAATCGCTTCTCAAGTAGCTGCCAACGTAGTAAGTGTTGCGCCGCGCTGCACAGTGGGCAAAAAACATGAATTTTTTATGAGCATCGAGAGCAAGACAGAAGCTGCGACATTGAGAGTATCTGACCTTATTTATTGAATAGCGAGTTCATTTCCTTCTAATTCAGTCCAGTCTTTGAAAATATATGTTTATATATGAGTATATTCATCGATTGGAAATGGGTGTGTCATTATAACTTTCATGTAATATCAGCGTACTGTTATATGTATTAGTGCTAATATATAATGCATTTTGTACCACTGTGCATCACTAACGGTTAACTGCGTATCTTTTTGGCCGCCAATAATGGCGACAATTTGCCAATGCATGCGATAAGTTGAATGGAAGTCGTAGTGTGTTAACGGCTGTGCGTATGTACATACATATATGTATATGCATGTGTATATGTATGTGTGTGTGTGTAGAAAAGTATCGACAGCAAAAAGTGTTAGCAGCTTGTTAGAAGCTGTGTGTGTTTTGGTCTGTTTTCCTTGGCCACATTTCGAGTGTCGGAGCCCAAGAGTTGAGTTTTTGTTATTTTAGTAAAGCGTCTATAAGAGGCATACATTCATCATGCTACCGGCATATAAGTATTTTCATTTTCTCGCCATCTCACTCGCACACACACGCTCAATCTGTCTGCCTCTGTCTATCATCGTCTCTCATTCGTTGTTTTGTCCGGATTATTCAAACAGAATTTAATCAAGCATATGATTGCTCATCGAGCTACTCGTATTTGCATATAGTACATTCATCTCACATGGGGACGTTTTATTGGAACTTATGTTTATGCGTCAACAAGTCCAATTAGACTGCTGAGAGCATTAGTTAAACCATATCTAACTCAACATGCACACACACACACACATGTATATACATATATATATTTATATTTATAAAGGTTATGTGCACTCAATACACTCAGCTGCTCAATAGTTTGAAATGCTAATGGGCTGGAGTCTTGTTAATGTTAAATACACTGTTTGTGCAACGCAAATGGGTTGTATTGGTTGCATAAGCTTAGATCCAATGATATGAGATTTACTAAATATAAATACTGAAGCTTTTTTAAGAGATAATTGTTAGTTTTTATTATAAAGAACCGAAGCTGATAGCTGCATTCATGAAGAGCTCTAAGATTTAGATGTCACCGCTAAATTCTTGATGATCTGTTTAAAATTGGGAGAGAACCGTTACCACCTTCATCTAATTATAACGAATTCAATCAATATTTATATATTCAAAATTTACATCTAAGAATTTCCCATTTTACATACCACAATATTTCTCTATTGACGATTGTCTAAAGAGTACTGTGTAAAATGTTAAATTTTATAAAATTATGTTCCTAAAAAATTCCTAGTATTAATATGAAATTCTTATACTTATTGTCAAGGCACCGCCTTTTAAATCTGAGAACCATTATTACTTTTTGTTTGCAGTTTTCATGACAGGTCATATTTTACTATTATAGAGCTAGAGCTATAAAGTTTGACAGCTGGACTTTAGCTAAGCTCTTCCAATAAAACAGTCCAGATAATTTATAGACACAGAAGTGTAGTCACTGCCTAGAAGTCTATACAGTTTAACAGCTACTGGCACCGCATTAAGTCGAAGCTCTTTACAGTTTGAAAGTAACTGCCTTACAGTCTAAGAGTCAGTCATTTGCATGCTCTGCAGCTACAGAGCATTATGCAGTCACTTGGACTCGACTTGGAAATTCGCTTGCACTTGATATAATTCAAGAATTCATTTGAAGCCACAAATTAAACATTTAAATAACCATTTAATAAAGCTTAAAACGCGCCAGAGCAACAATATTTTGATTGGTCAAGTCAAATGAAGCATCCAGTGGGATGCGCCTTGGCCTGATGCTGGGACACTTTGGCCACAATCACGTCGTCGTTGCTTGTGTATGTGTGTGTGTGTGTGTGTGTGTGTGTTTGTTTGCTGTGCTGCTTTACACAAGTGCTTGAAACAGACAAACATCCGTGTATCCGTAGTCGTGTGCGTGTGTGTGTGTGCGGAACAGTCACGTCCACGTGGCAAGTACCCGTGGCAGGACGTATGCTGTGGCAGCAACAGTGCCTGGCGGGGCACTTGAGCCAGGGCACGGCTCACTTGCTCGACGTTCAATTTGTGTACTTAAATTCATTTCACTTTAATTACGTAGGTATTCCATTTAATATTTGATGGCCAGGCGTTGCCAACTGCTCAATGTCTAACGTGTCAATGCTATCCTTGTTGTTGTCCTTGTCGCTGATTCCGTTGTTGCTGCTGTTGTTGTTGTTGTTGTTGTTGTTGTCGTTGTCGGATACACGTTATACGCTTCATGTTGCTTAGCATCCTGTTTTATTTCATTTTGTTTGGCATGTAAACATTTTTACAGCAAACTGAATTAGGGTATTCATAAATTGTTGCACATGTCGAGCATTTAACATGTGACCCCACCCTACCCACTCTACCCGTTTGCCTTAATGCCCCACGGGCGTAGTTCGATACTTAACGGTTATTAAAAGGATACGTATGTACACTTAGCGAAAAAAAGCTTGCGCTTTCAATCAATTAGTGCTCAGACTGGTCTAAAATTTTTGACACATTGCAAATTGGACAGGATATTTTAAATAAAACTCTATTTATGAGCTTTTATCCTGAAAAATATTTGATATATAAAATGGTATATCTCTATAACTTTTCAAAATTTTCAATGCCTCCTTGCGAACAACTATATTCAATATATTTTTACACATAATACAAGTTTTTCTTTTCATTAAAAATATATATTTCCTCTTAATCCTATGCTCTTGGTTATTCTTTCAAGTGTATGACAAGCATGACAAGCTTTGCACACACACACACACACATATACCCACGTATCTCTCTCTATATATGTACATATGTATATAGATCCCTCAGCTTAGTCGTGTGAAAAGTTTGTTGTGCTTGCAATTAATTTTTAGTTGCTGCCATCTCAAATCCTGCACAGCCCTCGCCCCTTTCGGTATGTGAGTGTGTGTGTGCTTGGGGTGCCCCTGGCTTGTTTGCTAATGATGTCGGCCGGGGGTAAACCTTTTAATTCTGTCATTCTGAGGGTTTTGCAAATTGAGCTGCCTTCACGAAAATCCAAATGGCATATTGGAAATTTTGTAAACGCATCCGATGACATAAAAATACCTTGAAGGCGCCTCTAAATGGGCAGCAACAGGGCGGGCGCCTGGGCAATGGGCGGGGGGGGGGGGGGGGAGTTCGGAAAGGAGAGGGATGGGAGTGGGGACAGACAGACTCACATTGACAAAGTGGCACGAGATGCTCATCAAATGCCAAGCAAATGGTGTAAAATGCCTCATTGAATACTTGCGCGACGTCTCCAAGCACTACTTACCATCTACATATATATAAATATATATAGATGAATGTATGTATATATATTTGTGTGTGTGTTGGTATGTATATATATTACTTTTGAAGACCCAATGAAAACCGCGCGCTGTCTGTTTGTCGGTCTGTCTGCCTCGTATTGGGTGCAAAGTGGGGGCGTTTTGATGAGCTACGTTTCTTTTTCAACGCATTCTTCTTCTTCTTTGTTAACAGCGGCCTGCGTTGGTCTCGATGGCGGTGTAATTCCTTTTTTTCGGCAATGTGGCTAAACAGGGCTGCTATATTTTGTGCATGGGCAAAAAATGCTAACCAAATTGGGAAAAGGTCCATCTTCATACATATAGAGTAAGCAAAGAAATTTAATAAAAATTAAAAATAAAAATTATTTCTCAAACGAATAAAATAAAAATAATAAATACCAATATTAAACAAAAATTATTTACTATATCAACAAGTAAGACTGCTCTAGTTAAGACTGCTTGTGATCTCCTGAGCCTTTTGAAGAAATTATATATAACATTATATATAACAGTAATTTTTCGCTTCTTTGTAGTCACGCCTTTTTCTCTCTTCTATTTTACGCTAGTTTCCCTTTTCAGAAGGCTCAGGGTATACAAAAATATAAAATAATAATTCATTTAAAATTTAATAACAAATACAAAATAATTTAATAATTTAAATTTAATTCTAAAAAACTTAAATATTTAATTATTAAAATTATAGTATATACCTGTTCAGCTTATATATGCATATTTTCATAATTTAATACATAACCTAAATAAAACTTATAAGCAGGAGCAGCAAGAGCAGAACATCTGTGAGAAACGCCATTGCATAAGTCTCAATTATAATTCAAACTATCTCCACTCATACCACTCAAAAGAAGCTAAATTCTGGCTATAAATCAACAGCACAAACAGCACTGGCTACCAACAACGCAGACGCTGGCCGCTAGGTGGCGCTGCCGCTGAACGTGCGTTTTGCTGAGATTTGTTATGCGTTGCGTTTGAGGCAGTCACCACCACCCAGCCTAATGTGCGGCATGTATATACATATATACATAGGGTCTCAATGTGTATGTGTGTGTGTGTGTGTGCGTGAGTATTTGTTTTACAACCACAGCTAGTGGGGCGTACAAGGGCAGGTGGAGTAAGAGACAGAGCTGAAGGTGAAGGCGGCGCAGGAGGAGTAGACGAACTGCTGGTTGCTTTGGCGGGTCACAACCTTGCAGGCAGCGTCGCTTTTTATGTGACCATTTCCACTGTGCTGCGACTGCTGCGTTCGTGTTCATTAACGTTGCTATTACATTTTAACACACCGAATCGGAATGTGTCCCGTCGTTGTCGTTCCAGTGCGGCCCCCTTTAATGCCACACCCCCAAGGCGCTGTGAGCTGGGCGCCTTCGCCTTTTACTTTCATTTGTCGTTGCGTTCATTTGTTGAGTTTTTGTGTTCTTGAATGTTGAAATATCCTGTTTAACTTTATTTCATTTTTCCACAGCATCCGACACGTGCCTGCCACACGGTTCATGTACGTGTGTGTGTGTGTTTACTAGTGTGGGTGTGTGTGTGTGGGAGTGTGGGTGTATGTATGCTTGTGTGTGTTTTAGTTGGTATGCATAAATTTTTACGTTTGTTGTTGTCTTATCAGATCATTTATGGTGACTAGGGTAAGGGCAACCAGGGCCGCTGAGGTAGGGGAGCCTTGTTTTTTCTGCTCCTATGGCTGCTGGAAGGTCGCCACGCATTACTCTTGTTATTTGCATGTTGTAGAAAAATATCAATTTGCGCACCTCCGACGCCTACGTTGCGTCGTGGCAGCGACGCCAGCGGCAAGCGTTTAACATTTTCCGCTATTTGCAGGCCTTTTGTGTTGTTGTTTTCCGAGCAACATTTATCAATGGCCCGCACACTCTCGTGCAGCATTCGCATACAGCATACGGGTATCTAAATGTTGTGCAAATGCTTGCCAAGTGCTTCCATTTGAATATATACCAAATTTATAGCGTATGCCGGCGACGCTGCGTATACGCAATTTATGTAATTCACAACGCTATTTACATAACTACGAGCACTTTAAGCGTTTGTCCTTGCCTGTTTATTGTCATCTCATCGCATCTGCCAAATGAAGACAAAAACCAGATACGAATCTGCTCTAAGGCAGCTTCCGCTCAGCATCCCCATAGATTTCAGAGGTCTCTTGTGCTGGCTAGCTCTCGTTAATGCCGTTGTTAAGGTCAGACCACTGGATATTAAGTGGTCAAGTAGCTTAGTAGCTTCAGCTCGCAAATTTATATGTAAATTAATTTGCAAGCATGGAATTCATTTAACTTACTCATATTAGCAGCAGAAAAAACTTTCATTACATACATACATATATACTACATACATACACACATCAGGCTAATTGAAATAAGTGAGAGTGGAAAAAACGCATCTACGGGTGAAAAAGGTAAAGATCAAGAGGCAGAGCGCCATAAAGTTTAGAGCAAGTCTTTGAGCAGAGATAAAGTTAATTAAATTACCTACGTCAGGTGGAATCACTTTATTCAAGCAAGTTTTTATCTTGCATCACGCATTCGTGAGAATCGCATAGTAGAGCATTTTTGCTACAATTTCTTTTGCCTCATGTGTGTGCTTACGAGTGCAGCTGTTAATAAACTTAATTATTACTTGTGAAGATATGTGCATACATGCATACATACATACATGTATAATGAGTAGATTTATACATTTTTGTATACTCGGAATCGAATGCATATTTGCATGCAGATATGCGCAGATGTCTGCTTGGATTTACATATTTCTGTAATTGGTAAATAGCCGTTTAAATAACATTTTTGCATAAATGTTTGAAAATCAGCTGGCATTCAGTCAGCTGGAAACGATGCTCAGATGCGGGAAAGAAGTTTGTGAAATCAGATATGAAATGATTTTAATACAAATATGGATAAAAATAACCAAAAATGATGTATATTTGTATGTGTGTAAATTTATGTAACAACTATATACCCAATTTTGTATACATATTTAAGTTCGCAAGTTTCAGAGATTAAACTAAAGTTAATTTGGGTAAAAAATCTATTTTAATCGATAACAAACGATAAATGTTATATGCATGGGATACATGAGAGCAATATACACATAGATTTTACATATTTTATGCAATTAAAGTTTATTTATTTCTATCTAGTAGTAATCTCAATTTGTTGTAGTCTAATCTAGTCTAGTTCCAGTTAATTAACCTGTTAACTATATGTCCGTTACAAAGACACTCAGCAAACTTAATATACCCTCAATTTGAAGGAAACTACCCCTAGTTGCTACTATTCAGCGTGGAGGCATTCCATATTCCTGCAAAGAGCTTCCTTACTTTCATTTTATGCCCTTGCTAGTTGGGCAGCGCATTATGATGATATGTTCTGGCCAAACTGGCCGCTATACATAAAATCCATTGGCCAAGCACTTTTGGCTACTTCATTTTTATTTGAGCTTCCTCTTGCCGGGATTTATCACAGTCGCTCTTTTGTTGCCGCATTAGTGCAGATGCTGAATATGAAGCAGCAGTGGCAGCAGCCGCAGCAGCCGAAGCTCTCTGACTGAAGCTAAGGTAAAGTGCAATTTCGTTTCTTGGTGGCATCTATTTTAGCTGCTGCTATTTGTTGTTGTTGTTGCCATTTGCTTGGTGCGGCTTATTCCCACGAGTCACGTAACTTCCGTTAGCGTCTACGTGGCTGGTCCAAGAACAGCAAAACAGCTAACAAGAACATCAACAACAACAACAACATCAACAACATGAGGAAGAGGCAGCAGAACCGCTGCTCGTTTGGGGCATTAATAAATTTTATGCTTAGCAGCAGCCACCAATAACTTTGCCGATAATATCTAACAATCAGCCAAGGCAGGCAGTGCTTTAAGCTCCCCACCCAGACCAGCGCAGCCCAGTCAGCCAGTCAGTCAGTCAGTCAGTCGGTCATCCAGTCATTCAGTCATTCGGTCAGCCAGTCGTTTCGGTGGTCAGTCGCACCCGTTAGCCCAGTTCGTACGCCTTGATGCCACATCAAGCCGCTAAGCAGTTGCTGGCCAAAACATTTGCGCCCTCATTTTCCTGTTTCCTGCAGTTTCATGGCCGTGTCGCGTTGCATGCCACACACACACATACACACACACGCACACACACATACATATTTTGGTGGGGGCAGGTCAGACGTTTCTAATGAACGCCAACATAAAACCGAATTTATGCGTGCTTATCCGAATTCCAAATACCTTGCTTATAGTAGAGTTTGGCTAAGCCGTTGGTATTTAGATCTTAGTCAGCAAATTTTGTTAACAAAGAATAGCAACACTTTAGCGGAGAGTATTATTTATTTTGGTACATATATTTTTGACTTAGTATACATGTTAAAATATGTGTAGTTTCTATGCATTTATATTTAAATGAGTTTTGTGTATAAGTTTTATAGCCTGAACCCAGTGAAAATGAGAAAATCAGGCTTTAATCCTTTTGAGCTTATTTTTAGTATATTTTATTAATTGAATAGAACCATATTTGAGTAAAATTTCAGTATATTTTTGGCAAATAATTGAATATAATTTTATAAATATGAGTAAGAGTATATTTGATTATAATCTTTGTAGGTTTTTAGTATTTTTAGTATATTTACAGTATTTTAGTATTTAAAAAGTATTTGTAGTATTTAAAAACAGCAGAGTAGAACATATTTCAGATCTAATATAAGTACAAATAAATAAGATTATATTTGATTACAATTTTAGTTAGCATATTTTTGGTATTTTTGGAACTACAAAATAATAATGAAATATATATATTCCGTGTATTTTCATGCAATTGTTTTCATAAGTTTAATTAGCAATAACTTGAGTAAAATTCATGATAAATGTAATGAAAAAAAAAAAAAAACCAAAGAGTAGATTATATTTCAGAACGATATTCGATAGACGGTCTCTGCTGCTGCTGTTGGTAGTCAATATTCGATATATTGCTTAGAGGTCGATTACAAATGTTCAGAGAATGTCATAGTGCACTCTTCAATAGGGCAGCATTAAACCACTGCCCTCGTCCACTAAGCCAACTATTCATGGCTCGTGTACGTAATGTGTCTGCTTGGCATTTTGCTGGAGCGACACCAAAAGTGGGCGTGGCTTGGCTGACTGGAGTCTGGCAATTTGGCCAGCAGCGTCTCTTCACATTGTGCAACAGAATTTTCTTATGCCTTGCTCTTCTCTCTTGATCGATTCAATTGATTTTAATTAAAACACAATAAATAAAATTATATTGGATTTACTTTATTTATGTACAATTTGAATAGAGTTTGTAATGTTGCACACACATCGACGGCCGAGTGTGTGCGGTTAATTGTTGTGGGTATTACTTATTGTCACGGCCATGGATTGACTATCCGCCCGACAATTGAATGCGCTGGAGCTCATTAAGCATACGCAGCGTGTGCTTCTGTCCTTGTTGACCTAATTAAATTTGTATACATAGATGAACATATATACATGTATAAATATATGTGTGTGTGTGTGTGTGTGCACATGCCTATATATAAATAAAATTCATTAAAAATGCCCTTTGACATTGATGCTTATTTGCATACACAAAATATAAAATATATAAACATTTTTACGCTACGTTTTATGCCCAAGACTTTCATCCAGTTCGGCCTAAGCAGCACATGTCGTTTAAGCGCTACGCTCCTATGAATGTATATGTATGTGTCTGTGTCTGCCACTGTATGTGTTAAGGGAATGAGTTGGGCACACGCTTACGTATTTACTGAACATATTTAGTCAACATTGAGGCAAAGATACAGCTGCAGACAAAGCGCTCTGCCGCGCCGTTCCCTTATCGATATTTGCCAAATAATAAAAACGCAAGACAACAGCGCAAGAAGTAAGTGTGTATTTATATATGTATGTATACATGCTTATTTATAAAGGCAAAAGTAACAAAAAAAAAAAAAAAGAAAGGCAAGAGAGCATGGACTGACGAATGCTAAATACTCTAACTGGCATAAGTGCATTTGAATTGGCGCAATTCACAACATTTAGGCCAAGTTTTCGATTGCTCTCAACCAATTTATTTTCGAATTTCGCCATAGAAACTCGATACCATTTGGAGGCAAATTAGCAGCCCAATAACGTGACAAAGCTGCTGTAGCCCTTTGGTGGCAAAGTGTATGCCAAATACAAATACAAATACCGAGCACAACTGATAGGGCAGACTTAGAAGCCCGGCTACATGACATATTCCACTTGCTGCTGGCACCCATCTGCTGCTCCAGCCTTGCCGCTGCCTGTGCTTCGATTGTGATTTGTGCAAGGAGCACTCTGAAGGCTGTTAGGCTGTTCGGCTGTTGCTCCTGGCCTGGTCCTCAGCTGGGCGAAAACACTTTTGATAAGGTTTTTTTATTCAGCCTTGCTTCGTGTGAGAAATTGCCTGTCGCCAATGCTCTGCCTCTGATATACCGCATACCAATTTTTAAAGTGTCAAAAAGTATCCGCTTAAGTATGTAAAACATAAGCATATATATACGTATGTGTGTGTATATATATATATATGGATATATGTATCTGTATTTGTGGGACGCATGAATATGTAAACAGATGATGGCCGTCGTTTAGTTTACTTCGCTCTCTTACATCTTATTTACCCGATTTTGGCAGCCCTAACAAAACAAATGAGAAACAAAAAATAAATATATATGTATATATATATATATATATATTTATATAATTTTTTTGTTTGTTATATATATATGTTGCTGGTTGCTTCTTGTCATTTCTTTTATTTTGTGTGTTTGATACGCAAAAAGTTGAAATCAACATATTGATTTTTGTTCTTTTGTGGGGCGTTCCTGCAGCTGGACCACAGCATGTAGATACAAAGTCACACACACACAAACATACACATGGAGCCACATGACGTGTGTATCTTGTATCTTGTATCTTTTGGCTGGTTTGAACAAATTTGCCAATGGTACAGATACAGATACAGTTCGTTGCCTAGATCTAACAGCCATTTTTTTACGCTCTCAAAAGCGAAATTTATTAAATTTGTTCATGGCGGCAAATAGGAATCTTTTATCGAACCAATTCGTTGCCTTTGCCCACACTGCGCCAATGTATGCAATATATTGCATTTCGTGATATGAAGTGACTGGAAAATAGTTATTTGCACGAGCCATGAGTGACGTGTGATGGATTTGAAACTAGTTTTCAAACTCAAACTGAAGCGCTGAAAGCCACAGATGAAGATGTCACGAAAAGTTGTGCCTGTAGATCAAACGAATCGAAAACTGTTTACTTTGGTTATTTGTTATCTCACATTGGTTTTCGACTTGGGGGTAAGCTTCGTAAGAAAATATGTTCTGCTAAAAGGTAGCTGCACTTGGAGTAAACTACTAGATAGATAATTATAATATAGATTCCCTTCATATTGAACAACTTACTGATTAGCTCACTCTGCAAGTATTCCTTGATTAGCTGCAACATACAGGGTATCTAGCCGTCGTCTGCTTGCCAGCAGCAAAGTTTCTAGCCAGCTACACACGCTGAGTGAAACTTGCTCTTACCTGGAATATATAGATATATATAAGTATTTCCTTCCCAACTGTTGCTTACGAAAGTTTTTTAAGCTCTACTCTAAGTAACTCGTAGTGCAGGGTGCTACAGTCTCTATCATTATATTTATAGATATAATTCGGCACTACTTTCCCAACATTTTCTGGGAAAGTTTTTAAGCTTCATCTAAAGCCTAAAGTACAGGGTATCTACCTGTCCTGGGGGTGGCTGTTGCCAGGCACTACTTTCCCATCTCATTTAGCTGGAAACATCAGAGATTTTAAGTTCCATTTCAACTAGACTTAAAGTACAGGGTATCCTCTGCTGACCAGCAACCAATTTACTGCTTCATTTGTATTCTCTGCCCTCATCCATAACTCGAAATGGCAAGGGATCAGTTGTTTTCTTTTTTTATTTACACAGAAATTCACGATTTTTTTATATCAAGAGGATATAATTTGTTTCAATTTATCGCGATTTTCGATTTATCGGCGTACAAATTATCGAGACATGACTGTACCTAAGCTTATTTGTATATATGCGCCTGCGACAGTTCGTGTCTTTAGATTACAGGGTATCTAGCTGACGTCTGTTGGCCCCCAATAAAGTTGTTGCTTGTTGTTGTCTGTGTTGTTGTCAGCTTCATTTGCTCAAAGTGAAAAGTTGTTCAAAAATGTATTTGCTAATGGTTGATTTTGTGCTGCACGGCAGGCAGCTATATATGTATGTATATATACATATGTATGTACATACCTCCTGGTTGTGTATTCGCTTTGCTCTCTGTCTAGGCTGCAGCTGTATTTGGCTTAAACTGTGCGGCCATATCAGTTGGCTATACAATTTCATTAGCCATTGAAGGGCTTTTACAAAGGCAAACCTTTTTGTTTTTCTCTTCTATTTTTATTTGGTTTTTTTTTGGTGTTTTTTCAACTGTGGTGCAATGTGGTGCGGCGATTCACTTTATCCTCTTGCTCTCTGTTATGTCGCGCATCCTTTACACACACACACACACACATATAGCCATTTATAGGCAAATAGCAGATAAACGGCAATTTAACAATGAAAAATTAAAGGAAAATACAAAAGCATTTTCTTCAACGTTTTCTTCTTTTTTCGTTTTTCATTTGCCCTTTGCCTAAAAGAAGCTTATTTTTCATTGCGGAGCGGGTGGGTAATGGACCTGCCACGTAATTACAGTTGAATTGTGACTAAAAACAAAAAAAAAATAGAGCGACAAACAGACAGAGAGTGAGCGAGATGGAGAGAGAGAGCGAGAGAGCTAGAGCAACTAAGAGAGATAGCTTGTTCACAAATATGTTTTCTATTTTTGTTATCTCTCATTTTGTGCATATTTGCGCTCCACCCGACGCTCTATAACAGATATTCCGGACTGACCATTTGTCATCGGTGCTGAAAATTTCTTGATTTGTTTTTGCTTGTTTTTCGCATTGTTTTTTGAGCATTTTTTGTTGTTTTGCTCTTTCGATTTTTTCCTTATGCCTGGCTACGTAATGTTTAATTAATGAGCGAACCATTAAATATTGCAAATGCTGCACATTAAATATGTATAAATGAATAAAGAGCCAGCGGAAGAGCAACAGTGACACAAATAACAAAGCTCACTGCGCGATTGATCGACTACGAGATATGCTGTACTTTCAAGGTTAAGGCAGAATGAGAAGGAGCATAATATAATAATTATTATAAACCTACAATACGAACATAGGTTTCAGAACTATAATAAATTGGCGAACAATATTGTTTAGTTTTATGAATCGATATATATGTATATATGTATTATTGGAAATGATGGACGATGTCAATATCTGCTCATGATCAGTTATTAATGTAGCTTATATCTTGATCAATTATTGTATCATTATAATTAATATAGATTCAATAATACTTATTTAAAATATTATATTATTGTTTAGTTCGAACAATCGATAACAATATAGATTCATAATTATCGATTCACTGCTAACGTTCTATATTAATAAGCCATAAGTATGATGTATATGTGATTACCATAAATTCTTATTGATTATTACACAATCTATTCGTATAATCGTACGATCTCTTATTTTATAGAAAAATCAATAAATATCGATTACGTTAGTTGCATACATACATATATCGATAAATACTAATTCCTTATAATTATTGATATTTGCCATAAGTTATGATCGATTTTAATTATGATCGACAATACGTAATAATTTCCATTTAAAGATCATTTTAGTTGCATATCGAGTCTCTGTCTATTCTTAGAGGTTGCTAAATATTCAAATATGAGCTCCAAATGTGGGGAATGCCTTTCACAAGCTCCCCACTGTCATAGCCACGTCTCACTCCCCGCACAGGGTATAACATATTAATAACTTAAAAATGCGCTCAAGAAATGCAAAACACATTTACAACGCAAAGAAGTATGCTAAAAGCCCGGCGAATCATATTACAAAGCGACTGCTATGGGAGGGGACCGGAAACAGCTGCCCCCACATGACCAGCATATATGATAAAACAAATATATGTATATATATAAACATCTATGTATGGAGCACTGTGTGTGTGGGGGAGGAGGAGAAGCTGAAAAAAAACAAAAATAATATATATATGTATATTAATGGAAAGCCCGTAGGAGACACTTTTAAAACGTCATTAACATGCACGTGGCCCACAACTGAGACTTTACTGCTGACTTCTTACCATAAATCATTGCATATTTCACGGCTTAAATGTGGTTGCTGTTGTTGTTGTTCGAATGCCACTTGGCTGGTTGTGTCAACTGGTATAGCTAATATACAGAGAGAGAGAGAAAGAGAGAGAGAGAGAGAGACATATACAATTCTATACATATAAATGTGAATAGGTTTAGCGCATACAATTGCAAAAATTTGGTATGTATGTGTGTGTGTGTGTGTGTGTGTGCTCTCTCACAATTTACAACGGAACCGAAAAGTTATGAAACTCATTAAAACACGAAACTAATTCAAACGCCCCGGGCCTAATTGCCGTCACATAGCCAACGTAGCACGGCTCAGCTCTGCTCGGCCCGACGCGACGCAACGCGACTCGGCTCGGCTCGGTTGTGGCGCAGCTTTAGCCCTTGGGGCAACAACACAAATGATTCCCAAAAATTATTTAGCGTTAATTTCCATAGAAAAATATTCCGCGTCAACAGAAATTAAGTGTCCCAGCTAATTTAGCAACGCCGTCCAGCATAAGCGCTGAGCTCCAGCTGCTCCAGCAGCTCCAGCAGCAACCCACTGCTGACGCAGTCCAACGCATTGGAATACTTACAGTTTTAATTTGAATAATTTTGCAGGCTTTAAACGTAAATTACCCTCACATTTCGTTGTGGCATATACATATATATTAAATACACCGCTCCAGAGGTGTGAAGCGAGCATATTCGGCCCCACAGAGAGAAAGAGAAAGAGAGTTGAGAGTCTTTGGAAACATTTGTTAACTGGACTGTGGGAAAGAGCTATTACTAAGCTAGTTGATATGTGACTTGCCACGCCCATTTTTCGCCTTTGGCCTTCGAGTCTTTGTTTCGTTTTGACATTCTTTTTCCTCTGTCTGCGAACTGCAAACAGTGCATTAGGCAGTCGTTGAAACTCGACTGCAATGCTCTTGATTTTTTGCTCTTGCCCTTTTTTGTAATTTTTTTTTTTTTTTTTTTTTTTTTTTTTTTGCATAAGCATTTTGAGAGATTAAACTTGGCGTACTTGAATGTTATTATACGTGGCAGCAGCGTCGGCCCTGCGCCAACACTTTCATTTATTATTATTTTTTTTTTTATGCCCGGGTTCGCGACACTGCCAGCGCCCTCCGCACCACCACACCCGCAACAGCAGCGCCCAATTGTTGCCCCACAAAAAAAAAAAAAAAACAAGTAAGAAAGCTCTAGTCGAGACTGCTCGACTACGAGATACCCTGAACCCTCCGAGCAACAGCCATTTCAATAATTTTTAGTGTCATTCAGCTTAAACAAACACTCACACACACGCAAACACATACATAGACACCCATAGGCACGCACGCATTAACAGGCATGGGCTGCAGTGTGGGCTTACTATGGGAACTTAATTGTTCAATAACTTTTTTTGTGGACGTACGTTCTTCATGAAACTTTCAGAATGTGGTTTTACCATTACTATGCGTATATTTGCCAAAGCTCAAGTCTCTAGTATTTGAAATACGCCTTTTACAGAGATGAGGGTAAGGGGGTGGATATAGGGGTGGGGGGTGAATTATAACAAAAATCGAAATTCTATCACGTGCAGTCGAGTCTACATTTAAAATTTGGAGACTTTAGCTCTAAAGGTGTAGGAGATATAATTTTATAACTGGTTTTCGATAAGGTTTTTGATCGATAAAAAAATAACGGGATGAGTTATCGATTTTTAGTGATAAACTCGATATGCGCGCGCTATATACGAGCATTTTAAAAAAAAGTTGAAGTCTCTAGCTTCTATATCTTCAGAAATCGACGCGTTCATACATACGGACAGACGGACAGACGGACAGACGGACAGACGGACATGGCTAAATCGATTCAGTTTGTCGCCCTGATCAAGAATATATATACTTTGTGGGGTCTGCCACGCCTCCTTCTCCCTGTTACATACTTTTAACAAAACCATTATACCCTGATTTCCCATTTTCAATGGGTTCAGGGTATAAAAAGAAAGAAGAAAAACCCAAACCATGCAGAAAAAAAAATCACACATCGTTAGCTCAGCATTTTTTTTTGTCTGTGTGTGTGTGTGTGTGTGTGCGTATGTGTGCGTGTGCCCTTGTGCCCGGCTTGGAGTCTCATAATGTGGAATTTTCGTAGCATTTTCCATAAAAATTGCTTTGCTTGGCAGTTACAGCGGCTGCGGCAGCGACAGCTCAAGGGGGACGGGTGCTGGGCGGGGGTGGGAGGGGTTTCACCAGCCGTTCGACGAAGACGCAGTTGAAGGCTCCAGCCCAGGGCTTGTCTTCTGTTAACTGTCCCATTTGAGTTTGTGGATACATTTGAGAGAACTTGTACACACACACAAACACAGACACACACATATACACACATATGCACATAATATACGCGCGCACGTATGTGTGTATGGGTGTGTGCGTGTGTGTGTGTATGCTCAAAGTTTCTTTATTTAATTCAGTGAACTGTAAAATGTGCTGAAATGTTAGATTATTGCTTTCCAGCAACAGCCAGCGCTCTTCTAGTCTAGTAGAGCGCCCAACTAGCCAGAGAGAGAGAGAGAGAGAGAGAGAGAGAGATAGAGAGACGGAGAGATAGATAAATGCTTTTGCGCATACTTGCCACACTCACTACTGGGCTTCAGTTTCCTAAACCTACTCGCCTCCCCCTCCTGCTCCTCCTTCTGATTTGTCGAACTTCGTTATTGTTGTTGGCGCGTCTGTTCCTCTTTCTTCTATAACCATTTCGAACTGCACTCCTTTGACAAGATAATACGTTGATAGTCCCAGCCCCAGCCTCAGATCCAGCCTAGCCAGCTAACCCCCATTTCTGTTGCTGTTGTGGGCCAACAAAAAATTGGGCAATTTGCTTACACAACCAACAACAAGCACGGCAACAGGAATAAGCGTACAAGCAAAATGCTCAAGAATATCCAGAGAGAAAGAGAGAAAACCAAACAAGTAAACAGATCCCAGTCGAGCATGTAGGACTGGGAAGTACGTTATAAAAGCTCCAGTAAGAGGAGCTGGCATATGTGAGAATTTGCAACTTTCTGTCCGAGAGCTACAAGTTCTATCTATGATATTTGTTAGTATTTTTATAAGCAATGTCATGAGGAATACATAGGGAATCTTTGTATAGCTGTCCTAAGTAAAACATATCAATTTATTAACTATATATGTTATAATCTTCGAGATATTTCCAAAGATGTATCATCCTATATAATATGTGTATGCCTGTAGCATTCTAAAAACCCATTGCAAAATGTATTATTCATGTATGTATTATTCTTTGGAGCCATTATAATATCAAATTAGAATTTCTAATATTATTATTAATCTGAAGTCGCTAGATGAGTAAACAAGCAAGCTGAGAGCGCAAACACATATCCATACGAACAGGGAGATATAAACAACTCCGAGCATGTTCTGCTGTTCTGCTGTTCTGCTTGTTTGCGTGCATAAACACAAATCCTTGATACCCCGGCTTACACAGTTTAAACGGTTGCAGGGTATAATGAAAAAAGAAAAACGAGAAATGTTAAAGAAAATAGAAAAAACCCAAAAAGAAAACAGAAACTGAAAGTAGCAACAGTCCAAGTTGAGTGGGGTGTTGGATAACCATTTTGGGTACGGCAAAAGGTTTGTGGCACGTGTTGACGCTCGCTGCCCCGCTCGCCAGCTGGAGCGAGAAAAGTGGAAAGCTCAAAGAAAATGCGTGGCTTTTCAATTCAGCTCGTAAGTGGCATAGACGTGCGTCTCCAGAGAAGTCAAAGAAAGGCGCAGACAAAGCAATAGAGCGGTAGAGACGGTAGCAGATGGATAGAGTGAGATTGGCGTTTGCCTTCATCAATAAAGTTAATTTAAAATTTATTTAATAACATTTTTGATAAGTCCAAGAGCGCCCTCAGTGAGATTCTCAATTGTTTCGATAACTGAAAGGATAATACTTGGAATTATTCAATAGGCATGCAATAGAATAGCTAAGGGTAGTGGCTTCCACTTTTAATAGATTCAACAAGTTAACTGGAATTTAAAATATACATAGATAAGTACTTGACAGCCCTTATGTGGGAGACTGAATGAATAGGATAAGCTGTTAAGCGGAAGGCGAGCATAAGAAAATAACTCTCGAATTCCCATGAATGCCAAAATGTGTGGGAATATCCCTACTACTATTAGCCATTCTCTGCTAAAGCTTGAAAGATAAAAATCAGTAAATTACAAATAATCAATGTTTCAATCGAATCTTGATTATTGACTATATTCAAGAGAAAGATATTTAGGGCTAAGGAGTATTCCCAATGCAAACAAAAAAGCATTGGTATACTTATCGGTAATTCAAAACAAGTCAACCTGACTAACATCATCTTACTATCGATAACTCCTGACTCAGCTTAAAGGATTTATCGATCATTTTAGTTAGCCAACCCCTATTAGGTGTAGTATTACTAGAGTTCCTTCAGTCTTTTATCAAAATTTAGTTAGACGATATTCAGAAATAACCTAGACAGATATCTACGGGAATATCCCTAACGATAAAGTAATCCTTTAAATTTATACACTTGCCATAGCATGAACTACAACGTAATGCTTTCACCTTCTAAGCTGCTTATGTACTTAGTTTGCTGAATAAACTGTAAAGTAGCATAGATGTAGAGAGAGAGCGAGATGAAGAATGAGGGAGAGCTACATTTTAAGTACTTTGTTTTGATATTTGTTCCACTGTGCGCGCTCTGTAGCTTTTAGCTCTTTGGCCATTCGTTCGTTAAACGAGTTTATGAAAAATTCTGTGCATGCTCTGGCGGAATATTCGTTAGTCCCCATAATCTTAATGACGAAACTTAAAAAATTTACGTGAGCTGCCTTGAATTATGGCGGGGCGTGGCCATGTTCTCTGGGCTGGGAATGGGGATTACCTGTTAACAGCTGCCAATGTGGTTCGCTCTGTTGCGGCGTGGTGCGGTGCGGTGGGTGGCGTTGATGCTGGGCGTCTGTGCGTCCAACGCTCATGACTTGGCTGTCAGCGTTATTCGCCACAGTCCAAAATATATTGGTAGCTGGCGGGCATCTCAGAAGAGCCCGAGCCCAGACAAAAAGCATTGTGAATTGGGGTTGACAGGAGCCACAGCAGCGGCGGTGCCAGCGGTGGCAGTGGCACCGGAGACGAGGCGACAGATAAAGTGGCAAGCAGATTGGCTCCTGACCGGACAGACGCCACGAATGGGCATGGCCATTGGCTTTGGCTTTGGCTTTGAGTGGCGAATGCAGCGCTTTCCATTGACGTTTAAGTTGAGAAAGGCAACGGCGACGGCGACGGCGATGTCGATGGGGAAGGCAGGCAGCACCACGCGCGCAAGTGTCGACACTCACTCGCTTCATCTTCAGCGGCTGCTTTGGCTGTTGGTGTTGGTGTAGGTGTTGCCACGCCTCCCTTGGATGAGGCAGCCATTGGTGTTTATGTCCTTGCCACGCTGTCTACTCGTCTGTCTGCTCGTTCGTGCCTAACGAGCTGCACTCCAGCAAAAAATAAAACAAGAAAATACAACAAAAAAGCGAAATAAATAATAAAATACAGAAGCAATTTTCAACTCTCGTCGAACACCAAATACACTGAAAAAAACATTTATTTGAGAGTTATGATTGAGCTAAGATTTGGATTTCAAATTAATGTAAACATATACATATACATGTACATATATACATATATATATATTTTTTTAATATTTCCTATTGCATTTACAGCTTTATTATTTGTGTACTTTAAGTTATTTAAGCTTTTGCTTTAAACTTGCAAATTTTATAAAGATATTTAATACACATATATATATATAAATTTGGAAATATATAGAAATATTTCATATATAAATATGCAAATATTTTGACCAATCCAAAGTTGTAGAATGTTTTTAAATAAGAGTCGCTTTACATTTGATTGTTTTTTTGGTTTTGCGGTTCACAGCAGCAATAAATCATTGGAAATTGCATTCGAATCGAATCTGCTTGCAGCACTGATTGCTGTCAAACCTTTTTAAATTCATACATATATAAATAAGAGCTCAGGATTGTCTTTTACGATTCACGTAATTCGCAACAAATTGTAAATATCCTGTGCATAGTGTATGGCGAGCGCTGCTGGCGCTGCTCGGCGTAGACGTTGACGACGACGATGGCGACGACGACGATGGTGACGGCGATGGCGATGGCAATGGAATGGATAACCAAGTTTCTGGATGCCTCGTTGATTTCGCTTGATTCGTTTGGCCCCGGTGCGTTGCTGCGTTGCTGTGAGGCTGCGAGGCTGCGAGGCTGTCGCCGTTGCCGTTGCCGTTGCCGTTGCCATTGCCTTCGCTGCCGTCGACGCCAGCAGCGGCTGCTATCGAGGCCATGTGGTCGTGATGGTTGGCTTTGGTGGGTGGCGCGGCTTGGCCGGCTGATTGCGCGCAGTGTAAAGCTGTTGGCGGGCTTGTTGTGCTCGCCACAGATTGTTGATGTTCGATTTAATTTTAGCTGTGCTGAATTTTGCGTTATTTATTTTATTATAATACCCTTTACATTTAACGGCGCGATAAGGCATATTGACTTTGACATTAATTGCTTGGCCGCGTTTTGCCATTGTGGGGCGAGCGCAGCCAAAGGCATGTCCCGTTACTGCCACTTGAGCACGGCTTTTATTGTCGGTCATTAACGTCGCCCACAGCCAATCGAGCCGAAGCCTTGCCTAGCCTTGCCTTGCCCGGCCTGCGCTCTGCCAAGTCTTACAAAAGCAATTGAACTTTAGTTTTATAATAGTCGAGCTGTGCCAAAGACTAGAAGTTTGATTTCGAGCACATCTCAATGGCATTTGCATAAAAACTTTTGATTTGATTTTTGGTCTTACATAAATATTTCATAAAATATTAATTTAGTTAAGCAATAAAGTTTGCTCATTTTCTTACAATTTCTTCTATCAAATGAGCCAATAAGCTGATAGCTTTAGCAAAATGTTGAAGATTTTCTTTTGTACTTCAAATTGATTTGGTTTTAATTTATTTCTGCCAGAGTCGAATGTATGTGAGCTGAGTTTGAGTTTGAGTTTGATATATAGCCTTTTGTTGCAGCTCAATGGCATCTCCATAAATCAGCGTGTGTCAGGGAATACATTACGTATACGTCAGCTGGTCCAGTGTAATAATATATTGAAATAATATAAATTTCTTGGAGAGTTGTTAAGTTTAGTTAACTGATAAACAAACGCCCACGTTTCACATTTCTTTTATGACGCCAGAAACAGCAGACGCCCCATTAAATTATAATGGAGAAAAAATCCGCTTAAAGCCAAAACCCGTTGCCAAAACTTTAAGTATTTACACATAGCCTTGGGCTATTTACATATTAAATGAGCTTAAAATATTAAAAACAAAAGTTGAGCCACTCTTCTGCTGCTGCTGTGATTGACAGCCCTAAGCTAGACCATCACAGCAATTGCCGAAGGCAGAAAAACTCTGAGCTGGGCGCTGAGAGTTGAGAGCTGAGAGCTGAGAGCTGAAATCTGTTGTTGCTAGCAAAAGGGGCAATCGATCAGTTGCACTCCTTGAAATTGCCAAATTTAGTTTATTCAAGCTGTCAACTGCTGAAAGTTTAAGTAAACGATTACGTGCGAAAAAAGTGCAAGATGAATGAAAACGATTCAGGACCGCAAAAACTGGAATTCAATTAAACAAGCGAGCAACCCTTGAAATCTGTTTGAAACTAAGCTATGTAAGTGTCGCCCTATCTCTTTCTCTCGTTCTCTCTTGCGCTTTATATATAGGTGTATATATTTCTGTCTCTCTATCTTTATCTCTTCTCTTTTTCCCACACTAATTTTGCTTAAATCAAACTGTTTTAATGAACTAACTTTTCAGCATGCGCTCAAAAGTATGCTACAAAATATTAAATTTCTGTAATTAATATCTTTGTCTATTCTGTACTTTGTGTGAAATATATTTTACACCTACATATATATAAAGCTGTTTTTTTGTCAGCTATAAGAAAAACTCAGTACATCACACAGTTGAGCTGAGACAGGTGTTTCAGCGAAATCAACCTGATGCCCATATATGTATATATCTAATACATGTATGTGCTTAAACGCATACAGTTAGTTGTTGTAAGTTGATGTTTATATTGGTTCATTTGTTGTGCGTTAATCTTTAAACATGACATCGAAGCTGGTCAGAGGCGAGCAGAGGGCCAGAGGCGTGGGCTCGTGTTTCACTGAGGCGCACAAGTAACTTGAGTAGTTATACACACACACACACACACACACACACACACACACCCACAAACATACGTATACACATTCATGAATATTCATGGCACACACAGAGAGAGGCTCGCAGAGCATTTGTAGTTGTATTTACCTGCCTACCTGCCTGGATTTGTATTTGTATTTGCAATTGCTTTGCTTTACTTCGCCTTGTAAACAAATACAAGAAGCAACCTGTGCACACACACACACACACCCACACATACTCACACACACGTGCGAATAAGACAGACGTGCCTAATCACGGCGCTGCATCGGAATAATCTTTAATCGACTCGTGTATTTTTAGCTGGAAATGATTAACAGGCAAAATAATATTAAGGCGATTAGAGCAGCGAACGCCATGACAACCTTTTCGATGCGCCGTGGAATCTGCGGCCAAATCTGATCAACTTCCTGGGATTAGCCTCGACAATGCGAATGCCAAAACTGACTGGGCGCTGTTATTCGATTGTGTGTGTGTGTGTGTGTTAGCATGTGGCATTTACAGGGTCTTTACAATTTAACGCACTGCCAAGTTCAAATACACAAAAGCTCTGCCATCGACTTGGCCCGCAACATAAAAAACAATTACGACCGAGTATGATCGACTAAGCAATGCTCTGTTTATAATGGTTAAGAAAGCTAGAGAAAATTGAAAACAATACAAATATCAGCAGAGCTTGATTGCATATGAATTTTTATAGATTGAAAGTAAATACGATAGCCTCGAGCAGATAAAAAAAATATATTTAATTTTTCAGATATTTGTTTATATATATATATATATATATATATTATTTAAGATATATGTTCAAGTATGTATCTTATATACCCCTTAATATAGAATTCATATTTAATAACTCTGAGTGCCAATATACTCGAAATGCCACCAGGCTAAGCAGAGCAGCATAAGCGCTGGCAAGGTGGGACGCTAGGCAGAATTCAATGCACACGCCTCCGTTAACAATAATTTACGCAACTTTGCGCCTCTTTTGTAAAAAGAAATAACTTACAAAAGCGCCCCAGCATGCTGCTGCGCATCCAAGGGGCAAACAAAACGGCGCCCGGTCGGGCGGACCCCGCAAAAACTCATAGTAAAAGACCATTAAATTATCCAACTGTGGCTGCTGCTTTGGGAGCATTCACAAAACAACACGAAATGTGTGTGTGTGTGTGTATGGGTGTGTGGAACATTTGTCAAATTGGCGAACCACAAGTTGGCAGCTTTAAGAAGCCGTCAACAACAAAAAAACAGCAGCAACAAAAACAATCGCTCAATATTTTATTAGTCTAATTTAATATTTGTTTCATTCGTTTTTTTTTTTGTTTTTGTGGGCTCTGCCACCCAATTTTTTTTTCGCCGTCTTTAATATTTATTAAAAGTCATGTGCGTGCCGCCACGCTGGGGAATTACTTGAACTTCTCGTCCTCTTCTTCTTCTCCTGGGTCTTCCTTCTGTGTTTGGCACTGAAGCGTGCAAAGTCCACAGCTAAGCAGCGTCTTAGTCTGAGGTTTTTACTGACTTCTGGAACAGCCGTCTCTGTGATATGATGTGAAACCATTCGCCGTCAACTGTCCGGCAGCTGTCTAAATGTCCGTCTGTCTGTTGTCTGTTGTCTGTTGTCTGTTGCCTCTACCTCTGCCTCTGTGGCTGCCTGTATTGCTGCTGCTTCGATGTAATTTCGTTTTTCTGCGTCACAAAGAATATTTTGCATTTATTACATCGAACGCCTTCATTACATCCATGAAGAACTGACAAGTGACGAGCACGTTTAGCGTGGGAGTTGCACAGTGGCACAAGCTAGCGCAAGCATTGGATGAAAATGTGGCCTCCAGGTGGGGCAGGTGCTTTGAGACCGGCGTAGTTCTGTTGAATTCAAATAACAATGGCGTAAGAGTTCTTTGTAACATTTCTGTCGATTTGTAGATCTGATTCTGTATAACAGTTTTGTTTCCTGCATATAAGCTATGCATAACAGCTTTGTATAATAGTTTTTCAGAACAGTTCTATATAATGGTTAGAGTATCTAGGAATGATGCCAGTAGCACAGTTGTTTATAATAGTTGCGCATATCAGCTGTATATGGCAGTTACGTATAACAGTTTCATATGATCTTTCTGTTTGACTGTTGTGTTTAGAAACTGGGAAAAAATTGTTTGTGCAATAATATACTACTATAGTGTTGTATAACAGTTCTTTGACTTATGATTTATGATCATGTTTCTATAAGAGAACCATAAAGAACTCTGATGTATAACAGTTATGTGTATAACGCAGTGTATAACTGCCTTTTGCTCATAATAGGTTACCGAAGTGTTGTATACCACTCCATTAGCTTACATCATGATTCTATAAGTGAAACATATCATGATTCTATAAGAGAATCATATAACAGTCCTGTGTATAACGTGTATAGCCGTTTTTTCATACAGTAGGTTACCGCAGTGTGTTGTAAGATGACAATATGAATAAATTACACTATTGTGCTTATATCATGATGGTATAATTACACAACGCTTTTGTATAACAGTTTGGCTTTACATAATGCCATACACACATATACACATATACATGCATTGGCTTGTATGGGATCCATGAACATATCTGCTGTCATGATTTCAATTTGAATACCAAAGTGTTAATTCATTGAGATCCTTGTGCGACGAACTCATCCGTTTGCAATGCGTATTTCAATGATGATTAAATCATAAGATTGTAATTAACAGATTTTCGCCTTTATGTGGCAGGAGAAATGGGTTTAATGAATCTTATTTACTTTAAAATTGAAATCAATACTTGGCCCTCATTTAATAAACGTCGATGCATGCTGTTTGGCTGAAGGGCGAAATTACACTGCAGCAAAAGCAGCTACAACAACTGTGTGAATTGTATCCACTGTGGCAACGTCGGCGAATCCTATCCCCTCGCCCCCCAAAAGCAAAGGCACATTCCAAAAGCCTGCCTCTGCCTGTCATTTAGTATGTAAATTGAGATAAATCGTTTCTTGTGTCTGCCACACACACACACACACACACACACACACACACACACCCACACACAAACACAGACAACAATAGTATGTACAGTCAAACAGCAAGGCATATAGATATTATATAACAACTTATATATGCATGTCGATATATGTATATGAGTGTGTGGGTAATGTAATATATAAGACTGTTGTGAGTAAGTAACACGTCTTTACGCCAACAACAATGCCAGCAACAGCAACAGCAACAGCAACAACAATAACAGCAGCAGCAACGGCGGCAACGGCGGCAACAGCAACTGTCGCTGATGTATGGCGAGTGCGGCATACGGCGCGTATGAGTTATTTTCTGTACCAAGCCATTTTATTATTAAAAACCCAGAAGCGGCCCGTCAGCAGGCACAAGACCGGCTGAGAGTGAGTGAGTGAGAGGGTGAGACAGAGTGAGTGAGAGTGCGCTAGCCGGCGAGCGTGACTAGCTTTGATGTTTGACTGAAAGGCAGCCAACATTTGGGGCGTGGCTGCAGCTGCTGCTGCAACTTCTGCTTCTGCTGCTGCCGCCGCTGCCGCTGCTGCACGCCACTTGAAGCTTTAAGTGCATAATTGACTTAATTAGCCACCAAAACGACTTTTGCTGCTGCTGTGCTGTTTGGTAGCTCGCGCGAACTGCCACTGCTAGCAGCTCCTTTGGGCCGCTGCCTCAAGGACTTCAATCACATGCCAACAAAAATGTATATATATAAATATATGTATATACATATGTATGTATGTACATACACTGGGCAAAAATACCAAAAATTAATTAGTTATAACAAAAACTCTAAAACTATTTTGGTGTACCTATTATTTTCATCATGTATATACATATATATTCTTAAGCAGTTTAATGAGGTATTTTAACTATGTGTATTTGTGTGCCTGTATGCATATGCATCTGTGCGCAAGTGTGTTGGTATATCGGTCTCTCTGTCGATGCCCAGCCAGCCTGCCAGCATGTCTATCTCACAGTCTGTCTCTCTGTCCGTCTGCCTAATAAGAGCAAGGGATGCAGAAGAACTCCCAGAGATCATTTAGAAAATGCCTGCAGCCGCAGAGAATGTTCCCATTGATCTCTACCTGGCGCCCTGCTCAAAATTTGAGTGCCACTCAGGCTTTGAGTGGAAGTCGCCCTATATAAAGGGCAGCAGCTGCAGCACTCATTCAGTCGTCCAGATCCAGTGGGGTCAGTCGTACGGGTAGAGCAAAGCAGTGGTTTTTTTTTTTTTTTAATTAATGTTTTGTTTTTATTAAATTTTTTTATTAACATTTTTTTTATTTAAAATTTTTTTTCTAAATTTTTTTTCTAATTTTTTTTTCTAAATCTTTGTTATTTAAAGTTTTTTTTTTTGTGCAGTGCAGTGTTGTGATGCGGGAAAATTTATTAGTATTAAATTAATGTTTTTTTTTGTCATTCTATTTTGCATTCTTTTTATGTTCATTTTTTTTATTTATTTATTTAATTTTTAATTTAAAAAAAATTGTTTTTAAATTAAAGTAAAAAATTTTTAATTTTTTATTATTATTTAGTTTTATTTATTTTTTTTTAATTTTTTTTAACTTTTGTTTTAAATTAAAATTTTTTTTTTTTAATATACAATTTTTTTTTTTTTTTTACATTTTTTTGTTGCATTGTTGTCTACTTACTACACTTTTCTATTGCATTGTTGCATTGTGGATTTGAAATTTGTTAGGATTTTTGTTCCAAATTAAATGCAAATATGACCTTGAGTGGGTTTGGCTTAAAAGCGGCTTACATGCCTGATTGCTTTATTGAAAGCTGCTTAGTATCTTGTATAGTTGTATCATATGTGTTCGTAATAAAACATATAAGAAATTTGTTGGGCGGCTTAAATAGTTTTAAGCTGCAACCGCAATTCGAAAAATATTCATAATTGAATCATAGCAAAGGATTGTGCTATTTCTTCCAGTGCATACATATATATATATATATATAGTTGTTCGCCTTCATCAGTGCATTATGGCTGTTGCTGTTTGGGTGCTGCTCTTGCTGCTGAACTGATTAATCGCCCAAACGCTTTGTAAGCACTTTGTATATGCCGTTTGCCACCATCATCGACCCCATTTAACAGTCCGGCGACCAGAGACCTCGCAACAAATCACAAAAACTACACGAGCTCTTGTAATGCGCTTATAAATTTTGTCTGCACAAATTTTGCCACACACACACATACAGACACTGTGTGTGTGTGCCCCAATCAAAGCCCCCCCCCCCCCCCCCCTTCACCCATCCATTATCGTGCCTCGCTGCTGGGGGAGTTGCGTAAAAGCTATCGATTATTTGTATAGTGCTCGTAATGCAACAAATGCAAAACCTGCAAAATTTTCCCATTTTCCGTCGATTTCTTCATTTTATTTTTACGTTTTTGCGTTTTCCTTTCACTTTTTGTATCTTTTGGCAGCGCCTGCCACGTGCCGCATCCAGTTTGCTGCCGAAACTCTGCATAAAAGGCTCGACTCTTCAACTTTTTTGTAGTCAATTTGAAATTCTTGCCCCAAGTTTAAGTTTAATTAATTATTTTTACAATTTAACTTTTATGTCAGCTTTTTGCGTGCGACGCCCATGAAAGGAAATATTATTAAAGCTCTTGCTCGCTCAGCGGAAGTAGACGACAGTCCACATTAATTGACATCATTTAACAAACTCCAAGTAGGCATTATATGAATTATATATGTATGTAATACGTCGGCATATGTCACACACACATATGCAAAAAAAATACCTACTCACTTTTGCAGCTTGTGTGCACAAACACTCGCATATTTGTGTGAGCCGAGCGATTGTACTCGTTTGTGCGGTGGTTGAAAACACCCGGGTGTCAAAATCACCCAACATTTACCCGGTGCACCTTGAGTACCGGTGGCTTGTTGCAGTTCTCTGGTATGTATATTGGCTAACTTGCTAATTATGTGCCAAGTTTATATTTATAATAAGCAACAGACACATCAAAATATAATTAGACCCCAACCGACTAGAGCTACTGCGCCGAGGTAGTTGAGCTATAAATACTCACTCGCATTGCCCCAAAAGTTGGCAGACAAATAATTTAGTTCATATGTAAAAGCTTGCACAGCTAAGCACAGCCAAACTAAACGACTTAACTGCTCTAACTGCTGAATATGTTATTTTTTTTAAGTAAGCCAAGTTAAGCCAGCGAGCTAAATTTCAAAGCTAGCAGACGACAGAGCTTCTATTTTACGAACAAAAGCCTAGCCAACTAATTGCGGCAAAGCCAGCAGCGAATATAGTTGTCTCTGTCTGTCTCTGTATTTATTACTATCTCTCTCGCTGACTCTTGTTAGTTTTCACTATCTCTATATCACTCGGTCTGTTTTACCATCTCCTATCACTGTCTCTCTCTATGTCGCCATGTTTTTAACTACATATATGCACACTCTGTGCTTTACACATTCCCTCTCTCTATCTCTCTGCCTCTATATCTTCGTCTACTGTGTCTTTTCTTTTTCCTTTCTCTCTATTTTCTTTTCTCTCTTACATACTCGCTGTCTCTGTCTATGTCTCTCCTTTGACTTTTTAACATTCACTCTTTTTTCTCTCACCTTCTCTCTCTCTCTCTCTCTGCCCCTGCCTCTGCCTTTGCCTCAGCCTATTTCTCCCTCTCTTTACCTCTCTCTGTCTTTCTGTTTCCATCTCTCACAATTTTTGGTTCTCTCGCTTGTTCTTCTTTTTCGCTCTCTCTCCCACTCTATCTCCCACATTATCTCTATCTCTCTCTCACTCTATCTCTCTTTCACTCTATCTCTCTTTCACTCTATCTCTCTCTCTCTCTCTCTCTCTCTCTCTTGTTATCTCTCTCCTTTCATTTTCCTGCTTAACGCTCTATCATATTTTCTCTGCTATATCTTACTCTATCTATCGCTCTCTGCCTCTGTCACACTTTCACATACTCTTTCATAGACTCTATACCTCTCAATATCTTTCTCTCACTATCTCTCTCTCTTTCTATACCGCTGTCGGTCTATCTAGTATATCTATTCATTTACTCTCTTTCCTCACATCCCATAAAAGAAAGAAAATTCTAGATTTAGTTTAAATATTCACCAACTTTGACTTTCTCTTTCACTGTACTCACTCTCTCTCTCTCTTCTGTTTTTTTTTTTTACATTACAGCTTACACTCGTGTCTGATTGCTTTGGTTTCACTGTGCTACAGGTAAAGGTAAATATATTTATACCAATTTAATTTTCACAGCCGCTTCCGCTGCCGCTGTACTTATGTCCGTGTGTGTGTGTAAGCTGTAAAACTTTACATACACACACACACATACACACGAAAATAAACTCATAGAGCTGAATTCATATAGGCGCTCATCACATGTACATAGGCACACACATGTGTCTGTGTGTGTGTATGTATTTTTTTTGTTTAGACAGCGGTATGTGTGGGTCGGTAATTGCTTTGCAACGAAATAGAGCATAACAAATTTCACGTGGCGCAAGTTTATGCGGCGGACCCAGCTCGCTTTACAGCCGCACAGGCCGCAGCTTGAGCCGATGCGAAATCCGGCCCGAAAAAATTAAAGCTAACAAGTAGGAATATCGCAAACGGGCGTGCCTGACTGTAATATACCCTCTTGAATGAATGTTGAGTATAAGTGTAGAGTATGTGTGCATTTTTGAAACATTCTAAAACGGTAAGGCAATGGCTCTTAAGCTGTTTCAAAGTGTATTATGATTTCTGGAATATGTAGTTCGAATTGTCTGTCTCTTGAATATTTGAATAGAATATCTAAATTTCATGTTTATGTCTCTCATCTTTGTTATAAATAAAATATGCTTAATAGCTTAGTTCTACCTTCTTCATGCCTCATTATCGATGATGCTAATCAGGCTACTAATCATATTATACTACTACCAATAAATTAGTCTATTAAGCGTCCTTAACTTAAAGTCCTGGCTTAATTTAACTTACTTCACTTCTCAATTATCGCAGAGCCTAATCAGATTTTACTACTAAAACTACTACAACTACTAAGCTACTACTACTACTATCAGTATATTAAGTAATCTAGTTCTTATCCTTAGATCCAATACGCCCTATTCAACACTTTTTCAAACTGTATATTTTGTGGTCCTCGTCAACAGTTTGTTAGCGCGTTTCAGTGTGTCTGCGCCGCCTAATCGAAGTTTCACTTAGCAAATCAACAAAGTTGTTGTCAGTTGCCAGGTGTTGTTGTTGTTGTTGTTGTTGTTTTTGTGCACACCTAGGCATGATTAGCATTCCGTGCGAAAGCCACAACGACGCAACAATTTGCAAAGTGAATTAACATGCCAACGTCCACGTAGTTAGCCAAAATCCAGCATTCCCACCGGCCCCACTTCGACCCCGACCCCAGCTCCCCAGCCCCCCACCCCCCGACCCAATCTCACCAGCTTTGCAGTTAGCCCAGTTGACGACAGTCGGACGACCGAAAAAGGGACACCAAAAGCGTCGACATGTTCAACTTTTAATACAACATTGACGTCAGAAATGCAGCCAGTGTTGGGCAACGAGCTGTTTTTGGGGAATAGCGCGCATTATCTCGGCCCGGCAGGCTGAGGGTGGTTGGCTGGTTGGCTGATTTCGTTTCATTTCGGTTTGAGTGGGTGGGTGGGCACTGGCACTGGCACTGGCACTGGCACTGGCTAATTGGCCAACGGCAGCACAAAATTATAATTTGCATTTATAATTTTATTGACAATAAAAAGTATTTAATTTTTGGCCCAAAAATCTGATGGCTTCGTGCTGTGTTGGCTCTCTGCTCGGAGCTCGGGAGCTAAGAGCTCAGGGCTCAGAGCTCGTTTTACCATGCTGCGGGCGTCAGACCAGTTGCCAACAAGTCAACGCTGTAACTAATGCTCGGCTTTACAACAACAACAACAACAACAACAAACAACAACAACAAACAACAACAAGGACAACAAGCTCGCATTGCGCCAGAATTTGTCATGAAAAATTAAAAAACAAACTGAAAATTGCATATTTCGACAGCTTTTCAGGCGCTTGCTGACGAGCATAAAAGTGGACACTGAATGGGCGTGGGGCAGTGGCTGGGAGTGTGCGAGAATGGCAAGTGAAAGGCTAGCGGAAAACTCGAAAATCCTCTTAATAATTCATAAAACTTTAGAAAACTACTTAACTCTCTCAAACTACTAACTGAATCAAACTAAACTAAAGCAACTGCTGGCGCTGATGCGATTGGTCCACAGCAGCTAGCTGCCCTATGGAGGCCAAGTGCCTGACGGGGGAATGCTAAGGGAACAACAAGACTGAACGGCTATGCGAGGTAGGACGAAGATTGAATACCCTACTGTTGCCATTATTATTTTGATATGAGAGGCGGATGAGAAATGGGGGATAGGTAGCATTATTGCTGAACTAATATCAAAGACAGAGAGTGAAAGAGCGGAAAGGAAAGAGAGAGAAAAGCGACAGAGGAAGACAAAAAGGTGAGAATTACTAAACTGATATAAATATAGAGAAAGAGAGAAATATAGAGAGAAAGCAGCACATTCAAATATCAACAGACTTCAATATCTTGCCATATTGTAATGCTTTTATATCTAATAATATCCATACTGTATCACATACAAATTCATATGCCCACTGCAAGAGTATATGAAAATGCGAATCAACTAAAGTGGGCGTGGCACTGGTAGTATAGTTACAATTATAGCTGCATCCTCCACATTCTCAGCTTTTCAACTGCTGGGCTGCTGGGCTGCTGAGCTGCCAAGAGAGCGGCCCGCCGCTGGGCAGTCGTAAACTTGGCCAAGTTTGTCGCCTTTCGAGTCGCAACTGGGCACAGAATGATGAGGCCCAGCCCGGCAACGGTTCATCATATTTACAGCTTTGTTAAGTTATTTTAGCTTGAATCTTGGCCGTTGCATGAAAAATGCATGAATGCTGCCAGCAACGAGAAGAAGCTCAAACAAATTTAGCTAAATCTATTGTTCGGATTGCCTATTTATAAGCTAATCTGGAACGTGCCAAAATACGTGAGTTTGTATATGTATATAGATGTATATATATATATATTTATATGAGAAAAGTTGTCGCTGTCCAAGTTTTGCGCTTTTCAATTCCTGGAAAATGCTTTTAGGTTGTCAGTTTAGTTTGCTGCCTTGCGACTGTCTTTGTAATTGAAAAGCCAAATGCCTTGTTTTCAACTTGAAGCGCTACACTCAAATGTTGTTGCCTTGCAGCAGCTGGACTAAGGAAACTACAAATGCTGAAGCTGATATACTCTTGCAGAGCTGTGGCTGCGCTGTGCTCAACTCGTAAAACTATATGATTCGTACTTGCAAAGTTCTAGACTTGAATGCGAAAGACTTTGACAACTACATTTCTATGGAAACTATAAAATGGAATACCATAAAATAGAAATCAATTCAAAGAAGTTAAATCTTAAATAGTGCAGCTTGTTATGACTACTAAAACTGCAAAGATCAATGATGATATCAACTTTAAATATTCTGCAGGGTTTTCTATATCAACGGAAACAGATTTAAGCGAAATCTTTTACTGATACTGTGAGCCTATCTACTCGGCTCTCGTTCAGTTAGAGTATACCAAGTTTAGTTAGTGAAAAATGTGAAACCACTTTACTAAAACTCCATAAACAGAATTTGAAATGAATGCCGCTTGTACAGAGATGGCTTTGGTTATGCTATCCTGCTGTGTCCTGTTGCCCTTTTCGGCTGATGCTGCTGCTGTTGCTGCTTGGTCTCTTTCATTGAGCTGCTTCAGCTAATTGGGTCAGCGGCTGTTGGTCATTGACCATTGCAGTTGCCAGCAATTTAAGTTGTAATTAACTCAAGTCTCTCATGCACACACAAAACCCCAAAGAAATCCCAACGAATCAAACGAACAGTTGCCAATTAAAAAAAAAGAAAAAAAGATTCCCTCTTCTGGCTGCAAGAGTCAATAAATAGATCGCAGATAATGTGAAGGACGTTCATTAGAGCTTAGCCAATTTGGACATTTATATTGTTGCTTAGATATGCTGAGATAATTAATTATGAATACACCTGTCTCAGGCTCGCATTGTGTTCAATCGTGCTTCAGTTTAGCATTGTCCTTTATACTTCCTTCCCATGCATACATTCAATCCTTGATATTTTTAACCTATTGCTGAGGCTATAAGGCTCAGTGCTTATTTGTCTATTTTAGGACTCCACACACAAGTGGTCCTTATCTAATTCTAACTGTGGGTCGTTGAAGGCTTCTTTATATCCTTGAACACCTTGATGCTCATAGCTGAATAATGGAATAGTCAATAGTAATCATCAACAGGATTTCATATAAAATAGTTTGCTTATCTATATTTATTACATAGTTTCCAATTAACTAAAGCATTATTCATTTATTTTCAATTATATTTAACATTATTAATTCAGTATTAATATATATAAAATCAAAATTGAATATATTCATTTGTTTATAAATATTCAATAAACAGCTGCAATACATGGCGTATACGTGTTTCGTGTCGATAGCAGCATAAAACTTCTGGGAAGTTCATTTATTTTATTTTTATGCTGGTTTTTGCTTCGTTTTTAATGTAATTTTTAATTAACTAGAGACTCAACCCTTTCGCCGCGTCGAGTCCTCTGTAATTATTCGACACATTAAACGTTTTGTGATTTATCCGATGCGAATTAATGAATGCGAATGAGCTCAGCGAACGGCGGCGGGGCAGAGACGAAACATTAGATGTGGCAAAGGTGCGCCAGGACAATGAATATAAAAGAAAGGTTTTTTAGAAATTTTAAGCGCTCGCAATCCCAGAACCCAGGGGACACATTGGAGCGACATAAAGAATGAACAAAACAAAAATAAAAACGAACCAAGAAATAAAATGAGGAAAAAACAATGAAAGACAAAGCAAATAAAAGTTAAATAAGAAATGCTTGAAAAGTTTTCACACTCTCTTCGGCTGGCGGATGAACGTTATCGGAGATTGAGTTGAAGTTGATGCTGTTGCAACATGCTATGCCACATTTTGATATACCGTAGAAAAGTTGCAAGTGGGGTAACCTAGAGTAGCTGGCCATACTTATGAACTCTCTAGGCCAAACAGAGTTACAAAGGCTTTTGCTGAAGACCAAACACGTTCAGCTAAGCACAGAGTATCCTGCAGTCGTTCATTGAGCAGCACTTGCCACCACTTTGACTTCTTTGTCCGAGCGTTTTGTACTCAATTTGCAAATTTCTAAATGTTCCAACTTTCTGACCAGCAAAAGCAGAGTGCTTTTTGGGCCTGACCCGAGCTGTAAATGTTCTTTTTCATGCTATGTTGTTTCTATTATTTTTTATTTTTTTTGGTAAATGCTTTCAGTGAGAATGTCGGGGAAGGGTTATAACGGCTCTGTTTAGGAGGTAAAAATTAAGCTTGCATTTTAATAGAACATATAGATAATACAATTTTGTTCATATATCTCCTTTTACAGGCATATATTTATATACATATATATTTCGAGTATCGATAATTATCGATACTGAAATAAAACTTTGAATATTATTTAATCATATATGTGATGGCTGTTTTCGTACAATAAAATAGATTATAAATATTTAACGGCCTTAAATACTTTGCCACAGTAATTAGTATTTATTATAATATTTAATTTGTAATTATTGATATTTATTAAAATCTATATATTTGATTGTCATAATCAAGCTCAAAAATGATTTATATCAATATCAAACTGTAGTCTATTCCATAATAGCTCATTATATCTGCTTGCTTCTACAGACAGTGCATCAGCCAGTCGAGCATTCCCCACTCCGTACGTTTTTGTTGAATTCTCTTTAATGGGCAGCACTTAAAAGCCGTTTAATATTCTTCCGCATTGCTTTGGCCGCATTCAGGGGCTGCACCACAGTGCCCAGCGGTTGGGGTTATGAACCCAATGGGTGTCTAAGGAAATGCAACTAATTTTTGGGATAGACTGCATATGAAATGCGCACAAAAACAGCACCATCTGCTGCTGCTGCTGCTGCTGCTGGGAGTGGAGTGGAGTGGACTGAAATCCTGTGGGCTCGACCATGTCAAGTAAATGAATATATGAGTATGCCATACGAATAACTGCAGTTCCTCAAAACCAAGTCAACATCCTTTTTGGTTAGCAGCATAACGGAGGCAGCATTATTATTGCTGCTGCTGCTGTTCGTTGTTGTTGTTGTTGTTGCTGCTGCAGCTGCTACTGCTGCTGCTGCTGCTGCTGTTTGCTTAACACACTTCCACTTTACTCAATGGCCGCTGCAGTGCAGCACACACGCAGCTACACATACATACATACAAATTCATACGTATGAATGAGCTATGTATATTCGAGGTGTTTCATTAAACTTCAGATTATGCCAGGTTTTCAAAAACCAATTTCTTTCAAAATAATGGAGATTTAATTGGAATTAATTAAACAAATTTTATATTTATTATTATTATTTTTTTTTTTTTTTTTTTTTTTTTGTAAAATGATTGAAAAGAAAATATTAAAAAAATAAATAAATAAAAATTTATTTCCGAGAAATAAAAAAAAAATATGAAATCTAATATTAAGCATAAGAAAAATTTATATTAATTGTTCCATTAAAACATGTAAATCTAAATAGTATTACAAAAGCAAATATATTTAAAATAGAGATAGTGTTGCAAAAATTCAATCTTAGTAATTAATTCAAACAATTTTCTATCGATTTGTAAGAAAGTTCTTGGATATTTGCTGCACTCAGATGATGCTCAAATGATCAGAATGGCCTCGATGATAAGGTGGATAACTGAGGCCAGCGAACTCAATTACCATGCTACCTATCGTTTAGGCAATACAAATCTCTTGATACAACATAAGAACAATGCGAGTCGGTAACATTTAAAGCGCACCTCGCCAAGCTAAATGCACTTACGCATGAAGTATGAATGTATGTATATATATATTCATATATGTACGTATCCATGTGTGTGTGTGTGATAGCTGTGTGCACTGTTGTAATAGACGGCTAGCCGTTTCCTTTTTGGCCGCACGTTTGTCCAAGTTCTTATCTTTGTCGAGCAGCGCTCGTTCAGCATTAGCCTTAGCCTTAGTCCTAGTCCTGTTACTGCATGCTTCACCTTCTTCTTCTTTTGCCATTACAACGACTACTCCTTCTTCTTCTTCTGCTTTATCTTCTTCTCCTTCTTCTTCAACAGTGTCGCCATCTTATGCCACAGTCGCTGTTGCATCTACCACTTCCGGTTGCGGCATTTCACATTCTGTTGCACGTTTGTTTGTATTGTAATTGTTCGTCCCGACGAAATATATTCATGTGTGTGTGTGTGTGTGTATGCATACAAATAACCATCATGTATACACCAACTGTGTGTGTGCACAATTGTTGTGCTTATTGTCATTTGCCTCCCGTTGTTGTTATTCTCGCTGGCTCAACTGCTTCAGCTCGTCAACCAGCTGCAGCGTTGTGGTTATTGTTTATACCCTGTAAGTGCAGAAAATCCTTTAATAACGTCAGTCTGATGAGAGTTTTCCAATTTATGTAACAGGTGTGTAACGATGAATATCGATATTTTCTTTGACTACATGCGATATATGAGGCTAAATGTAGCTCAAGTTGATCGAAGCGATATACATTTGGAATTTGATATGTCAGCCACAATCGATAATTATCGATAACTGATTTGTTTAAGAATCAAAGCATGACTCAGACTCACTATTTACAGGGTATTCATAACCGTTCATCGTTGAGCCAAGCACAGTTGCTTATTGTGTTTGTTGTGCGTTTTTGCGGTTGCACACAAATATACTGTTAGCTGGCCGGCTGCTTGGTTGCTTGGCAAACCCAAAGCTAGTGTAGCCAGTGCTGTGCACACAGAAGAAGCTGCTGTCCTCCTCCTCCTGCTGCTGCCCGCCTCCTGCTGCTGCTGCTGTTGCCGCAGCCTTTTGGCTACCAAATTGTGCCATGTCGCTGAGGTCATGTCCATGTCGCTGGCGTCGCCGTTGACGTCGATGATTTCTGTGCAGCAAAGGCAGCAACAGCAGCAGCCGCTGTAGTTGTAGCTGAAGATGGCCGGAGATAGAGATGGAGCTGGCAATGGCGATGGCGATGGCGATGACGATGGAGATGGAGATGAAGCTGGAGACGGCGTCAACTCAAATGGTTTTCAGTTGTATAGCTGCCAAGTGCAGCGCAGCTGCAGCGTCAGCTCGGAACGGAATTGCAGTGCGGCCACACACAAGGAGTGCGAGTCGGAGCCAGACAACATACAATGGCAAACAATTGTAAGCGGTGACAGGGCAACAGCTGTAACCAGCTGGGCGGAGTGTCCTTAAAGCGTTTTTCTTCCTGCTGCTGGCCTTCCAAAGGCGAATGTCCTGTCACAGTTGCTGCTGCTGCTGTTGCTGCTGCTGTTGCTGCTGCTGTTGCTGCTGCTGCTGCTGCTGTTGCTCCTCACGTACAGTGCGCACACTTTGCTGACAGATAATTGCATTGTGCTGTCCATGTGTGTGTGTGTGTGTGTATTTATGAAACCATTTCCATTTCCGTAGAGCAATAAAACTCGCAACACGGTCACTAATCTGCGCCCGAGGCGGCCAAGTGTCATTAATTTTATTTTTCTGTGACATTTTCCGATTATATGCGGGATTTGCTTGACTGCCAACTTGCTGATGCGTCTGGCCTATACACCCACACACACACACACACACAAACACACACACACCATGGCTCACCACCTCCCAGTCCAGCTCTGTGCACAAGTTTTGCAGTTTACACTTGGCTTGTTGTCCTTGAAAGATTGAGGCGCCTTAATGTTCACAAACAAATAGGCGTGCGATAAGAGCAGCTTGCTCCACTTTTTCATCATCTTATTTTTTTGCAATATATACCCAGTGCTTAGGTGCTTAGGTGGGTTGTTACATGGGCATATGTTAAAGTCTTTGCGTTTGATTCGTGTAATATCGTTTTATATATAATTGAAAAAAATCTATCGAAATTCCGATCAGCTGCAGCCATTGAATTCAGAGTTAGGGCATTGAATTTTTTATTCAGTTAGTATATGACTTGTTCACATAATACACATGTATTGACAACTAAAGATAACTCTAACAATTCGGCATAATAATCTAAAACTAGCTATGCATATGTTTGAATACTATATCTGTGATATATATAGGTATACTCTCAGTGTATGCCTTGATAAGTTATTAATATTATTTAGGACGTACTCTCTTTAAGAAACGCTCTCTCCTATCTAACGATAGTTATCGATAAATATGTATTACCCGCATTGCGTCTATCCCTTAAATAAAGAGGTTCCGTATGCATCGAAACTTATTTAATATTACTTGCATAGCTTACTTCCATAATGGCCATTAAACAGTATCGATACATATGATAATTTTACATAGTAATCGATCATTATGTCATGCTAGATGTACAGCTGTCATCTATGCTTTCAATATTATTGGTTCTTACTTTAATTACTTACTCATATTATTACAAAATTCATTAAAAATTCCTCTCATAATCCCTAATTAGCTATTATAGTACTTGATCAGATAATTTAGATGTACCACATATCTAATTAGTTAATCGATAATTCTTAATCATTTTGTTGATTTATCCATCTCTTCTATAGCTACAGGTTAACTACCTTATAATTGATGCTCCAGAGATTGATCATTGATTATTATAGATTTTTTCTGCTCGTTTGTACCCCACTCGACGCTAATTATAGGATAACTACCCGCAGTGCACACTCCACTCTGTAATGCTCTTTTATTTGCTTTTTTCTGTTGGCGCTTGTTTTGCCTTTTCGTTAATGTTTGCTCAATTTAAAAAGTTTTCTATCGCCATTTGCATTTGCACGCACTTTCGCACGTGCCTCCGCCTCTGCCTCTGTCTCTGTCTCTGCCTCTGCCTCTTCTCCTGCCTTAGTCATAGTCTCTACAGCAGCAACAATGGACGAAGAGGCGGCGCCCGTGGAGGTGTTGCCATGTGGCTGAGGCTGAGGCCAAAGCCAAAGCATTTGCATACGCACCGTGGTACGAGCTGGACGTTGTCAAAGCAAAACTTTTCTTATATAAATATATAAACTTTATTGTTGTTGTTGCCAAAAACTTTTAGTTTTTTTCTTTCTATTTTTGCTTTTTTGTTTTTTGCTCGTTGTTATTTATTTTTTGCACTTTGTCAGCTTTAATTTGGTAATGCAGTGCAGCCCCCTGCCATAACCGTGGCGCCTGCACAATGAATTCTGTATATGTAAACATAGATATGTATGTATATAGAGAGATATCTGTATGTATGTGTGCGTGTGTAGATATCTTCTTTTTTTTGTAGCTTGTTTGTTTTTTTTTTTTTTTTTTGTTTCTTTTGTTAGGGTCCGCCCCTGTAGAATTTCAATTTCATTAGTTTAACAAATGAGCGAGGCGTGACAAGTTTTAATTTACACGCTGGACCGCAGCTGAAATTGCATGTCAATTGAATTGCGGACGGTGGAAGTTTGGGGTCGTAGCAGCATGCGGTGCCAAGGTTGGGTTCAAAGTGGGTCATATTGTGGTGCAGTTAGTGTTAGTGTTAGTGTTTTATGCGACACATGTGTATTTAAATATTAACAGCTCGTAAAATTGATGATGGTTAGGGCCAGCCAGCCGGCCAGACGGCCAAACGCTTTATGCTTTATGAATGTCTACCATTTGCAACTTTACCTGTGCATTATTTACGGATGCATTGCAGTTAAGCATACTAAATGCGCTCTCCCGAGAGTAAATGGAGAGCGAGAGCGAGAGAGAGAGATAGAGAGAGAGAGAGGCAAGAGCGCATTGAAGGAATATTGAAATTGAAAAATGATGTGGGATTTAAGCCGCCCATCGGCAGCTTATATTTATATGTCTGTATGTATGTATACATATTATATATTTACATATATATATATATATATATATATATATATATATATATATATATATATTATGTTTGTTTGATGGCCTGAGCTTTCAGCTTTGACTTTCCTATTACATATACAGTTGTGTTCCTGAAAATAATATACGAGCAATAAATCTTGAACAACCAAATTGAATGGTAAACAAAATTCGTATTTAGACACATTTTTTTATTAGATATTTTTTTTAATAGGAAAGAGATCTATGCACTTGAGAGAGGAAAATTTACAAAATTTAGTTGATCAGTAAAATATTATGTATATTTATTACTAAGAAATATAATCAATAAATAATAATATAACAATAAATTTTGTATTTCATAATATAAAATGCTAATTTGCTAATTATTTATTATTTCTATATTATATTATATTATGTTCTATTGTATTATATTATTATATTATTGTCATCATATTATATTTATATTATATTATATATTTATTTTAAATTATTATATGATATTTTGTACATACAAACAAATATTTTATTTTTAAATATATACACAATATATGTATGTACATATATTTCATATAAAATAAAATATTGTCATGTTTTATGACACATTCTCTGCATAAATTTTAGCGATTCTTCCAAGCTTAAATATACCAAAATCGGAATTCAAATTTAAGCTGTCATCTGCTTGAGCATCTCAATTGTCCTCTGACATTGAAGTAATTATGAAATATTATATATTCAATTTACAAATAAATGCCACACACAATGACATCCCTTGACCTAGAGTCCGTCTGAAATTAAAGCAGAGCTCATCAAAAAGTTGTTAAAATAAACTGGATTGTTTTCTTTGGGGTCCCATCTATTGACACATTCGCATTGCGCATGTAAATAGTATTCAATAAGAGAAGAAAATAAAAAGGCTGGCTGTTGACCTCTGTTTTCCACGTCGACAGACTGAAGGAGAAAGCAGAACTTTTCAAGGGCAACAGCTTGCAGCACTCTGAGGGGCGACAGGCTCATCCAATTGAATTTTACGATTTGTTTTGTTTATCACCAAAAAATACCTTGTAACCGAGTGGTTGGCACCTTACCCAGCCACATCAAAGAAGCCAGTGCGATAGCCAAATTCCAAGAATCGCCTGCCACGCACTCGTCCCTCTCCCCCGCTCTCGACTTAAGCGGCCCAATAAATGGCTGAGCATCGGCTTACGCCTAAAAGCATTTAGGCACAAGTCACGGTTAGAGATGTGATTTGAGATAAATTGTTGTTTATACCTGCCCACGCAGTGAGACGAGTATATTGGCTGAGTGACGATCTGTTTCAATAGAATTGGAATGGGTATATAATAAATAAACTGAAATATATATACAATTAAATATCCCAGAAAGGAAAATATATTTATTTGTGAAATGTCAACAATAATCAAATCAACAGTAATCTATTTTCACTTTAGGTTTATTTAGCCATCTCTTGAAGCTAATCAGGCGAGAGCTTTGCACAAACTCTAGACTGATGAGGGAAAATTGAAAATAGTTTATGATTACACATACATAATTGCAATAAGTGCAGCATACAACGTAATTGTATATGAATTAATTATGTTAAGTATACGCCTCGTTGCCCCGTTGCATGCATTTAATTGAAAACATCTCCAGCGTCTGTTGGGCAACAACAGTCTCAAATGCCAATTAATATTTCATCTTCCGCACATGTCAATATTAATTTCGAACGTCTTTCATAAATGCTCAGCCATGCTATGTGTGTTTGTATGTGTGTATGTGTGTATCTTCGGAGCTATAATGCAGCTTAGAAAAGTTTTTAAGATTCGCAAATCTCTGTGGACTTCATTTCACGCATAACTGAGAAAATCATAAATGAATGACATTGTTTTTAGCAGTTGCTTTTGTGTTCTATTGAAATATTATGAGGCTGTCTGGGTAGTAATATACATTACATATATATATATATATATATATATATATACATATATATACCCTGTAAAGTTACTGCCTGGGTATCATTATTATAATAAATAAACGGAATTTTAGTTAAGTCTGATTTTCTGCAAACTTTTTAAGCTGATATCCATATGAGCTTACGTTTCATTCAATTTATATTTCAGACTTTTTTGTGAATTGCTATCACTCATAAATAAATATATATATACATATATATCTGCATACATATTTAAAATTTCCCATTTTCAGCTGAATAAAATCAAAACGATTTTATCACTGTTTTCTTTGCATTGAAATAAATTTCAGCGAATTTTTTATTTACGTTTATTTAAATATATTTTATTGTAAAATATTATTTCAATTCGATTTCAATTAAAAAAAAAAATTCAACTAAAATAAGTTTATTCAGTGAAGCAAAATTCTGTAACGAAATTTAATCACGTTTAATCAGCTTAAAGCAAATGTTTTTCTGCAATAAATGTTCAGCTTTTTCAGGCTGAATAATCAATTCAAATTGTTTGGCTCGCTAATGATGAAGATTCACAGTCAAATTGCAGGGTATTTCCACAATTGGAATGCCTCTAATTGCAGGCTCTTCAATGTATTTCCAACATTTGTTTAGCTTTATACATTTTAGTAAAATTAATTACTTTGGCACAATGGCAGCCATGCAAAATTGTTGTTGTTCTTGTTGTTGTTGTTGGCCGCACAAAGAAATCCAATTACGGAATACAATGCGAGGTATATGCAATTTGCCCAATGCATTGGCCCAACTGAGCCAGGTCAACTGCCAACTGCCAACTGCCAAATGCCGAGCGCAAAGTGATTTTAGCTTAGGATTTCAACAGCTCTGAAACGCTAAGCGTCGATATGCCTGCGCTTGGCACATTCGATTCCACATACTTATGGAGCGTAAGTTCACTGTAATTGATCTGTATCAGTTAATTGATTTGCTTTATGAGTTGCGGCTGCAGCAGCCATTCCGCATATCCACTGAGATCCAATCATAATATTTTTTTAATACTCTGCAACGAATATTTTTGGCAATTGGCCATTGAATTAGCTTTTTGGCTTTTGCGGCCCACTGTGCTACATTTATGAATATATCAACGAGTCGAATCGAGTCGAGTCAAGCCGAGTCGAGTGTCTGCCGTTGCGGATCTCTTCAAGTGTGCATGTGTGTGTGTGTGTGTGTGTGTGTGTGTGCTCATAAAGCTGCACAAATAAAACTGTCGACGATTGTAAGGCACACACACAAACACAAACAGACAGACAGATAGACAGACAGTGTGGCATGTGGCAGCCACAAAAGGCAGCGGGCAAAAAATCAGTTTGAATTGGCAGAGCAGAGGCGGCGGCGGCGCTGGCTGAGGGGCTGATGGGCTGAAGGGTGCTGCCGCTGCAATTGCGCTGCCAACTGCTGCACTGGCACAGGAAATATTATCCGCATTGCCAAAGCATCTTAGCCAAGTCAGAGCGAGATGGCGCGAGAGAGGGAGAGCGAGATGCGCCATGAATGAGAGGCTGAGGCTCAGGCTGAGGCTGGGGCTGGTGCTGGGGCCAGAACAAAGCGCAAAAGCGGCCAAGTGAATTTCTCAAATACAAATTCAAATGGCAAATTGACAAATGAACCTTCAGAGCATTTTTCGTTTGCATTGTATGTGTGCAGGTATGTGTGTGTGTGTGTGGGTGTGTGTGAATGTAGGTGGGTAATTCAGCAGTTTTTGCAGCATTTGCCTGCCGCTGCTGCTGTTGCAGCATGAAGCAAATTTTACTTGTGCCTCATTTTCAAGCTGCTGCTGCGTCTCTTTGAAGCGAAAACAAAAAAAAAAAAAAACCTAAAAGAGAAAAAATATAAAAAAGAAGAAAAACCATTCGACAGGCTTTTGATGCTGATTTTGTGAAGATGTCGAGTGGGCAGCGGCGCAGTGCGGGGCGGGCGATGTGGGGGGGGGGGTCTGGCAGAGTGTGGCTCAGAGCTGTTGCGCCGCATTGTTGCTCTGTGAAATAGCCAGCCTCCCACCATTCTTAACGTGAACAACGAACTACAAATTGTTGTTGATAGGCCATTTTAAAGCTTTGGCTAAAGGCCGATGCCATTGGCCCATTGTTTGGCATTTCCATTTACTGGCCGAGCTTCGGTAAATTGAGATTACCAATGAGCCAACTACAATTACAATCAACAACAACAACAACGACAACAACACAATGCACAGTGTTCCTGAAAATGATGCTCTAAGTAAAGTCCACTTTGCTTCTCTCTTTTTTTCCATTTTTTTTTTTTTTTTTTTGCAATCTACCCTTCCCCCCTTTTTGAACAGTCTCGCATTCTTTGAAAAGTTTAAGCGGAAGCATCTGAATCAGCTTTGTGCCAGGCCAACACTGAAAACTAATCCGAATGCCGCACTCAGCTGCAAATGACGTTTTTTCTTCAGTCCTCTGTCCTCTATCGAAGGTTGTTGTTGCTGAAATAAAAGACGTTCGAGGGTTGAGAAAATGTTGAATGCGATAGAAGGATGCTGTACTTCATTTTATTGTGAGAGCAACAGAAACGATACTGAGATTATTGTAGTCAAATCAAGCTCAAACCACAAATGCTTCCACACAGAGCCAGAGTCAAGGACAGACCAGATATCTAAGGGATTCAGAGTTTGAGTTCCAGTCGGGTGCGAGAATGTTGTGTTGCTGTAGTCGAAGGTCGAAATAGTTCAAGGACTAGACATAATTCTTGGAATGGAAATAACTATGATGATGATGATAATAATAATTATGTTAGCAATGATAATAGGAAAATTGAAAATTAGTTGCGCTATAGCTAAATCAAATAGATGGCGTCTTCTCTATTATTATCTCTAATGAGATCATTTACTTGGGGAATTCACTATTATTCATTAATATGAATATATTAATAACTGAAAGCAGGAACACTTTAACAATCAGTAATATTAGAGGTATTCCTTAAGTTAAGACTCAAGCTTTAAACTTGCTTTTGCCTATAATATTTATTCAATTGCAAAACTTATTCAAACTACAAATATTAACTCTTAGTTTTACTTTCTTTTGCTTCTTTTAGCTGGTCAACATTTGCTGGAACGCACTGAACCTAAGTAAAAGGAGACATCAAGAGACAGACATATGCATCAAGAGTGAGCGAGAGCGAGTGAGCGCGTGAGGTGGTGCGTGTGTAGTGAAGCGACAAAGAGAGCTCAATAAAAACAAAAAAGGAGAGAAAAAGCGAGCAAAAAAAAAAACTAAATTCGATAAGAAACTGTCGCAGTCGAGTGCAGCGACAAAAATTTGCCTTCTGTGTGCCAGAAAAGTGGCCAAAGTGCCGAGTAATATGTAATGGAGCCCCCTTTCGCCAGCGACGGCGACATGATGTGAAACATGGCAATCGAATCAGCCAAAGCCATTTAGAGTCATCAATTGGCGAGGTCGCGACCGAGACTGGGGTCCAGGTCCGGGTCCAAGTCCAGCGGGCAGAGGGCAGAGGGTCAGACGCAGCGACAAATACGCAGCGGGACAAATGCACAGCATGGCAGCGAAATGGAGAGCCAAAAGCAGCAGCAGCGGCAGCAGAGAAAGTAGCAGAGCCAGCAGCAGAGGGAGTAGCAGAGGGAGTAGCAGAGCGAGCAGCATCAGCAGCAGCAGCATCCGGCTGCCAGGTAAGTGGCACATAAAACAAAAGCTTGAACCAAAGGTCGTCAATCATTGGATTTTTTGTTCGCAAAGAAGCCAGAGGAACAGAAAGACAGAGAGAAAGAGAGAGAGAGAGAGTATTATAATTTTGTCATGAAATGTGTTACCAATAGAAGATATACTATACACTGACAAATGTACATAATGTTTATATATGTATACATATACATACTTATATATTTTATATATATTTATATAATGGAGCTTGAAATTTAGACAATTGAGGCAATTGACTGTCTGCGTGCTCACTTGAGAGATAATCTCTCGGTATGAATATTATTTCTACAAGATTTTTCTGCTTAATAAGAGTTTTTATTTATTCGTGCTACAAATCCAATAATGCAATGCATATATACATATTTGAACATATAAGAATCATATATATGTATATTAATATATATATATATATAAATATATCATATATGTGTGTATTTAACATTATTGGCATTGCAAAATATAAGCAGCTGATATTAAAAAGTTTTCCGTCTGTCTCTCTATTCTTGATAGCTGTTGCTAATAAAAATTGTTTTATTTCGTATATAAATCAAATGTCTGGGAAGTTGAGCCATAGTTTCGCACCGTTAGAGCAGCAATTTTATCTTAATAATTCGGCAAAGTCACCGCAAAGTCAAATATAACATACTGCCTAAGCCCCATGTTCTAACGGTTCTTTAATCTTAAATCATATTAGAAGGAATAGATTGGCTGGCAAGAGAATAATTACTGAGATATACAATTGCTTATGTTAACAACATCCTTTCAACATCCTTTTCTTATAAGACTTATAAGATCTACTACTAAATGTAGCTGACTACATTTATTTATATATATATATATATATATATATATATATATATATATATATATATATATATATATATATATATATATATATATATAATATGATATTGAGAGCAGTGTATTCATTCTTCGCCTAGTCAAAGTTAATAAATGATTTATTTTCTGTATTTATTTCGCTTTAACTTTATCTTTGCCTAGTCTCTCTCTCTCTCTCTCTTGCTCACCGCACCATCTCTCACTCTCATCACACAGTTTTTTCTGTTGCAGGCTGGCACCAGCTGCTTTGGCTCCTGTGCCTCACCTGCCTGGTCGGCTGGGTGTGGGCGGATGACTGGTCACAGAGCTGCGCCTCGAATTGCACCTGCAAATGGACGAATGGCAAAAAGTCAGCCATATGCAGCTCGCTGCAGCTGACGAGCATACCGAACACGCTGAGCACTGAGCTGCAGGTGCTGGTGCTCAATGATAATCACATACCATATCTGAATCGGGAGGAGTTCTCTGCGCTGGGTCTGCTCAACCTGCAGCGCATCTATCTGAAGAAATCCGAGGTCCAATACATACACAAGGAGAGTTTTCGCAACTTGAAGATACTCGTCGAGATTGATCTGTCGGACAATAAGCTGGAGATGCTCGACAAGGACACGTTTATGGGCAACGATAGACTGCGCATACTCTACTTGAATGGGAACCCCCTGAAGCGGTTGTCCGCCTATCAGTTTCCCATATTGCCGCATCTGCGCACCCTGGACATGCACGACTGCCTGATTTCGTACATAGATCCCATGTCGCTGGCAAATCTCAATCTGCTGGAGTTTCTCAATCTCAAGAACAATCTGCTGGAGAGCCTCAGCGAGTACGTGTTCCAGCACATGGGCAATCTGAAGACCCTCTCCCTGGAGGACAACCCCTGGCAGTGCAATTGCAAGCTGCGTAAGTTTCGCAACTGGTATGTGGGCAGCCGGCTGAGCTCCGTGAGCCTGGTGTGCAAGGGACCGCCGGCGCAAAAGGATCGCACCTGGGACAGCGTCGACGATGAGCTCTTTGGCTGCCCGCCCCGCGTGGAGATCTTCAACAATGAGGAGGCAACGAACATCGACATTGGCAGCAATACGACATTCAGCTGCCTGGTCTACGGCGATCCACTGCCCGAGGTCAGCTGGGAGCTGAATGGCAAGATCCTGGACAACGACAACGTGCTCTTCGACACGGAGAGCATCACGTCCGACAAGCTGTGGAGCAACCTGACCGTGTTCAATGTGAGCAGCCTCGATGCGGGCACCTACGCCTGCACGGGCAGCAATCTGATCGGATCGATGACCCAAAACATTAGCATCTACCTGAGCGAGATTGTCCAGCATGTGCTGGTGAAGACGCCGGAGACGTTCTGGTACTTCGGGCTCATCATGGGCATCTTCGGCACCGTCTTCCTGCTCATCGCCATCTCGTTCGTGGTCTGTCTGTGCAAGCGCACGACGCGCCAGCACCGGCATGCCAACAAGGCGGGCGTCAAGTCGAGTGTCAGCTTCAATGATCAGGAGAAGAAGCTGCTGGACTCGAGTGTGACGACGACCACAAATGATCGCGGCGACAGCTATGGCATTGACAACAATCCCAGCTCGATCAACAAGACGGACTCCACGCTCGGCTTCAATCAGATCGAGATCCATGCCGTGGAGGCGCATCGCACGGGCCTGAGCCAGCAGCAGCAACAGCAGCAGCAGGCGCAGCAGCACCAGCAGCAGCAGCTCCAGCAGGGTCAGGCTGGTCAGCATATGCGGCAGCAGCTGATGACCGTCAAGGATCCCACCTGCGGCCTGATCAGTGTGCCCACCTCAATGGCCGGCTATCAGCATCAGCATCAGCATCAGCATCAACATCCGCATCAGCATCCGCATCAGCTGCACTCGCACTCCCATTCGCACGGCCATGGGCAGCTGTCGGAGGAGTTTCCACTGAATGTGGGCGTCTTCCCACCGCCGCCGGAGTTCTGCTCCAATATTGTGCCGAATCCCACCTTTGGCAACATATTCATACGCGTCTCCGTCACCCAGGACATGCTCGACGGCGCCGACATCAACATGTATCCAGATCTGCTCAACATACCCAAGCGTCTGCAGGATGTCCAGTGCTCGGCTGATGGCAGTGCTGCGGGCAGCAGCAGCAGCACCACCAGCGATGGCCAAACTGTGGCCCAATTCGCCACGCTGCCGCGCCACACGGCCCGCCGTGGCATTCTGAAGAAGGACTCGTCGCTGCAGCCGGGGGCAGCTGCAGCAGCAGCAGCAGCAGCAGCAGGAACAGCTGCCACAAATCTCTATCCCCATGACGAGATCGTTACGTACAATCTGGAGGCGGGCGGCTATCATTGCGGCGGTGGGGGCAATGGTGACATGGAGCTGCCGCTGCCCCCACCGCCGCCGCCGCCGGCTGTCACCGCTGTGGTGCAGTGCCATCATCCAACGGCAACGGCAGCGGCAGCAGCAGCGCCAACCATGTCCGCTGCGAATTGCGCCAGCTGTATCAACAATGCGCCCACATCCGCCTGCAGCACGCCGCCCATTGTGGAGGCGACTCCCTTGCGTGACAGCTCCGCCTATCCCAAATACGATAATATGGGACGCCGCATCACGGCCAGCGGCGGGCTGGGCAGCTCGACGCTGTCGCTGCCAGACGAGAACGAGACGCTGTTCAGCGAAACGACGGCCGATGCCAACATGACAGAGGCGGAGACCACGGCCCAGGATCATCAGCATCAGCTGCAGCTGCAGCATCAGCATCAGCATCAGCATCATCATCATCAGCTGCAAACGACGGAGCCGGCGCCGGGCATGGAGAAGGGCAATGCTGGTGCTGGTGCTGGTGAGGGGGCTGGCGAGTTTGTCTCCCTCTAGTATTATGGCACACAGGTGTAAAGCGCGCCACCTGTCGGCCAATAGTTTCGTTGCCCGCTAGCACCAGCCTGGCTGGCTAGCGCCCTCTGTCGGTCAATAGATTGTGCTGCGAAACCGAATTCAATCAGAGCTCACAGCGCAAGCAAAAACACGAATAGGAAAACTCCACTGTGGCAATCGTTTTGTTTCATATCAGCCAAATTCTTCTCAAGTAACATTTTAATATATAATATATAAACAAATAATAAAAATGAAAAGAAAATAACAGAAAAATGAACAATCTATTGACTGTCGCAGAGCCAATTCAAAGCAGAAAGCGCGAATGCGAATCCAAGAGCAATTTATGTAAAATCAAAAGGAATCTTTCGAGAATATGAGAATGTTTATAATAATCTCGTAAAGCTCTCGCAGGCTAAGAACAAGAAAAGCAAATGAAATGAAAACAAAATGTAGTCTAATTAGATGTAAAAACGAAACACATATAGAATCCATGGTAACCCATTCCTAAATTTTAGATGCAATCCACTGAACACTTTTGCCATTCGCTTAATTTGTCATTCACAGCTAATTGGCTGATTGACGGGGCGAATGGCAAATGACGATTCGAAATGTTTCCAGTGGCATTTGTCATATGTAAATCGAGCGTAGTTTGTCTAATTTGGTAAATCGAAAGAAATCAATGCTAGACCAAAGACTTAATTCCATAAGTTGTACAAAATTCGTATGTATAAAGCAAATATCTGTAGATATACATATATGGATATAGTCAGTATGAACCGTTAGTAATTTGTTTGCTCATTGTATAATCCACTATATATACAGTATATAGATATTAGAGTTCCCCTATCCCCAAGTATTAAACCTGATAAATATTTATATAATTAACTATTTTCTATATATACGTACATAGATACATACATGCATATATATAGTTTTTAGCCATGCCCATAGCATACATCTATATATTGAATATATATTTTAATTTACCTTCATTCATTTTATGTACATAGTAGACAAAACTTTTAGACATTTTTTAATATCAAAAATATTTATTCATTGATTTTAAATGCGCCCAGCTCAATAGGAAAACGAAAGTTGCCAAAAAGAAAATGTTTTAAAGCTCTGTTTTAAATGTTAATGCTTTTAACAATTCATCATCAGCACATTTAGAAAAAAAACTATATACACACACATACATACGTAAACTTAGTTTCTAGCTCTTCCAAAAACCAAGAATAAAATAAATAAAATGAAATCGAAAGCAAAAAGCCAAAAACAATTGCGTACCTCTATCTATTAAAACTTATTCAGTTGAGTTTTTTAGTTATTATTTTATATATTTGTCACAAAACAATTGTAAGCTCGGCTTACACTATGCAACAAACTTTGCCTATTTTATTTACACACTTTATTTATTATTGATTACATATTTCAAAATTTGAATAATATATGTATATAGCCTTTTCTAGCTTATTTTAGAGGTGTATTTTACATGTCAGCAATAGCTGAAAGCTGTTTAAATTTATTTGATTTGTGAATTGACTATAATATTTGTTATAAAATATTAATTTTATGCAATTGACTTCCAAATTTATTAAATTAGTTGCCAAACAGTTTAACAACTGAAATATAGAACTGTAAATGTCTGTTAGGATATGCTCAAAAGTCAGCTATAAAAAAGCTAAAACCTAGAGGCTAAATGCGAAATGTTAATAGCTAAAAATATCTAATGCAAATGTTGAGCTAAAAAAAAAAACAAAAACAGATTTCGTTATTTAATTGACTCCAAAAAGTGAGTTTTTACACAAGCTGAATGCATTTTGACTGTTGCATAATATTTTAAAATTTATGTTATCTGTTTTTAATACATTTTTAAAAACATATATTGTACATAGATAGATGCAAAACTAAAACAGAAAGCCAAAAAAATTAAATCTAAACTAGTTGAAAACTAAACAATTTTGCGATCTCTAATGGAATAGGCATGGGTGTAAATCATATTATATATGTATATCCTCCATATATGTATATATTCGTATAGAGTAGGAATCCGTAACTAAAAAACAAAGGCAGCAGAATAATTTTTGTGTAGAATGTTTACAACTCGAGCTTGATAAAGTAAATGTAAATTATAAATTTAATTACTAATCGTAAGAGCGTAAAAGAAAAAAAAAACAGCTGAATGCCACATACTTTATATATATGTATATGTATATATAACTATATGTATATTTATTTAGAGCAACTGTTGTTTAAACATGTAAAGGTAATTGTAATGCGGATTTACTTACTCCAACAAGGCAAATGCAAATAATAATAAAAAAAAATTAAAAAAAAAACAATATTTTAGTCGGCTGCTCGACTATATAATACCCGCTCACGTTGAACTACTAGAGATAGTACCAAATAAAAATTATCCGATTTCCCATGCCAATTGATTCTAGCTTCTCTGATACTATAGAGAACTGAGTTCTGTTCCTCTTTAAATGTTTTAATCGAATATATATTCCGAAAGCAAATCTACCCTTTTCATCTTCGTCAGCGAGTATTGAAATTAAGAAAAAATTGATTTAATAATTAATAGAAGGCAATACATATACATATACATATACTATGCAAGCAAATATTTACACAGCTCCAAAATCCAAACACACACACATAATGACGCCCCCATTTATTTTTTTGTATTTTATGGGAAAACGCTCAAAAGGATTTTTGATTTTTGACGAGAAAAACAAACAATTGCTCATTAAATACAAAAAAAAAAAAAAAAAAAAAAAAACAAAAAAATAATCATATAAGAAAAATAGGAACTATAATAAAATAAATGAGTAAAAATCAATAGCGATAAATGTCAGTAAATAGCGAATTTTTTCCCTTCTCATAGATGCTCGATAAGCTTCAACAAATAAATACATATATATTATATACATATAGCTGCTGCACGTATATAGTATTATATAAGCTCTGTGTATAGTTGAGAGATATTTTTTATTTTACTATATATATATACACAAATATATAGTATTTGGTTTTTGCTTCAAATTGTTGTTGTGGCTCTATAAGGCATGGAACTGATATTTAGCTTTTGGTTCACATCACACACAAATACATTTATTTGCTATTTCTACTTGCATGACTATGTATATATATACATATGTATATATAAATATATATTATATATATGTACATATATGTAGCTGAGCTGAGTTTGTAAAAGCAAAGATTTGTATTACCCCCGTTCTTTGAATCGTTTCAACTAATTAAAAAGTGTTGCTAACCACCAGAATGCAAACAGAACAGTCAAACACAGCTAAACTCCGTAAACGTCAACATTCAAATACACACACACACACAGAGAGAGAGAGAGAGGCAATGCGTATGCTACAAATATAGTTTTAATTACGTTCTTAGTTCGCTCAGCACACATACATATATACATATACAGCAAATACCCTTCTATATAGTCAAATGGAATCAGCTCAACAACACAATGCGTATACGAGCACATTGAAGGCCAATGAGCTGCACACTAGAGATGAGCGCGTGACGCTCGTAGAGAGGTAACACCAGCACGAGGGCACGGGGCTAAGGACGTGAAACCAGGCAGTAAATCGTGCTCAGAAAGCTGAACAGAATATAACCCACAATTATATTTGAATATAAGAGTATATCAGCTTACGATCAATTAATTTATTTTTAAAGATTTCTTAAGCATAGAAATATATAAAAATATTTTTAGCTACTATAAACAGACGAATAATTTTTTGTAAAATCTTTATAGTACTTTTGTACATCTTTTTATATTATTTTCTTTATTTTTGTATTATATAAGGTAAATTTAATTATATGTGTATATATATTTATTTTTTTCTTAGTAAATATTTATATTTTAGCTTCTGCATTTATGGTTACTCCAGACTTTATAAGAGAAACAAACAATATTTCTACAGGATCTTTTTTAATATGCTCCAAACAAAAAATATTATTCTAAGATCTGTCAAGCTGATTTTATATATCATTTCATTTATTACGTTCCTCAGACATAAGACTTAAAAAAAAAAAAAAAAACTTTTCTAAGATCTTTTAAAATTACATTACTTTACGTCTCACTTTCAGTTTAATTCTGATTTACATTAGTAATATTCCACATTTTACGACTCACATCGGTCACCTCTCACACTAGTCGTGCCCCGCGTGTCACGACGCCCTCTCATCTCTAGTGCACACTCTGAACTCCCACGTTGCATGCAATTACACAAACAAAACGCAAACATGCAGAATGCAGAATGCAACAGAAAGGAAAATGAATTACAAAAATAAAAATAAAGAAAAATGAGGAAATTCAACTTGCAGCAAATAAATTCAAATTGCAAAATTGTAGTACAATATTTTTACCTTTTGCAAATGTCGCTCAATGCTCGAATTACGCAAATGAAAAAGAACTACGGTAAAACGACAACAACAACAAAAAATAACAATTTTTGTATTTCAACTCCAAATTCTAACTAAATTACAAAATATGAATGCATTTAAACATTAGACACGACTTCAAATATTTTGATCACATTTAAAAAAAACACTGAAACAAAAATAAAATTTTAAAAATAAAACATGAACAAATCATGATTCACACACAGAGAGACAAAATATTGCTAAAAACGGAAAAAAAAACAAACATATATATAAATCTATATAAATAATAAATATATGTAAATGTATGTATGTATAACTCACATACATGAAGATAGCATTATTCTTTGGTATAGATTGTCAAGCTTTACTACACACTATATTAACATAGATGAAATAAATATAATACTAATATAATAACAATGAACACGAACGGAAATATGAAATAAATTGAATAAAAACTAAATTACATGTGTGCTCACTTTTATTCACTTTTGATTGCCGATTGTTGACAGGAACAGGCGCGAATGATTGACGTGCAGATGCCCTGTAAAGTGAGGTACGTAGAAGAAGAAATAATTATATAAAAATCGTATCTTAGATATTAAGACTATCAATTTAATTATCATTGTCATTATCATAGGTCATTATCATAGGTCTATTCTTTAATTTTCTTGTTATCTTCATTATCATTCAAATTATTCTTTTCATCAGCTTTAGCATTACTATTCATCACTATTGCAATACTATACTACTACTATAGTATAATTATTAACATGCACATTCTTATTATTCTTAGCATTAGCATTGCTATTTTCATTTATTGTATTATTACCATTATCATTGTCATTATAATTTTCATCCATTGTATAACTCATTCCGGTCATTAACCAATGTCATACGTATGAATATTATCTTCATGATTTACATTAGCATTAACAATGTTATTGTTATTTGTCACCAATACCATTGCCATTATCATAATCGTCATTCCCATCATTATCAATTTTTGTATTACCTTCAGATATTACTAGCATATCTTACCCCCTTTCACGATCTCTCGATCTAATGGGTATCGGGCGCAACTGAATAGCTTTAACAATTTATTGTCTCTGTGGAGTATGTTCTGGTAATGAATCTAGATAGTCCGCCCCACCGAAAATTTCCGTAATCAAAGCAGCTCTTAACAATGTGAACATTGCGTATACGCAATAAATTTGTGTTAAATTTAAATTTAAAGCATATTTTATGGCTTTGAAATATAAAGCCGGAATGAAATTAAGCAGTAAGCAACTTGGAATTATGATTAAATGATTATATATGTTGGGCTGTACAGGAATTAGGTGGCCGCGCTCTTATTTATGCCGTGCCTTGGTAGAGCCCTTAAAGAAGGTCTCTCTGGTGGCAATTCGATGGTAGAGTCCTTTTAATAATTACGCCGGTGGTCGCTACTCGAGCCTGAGAAATTGCGACCTCGACTGACTTTTGGCAATGCGACAAAGTCATTTGTATGGTTAAGGGCTCGTAATTGCCCACCTGCTTAATATCCTGTGAGGAAAACTCACGCATTTCCACAAATCTTCCGTTCGCATATGCATGCGTTGCTCATCGCTTGATTTGATAAACAAGAGCTGCTTGGGGCTCAGCTGTCGAGTGGGCAAATCGATTTTAGTTCCTGTCGCATCTGTTAGTCTTTCAAATGGTGCTTGCAACTGGCGACTTCCTGTGTGCTGTGCATCTCCTTGCATAGCTGTGCATATCCTTGGGCTAATCTGCATAATTTGGCTGAGCAAAGCGCATCCTTTTTCCGACTGTCCTCACTTGTTGATCAAACGCAAACAGCCAGCAAGTGTGTTGAAATTTCCGTTCGATACGTATTTGGACAACGATTTCAAGGATTCCAAGCACCCCCGCTGCTGCCCCCTTCTCGGATGCTTAATCTCCGCCGTTACCATGTGGCGTAGACATCAAATGTGGCAATAATGAGACAGCCGAGCGAAGGCGCAACTGAGAAGCGCATAGAGAGGCGAGCGGAACGAACGAGTAATAACATTTTCATTTTAATGCACTCAAAACACATTTAGTCAAAGTTGCGAGCAGCTGCCTCCAAATGCCGCCAGCATCCGGTGCTGATGTCGCCGCCGCTGCTGCTGCTGCTGCTGCTGCCGCTGCTGCTGCTGTGGTGACTGCGGTAAAGTCAAGCCACCAAGTCAGTCAGAGCAGGATATACCTAAGCACATACAAACACTCACACACCCACACGCCCACACACATCCACACAGACGGCGCCCATCAATGCCTTGGCTTCATTTGCGCTAGCTGCGCTTCCTCTAGAGATTCTCGACGCATTGAGCACGTACCGTTTGCAACCGCAAAAACCTATATGTGCACGCCCACACAGGCAAACCCAGTCAACCACCCACACCCCCCACACCACCCACACAGTGAGCGGCGCAATCTCCTCCTGCACCTTTTCATTCTTTCGCTTTTTTTCTTCCCATTTTCCATTTACATTACGAATGTAGCATTCATTTTTGACAAGCATAATTTGCGGTTGGTGCCGCAACAGGAGCAGTCGCTGGCAACTCGGGGACTAGGCGCTGGAGCTGGAGTTGGACTTGGATTCAGCCAGAGATAGGGTTAGGGACAGGGACTGGTTACGGGCAGTCGTAATATTTGGCTTATTTACAGCCAGCAGCGAGCGGGCACTTTTCTAATGCAAAAATGATGCACTGCACCGCACGGAGCAGCCAGCAGCCAGCAGCCAACAGCCAAGAGCGAACGAGTGTGGCCAAAACAAGCAGTCGGTGCAGCTGCAACAGTCAGGACCTGCGCCTGTGCATGGCCTGTCCGCAATGGCAATGAAAATTTAGAAACCAATATTTGAAAGGAGCGAGCGACGTGGGCGACGCGGGCGGTGCAGCTGGAGGCGCCTGCCAAGAGCAGGCAGCAATCAGGAGCAGCAGGACGAGGGACGCTGGCAACAATGAAGAGGCTGCAAAATAAATCTGTTTGCCAAACAGTTATTGCTCCTGTTACATTGCGCCGCCCCAAAGCAGCAGCAGCAGCAGTGGAAGGCAAAGGGGAGGAAGATGAGGAAGATGCAGCTATTCGTTCTGGCTATATAGTATGCCCCCATACTTGGCAAGCGCTCAATAATTGGCAATGACTACACTTAGCGAAAAATGTGCTTATTATTTGCTGAACAATGAAGAAAGAATAGAAATTATTAACAAATACTTTGAGCTAATTTAAAGGCCTAAAAAATTGTAAGTGCAAGCTAATAATTTGTTTTCTTTTATGAAACCAATCGAGCTCAAAGCATTTTGAATCAGAAGCAAGACTTGGCTTATAAAAAAATCCATAAAAAACAGTTTGCAAAGCTAATGTACAACAGCCCAGGCTAAGACCAATCTAATGTAAATCTAATCCAATCAACACAATTTCAATTCAGTTCACAAATTTCGCTGAGTGTAGGGTGTCAGCAGCGTGGCCTTTGTATTCAAGTCCCTTTCTCTGTCACTCTCCATGGCGCCGTCTCTCTTTTACTGTTTGTGCGTCACTCTTTTGCCTGCTGCGCTTAGGACTCGACTCAGGTGCAGCTAGGATTTCTATAAATTCCATTTAAGCGATTATGCAAGTCGTTACGAGCCGAAAGCTGCCTGCAGCTCGAAGATCAACAAAATGAAATGCAATACGTTATAACTGACAGTACTTGCAGCCCCCTCTCTCTCTCTCTCTCTCTCTCTCTCTCTCCCACTCTATTTTTGTCTGTGTTCTCTCTTTTCGTATCGCTGTCCCTCTCTAGACACGTGGTTAGCTACATGCCTCCGGCTTAGTTTTGTTTTCGGTTTCGAATCAATATGCCTTTAGCTTATGCTTAAAGGTGCATTCAGAACTCATCCCCGATTGAGCATTGATTAAAGTGTTTCGCTTGCAAATTTATGTGGCAAATATTAACCCAATTGCTCCCCAAGGAACACTCCAGCAGCAGAGGCAAAAAACCAAAAGCAAACTTTGCCCATGCACAAAAAAATCCACACAGAAAACAAACAGAAAATCAATGTTAGAATATATTGCTAGCGAGCATAGCCGACTGTGGTGATGCTTTACTCAAATTTTTAATTGAATTTAATGGACCTTTCTAACACCTAGGTCTAGAACTCTCAATATGTAATTTACAGCAGGATAATACTTTATTCAAGTTGTTTTTCAGTTGCACTTAAAAGGCGTGGACTGTAAGAGGTAGATATATAAATAATAACAATATTGATAGACATCAATCCAAAACAAGTTGTAGACTAGACTAGATAAAAGCAAGATATATAACTATTAATATGGCGACGGGATAGCACACTATGAAGTACTATGCTTAAGGTACTGTAATGTAAACCTTAGACTGATATACTAAGTACATATTCCAGTCTCTAGCGGTACCAATTCCCTGCAATCCAAATATATTTTCATTCACTTTTCTTTGCTCACCAATGAAAATGGCGTGTCGAGTAAGTTTTTATTGTATTTGTTGTTGTTTTGGAACAGTTTTCGATATTTTTGGAATACAAATGATGTTCGTAATCTCCATTCATTGACATGTTGGCCCGTGTAACAGCAGGTACACACATCTCACTCACATCTTGTATAACAACATCGTCTCGCATGTATTTATGCCAGAAATAGGGGTCGCCTGAGAAAGGGACTGAACAACTACCCACTTAGTTCGACCTTTATGCATGGGTTTATATGTGGCAACTTTGTTTTTTTTTTTACCCTGCCCATCGTTTGCCATGAATATATGAGAGCTGTTCTATTTATTTGATTTTTCATGATGCTAAAAGTTGTTCGGAACTGTCAAAATTTCGTCGATTCTTTATGGCAACAACTAAAGTAGAAAAGTAACAACAAAAGTAATAATTGGGGGTTTGAGAGGCTTAACAATTTCCCAAAGCTCTAGATGAGTAATACAATATTTGTAGAGTTTTTATTCGCATATGTATGTACATACATATATGTATGTAGATATGACCGGAGGGTAAAAGTGGAGAGATAATAACTTAGAGCATTGATGAAGCCAAAAATAAAGTTTAGACATATAAAAAAAAATATCTCAACAAAAGCCAAAAAGTTGTTGGACTTAAACTCTTATGACATAAATATAATCCAATAAAGAAAAATAATATAACATTTATTTGTGGTTTCTTTGCTAAGTTCAATAAATAACTCATATATTTGATACATACATATGTATATATATCACAAAATATTATAGGCATATGTAAGTCCATATGTACACATATAAACATTTACATACAAACATATGTATGTTGATCTGTTAACACATACGAACATCTGTTAACTAAACTAAATTGTCTTTATATGTATATATTGAAAAACAAGTACTGTATATGTGCATTTATACACGCATATTACAATTGATATATGTATGTAGACACTCGCACACAAATAAGTCCGTATGTATATGTGCCTTTAATATATTATCATAATCAATGATGAGCAAACCAAATGACACCGCATTGACACACAATTGCGCTTAAGAGAGCCGCCGAAGAGCTGCCGCAGCGGCACGCGGCAAAGAGTATGCGAGCGAGCGGGATGGAGAAATAAAATGAGCGTAAGCAGCGTCAACATCTGACTGACACGGGCGAAGTGTGGCGATTGCGGCGAATTCGTTTTCAGTCACTTTGCCGACGACGCATCGAGTTTGGTGTTTTTTCCTAGTGCGGCCGCAACTAAATTAAAATAGTCAACAATATTGTAAGGAAATTTAATAAAAATAATATTTTGTTGACTAGGAATCGATAAGGCAACAGCTGTTCAACTGCATCAGCTAAAAATTAGCTACAAACGATAGATTGGTAAAGCAAATAATAATAGCTTCGTCTGCATTTGTACATACACATGCATGCATGTGTGTAGGTAAGTGTACGCACATACAAAATGTGCAGGGTTTACGTACTAAATGCATATGCGCGTTTGTAAAAATGCCCCTACATAATAAATAGATGTCTTTTTTTATATCATGTTCACATTTTGCAGTTGCACGTCCCACAACAACAACAAGAGCAACAGCAACAGAGTGGCAACCACAAGCACAACAACAACAGCAGAAGAAAAAGCAACAGAGAAAACAATGCAGAACGCGCCACAAGCGTGAAAGCAAAGCGGAATCAGCATCAACAACAAATCAAACAAGATTTTTCTACCAATAAAAATTACATACAGAGAGACACACACAAACCGAGTCATATATTTATACACAGATGCATGTGTACTGGCATGCAACGATATTAACTGCAAAGTCCTGGTGAGTACCATTCACTATTCCTTAAATAATTACCCCTTCACCTTCGCGAAGCCCTTGTCGTTCCCCTATCCCTCCCATACTTTTGCGCTCTCTTCGCCTAGCTGGCAGGTTTGCACAAAATATTACTGGGATTATGCTCAAGTGTGGGAGATAATTTCCCTACTTTTATGTCCAAATATTCACTGTTGTTTTAGTACTTCCATATTGACTTAGCTTGGAGCATGTTTATACAAAATACTAATAAAGCTGTAAGATTGAATGTTTGATAGAAACTGTAAAAAATTTGTACTTTTATTAGAGTCATTACTAAATTCAGACGGTCACTGAAACTAAAATACAAAAAGTTGAATTGCTTATATAAATGTATTTAATTGTTGACTTTTTTTTTCCTGAACAGCTGCCCAGTTTTCTCATAATTAATATGCACATATGTATGTCACTTCAGCTGATCACAAAACGCAGATGGATAGCAGCGACGACGACGACAGCACCAAGTCGATACCGCGGCCCATCTATGAGGCGACCTCGGCCATTGATAGCCCGCCCCCGACTCTGTGGGCTGGAACAGCTGCCCAGGAGCGGGACGCATTGCCCAATAAACGATTGAAGTATGTGGTCAGCTCTCCTCCGGACTCGGCCAATGGCAGTAGCTCTTCCAACTCGAGCGCCTGGAAGGAGACAGCCGCCGCGGCTGGAGGCCATGCGTCGCTCACAATGAAGCTGACCAAGGTGGCGCCACATCAAGGCGAAGCGAAGCCCACAAGCACATCGACGCCCAAGCAGGAGGTGAAGGTGCGCGTGCCAAAAGAAATGGTTGCCCTGCAGCGCTCTCACAATGAGTCTAAGGTGCTGACCGGCTACGTCTCCGATAGCGCCAAGATGAAGCGCCGCAAGTCTCGTGCCGTTGCAGAGCATCTAATTAAGCAGTCCTCGGCAGGTGGCAGCAGCCTGTCCACCACACTGCCCAGTTCGACGAGCAGCACAAGAAATAGAGCTAAGACACTGAAGCGTAGCAAAAGCATCCCCGCACCTATGTGGGACTCTCTAGATGATTGGCAGCAGACGACACAGCTGCCCAATAATCAAGCAAAGAAGAGACGCAACTATTCGATGGCTTGTGATCCTGGCGAAGAGGCGTTGGCCGATCTGAGCGCCAATGAAGAGACAGAGGAGGAGAGCAACAGCAGCACCCGGAGACGATTTCGCTCCCGCAGCAAGACCGTCTCGCTGAGCAGTGGCCATTTGCGATCTGAACACCATCGAGTCGATCTATTGGAACAGTCAGAGGCAGATGTGGACACGGACGGTGGAGAGTGGCGCACCAGCTCCACGGCGGATACGGATCCCAATATATCCATATTCTCGGATGCCACAGATGACACCAAGATTACGGGATCTATTGCTGGGGGCAGCGGCGATGCACGCGAAGAGCTGCAGAAAAGGCTCGACGAGATTTGGCAGCCGCCGCCAAGGGTAATTCGATCGATTATACATACATATGTATCTAAAATGTATAAATGTTACTTCACGATATTCTTTCCCTCAAATTACAGAATAACTGGGATCCCTTCTGCTGGAAGTGCCGTGGCTGCGGCTCTCTCATGCCCTGCTCGAAATGCCTACGCTCTTTCCACGCCTACTGTGTGCGGCCTGCTTCCACGAAATTCGATAGTTCCTGGAAATGTCCTGAATGTCTGCTGATCGATAGCGCGCCCAAGCGGTAAATATGCTGGTATATTCGTTAAGCAGGTGTCAATTGTTTAATATCCCATTATTTGCATGCCATTTGAAGGCCACGTCGCAATGATGTATCCGTGGATCTGCTCAGTCAGTTGCTCGCTTATGCGCTGGAGCGCATGAAACTTGTGCGCGGGGTGAGTGATACACATATACATATCTTACATACATACATATGTACATATATAAATATTAAAATATGTGTACATGTATGTACATATATTACTCGCTTTCCGTAACCGATCGCATTTTTCATTATCTCTGCCTTCGTTTCACATTCGTTCGTTTGCCATTTTCAAAACAACATGCGAAATATTTACACGCACACAACACAATTACATAAAGAGCCGTTCGCTTACACACGCGCGCATATGTATTTGTATGTAGGTCTTCAGTTGTGCGCTCTCTTCGTTGCCATCGCTCGTGCTGGTGGCTTTCTCTCTCTCGCTCTATCGTTAAAAAAAACGTATAGATACCTGAAATGTCTCGTTCTTGTTCTCGTCGCTTTTGCTGGGCTTTTACATACAGTTTTAAACTGAGCGACAATTCCCCTCTACTCCAGGGCCTTCAATCAATATAAAATATATTCGCATGTACATTGTAATGATAGATACAGGGATTTTTCCCTTAAGCGCAATAATTTAAATTGCTACTTTCTGGAAAAATAACTTAATATGTACATACATACATATATGTATACATACATATGTATAGTACAACAATCTAATGCCTAGAAATTTGTAAACACTCTTTGTAAGTCACGTACAATTCTAATTAGATTTATATTTACATATGTATGTATGTACATATATACATATGTATGTATGTATGTAGTTTGAAATTCTTATAATTGCCATTAACAACATTCTAGCAGAAAGAAATCAATCCTATTCAAATATACAAATATTTTTGGAATATACAAATAATCACAAACTAAATTCGGATTATTAATTGCACTCCTCACCGAATTGTAAACTGTAGGAATTTCCATTTGTCCTTTTATATTTTGCACATTTCTAAAGCACTTTATTAAAGCTTAAGATAATAATTTGGGGCATTTATTTTCTAGTTGTTGACGGGCGCAATATTATGCTAGAACATGAAGCAGAGACTTGAACAAAAACACTCCATAAAGTGGCAAATTAATGCTGTGCCCCACCCACTGGGCTGCCTTTGTGGCATAAAATGTACGAGAAATGAATTAATTAATTTAATGTTTGAGCCGTTAGCTAGCAATGAGCGTTAAAAACAATTACAAGTGTAAACCGCAGACAAATTAACTTTGATACATACACACGTGCATATGTATATATGTACATACATACATAAATACGCACATATTAGCTGGTGTTATGTATGAGCATAAATGTACATGAATATGTGTGAATGGCAGCAGGAAGCAAACAAAATCAAATCGAAGAAGCAGAGAAATAAGCACAAAAGAATTCAGCAATAGCAACAGCGCAACAGCAGCAGCAGAGGTGGTGGTGCGGCGACGTCAATGGCGCAATATTATTGCCTGGTATTGCCGCCTCAGCTACGTTTGCTGTGTAATTTGAGGTTAGTTACGCTCAACACGCACAGTCACATGCACACACACACATATGCATTGGAGTGTGTGCGCACATACTGGCATTTGTCTGACTCTGCTCCGATTTGCCTGTGTTTTTTGCTGTTCTTGTTGATTTTGCTGCCCGCTCTTCGCTTGTCAAACTTGTTTGTTTACAATAGAAATTGCGCCACTCTCTTCGCCGCGACTCTCTTAGGCGGCGAATTGCTGCTCAGCTGTCTAGCTGCTGCTGCTGCTGCTGCACCAATAAGGTTCACTCTTTTGCCGCTTCGTCTTTGTTTTTGGAAACTGTATACGCCAACGGAAATTTAATAACTGTTTATTTTATCATTTCTCAGAATACCGAATATGCAGAATTTTACTCATATTATTTTTCTTTTTGCAGGTACACAAATTGCGTGCACCACAGGACGTACTGCCGGATAGTTACAGCAAATACTTTGCCAATCCGGTGAGCTTTGAAACTCTAGCAGAACGCATCAAAAATCACGCATTTCACAGCGCCGACGAGTTTCTGAGCGAGGTGAAGTGGATACAGCACAACGCACTCATTTTGGACTACGGAGGTAAGTGGCATTAATTGTTGTTATATAATAGAAATATAATTCGTTGAATTCTTGAGCAGATGTGAAAGTGGAGCAAGCTTCTAAGGCAGTAGTCAAGGTCTGTCGCCAGGAGGCCAACGAGATAGATACCTGCGCCGAGTGCTATTTGAATGCCAACTCCAGTGACGAGTGGTTCGTGAAGGTGTGCACCCAGCCCCATTTGTTGCTGTGGGCCAAGCTAAAAGGGTTTCCCTACTGGCCAGCCAAGGCCATGGGATGCGGTCCCAATGCAGGCGTTAACGTACGCTTCTTTGGCAAACACGATCGCGCCAACGTGCCCGTCAAGGACTGTTTTTTGTATTCCGCACAAGATCCCAATACGCAGACGAGTCGACGATCCGCTCGCGATCTGGCCGAGTGCATTCGAGAGGTGGAGGTGCACATTGAGCATATAAAGAATAAAATTGGCGCCTTCAACTACGCTCCATATCGTTTGCCCTACGATCCGCAGGAGGAGCAACAGCAGCTGGAGAAAATGATGCCGGGCGTCAATGATGTCATCAACAGGCAGTTGGCGCCAGCCAACAAGACGCCGCTGCAGTTCCTCATACGCAAAACAGCCGGCGACAAATTATCGATTGTAAAAAAGACAAAGGCAACCGAATCGGGCAATGAATCTGATCAGTCAGGTAGCCCCACCAAAAAACCAGTCGATGCTGCATCCTCCTCCCCGCAATCGAGTAGCGAGCACTCGAAGCCGAAGAGCAGCAACTATGAAGTAATACCGAGAGCTGGCGATGCGCTAAAAGAATCTCGTGGGTGCACAGTGGTTCTTAAGCGCAAATCACTGGAGTCCTGCAAAACATTGGTCAAGATTTCGCCAGCTGTCACCGGGGAGCAAGTGCCCGTAATTAAACGCAAGCACTCACAGAGTGATGCCAGCAGCGAGACGAGCCAGCAGGGCAGCAGCTCAGGGCAGAGGCGACGGGCAAAGCACGCACGCAAAGCCCCGGCAGCCGAATGCCAGGACGACGAGCAGGGGGAGGAGGAACAAGAGCCCACTGAAGAGGAAACGGAACGGCTCAAAGCTGACAACGAAACAGCAGCTCCAACTACATCGGGCTCAACTGAAGCAAGTCAAGGTGTTGAGTCTGTGGTGGAACTGGTGCGCAGACGGCAAGGCGTAACCATAACCAAGATACCCAGGGATCAACAACAGCAGCAGCAACAGATTCAACAACAGCAGCAGCAGCAACAGCCACCACAGCAGCAGAAGCAGACGCAACCACAGCCGATTCCTGCCAAGCCGAATGAGCCAGCTGCTGTTAATGACACCATAGCTAGACAGCGTGCAGTGGAGCGGCAGCAGCAACAGCTCATTAGTAAGGTGGTGCCTTTTGTGGAAATCAAAAAAGAAGTGCTCTCTGAGCCCGAGGAAAATGAGGAGACGCCCAATGCAACTGCGACTTCGACTGCAACTGCAACGCTGCCAATGCCAGTAGAGGAGGAACAGCAGCAAGTGCCAATTGCACAGCCAGCGCCAGAGATCAGCCTGCCGACTGCAGCACCACCCGCGCAACCAGAAGCTCCACCAGCTGCTGAAACCGCTGAACCAGTTAAGATCAAGGAAGAGGTGCTCAGCGAGGAGGAAATGGAAACGGATCACAATGAGTCTGCAAAGCTGCCTACATTGCCCAATCGAGAAGCGCAGCCTGCCGCAGTCAACTCAGTTGAGGCCACGCCCCCACAAAATGTAGTTGTAGCAGCGCCTGAAACTTTTGTGCGCTTCGTAGGCGATACCACCATACAGAGATTGAGTCAGAAACAGGCGCCCAAATTCCCTGATGCGACACCGCCGACAACGACGACGGCGGCTCAAGCAGCAAAACGTGGCTCTGTGCGAGGCGTGCCTCATGGTCCATTGCCAGCGGCAGCTCAGTCACCCGCCCCAACGCCACCACCGGCGCCGTCTTCGCCCGCGCTGTCAGTCGCATCCATGTCGAGCAACATTCAGCGGCCAGTTCCACAATCCTCGCCCAAGCTGCAGCAGCCAGTGGGTCAACCGTTGCGCGTGAAGAGCGACAAATCGTTGAATGAGACAGCACCACAGTCTGTGCTAGCGTTGCCAGCTGCCACGCCCACCTCAAGCCTGCTCAAGTCCAACATGGTGGTCATACCCATGGAACCGCGCAGCATCAACGGAGCTGGCGGCAGCAGCATTGGCAACAGCAGCAGCAGCTGCAACAACAATGCCAGCCTGATGAGCATACCGGTGCCACCGCTGAGAGCTGTCTCCAAGAATACGCTGCAAAGCCCAAATGTGATGACCTCGATTACGGCTGTGCCGGTTCCAGCGCCTGCACCCACGTTTCCCAACAGCTCGCTGCCGCCGCCGCCACTGGCGGGGCTGACCACAGCGACAACGGCCACGATTCGGCCAGTGGGCAGTAGCTCTGAGTCGGGTGGCTTGCTGGCCAGCGCTCTGAATGGTCTGCCCAGTGATACCCTGGTTAGTGAGTCGACTCCGGCGGAGCCTATTACGCCGGGATTGGCGACCGCATTGAGTGAGTTACTGCTGCGTCCTGGACCACCCAAACTGACGATGCGGCCTTGCGGCCCACTGCAGTCAGATGGCTCCAACTTGTATCCGGCCCAAGCTGGACCACTCTCCACCAAACTGAAGGAGAATGCGCACAAGGTGAGCAACGTTAAGTTGTATGTAACGGTATTTCAAGCACTAGAACAGTGAATCAATCAAACCTCTAGCAGTCAATCAATGTGTAATATGCTTATCACATATAATTCCACACAGATTACGGACTACTTCATCTCGGTCATTGAGGACACGCTTAGCGATCTGGCTGGAGGAGATTCCAGTGTGCTGCAGGCCAAGATTGCTGGCCTGACGCTGGAGAACGAGCGCATGAAGCATCACTACGAGCGGCAGATTGCGGACTTGCAACGCTCCACAGAGCTGATGATCTCTGAGATGCGCAAGACCATGGAGCAGGAGAACAAGCGAATGATTAACGAGCTGCGACAGCATAGCACGCTGGAGCGGATGCGAGCCGTGGAGGAGGCCAAGAAGAAGCAATGGTGCGCGAATTGTATGCGCGAGGCGCAGCTCTATTGCTGCTGGAACACTTCCTACTGTGACTATCCCTGCCAGCAGATGCATTGGCAGCGTCACTCCGCCACTTGTGGCCAAGCCTCCACGGTGCAGGCGCAGGCGCAAACGCAGCCGCAGGTGCAGGTGCAGCCGTCGGTTCAGGTGCAGGTGCAGACGCAGCCCGAAGTGACAGGTCGTGGCAAGCACAAGCAAATGGCCAGCACGACGCCAGCTCCCAGCCAGCAATTGAATCGAGTCGCCGTTGTGGGCCCTCCCAACAAGAAGTGGACGCATCAGCCGATGGTATCGCTTGTGAATCCCGTGCCGCCCGCCGCCACCGAGATGCTCAAATTGCCCAACAACACATTTCTGCGACCCGTCTCGCTGCCCTCCACAATGCCCGCCCCGAACAGCAGCACCATTGTCACTCCAGTCACCCTCATCACACCCGCCACAACCAGTCATCTGGGCAACACGATCATGACGAATCAGCGGAACACTCAACTCAACTATGCTGCAAAGCAAACGCAGCCGCAGCCGCAGCCGCTTCCCGTGCAGCGCTTCAATATACCCGTAAATTGAATTAATGCCACTTGCAATTCTCCGTCTAATCAGCCTCATCCACTTTCCTAGTTGCCCATCACAGTCAGCGGCAATGCGCAGTTCGGACACATTACGGAACAGCATCAGAAGCACGTTGCAAAGTCCACCAGTCGAGGCTCTCTCAAAGGCAACAGCCGTGCTCGTAATGCAAACAACAATCCCATCAACAATATGAACAACATGAACAATAACAACAGCAACAACAACAACAACGCCCAGGCAATGCGCCACAACCAAATCAATCACGGCTTTCAACAGTGAGTAACAGCTCAACAGATCGTAAAGTCAAGACCGTAAAAATATACATACATATATTTATGGTTCGACTTTGACTTGGCTTCCATAACTAAATTGTTTTTGTTACTCGTTGAACAAGTTTTAGCCATGTAATACTTATTGAGAGGTAAAGCTTTTCTTGTATAAGCTTGCAGAGAGCATTCCAGAAGGAATAGGAATTCCATAGAATTGTGAAAGCTCTAAATATAATTTTGATCGAGATGCGTCGCTGAATTGGGTTAAAACTTAGTTCAGCCTCTACCACAATGGTTTTGTATAAATTATCGATTACAGGAAGTAGATAACAGTGCGTGTCGAATCCAGAATCCGCCTTTAGTATATACATTCTAATTATAATAACATTGCATTACAATTTATAACTATTAATTTCCTTTTTTTCTCAGGTAACCATTTCTTCGTGGGCAGTTGAAGAATCCGAATGCTACAAACCTTAACACAAGCTGTATACATATTGATTAAAGAATTACAATTAAGAAAAAGTTACTTAGGATTAACGCAAGATTTATTTTACTGACATATATACAGATATATATATAAGTATAGATATATATCTATACACGTATAGATATATTTACCGATATTGCTGTAATTTTAAAACATGGCTCACATAGCATGTAAAGTATATATAACCATGAGATGGACTTATCTACTAATAATTTCTAATTTCATCCAATGAGCAAATATTTTCTAGTTCTGAATAGTTTATATTATCATAAGATCATCTATCGGGAGTCAACGCCAACCGAAGGCATCTGTACATTCATCATATGTATCGACTCGTTAAGAAACCTTGAAATCTATATAACTCTAAGTTCATAAGTGACTAGAATATAGCTCTAAGCTGAATAAAATGAAGACATGTTCCAACGATCATACATATAACAACTTTTACTTTATTTCAACAAACCACCAAAAATCGAAAGACACACAGTTTTTGTAATCGAGATTATATTAATCGATGTCCAATTTCTTAAAGTTACCCGCGATGCCAAACAAATCGGACGCATTCTTTGGCTTGCCCGGTCTCAGCTTTTCGTTCACCTGATGTCGCGTCTCGAATTCCAGCATTTGCTTTCGATCATCTATTAGTTTGTTGTAGTAGAACTCTGTGTGAGAATATAGTTGATAAACATTTGTGTATATAACTAAATTTGATATTATTTGCAGTCCTACCCCTTGCCACTTTGGTCTCTTCGAGTGGTCCGCCATAGTCCTTTGGCATTATCTCACGCGGCACAAATTTAAAGAACTCATTGATATCGTTGTGCAAGTAGAGTATGCTGGTCAGCTCCTTTTTCATGAATGGATTCATTAGCGCCATTATCTTGTCCATAAACGGCACAATGTTGATGAAATGAAAGCCAATGAGACGTATCGCAGCTGCTTCCTAAATATAGAGGCGGATGTGGATTTAAATGTATATAAGATAATATGACTTATATACATAGTTGTAGATATTGAGTTATTTTCACAATTTTATGACAAGCTCAAAAGTATGCAACGGTTTTTACAGCGGATGCTCATTGTTCAATATAAAAATCAAATATTTATATTCTTATAAAATCACCTCTTTGATGATCCCGAATACAACATATATGATATATGTATGTATATTCGTTTGAATTTCCCGTTACTATATAAGTATTTGATATATTGTATTCCACTCACCTGCAAATAGAACAGGAACTTCTTCATCTGCAGCAAGCCAATGCGCGCCACATGGCCCAAGGAGCAGCCCTTCAGATCAATGACGATCACGTGGCCCGGCTGTATGCCATCCTCGTACATCCAATAATCGAATACCATGCAATAGCTGCAAATGACAGTTTGCACGGATCATCATGCATGACGATATATTATTTGTCTTCTTTTTACTATTTTAATTAGTAATTATTAAGCTGTAAATTGTTGTCTCGCATGTATCTGGGAGAATTCGTATGTATGTATTGCGTGTGTATCTGTAACTCTGCCTGTAAATGTATCTGTATCTATGTCTCCGACTCTTTCTTGAACTAACAGAATTTGTATGTATAGAGCTGACCTCTGTTTGCCAATGTATCTTAATGTAAGTCTGAATCAATGACTGTATATATATGCATGTATCTATAGCTAGAAATGTATCTATATCTATGCTTGCATTTGTAACTAGACACAACAAATGCATCTGTGCCATTTATGCCTGCATATTTATCTGTATATACTGGCATTTTGATATCTGCATCTATGTATGTCTGTTTCTGTTTTAGTCTACATTATATAGAAACATATACATCGATGCCTTTGTATCTGTATCTGTATCTGCGCCCAGCAAATGTATCTGTGTCTCTGATCGTGGCGTGTTGCGTGCAGGTTTTTAATAGTTTCAGTCGTTGCTCTGACGTTTTCACTAGCCTCTGACTTGAGGCACTTTGAGCTTTGACTCGCAGGTTTATTAAGCCTATTTTGCACCTGTCATAATTATGACTGACAATATGCGACGCTTTATTTTTTCAGTGCGCGTAGCCCACTAATTGCTATTATTAGCATTCATAACATTTATTGAATATTTCAAATGTCACTAATATATGTGATTAGGGCTCTAAGGGAATATACTGGGATTAGTAATAGATAGAAATTAATAATTATGACAGTGCAATAAATCAATTAAGATTCCTTGCCATCACTATTATACGAATATGTATACCCTAATATATACGTAATCTATAAATACATGTATACTAATCGTTAGCAATGTTATATAAGAAGCATCTGGAAGCCTAAAGTAAACTGTTTAATTAAAACTTGTTAGTCTTATCGATTCGTTTAGGGTATTAGAGAGTATTTGTATAATCTATTGCAATGAAAAGGTGTTTTCTTTTAAAGCAATTTGAAGATAAATTGGAGAAAGACATTGATATTAATAATTCCCAGGGTATTTGAACAAAGGCATATTGTAAAGTACATTGATCTCAATATTTCCCAGGGTATTTGTTAGTCAATAACCTTTTTGCTAAAAGATCAAAGGAGCACTTACAGCTTCATGACATCGGCATAGTTGAAATTGGATGCACTCAGATCCTCCAGCTTGCCCACTATGACACGGTAGCCCTCAGGTGTGGCGCCTGGCAGTGGAACGATGGAGCTGCCGGTGATATACATATATGAATTACAGTTAACAGAACACATAGATCAACTCGATCTTGCATACACCGTTTTCATGGCCCTTTTTAGTTGATTCGACTCGATGTCCAGATTCACAAAGAAGTCGTCCAGGTGAGTGCGTGCCGTGAGATTTGTTTCAAGCACCTGTTTGGCCATCTCCATGCTGTACTTGCAGGCATGGAAGAAGTGCAGTGCCTCCCCCTCGGAGAAGTGGGGGGAGAAGTGCGGCTGGGCATGTATCCAATCGACAAATTTTCGCATCTCCTCGCGCTTGATTTGCGGAAAGCGCTTGTATTGCTCATCCAGATCGGCCAGCTTCATATTTCTGTATATATGATGATATTTCTTTGATAACGGAAAATTGAACTGTGGAGAGGTTTTGGTTTTTTTTTTTTTGGGAGCTGCGTTTTTCACCAGCAACGCGCGGCACTCGAATGAAATTGAAATTAAAACTGTTTTTGCTTTCGCAAAGTGAAACTGGTTGCGCGTTCCCCATTGCAGTGGCTGCCACTGCCGGCGTCGCTGCCGCTGCCGCTGCCGCTGTTGCTGCTGCCTGCAAATTTGATTTTTCCTTGGCTGCTGCTGTTGCTGTTTGAGAAAAGTGCAACTGGCTTTTGCCAGTTGCTCGCTCATTTCACTTGCGTGAAAATACAAGTTTTTCTCGGCAACTATTATTACTTTTATTTCAGTTACGTAATGCACACACACACACACACATACACACTCGTGCCTAAGCTGAAGCCGCCTGTTATTATTATTCATCATAAGCCATTAAAATAAAATAAACGCGTGCCATTTGCCATTTTAGTTCCCTGCAATCGACCCATTCGATTTGAAAATGAAACGCCTGAGTGCATTAGATAAGACGTGCCCGAAAATTAAGTGCCCTATGTCATTAATTAATAACTGTTGTATTTTAAATACTGTCAGTATATTGAATTTTAGTATATAAAAATACTTTTTTCAGTTTTTAGTTTATTATGCGTTTCATCACAAATGAGATTAACTATATTAGTCATATATAAATCACATGGCAGATCAATTAAACTTTCAATAATACGTATATCTATTTTTCTTTTCTTTTTGTTGGTATGTATATATATTTTAAGACAATAATATGAATTTGTAGCCTGTGAATGTAGGCATGTAATAATGTATGTATGCATGCGTATCTATATGTTTTTATGTATTTTAGTATGTATGTATGTATGTATGCCAGTTAATGAATTTGGAAGACAAACTTTATGGCATTTTTATAGCTCACATTTGTGAATCTCATTAACATAGGATAAGCAATTAATTTTAGTTGAGCTATTTAAATGGACAAGCCAAGGGAGCTTCAGCAATGAGGATGTTAAATTGAATGCCATGACTGGGGAGTGGATGTAGAGTTGCTATCTTATATAGCCAAAGACAATGGGCAAATATTTCGATTGATTCATAAGTTGGAGTGAATCTGAATCTAATATACGAAATTCCAGTCAAAACTCTTTGAAAAAATATAGACTTATTCTTGATTATCCCTATAGAATGTATAGATAATTATTAATAATGGATAATGGCCAATAGATAATATAATAGAGAAGCAGCTACTCTAGTCACACTCTCCATTTTTCCAGTTTACTCTACTGTACGCTCAATTTCAATAGTCATTTGTATCTGTCTCTCTATCTCTCTCTCTCTCTCTTTCTCAATTAAATGATATTGCGTGTTTAGGCGCCCATTAAAACAAGTCTAAAGACATATACGTATACATACATCTACTATGACCAGCAGAGAGGACAAACGCTTAAAAGCCGAGTTAACTTAAACTCATATACATATATGCCCTAACAATGTTGGCCAAGTCTTTGGACCAACCTATTGATCTGAGCTGACCTAAGTGGCCAAATTTCTTATATAAGCAAAAGGTTGTACTCCCCTTGGCCTGGGCGCCTTTCAGGCACATTTGCCAGCTGTGATAGACAAACTCTTGACATTTTGGCAGCAGCCAATGCCACCCAACTGCCATGCCACTCGACTCGGTTGCAGCAGCAGCCGCAGCAGCCGCAGCAGCTGAACCTGTCTCGATGTCTGCAAACAGTGTCTAACGTCAGTCTGTGTGCCAGTTTGGCGTGTCTGAAATTCCAACGGATTAGAAGTTGCGCGTAAAGAGCAAACGGCATTTGCAACCAACGGGGGCAACACCAAAAGCAACAACAGCAACTGCAACTGCAACTGCAACCAGTTTGCCAACGGATGAGGCCTTGCAGTTTCTGGGATCGAGTCGCAGGTGCCGGCCATGGTGTCAGCCACATTATGTAGGTGCCTCTCCAAAAATTAATTACCACAATTCAAGAGGGGGCAGCAACAGATAGCGGGAGAGAGAGAGAGAGAAAGAGCGAGTGAGCAGGTCTTAGAGGTAAGCCCCCTTTTGACTTGTGACTGACATGAGTCACTTTTGCTACCAGCCAAACTCGACTGACCCCAAAAACCAATTGCAGGAATGCGCGCAGACCACGATGATGACAACATCGTATGTTATACACTGTAAAAAATACGAAGAATTTATCGAAAGGAGGGTATGATCGTTTGAGGTGGGCTTAAAATATTTGCTTGAATCTGATTCTTATATCTAACTTTGATTGTTTAATACACAAATTATAACGATTATATTATATATATATTACTTAGTGATAAATGTATCGAGAACATATTTGTACCAGATAATAATAATAATCGTTTTAAATATTTAGTATATATATAAACATTTTAGAGTTTCATCTTTGCTATAATAAAGATAATGGTTGAAGAAGAATCTAAAAACTTTGTTCCTATATAAGGACTCAGCGATGTCGAAGCAAATGATACGGATCTTTTAATAGCTCATCCAATTTTAATGAAAATTTCGTAGCTTTTTACAAATTTAACCAATAAGAATGCTGATGCAGCCTATTGCCAGATATAAAGACTTTTAGGATCATCTATAATTCATTCAATTTAGGGTTCTAGTCTAAGCTCCACATTTGGCAATAAGTAGACTTTCATTCCAAACCAACTCAAGTAAGTTTACAGGGTATCTGGCAGTCTTGCGCTCACCAATTAAGCTCACTTTATTGTTGTTGTTGTTGTTGTTGTTGGCAACGTGTCTCGTTTCAAGTCGCCGTCACGCAGCGGATCCTACATGCGGCTCCTTATTTTGGGGCTTGGCTTTTGGGCAGCGCGCATGAGCGAACGCTCTTGCCCTCCTTTTAAGGCCCTGCCCCTGCCCCAGCCCCAGCCCCTGCTCCAGCCCTCACCTACCCACATCTCCGCCTACCACTCCCCATTGCTAATGCCAGTTGCTGTTCTGCTGATTCTTCTTCATTTTCTTTAGCTTCGTTTGCTTTTGCTCTTTTTGCCATTTTTCACGCATTTGACTGCATTACTTAACCTCAATTTGCCCGTCGACGTGCCGCAAGTCGCTTCCCTGCCCCCGCACACCTCACTCTCTGCCATGCCCCCCCCCCCCCCTCCTGCTTCTACTGCTGCTGCTGTTGCTGTTGTTGTTTCCGTTGTATGCCCCAGCGCTGGCCGTGGCGACAAATGAAGTTGTCGCATCGACCACGCCTACCCGCACACGCCCCACCTCCCACAGCCGCCCACTTGTAAATGCTGTCCAGTTACTTTGGCCACTGGTTTTGCATTTCTCAACAATTGTTGCCGATTGCAACGGATCCTGTTCCCCTGCCTCTGCCCCGTTGCCCCGTTACCCCGTTGCCCCGTTACCCCGTTGCCCCTATTCCCGCGCTCTGCTCCGCCATTTCAATTGGCGCGGCGACCTGTCTGACTCATTTGTATGGGTTGCCCTACGTGTGGCAGGGCCGGCTCCACAGTCGCTGTTGCACTTGTGTATTGTGCGACTGCTGCTGCTGCTGCCACGCGTTTGCCGCAAGCGATAGCTAGACTAGCTTGCGCTCGACTAGACAATACCCTGCACTGAGGTATCGTCCAGTAATTGAAAACTAACTTTTGGATATACACGCACATACATATATGATTGCCATGAGGTGCTTTACACTGAGCTAAATATATTCCTTGATAAATTCTAATTTCTATATCTATTCCATATCCATAACAGATTGTCTAGCTTCATATAGTTTTCTTTTCAAAAGTTAAAATTTAAATAATATTTAATAATAATATAATCATATTAACTTAAACTTTATTTTGTCGTCTTATATATTTAAATATTTAAAGCTACCTATCTATATATTTATATGTCTAACCATAACCCTTTATACATATGTATATACATATATCAAGCCATTTATAATGTTTCGCTCACTCTATGCTGTTTTTTCTTTATCCATATATTTATTTATTCCGCTATATACATATATTTTTTTATCTCTTAATGCATTTATTTATATATCTTTATTTTCCTAAATCGATCATACTATAGTTAGTATATCATATGTATTTCTATATTAGATCAATTACATACTACAAAGATACTCATTATATACATGATTTGGAATCTCCCCCTTCTTTCGCCCAATAGCTACAGGGTATTCAAAGTCTCGTATCTGATTCCGATTAACCGCTTAGCCCCTTTCTGCCGTGTTGAAAAACCAAACTCGTTTTGCGCCACATTTCTTGTGACTTTTTTTGTTATTTTAGCGGTTTTTGTTTTGATTTCTGATTGCCGTTCGAACGTCTTTTCAATGCGATCTTCACTTCTCGTCTCGTCTCTTCTCTCTTCTCTTTTCTGCTCATAGTTGCAGTTATTGCTTTACTGTTCATTGTTGTTGGTGTTCTTGTTGTTGTCGCTTTTATTTATGGTGGCAAGTGCCGCTTGACAAATTGATTTTGATTTGTTTGGCTTTTTTTTTTTGTTGTGTTTTGCATCGCCACTTCCTCTGGCTTGAGGTTAAGTTGGTATCCTCCATCTAGGCTGGATATATAATGACAACTATTGTATATTAATGCAAATTATCTCTTATATTGGTATATATAGGTAAGACACAAAAAATTTGGTATCAGGTTCAAATTGACTTACTATTGACAGTTATTAATCATTCGTATTTAGATCAAGTTTAAATAATAGCCTTTATATCCTGCTTTCAGCTTCTACTCTACATTGTTGAGCTCGCCAAAGTCAATTAGCTTTAATGCCAAACGGAAATTGCGCACTTGCCACACCCTGTAAAGTGAGCAACGGTCAGAACAACGACAACGACAACAACAGCAACAGCTAAACAATTTCATAAGCATTTAAATTAGAAACCAAACAAAAACTATTAACAATTCAATTCTCTCTCTCCCTCTCTGGCTAAGGCCAATGCCAAAAAGCAGAAAATTTGAAATGAAACAAGTACGAAGTTTACAGTTTGGCACTACCGACTGCATAATGCTCGTTTGATTATTTTTTTTAGTTTAGATATCATTTTGTTTAACATATATGTAAAGTCCAGAAAGGTAAACATCATGAAAATGTCAAATGCTAGACTTTGATCTTTAATGCTGTGAATTTTGGAATATTTCCCAATCGTTACAAAGGGTTCACATAACAACATATAATATAATATATATAATAAATAATACTATAAGCTTTAATTTCGATTGCTCACTAAAAACATTTCAATCCTCAATATATCACACTTCATACAATTCCGAATATTCCACAGCACATCAATATATACATATATTCAAACATTCAAGTCTTCAGTCTGACGGACATTATAAAAACGCATATACTCCGCTCATTTGATGAGCGCGTATACAAAATAAAGCCCGTGCATTTACACGGTCGTTGGCATCCTGTTTTCATGCAAGACCAAGCAACAGGATGCTCACGAAATTAATGCCCAGCACTCAGAAAAAAAAGAATTGAAAAAGCAACAGAAAAGAGCATACAGCGAGGGTCGGTCAGGAGCAACAAAAGCGGCAATTGCCACTCTGATTGACAACAGGAAAAAATATATATGAGACTATACAGAATTGAACGACTGCAAGATACCCTAAACTGTAGAGATGTAGCTAAAGAGCTTAAGATAACAATAAACGAGTATTAATGTTACTCACTGTAGATATATCTATATAGATATTGATAGATATTCGGGATAAGGAATAACTCTTTACAGATCTTATCAAATATATGTGTTAAAGCAAAGCTAAAATGGACTACTTTTATTATATATTATATAGCACGACGTATATTTGCTTAAATATTCTATAAAAGTCTTGAAGAAAACATCTGACGAATCTCGAATATAAAACTCGAGAACTTCTATTCTAGTCAACGAACTTATCAAATTAAGTTTTTCCAAAGTTGTACAAGTCCAAACTACCCCTTAGGTAGTGTTTCAGTGTAGGCACAACAAATCAACAAAGCGACGCAATGGCTCAGCAAAAGCCCCGGCGATTCGACTGTGACGTACCGGGAATGAGAATTGCGGGCAGTGAGGCTCACACAAAAGGGCCGGGCTCAAGTGATAAAGCGACCTTTTAGGGGAGCCAACGAGGATCACAAAAGGCGAACACGCTGGCGCAGAGAGACGAGGCAAAAAGCATTAACGCATTTTGAAATATGTAATTGACGGCAGTCAGGACGAAGTCGCAGTTGAAGTCAAACTCCAAGTCGAAGTCGAAGTCGAAGTCAGAGTCAGGGTCTGTTGTGGCCGGCGAACAATGGGCAGGTTGAGCGTTTGTTTGTGCGCAGCGATGCGTTCCCGAAATCCTTGAGACGAGCAGCAGTTACACCTGATGATGAGCGCTGCGCCGACACCTGAGCCACCACCTGAGCCAGCGAACCTCAGACGAACGTTAAAGATACACGAAGAGAGAGGAAAAAAAATGTTAATTAGATAGTCTAGCAACCCTCCAGCTAGGCAGCTGGATGAACAGGTAAGAAGACGTTGATATAGTGGTGCATGGCGATGCATGGCGGTGCATTCGTGGCACTTGCTGCCTCTCCTTATTTACTTTTTTTTTGTTGGTGGTGGAATCTCAGTGTCTTTGCGAGTGTGAAGCGATCGTTTGAATATTTAAATGTTGTCATCAGGGGTGGCTAGACTGCAACTGCAACTGCAACGGCAACAGGAAGCAGAAAGGAGGAAGATGCAACAGCACGCCACATCGCGACGCGGCACGTCAAGTGGCAAGTCCTAAACGGATGCGCTTCAGCAGATCCTACGACCGTTAGCCGAGGTCTACAGGGAGAACTAATTAGGGCCAAGCAGAGTTGCTGTATGCTTAAACTTAAGAATTGCATTTATCTACATAAATACACTTGAAGAAACACTAAGGGACAATCTTAAAATCAGAGAAAACTGAACTTGGGCTGAGCAAAATAAAACACTTTTGGGGCTATAACTTTTCTTTAAATATCCCTTTATGATATGACCCTAAACAAAATTAATATTTAATAATAATAATTTTAAAAAAATATATGTACTAAAAATCAAACAAAATTCATATTATTGTATATTAGAAAAAAATATATATAGTTAAAATTTTGAAGAAAAATTAAAAACTAAAAATCATAAAATTGAAATAATATAATTTAAAAATTTTTGTATTTTAGTGTTTGCCTAAGGAAAGCCCCCTAATAAGAGATAGAGTCAGAGTCAGTCAAAGAATTAACTCCAGAGCGATGATAACTTATAAATGTTTCCTTCTTCAATACATTAACCATACCCAATTACAAATATCATATACTCAGAACTTATCCGATGCTTGTAGCTGAGAGAAATTATACTTCAATTAAGTTCGTTTATGTAATTTCTCTATGTGCACATTTATCTACAATCTAGCCTATATGAGGCTAACATAATTATAAATTCAATATTTCCTGTACTTTTGCCTTACGTTTGTATCCTATCTCCCTCTCTCTTCTTGCATTACCTCTTTCTCGTTCTGTGTGTTTGTTAAAGGAGGGGAAACAAACACTTGACAGCTCCGAACGAAGGACCAGAAAACCAGAACCAGAAAACCAATTGCAGCAATCCCTACCGTTGCAAGGGACGCTAGGAGGGGGCATGGGGCATGGGGCATGGCAATTATGAGATCCCATTGCCCGGATGGTGAAATTATATTGTACAAAAATTGGGAGCAGAAGAGAAAGCATTAAGGAAACAAAGCGCACAGCAAGAGACACGCTCGAGACCCGCTCGAGACTTAAGTGGAGCCGCAGTCAGGAGGAGCCCGTCGCCCAAGTGTTGAAGGCGAGTGAGTGGCATGCATAAAGGAAACTGACAATTGATACATTCATAACAGCAAAGACACACACACACACACACACACACATACACATCTGTACATATTTACACAGGCATTTATATAGATATGTGCATTAATTTAAATGAAGAAAAAGTAGAAATTATGCGCTTGATAGATGCCAGCCAATTATGAAGGGGTCCAGAACGCACCACGAGAATGCGGCCATCAATTTACTTTCCCATTTCAAGGATCTGCAAAATGAAGACATTAATCACAAGCGCAGCCGAATTGGAGTATCAAGAAAACTAGCGAGTTGTGGCTAAATTAAGGTCTCTTATTTGTAATCTAGGCTAACTTTAATTATGTTCTTTAGATATGACTGAAATAATATTTTTGAAAAGTTCTTGCAACTTTCTTTGATATATTTGTATATACATATATAGTTTTTCATCAATAGCTCTATTACTCGGAGCATTTATTTACGATGTTAAGAACTCTCGATCGACTCCTTCTCTAAGTATTGTCATATCTGATTTTATTTGTTAGAGAAACGTATGGAAAGTTATATCGTTCTTCTCCGATCTCTCTTTATTCCGAAGACTGAACTTATTTGCTATTACAAGATATTTTGTAAATAAGTGAAGAATATGGAAAGACAGTGCTTATTCTTTTTTCTCTCGTATATCGATTTACAATAAATTAGTATTTTATGGTATATATATTTAATAGTATATTTATATCATATGGCAAGATAATATTTCAAATAACTGATAAGTTACTTACGTATTTTTGGTTCCTTTCTTTCGTTCCCTAGTTTTCTTAAGTCTTATCTATAGACAATATATCAGCTGTTAGCATGATTCACGGTATATATATCTTTCATTTCTTTTTACTTGTTTCTTATTCATTCTTCCTTCTCTGAGCATTCTATTATAATCTTTTATATTACATTTAAGCAAATTCTTGCAAGCAAATGATTAATTAATTCCTGTTGTACTACAACCACTACTGTCTTCATTCCGTTTTCTTATATCATAATCTAGTATATTATAGTACTCATATTCTTATCATTTAGGTAGCTGCTCACATAAAGCCAACCCCATTAAATAGACATAAATTAAAATATGATCTTAAGCAATGTCTTAAGATCAAGCAGTAAGGGTAGCAGTTCATTTGGAGTCTGGATCAATTCGAGTATTATTTACTTGCCAGTACCCTCTCCATGCACAGCTGGCAAGCTTTCCATGGAATTCTTAACAGCGACAGTTCCCCAGGCACAAAGAATGCGCGCTCTCTGCTGGAGCTAGAGCTGGAGCTGGCAGGCGGGCAGTCGGGCAGCGCCTCGGGCTGAGTATCCATATCCATTAACATTAACATTGTAACGCTTTGTGCTTTCGTTTCGTCCGTGATGCGTCGCTGCCCCTGCCCCAGCCCCTTTTGTAGTTGCGCTTGGACACAATCTAGGCGCTAGCTCACACTCACACACACACAGGCACACACGCACACAAAGAGAAAACAGAGAGGAAGAGGAGAAGAGCAGGAGAACTAAGTTCGTTGAACTTCTCGGCTGTTGATTTGCGCCTAGTTTCTGGACGCAATTGCCGCTCCGTCCAAATCGGGGGTTAGATTCTTATTTTCCTGTTGCTGAGGATGATAAATAATGAGAAGATCTTCTTTGCTTCTCTCTCTCTCTCTCTCTCTCTGCCTCTATCTCGCTCTCTCTCTCTCTGTCTCTCTCTCTTTTTGTATACAATGAAAAATCTGTTAATCACATTATTTCACACTCCCTCCAGCCACTGTCCCTGTCTCAGTCTCAGTCTTTGCTCCATTCTCCGTCTTTTGTGATGCTCAGTTGTTGCAATCTCTTCTAGAGCTCATCTGTTTGCACTTATTGCAAGCATTCGTTTGACCCAAATCAACTCAAAAATATGTTCCCAATAAGAGCTTCAAATAGGAGTCGCAAAAGTTTTCGATATGATCTTAAAAGAAATTAAATTTTGAATAGATAAGCTAAGCATTTGTCATCTGCCTGTATATATATATATATATATCTGTGGATACAGACTAAATAAATTTCCGAAGTCTTTCATACTCTCATATATGTATATGTTAATATCAATCTACATAGTTATAAGTTCCAAAGAAATTTAAAATGATTGTTTGCAATAATATCAATGGGTGTACCTAAGGAATTTGAAAGTAAAGAAACTAACCAATTTCTCAGGATCCGAAGGGAAATTCATGAAAAGGTTTGCATAATTTTCCACAACAAGAATTTTGTCATAACTTTTCTTATAGATGTTATCATAAGAAGAACCTTTCGTTCGCTGAGTAAATTACGTAGTAAAAAACCAGTGAAGCAAGCAAATTTTCACATTTGCTTCGAGGAAAATGCACGTTAAGACAATTTTCTTAGAGGGCGTGGACGATCTGAGCGTACACACATACATACATATGTATATATACATATGTAGAATAGGGTAAATAGATGAGCTCATTTATAAATTTCAATAATGCGAGGAGGCGCATGTGGCATGAGGCATGAGGCATGGGCATGGGCATGCGGCAACCCTCAGTGGCAAAGTCAGCGGCGCATGCACCGTTTTAATTGTTGCTGTCCAGGGGCAAGAAATGTTTTCTCTCTCTCTCTCTTTTTGTCGGGGTGTGTTCTACGGATGTTATTGTTGTTGTTGTGAGCTTCACAAGGACATGGTCATGAATCCCACATAATATTTGCATCTCATTTCCGGACACTTGGGCGCAGCCGAGCTGCGAGGGTCCGGCCCACGAACCGAACTGTGCGGGCATTCAACATACCCTAGACGTGCAAGCGAAACGGAAATGCCCACACACAAGCGCGAGGGGTGAATAATTACATTGATTCCTTCTTGCCCCTAGCAAGCGGCATTAGTTTACTATTTTTACAAATTTGTTTCTATACATGGACAACAGTTGCTGAAAAGCCCCTAAATATATTTCTGATCTCGCTAAACTTAAAGCTGACAAAAATCAAATTTATTTGTGATACTCTAACAAAGGGGTATTTGTGTTTTGCAAGCGTGTGAGTGGCATAGGGGTATTACACGTCTCAGCATTGATCGAAAACTTGATCAAATATAGTCTGATTAGCTTGGCTCTCTGATCTCAGCTGCCTCACCTATAAAGCCTGTGTAGAGTCTGTATATTTTGCTGATGCTGCATTGAGACCCTATTCTAATATTCCAATTTATAAGTATTCTATAAGTTTTCCCACACTCCCTTTACCTCTTATCCCTTAGTTTATTTAAATTGTCATATATTCTCATAATTTTTGGCTAGTTTTAGGTGATTTAGAGACTCTCTGTTATTATACCAAATTCTTTTCTATATATCTTTTATCCAATAATTTACTCTAGTATATTATAATCATTCTCATAGCAATCGATCCTTTAACCTATATAAGTTATATTTCATTAGAATTGAAATCTATTGAAGTTTCTACATAAGCAGATCTCTAAACATGTAATATATAATGGAATATAAGACAGACTCCACAATCTTTCAGCAAGTGTATTTCCACTTCGTTCTATTGAAGAGAAAAAAACAAAAGTTCACATTGAATTTGAATGCATTCGTTACGCTTACGAGTTTCATACATAATATGGACTGCGATTTTTGATGTGGTGCGCTATGCGTGAACCTGTTACAGTTACATTTACAGAGAGCGCTGGGGGGTGGGGGCCAGTTGGTGTAGGTGGTCTGGCTGACAGTTTCCCATGACTGCGACACTAGCGGGTCAGCATATTGTGCAGCTAAATCATTCGCCTGCTTGGCATTTCGAACCTGTTGCGTAATGTTTTACCTGATTTTATTGGGGTAGCGCACTATTTTAATAGCCCTCTGCACTTGCTACATGCTAATGAGCACGGGCAAGGGTTTTGGTTGACATACGCGTTCCCATAGCATGTTAAAGTTTGAATTCAAAATCAACAAGCAATGCATAAAACAGAGGTGCTTAAATGAAACAAAACAAAGTTGATATAGCCTGAAAAGTATGGATAATAGCAGTTTATGGTGGCGCCATCTATTGATACGTAATTGCAGGAATAATCTAAGAAGTAAGTTTTAGCTAGAGCAGCTTATATTATTGTCATCCATTGTCATAAATACCACCAAAATAATCCTATGCCAGGCTATTCTAGCATGCATGGAGTTAGCTGTCTTCAGCTCTTATTATCCGCCAGCCGATCTATTAAGATCTTGTTTTGCGAAAATTAATTGGCTTCTGAATGGAATTTTAAGTTGAAAAACATTAAAGCAACTGAACTGTGCTGAGGCAGGCAGGCAAACTGAGACCCGATTTGAATGCAATTAAAAACCAAGTCAAAAATATATAAGTACTAACATAAATCACATTTTTCTCACTCTCGTTTGATTTGGAATAAATGATAGATTGCATTTAACTGGCGTTTTTAAACGTTTCAACGATTGCCAGGCTACACAGAGAACCAAATGTAATTTCATGGATGGTGCAAAAGAAACCCATTAATCATAGAGTACCCTATGGGGCCCGCACACTCACCTAAAGGTAGACAAGCTGATAAAGTCCCTGGTAAAAGTCAATGAACCATGCGTACAACAAAATAATACAAAATCTCTGGACTTTTTCGGCAACAGCTCGTCAATAGATCAGATGCCCACTCGCATTATTAATCCTCAGCGCAGACCAAAATACAAAGAAAGAAAGAGAAAGAGAGAGAGAGAGTTAGAAGAAACTAACACACACACACACAGGCACACTCTGGCACATACAGGTTGGAATGTGGATGTGGGCAGCGGAGCTAGCTAGCTTCTAGCTAGCTTCCCATTCCCCACACCCAATTCTCCATTCCCAATTTCAATTCCCATTCCCATTGTAGGGTTAAAACCCACAAGCGTTTCTTTTTTCTCTGCTTCTGCTTCTTCTACATCTACTTCGACTTCGACTTCTCTGCTTCTTCTTCTTCTTTTTTTGGAAATCATCAAACAATAGAAAGCTAGACGAAGCAGCAGGCGAAGAAGGCAGTCAGGAAGAACCGCGAAAGAAGCGACAACAACAAAAGAGGGACCGGCCGTCCGTTTACGGTCATTGAACTGGGCCAACTGAGGAGAGAGCAGAGTGCCAGAGTAGAGAGGAGCCAGATCTCCGCTTTCAAGACATTGTAACAGTAAAATATAAAAGAAAACGCCTCGCACAATGCGTTGCAACCTGTACCTGTCCGTGGCTCAGGGCCCGGCCCCAATTCAATGTCGAACTTAGGACTCCGCCTGCAAAACGCTTTCAAATCTTTTCAAATTTGTCGCCTGGCATAAAGTCGACCGCCATAAGTGAGGACACGCCCACAACAAACTAACCGACATTGGTACAAAGTATTGCAATTGTCCAAGATGCCTGGAAATATTTCACAGTAAAATCAAATGCAATTCAGATTGAAGAGTATTTAATAAAGTGAATCCCTTTGATTGTCGGTTTAACAGAAATAAACCGACAATCAAAACTCAAATAAAAACTTACTTATATTAAAATTTTTGATATATTTTTGCATTCAATTATAAATAAGCCTGTATAAAAGAATTTAGTAATATAAAAAAAAATTTAAAAAAAAACTTTGAAAAATAACTTTACTTTCTTTCAGTATGCATACACATACATATATTATTTCATTAAAAATAAATACTAAAAACAAAGTTTTGCAGTTTTATTTATTTTTATTATATATATTTTTTGTTTTATTTTTTATTTATATTTTTTCTTTAATTTTTTTTTTAAGTTTTAACTTAATGAATTAATAAAAAAAAATATTAAAAGATATTAAAAATGATTAATTAATTTAAAGTATATACACTTAAAAATATTGCATATAATTCTATTTCCTTAAAGCTTTGTACACTTCGAGAAAAGCTTTTATCTTAATGGAGCTTTTAAGCATAAACAAACTTCAATCCAAGCCAATTGCAATTAACCAATTAAAGCTTTCAAGCATTTACCTGAGCTGTTTGCTTCACTGTGTTTAGTCCGTTTGGCGCTGGGCCACCTGACTTGTCGTCGCCAGCCCAAAAGTGGAAAGTAACTTCTGCTGCCTCAGCTGCTGCTGCTGCTGCTTCTTCTTCTTCTGCTTTGGATTTTCTTCTTTAGTATGGGGCCGCCAATTTACATGCGCTCGCGCCCGCCGTCCGTCCACGTATTTCATTCATACTGTATTTGTAACTGTATTTGTCTCGCACACACGTATGCATGAGTGGGTATGTTTGTATGGGTGTGCGTGTATTTTTATGTTAAAAGCGTCGCCCATCTCTTTATTATTTTGTATTTTTATGATTCGACGACGTTCGAGCTAAAAAGAAAGAAACCCTTTCTCTCCCTTTTGCCATTGCCGCTTTCGTCGCCGTCGCCGTTGCATTCCTCTTCATTTTTTATTTGGGATTGCGTAAAGATGTACCGTTAGCTGGAGCTCGATATGTAAATTAACGCGTGGGACATGTGGCCCAATGCCCAATGCAACTGGCCACCAGCAGCCAGAAAAACAAGGCCTTCGAGAACCTGCCGCGAGCAGGCCAACAGCAGACAGGCAGTTAGTCAGTGGAGCACTCACTGCTCTATACCCTGTACATAATTCGCCAAAAGGGTATATATGCTTAAGCTTTTGCCTAACTATAAACGAAAACTTTTACTGAGTGGGAAAGGAAGACATATAAATTTAGTCATAGGCAGCTAGTGCTGCCACGCCCACTGTTGCACAGTAATAAACCATGAACGAATAAAGTAAATTATAAACAGTGTAGCAAGCAGTCGTTTACACTCAAGTGCAACATTCTTGCTAGTTTTTTGTTTGGCCCAGTTGAAGCTCAAAGCTTTGTCAGAGCATCCGCTACAGCTCACGGCAGCGGCGGCTGACGCTGTTGCTGCTCCTCTTCCTCATTTGGTTTGTAGGTGCGCATCCGCCTTCAATGCTAGCTAGACAAGATACATAGCAGCAGCCGCCGCAGCAGTCGCCGCAGCAGCATCTCTGACTTGGACTTTGACGACTTGTTTTCGTGTTGCTCTTTGTTGTTGTTGTTCGTTGTTAGTTTTGTTTTTCCTTTGTCGCGTCTGTGTTCCCACTCATTTGCTTAATTTCAATTTCGTTTCGTTGCCATTTATGGCACAATGACCATGAACGGCTTTTTCAGCTGTTGAATTCGTGTTGCGGAGGATGTAACTGTTCATTAGAAACACGATAGACACGATGTGCTGCGCCCGCAGATAAGAAGCTTTAGATGTCGGATGATATCAACAGCAACTGGAGAGCTTTTCAACTACTAGTAAAGTTCCCTTAGATTTCGATTCACGAGCGAGCTTTTTCCTGTCAATGTGGCGTGCGTCACCTGTGGGCAGCGTGAAGCTTTCAACAACTGTCTCAACCTGAATGAAATGAAGCCACAAACTTTGTCTCTTGACACATTTCATTTCATTATCCAATTAACATAATTAGTTATCATCAATCAATTAATAATTCGAAGCAGAATCGCAGCAGCAAGCGCATAAATCAGAAAGAAAAAAAATGAAAAAATAAAAGAGAAACAAAAACGAAATACACTTGTTGCGCCCATTATTGAAAACGAAGCTGAAATAAATGTGACTTGGCATTCTACAACACCCCAAAAAACAGCAACAACAACAACAACAACAACAACAACAGCAGCAACGGCAGCGAACATGAAGAGCAACTGCCAAAACAATAACAAGCCACAAACAGAGGCGGTGCTCTCTGCTCTCCAACTCTACACAAACTCAAACAACGCAGGGCTGAACTGCGCTGAGCTAAGCTTTGCGGTGTGGAGACTTGCTCTCAAGGCTTGGCAGCGACTGCGCAGCAGCAGCGCAGCTCATTTGTGTAGTGGTGGGGCCCGCATAAAGCAAAGAGCGTGGCGTCGCCGTGAGGCTTGGTTGGCTGTTGGCTGTTGGCGTTCGTAGAGCTGCATTATAAATCTCTAACCAGTCGCTCGCGCGCGCTCAGTTGACGCTCAAGAGCTGCGAGTGAGCGTGTATGCTGTGCTGCCCCGACTGCGCGCAGTTGTATGAGTGTGCATGTGGCTGTGTGTGTGTGTGTGTGCGAGGTTGTGAGGAAAAGGGTTCTTGAACTTAAAAGGGGTCAAAACATAAAATGAAACTCGAAATGCCTTTGCAGATAGACAAACTTAGTTGCGTGTAAGTATGTGTGTGTGCGCGAGTGGTTGGCTGTGTGTGTGTATGCGTGGCTACGTGCCGGTGGTTTGGTGCTGATGGTGTCCGTTGTTTATGCTGCCGCTGCCACTGCCGCTGTCGCTGTCGCTGTCGCTGTCGCTGCTAGCTAGCTCTGCCACTTCCTCCATTTGCCTTTTGTCTATTCCATTTTCTATTTGATTTCTACCTGTTGTATTTGTTGTTGTTAGTTTTGTTTTTTTTATGTGAACTGAGTGGCTGAAAGCCTGTTGCTCCCCTTTTACACCGCCAACTCCTCGCCCGTTACACACGCACAGCGCTGTCTCATTTTATAGGGTTAGCTGGAAATCATGCTTGAGCCTGAAACTTTATAACTTTTCTCGTAATCAACAAAACTTGAGCTCATCTTTATTTTTAGCTGGCCGCACATACACTTGTGTGTGTTGGTGAGTGCGTGTGAGTGCGTGGAGGATCTACAGCCATTGACCCAAAAATAAGAACCCAAAACAAAAACAACATTTTTGTTTCGGGAGTTGCAGGAGTTACGAACCTGGTCGCCGCCTACGTGAACCATTTGTGTAAACAATATTATTTATGACTTTATGTTTACTCTCCCTCTCTCCCTCTGCCACTCTGTCTTGCTGTTCTTCTTCAGCTTGCTTCTTTTGTATTTTGTTTTCCATTTATGGCTACTTTGTCTATCGCAGGCTCCTCTAGGCTCACCCTGCCGCGTCTCTGTCCTTAACTTTACGCTTCGCTGCTTTCCCTTACCTTCTGCTGCTGCTTCTGCTGCTGTTACATCTTCTTCTTCCACTGCTTCTGCTATGCGATCGCTTTGAATCTCGTTTGTCAATCTGGGTTGCTGCCTAGGGCGACGTCGACTGCGCCGGCAACTGCGACTGCGGTCAGCGACCTGAAGTCCGATTGCACGTGTTGTAAATTAGTTGAGGATTCCTCCATTTAGAGAGTTTTCCCTAGCCAGGAATATTGATGCTTTGTTTACTTTTTGTACCCAACTAAGGCTCAAGTTTGTTTAGGCTACACACCGAACTGCTCAAATGTTACTCAGCTGGTTATTTGTGTATTTGGAAAATATATTCGAAATAACTGAAATATTTATAACTAGCCAAGGAGATATGTAAAACTAAAATATAGATAATAATAGGATGCTTCATTATATTACCATATATCTATTATACTATAGATAAAGAAAATTTAAGTTTTTTTGGTAAAATTTTAATGCCTTGACTTTCTATCAATTCAATTTTCAATTCCTGTTACAAAAGTCTAGTGTAATATTATCTATAAGAACAAATACTTTTCACATGCACAGCTGAATTGGACAAAGACACCAATAAGAAAGAAAGAGAAACTCGAGAATGCCAGAGATAAAAGACACAAAGTTCAAGATAGATGAGAATATCCCAGCAAGACGAAGGGTTTCGTTGTTAGCTTTAGCCTGTGGTGATATTTTCTCTCTTCCCCGCTCTCTCTCCCTGTCTCTGCTTCACTATTAATCTTTGAGTTGAAAATTATATTGTAAAGATTTCTAAATTATCGACTTATGTGTGTGTCTAGTTTTTTTTTTTTCTCTTTTTTGGCAGGGGGAGGATCAGACTTATTGTGTGCTCACGACGTCAAGCAGCGCCTCAGTTGAAGCAGACGGCACCTGATTCAACACCAGCAGTAGAAGTTGAAGCACAAGTGGAAGAAGAAGCTGAACCTGAACCCGAAGCTGAACAACAGCAACAGATATTTCACACCTTGCGACCCGTTAGAGAGACAACACAAAAAAGAACGAGGAGCAAACATGGGCATGACGGGGAGACATGGGGGTCGGACTAGCGACAAAGATCTTCTAGTTTTTGAGGATCTAATAACCGGTTGGACACTGGAGACTGCGCCACGGACTGTGACTTGTGATTACTAAATTAGCACTCTCCTGATTGCTGTAACTGCCGGCCACACCAGCCCCCGCCCCAAAAGCCACCTTGACATGTCTAATTGCTTGTAAAAAAACAACCAACACAGAAAAGAGAAAGAGCTGAATAAAGAAGTTAAACTGTTTGTAGAAAGCCAACTGTACAATACACTGCAATGATGCAGATGGATTGAAGTCAAAAGAAGTTGGCATTGTCCAGAATGTATAGCCCTTTAACTAATTATAGAGTATATAGAGTATATATAAGAATAGGAAATATAAGAAACTGAATCACAGAGACTGTCTAATACAACTAATATACCCTATATGCATACCGCTTGTTAAGTTATATAGAAATTTCTCATGTATCGCAATTAAACAATAGAAAATATGGAACATTTTGTGGACAAACTTGAGTAAAATGAACAATTGACAGGCGCACTAATATGCCCCATTCAACAGTTGACAATCAGTGTATACAACAGAGACAGAAATTCCTTTTTAATTAGCAGTTGTTGCGCAGCCGCCAGGCCTTTTGGTTTTGTCATCACAGCGGATCATTTTCATCAGCCCAAGACTTGACCAAAAATTATGTTGCGTCATAATTGCCGTCTTGTGGGAACTTCCGATGCGCCGCATACACACACACACACACACTCTAGACAATCTCTAATGTTTTTCAACTTCTTTTCTAACTTAGCTAATGACGTTTTTCGGGCTTTAAATCCGGAAGCATTGTGTACTATGGCCCCTTTTGATCATCGGATATGACGGAGCACTATCAGAACCAGGCGCAGACTGTACCTGTGCCTGCCGCTGGGCGTGTGAACTAAGCAGACAGACAGACATTGACCAGTAGCCGGATCTTAAGGACCATTTAATTACCATAAAATTCTCAAGCTAGGTTGCCTAGGTGACCTGCTGCCTGCTTCCAATTACGAAGCGTGCATAATTTTCACGCGCCTTGACTTGGGCTCACCCCTGCGATTATCCTGTGAAAATGGAAACGAAATGAAAATATCAGAGGGCACCTGCTCGCACACAATGCTCGTTATCCTGTCTGCTCCCCACCGTCACGCTGTCATAATTAGGGCCAACAAGTTGCGACTTTCACCCCTCAGCAGGCAAATCAAGACACACTCAACTGGTTTCGAGAGACCAAACAACAAAATTTCCCATGATCTCCTTTTGGCCTACTCAATTGGCCCGACTAAATGACCAGGAGTCGCGCATGCGAACGCAATTTTAAGATTTCATTTTGGTGTGATTCAGCTTGTTATACCCCTGAACCCGTTCAAACTGGCTTCATATGGGTGTATGCTCAAGTTGCGGCAGTTACGAATCGATAAAGTATATACTGCTAATCGATATGATCAGCAGATAGCTACATAAATATACTCAAGTCTTTGGCTCTGCGTGCTATTTATGATTTCCGACAAAGTTGGCTGGTTAAGCTGATATCGATTAATGCTTGACATCGATAAATGTATTGCTTCTGAAATCAATAACAAAACTCTTCAGTTTATCATTGTTACTTAATTATTTGTAATAATAACTGGCAAATGAAGAGATTGTGCCTACTCAGGCTCTGAGGCTTTTGCTAGTAATAAAAATCGATAATTATCGACTGCCAATAACAAATATTATTGCATTTCTCATGTAGCTTTATAGTTACATTAATTTGAAACATAATTTTAATTAGCCTTTCGATAACACTCATATGACACATTCAAATTTTAAAATATATCGAGATATCGTTATCATTAAGTTACATGTATTACTTATATCTCTTAAGTCTTAGATTTTATGTATCTTAAATCTGAATAGCTTGTTATCTTTCTGTCATTCCCATCCATCATGTCAAATCGCAAAATCGATAACTATCGATCACCAAAAACTTACTGAAATCGATAAATATTATTGGAACGCAAAATTAAGTTATTGTAGCTTTAGAAAATCAGATGGTTTAGCTTCGTATTCCCATGGAGTTTGGAATATCACAATTTTACAGGGCATTGCCAAGTCGAGCCCAAAATTCATTTCGATTTCTGATTTTTTTAAATTTAAGACCCTTGGAGCTACTTAATGTACCTTAACGTTGCATATCCTTTAGCTTCACTTCATTCCGAGTCAACTCTTTTCCCATTTCAGGTCTGTCAAACACCAACACACACACACACACACACACACACACTCACAGCACTAGCCTCGGGTCCACTTTTCGTTATTTCTTTTGCTTCAATCATTCTCCCACGTTGCCTGTCCGCAGCGATCCTTGTGGCAGGATTTAGATACAGTTTGATATTTATGTATCTCGCAGTGGCTGCTCAATATTTCCTACCCCCTACGCTGCCTTAGCCCTCGCTCGCAGCGCTATTTACAGTCAATCAGTTGCTTAAGTCCGCTGGGAACGTGGATCCTCGACCTGAGTTCCCTCGATTCTCGATCCTCTTCAAATAGACTGGCTTATTGACACAAACACCTGGCCATCGTTACAAGCAAATATTTGAACGGGTTTGTTACGCTCGAAGAAATAACGTTCATTCGTCATGTTTCGTCATATTTGCTGGTTGATTTTTCAGAACGATCCTCAATCAATTTCATTTTTGTCCTTTCTTACGTGACCTAAATGCTTTGCGTAATTACAGAGTCCACAAATGCTGCTCTTCAAGCTGAGGACCTCAAATTTGGAAAGGTTCTTGGGTAACTGGTTTTGAGTTGAAGCTGCTGCAACTTTTTATTCCTTAAATCCAAAACCGATTCACAAGCTGAATCTCATCTCAGTCGTGTCGAACCAACTACTGAGGCAAAACTCTAGTCTCATAGATGGATTTAAACTCTGAACAATTTCTCTCTGAGTGCGCAGGCTATGAGAAAGAATTACTTGAGAAAGATAAACTGAATTGCCCGAATGCCCGATCGCCCCAAAAAAAGACTCGCTGGCTGACTGGCTGGCTTCCCTTTTTATTTCGGAGGAACGGGCGGCCGGAGCACTTGAAAACAAAGAGCTGGCACTGTGTGGAGATGTTTGTCCGTGGGGCAAGGCGAGCAAGCAGAAGAAGAAGTCAATATGTATATACTTGGCACACAGCATATCCTGTACCCTTGCACAGACATTGACTTTCATTATCTTTTGCGCCACTCACAGGCACACAGGCATACAGGCAGGGACCTGGGAAGCAGGCAGGAGCCGAAGGGGTCGCCAGTTGCCTGGCAAATATCAGGCTGGAGCGACTTGGGGCTGGGGCTGCGCTCGTATGAAATCTCAAGCACCAAGCAGCGATCAAATATGCGATATTTATATATACATTCATGTCGTGTGCGTGTGTGTGTGTGTGTGTGTGTGTGTGTGAAGCACCTACCGTGGCGAGGACGTGCGGCAAACAATTGACTGCCGCCACAGGGTGCAGCTCGAGGAAGGCCGCAGAGTCAGCCGAGTGTGGCCAAACACAGATACAGATGTAAAGGCATGGCTACAGATACATTTCTACAGATACTGAGTGAAATATAAAGAGCTGCAGATACAAATGCACAGATAAAGATACAAATCCAGTCGAAGTACATTTAGAGAGATAGATGCAGATACATATGCATTATATATGTGAAGAGTCATACAACTTATAGAATAGTCTCAGATATGTTGTAGATATAAATAAAGATAATAATCCTCAACTATATACAGATATAGCTAGATATACCAAAGATTCAGACACTAATAAAGGCATAGATACAAATATATTAGTTCAGATACAGATGCTGAGCCACAGATACAGACACAGATGCATCTATACATACTTAGATACAGCCCAGATACTTAAGCATAAGTGATTATTCAGATATAGATACTGTTGCACAGCTAGAGATACATAAACATAATCCAATATTCAGATACAGATGCAGATACAAACACAAATCCCCAGCTACAAACGCACAGCCATAGCTTTAGCCATCGCTTTTGTTAGGGGGATCTGCAGAAGAAGTTATTTATTTTTCATGGCAGCCTCGAAAGTCAGAGGATACTTTTATCGCCTTCGCCTTCGCCTTCGTCTTTGCCTTCGCCTTTGCATTTGCCTGGGACTCAGTCGGGGCTGGGGCCATTGATTTGCATTCCAAAGTGTGTGGCAAGGCGTAGCCCAACCCAAAAAGCAAGCCCTACAATTCTTCTGCGCCCTCTCTCTCTCTCTCTCTCTGTTGCTCTCTCCCTCTCTCACGCTGACTCTCTCTCTTGCTCTTTGAAGGGTAGGCGACAGACGAGTCGCCGTAATTGTAACGTGCGAACTGCACAGCCCGTAAAACTTTTGTATGCATACCCTGTACTCATACTCATGGAGTACGAGAGCTTATGAGGGGTAGCTTTCGGCTCGTTATATGAGATATATATTAATATTATAATATTAAGTATATAAAACATAAATAAATATAAATATCGATCTTCAAGCTTAGACTAATATTGATTCCTAGAACAGTTATATTATATTATATATTACAATCGATTACAAATTTTGCAGCTTTAATTTGCATATAAATCCAATTTGTATATTCAATTAAAATGTAATCAATATTTCAGTGCGTTTGAAATAATTTCAGAGCTTCAATGTTATTGATTCAGAGAACATTATTAAAAGCAATCGATAAATATCGTGCATATATGTATATATTGTATTCATTTGACCAACAGCTATAGGGTAGCTGCCAGTCGATCTTTGTGAAACAAGGCACTTTGACTTGTTTCTCTTTCTGCGCCTTTTCAATTTGCTAAATAATATGTCATTCGAGGAGGCGATCAATCCTTGCAAGCGCATGTATATAGATATATGTATATGTATATATTTGTATATGTGTGTGTGTATTGCATGTGAGCACGTTGAAACGGGAGTTGAATTTTTTATTGCAATTCGTTTTAATTTATATATGTATATACATACATACATACATATGCACATATATACGTATATGTATGTATTTGAGGCCTTGCGCGATATTTGAATATTTTACGTTCTCTGGCCAAGTTATGTGCCGAGTCAAGAATTAATGAAATTTCAGCCAGAATTTATATCAATTTTGTATTTAATTTTGCTTTTTTTTCTGCTGCCTGTTGCTGCAGCAACAGTTGCTGCTGCTTATCGCTTGCATCAACTTGCATTTCGACATTTTCCTTTGAAATTTTCTCAGCGAAAGGTTGAGGTCCAGCTAATTAACCCGACGCAGTTTCCTGCACATAAAACACATTTGTGGGAAACGTAATAAAAGAAACGTATTTTGATTGCATTTTATATACGCATTTATCTCTCGCTCTCACTGTCACTATCTCGCTCTCTCGCTCAGGAGTCAAAGGAGCAAAGGAGAGCAAAAACAACAACAACAACAACAAAAATGAAGAAGCGGTAGCACTTCTGTTAACAGTTTTTATGACTTTGACAATTGACCCGCTGCTGAGCTGACCACCAAGGTGGAGGCTGGCGGTGGCAGGATCGGTTCGGTTCAACTCGGATTGGTGGCTGCCGCAACTTGTGGCAGCTACCAAATAAGCTGAGGCCAAGCTGCACGCTTCCTGAGCCGCATTTGTGCATTTGAATGTTTCATGTTTACGATGCGCTTGCTTGTTGTTGTTGTTGTATTTACGGCCAGACATGGCCATGACAAGCCAAGCAGAGCAATCCTTTCCAAGAAACATAACGCACTGAACATGAACATGAAATCCATTTGTAAAACATGCTGTTGCTGTTGCTGTTGCCGCAACGGCAGCAACTGTTGCTGTTTCTACTGGTGTTGCAATTGGAGTTGCTGCCATGACAAAACCGGGCCAATGCACCGCTTCCAATTGGCAGCAACTGGCAGCAATCCCGGCCATCCTTCCAGTTCTTGATCTCTCCCGTCTCGGTGTGGCCATACCTCCCAGTTGGCAACAGCTACCAGCTGCTGACTAAGGCATCTGACTTCGCCAGGCCAACTGCGCAGCCAGCTGCAGTCAGCCAAGCAGCTAGCGCCTAAACAGCCTAAGCAGCCTAAGCAGCCAACCAACTCACTAACTCACCAACCAACCAACCAACCAACTATCCATCCATCCATCCAACTAACTATCCATCCAAGCTGCTATCCAGCTAGGCTAGGCGGCTACGCTGGCTACACTGCGCGAAATCGTATACAAAGTGTGATTTAAATTTTTTGGTTTTTTATTTATTCATTTTTTTATTGCAGCTTATTGTCTATATATAATCTATAGATCATTTATGCATTAATTTATTATAAATAAATTATGTTAATATATAAAGATTTATTTATTTATTTTTTTTTTTTTACTCTAACTTTTTAAGTCAAATGAAGAGTTTATATAAAAATATATTTTAAGAGCAAGTTTGCTTGCTAAAATATTGCCTTACAATTGTAGATGAACCTTCTAAAATTTCCTATATCTTATATAAGAAATTATAAATTTAAAAATATTATATAAAAATTAAATTATAAAAAAAAAAATAAAAAAATATTAAATAAATTAATTTTTAGAATAAAATATATCTAACTATTAAAACGAAGTCTACATATAATAGAACTCGTTAAAAAAAAAAATAAAAATTTATCAAAAAATATTTTACAACTAAAAAATGAATAGATTTTTATTAATTTAAAAATTTAGATAAATATAAGAATTTAATAACTTCCCTTCTGTTTGTTTAAAAATTATTTTATAGTTTAAAAAAAAATATATTTGTTAATTTTTTGCTATTTTAAAATGTAGATTTTTACAAGAAAATTAATTCATTTTCTTATATATGTATGTATATTAATAATAAAAAATATATTTATTAATAACAATAATAAGACATCATGAATGCCCCTTCAATTTCTCGCTGTGTAATAGTAAAGCTTGGAGCTGCGAGTGCAGCCCGCTTGCTTTTTAGCTGCTCGAAGTTGAATGAACCAAACGAGAGTAGGGCACAGAGAAATGCGGCGGCAGCGGCTGTGTGGCTCTCTCCTGTGCCACTCGTGCGTTTCCTTCAGCAATTTCGCAGCCGATTTGCCAGATGCCAATGTGGATCCAGCAAATGGGGCTTAGATCGAGGCTGAGGCGCTTGTGGTTGCGATTCCTTCTTGTTGGCCGCAAAATTGCGTATACGGTGGTGGTTGCGGCTTCCTGCGGTGCAGCACCACACAGTTGGCCAACGCCATTGACACAGCCAGAACTAGCTTAGCCGAGAGCTAGACAATTTCCTTGGGAAAGCTGGGCTCAGCATGAAAAACCATTTAAGTGCTTTCCCAGGCGCTGAACCGCTAACCAATTGTATGACGGCATCCTGAGAACAACAGCAACAGCAACAGCAACAGCAACAGCAATAGTAAAAGCAACAGGTGAACATTTGCCTGCAACACCCACCTCTCTCTCTCTCTCTCTCTCTCTCTAACCGCCCCCCTTCGAGTCTGTGTCACTTGGCTGGGCAGGCGAGGAGCTGGCAGAACCCTTCATTACTCGAGCAATGGCAGCGGCAAAACTGGGGCTACAGAGGCTACAGAGCACAGGCATAAGCAGGGCATTCAACTTGTTGCACACACACACACACACACACACACATAGAGACACTAACACACACACACACACTGTCTGACTTTTCACACAATATTTTCCAGCATTTTTGTTCGCCCTTTTTCTGCTGTTTTCCTGCGCTGTTGCTCGAAGTTGTTGTTGTTGTTGTTGTTGTAGCTTGTGTTGTTGTTGCTGCTGCTGCTGCTGTTGCTCTCTTTGTGCATGTGGATTTTCTGTTGCCCTGCTGTTGCCTTTTTGCTGCCTCGCATTTGCGTTTGCGCACTATTTTCCATAACAATAAAAAACAAGCAGTCAAAAAGTGGCAATAAAATTGTGATGAACTAGCAGTTACCACGTAATATAGGCTCATCAAATTGCAATATATATATATTATATATATATAAACATATATTCTATATTAGCTGTCTTTGACTTTGGCCTGAGTTTCTCTTCTTTAATATATTCCATATTTTGCTATACAAATATTATTTTTTTTTTTTCTTCTCTTTTTGTACAGGGTATATACACACACAGAGACACGCTCAGCTAGCCGTAGAAGTTCAGCTCAAGTGCCTTTCTCCAAGCAAATGCCGTTTGAGGGCTTTGCTTTGTGGGCTGTGTGGATCCACAGCTGGACCCACAGTAATTTGCTTGGCTTAGCAAACAATAACAACTACAACAACAGCAACAACAGAGTATTATCTGCAGAGCAGAAGCCATTTGAGGTAGCTTCAGACACACACACTCACACACACACAGATGTCAACTTAATATGCACAACACAAAGTTGAGCCCAGGCAAACAAAGTTGACAAATTTCTTCACTTATGCACTTAAGAGCTAATCTATCCTGACGCAGATAAAGCGTAACCCACTAAAAGGCTTCAGGTAAAATATTTATAAAACAAATACATATATACATACATGTATGTAGAAAACAAAATTCATTATTTTTTAGAATTCATTACAAAGTAAAACTGAATTTTTAATTCATAACTAAAATAATACATGTAATATATTTATGAAGAATGTTTAAACAATAAATTAAAATCATTTTGTATACAAATTTCTCATCTTACTTTTGGGGGAAAAGTAGCTGTAAAAACATCATCAAATATACTTTCATATATGATATATATACATATACATATACGTATTATTAAAAGTCGCATATATTTATATAAAATGTTTTATATTTATATATAAAATGTAAAGGAATAATAATAAAAAATATTTTAAAAAATAATAATAATAAAAACTATATAATAATATAATTATAAAAATATACCATCCTTAGTTTTGTATTGGGAATCCATCCTTCTGTAGATCTTTTTTAACAGATCCTAATAAGTACAGAAATAGTATTATTTATGTCAAGGTTTTATCTATGCAACATATTATTTATGACTTTTGAAAACGATTAAGTTTAAAGTAAAGTTAAAAACTAAAAAAAAATAAATAGGATCAGTTAAAAAAGATCTACAGAAAGACGGATCCCTAGCACAATAAATAACTCTACTTTAAGGATGTCCTCTTGAATACCATATCTTAGATTATGAGAATACTATGAAATTCAATTCGATTAAGTTTTCTCTTAAATAAAATACATTACTCAGACCTGTTTACTACTGCTTGAAACGCCCAAAGTTTTTGGTTTCATTTTTTCCATATTTTAGTTTGGGGCTCCAGAAATCCGGTCAAGCATTTGCAGGCCACATCGAAACTGTACGCAGGCCAAGAAAGGAGATCAATGAAATGAACAAAAGTAACGTATAAATAAAAAAAAAAAAAAAATGAAGTAAAGCAATCAGGAGATGGTGGCGAGGACGAAAGGATTGCGCAAAGGCAAACACACATAAAAATTGGATAAACAAGGCTTCGTCATGCCATGCAGGTGTGTGTGTGCAAGTGTGTGTGTGTGTGCATGGCTGTGTTTGCTCACAAGTATCCCTTTTTTCGTGGGAGCCGCACTGCAACAGGCAACGACCAGGCAACAGGCAACAGGCAACAGGTAGAGGAGGCCACAAAACTGGTTTCGCCAGATTCCAAGTCCCAAGGAGCGGCCCCTGACTTTCTGACTCTGACTGTGACTGGAACTGGTGGCGACTGTGTGAGTGGCATACAAAGCAGAACCAGTTTGATCCTCTCGCCCAGCGAATGAGTTGGCGTAAAAACAATTTTAATGTCCTTCTACCCAAGTCCATAAAGTCATGAATAATCGCCCAAGACATGTACGTGCGTGGAGGATATGCGCAACAGAATCCCAAAGTGTTTCAGGCTCTCTTAAGCCAGTCAGCCAGGCAAGGCAGGCAAGCCAGCGACTCAAGGTCCAGGCCCCCACGCTGCCAGCAACGACTGCCCCTACCCCCGTACACAGCCCAGTCAACTCTACCTACCCCAGTCGCTGCATTTGCCCCCCGCTCTGTTCCTGATTTGTTTGCTGTGCCGCGCACTTGGTCTGCCTTGCTTTGTTTACTAGACTCTGTCTTCCTCTGCTTCTTCTTGCTCATCATCTCCCCCTGTCACTCGATCTACCTCTCTCTTTCTCTCTCTATCTCTCTCTCTGTCAGTTCAGCTACATTTGAGTCTTGTTCTTACCCTCGATCCTTTATACATTTAGCATTTGCAGTGATGACTGTACTTACGCTGAGAGCTGGAGCTAGGCTTGACATGGGAGAACTCTTTAGATTATATTTTACATTCAACTGAACTAGTTTAACCCCTGATTGTTTGCCGCTCTGTGCATGCATGATCATGAAGCAGCAGGATATTCATTGAATACACGATCAAATCAAACCTGTTAATGATTCCAATTAAGTGATCATTCAATTCAATTCAACTTAGATTATAAATAGATCACTTATATAGATAAATGATAAATTCCATAGATTATAAATAGATCATATAGATCATTATATATTTGAATGCGCTATTATAATCGTTTAGAAAACAATCTAAGTAAATCTTGATCATATTATATATGAATGAGCTGTGCTATAGCTCTACTACTACTCTCAGATGCTTCTCTAATGATCTAAATAATCTAAGTAAATCTTGAATGATCTGTGCTATATCATATTGTAATACTCTCACAAGCTTCTTTTTCGATACTCCTCTAAAGCAGATGCTTTTTAGGGTATAACTATGAAGCCATATTGAGGATCATGTGAGATCATATTAAATATATGTCATAAATCAAGTAAATGTTAAACTATTTTAATATATTCAACACTTCAAACATCCTTTCTCAACACATTTCTGAATTCTGATGTAAAAATTGAAAAACATGATCAGTTAGTTGCTTTCGATTCCTTGAAAATCCTTCAAGATAAACAACAAGCGATCGACAATGAACAAAAAAAAAAAAAAGATGAGAAGAAAAACAAAAATCAACAGTGACAAAAAACTGAACAGAAGATCAAATACTTATTTGAGTAAACAATCAGCGCATTCCAGCGAAAAAAAGGGATACGCGCGCCGAGTCAGCAGAGCAGGCAATGGAAAGGGTTGTGCGGGGCGGGGGGACACAGGAGTGGGGGCAGGGGCAAGCAAAGACCAAAGGCAAAGATACAATATACTCACACACACACACAAGAAAATAAACCAGCCTGGCGAGCAGCGAGCAGTGAGCTGCGATTATGATGACGACGATGAAATGTTTACATTTCCCCACACGAAGCCTACGCCAAGTGAAATCCAAAGCCCCCAGACAACAACAGCACTAACACCAACAACAACTACAACAACAACAACAACTGCAGCAACTGCAACGGCCACATCTCGAAATAAACTGAAACCCTTGAAAGCAACTCCTGCACAGCTCCTTAGAGGCAGGCAGCAAACGACGAGCAGCCAGCGGCGAGCGGCAGGAGACGTCACAAGAGATCAAGTGAAGGGTGAGCCAGAGAAAAATCCGAAGAAAAACAAGAAACAAAATGCTGCACTGAGCATGCCGAACAGCAAATGCCCTTAGAAATCATATATGTACATATATGGCTTATATATATGAATATAAAACTGCATAAAATGGGGCGACTTTTAAGGTAGATAGAAATCATATATGGTATATGTACACATAAAGAGTCTGGGTGTATAGAGAGCTCCATTATATAGAAGACTTTGAAGATACATAGATAGAAATCATATATGCTTATATGTGTGTATATAGAACTCAATGATGTAGAAGACATTTAAGTTAGATGGAAATCATATATGGTATATATAGAGTGTGTGTGTGTATTATATAGAAGACTTTGAAGATACATAGATAGAAATCATATATGCTTATTTGTGTGTATATAGAACTCAATGATATAGAAGACATTTAAGGTAGATAGAAATCATATATGGTTTATATCTGGGTATATAGAACTCAATGATATAGAAGACTTTTATGATATTGTGATCTACCATAATCATTATCATTATTTTTGTTATTTTCTTAATCATCTTTTTGCTTTCACAATAAAAATCATTATCATTATTATTCTTATTTTCTTTGTTATTGCCGTTTCAATCATAATTTAATTATATATAAATATATTTAGCATTATCATTATCATTATTTTTATTATTTTCTTATCATTCTTCTCATCATTCTATCATAGTTCTTATTATTATTCTTTCTATCATTTCTTTCTCATTGAAATGATGATTATTATTAACATTATCAGCGAAATTTTAGATCTTCATTATCATTATCATTTTCATAATAATTTTGTAGTATGCCTAAGATCATCATTAACAAGTTCTACATTCGTATGTTTTCCCTGATCATTAATATTAGAGTTCTCATTATCATTATCTTCAGCATTATGACTGTCATTATGAATGTCATTATCATTGTAATAACTGTTATACAATTTAATATGATTATCATTATTATTATCACATGCATCCTGCTTAGGCATTCATAGACGTAGTCGCCCCACTGCGTGACAAATTTCAAATACCCTTTGTGTAGGGTATAGAGAAAAAGGATTGTGCGCGGCGCAGTTGCAGCGCAGCGTCCAGAGGTGACGGCAGTTCATTGAACCAGGCAACAGGCTAGGCACACACACACACTCGCAGAGGCAGGCAACGATCTGTGGCAGCCACATGCAATAGGAGGAGGACACAACTAGCTGCAACTGCAGCTGAGGCTGCGGCTGCGGCTGCTGCTGCTGCTGCTGCTGCTGCTGCTGCTGCTGCGACTTCGACTGGGGCCTGTCCGCTTTGGTTGTGTGTGGCCAAGGAGTTTTTCCTGCTTTTCTTGTGGCATCCTCCTCAGCAGCAGCTTGATCGTCGGGCCATAAACAGGCGCAGGCAATGAGAGATCTGTTTTTTTTTTATTATTACAGCTATTTGCGGCAGCAGGAAGGAAATTGCTCTCCATGCATTTTCTCTGTAATCCTCCGCACGCTCAGTCGGCGTCAGCGTCAGCGGCGGCGTCGGCGTCGGCATTTTCCCCTATGTAAAAATAGATAAAAATGCAATTTAGCTGCGCGTATCTTTTGTGGATGCAACAGCAGCCGCCGCAGCCGCCGCAGCTCTTGGCGGCAATTTGTGCATAGACAAAGGAACAGGAATTTGCCTCTAATAGCTTTTCTTTCAGCTGCAACAACTGAATGGCCATGTATCTGTGTCGCTGCATCTGTGAGTGTAAAAGTATCTTTTTTAGCTGGCCCAACGTATCCCTCTCACTCTCTCTCTCTCTCTATCTCACTCGCTCTGCTCTCCTTGCTTGATTAATTTGCATATAAATAGAAAAAGTTTTTTCTTTTTCTTTTTTGGTTGCGATTGATCTAATTTTAGGCATTCCAAGTGGCCCAATCGCCGCATCCGATTCGTATCCCATTTGTGACTCGCATCAGTCCGGGAAATCAACAAGAAACACATCATATGGCCAAAACGGGGAATCGCTTAAAAGCCCCATCAAACTGAAATGGCCATCAATTAAAGATCCATTTACATGTGCAAGTGGATCGATCCTTGAGTTGGCTACTTGAATGCTCAAAATAATGAAGTATTGAAATTATAATATATCATATATATGATCTAAAGTGAAGGAATAGATGACTTCATAATGAATTATCTGAAAAATAAAAATAAAGAAATCATTATTGTAATATTATGCAGGAAAACAATTTGAATGACAATTTTGAAAATACAAAACCTGAATTTATCTTTCTGCATAAAGGAGATATCAGATCTCTTAAGATGCACAGCTGCAAGCTGATCCTTTATCAAGAAGAAAACAAAAGATCTGTGATCGGCCATATGAACTGTATTTGCTTTCACTTATTCAAACGCAAGTTCCCATAATTTATCACTCACACATCATTAGCCGAGGCCGAGGCCGAGCAACAAACAAACAAAGCTAAATTCCGATTTGTGGAGTAATGTGGGAACTTTGAATTGAAATCGAATTTCAATTTCAATTGCAGTCGCATTGCTTATCCTGGCCAAGGAGAATCGCCTTGCCTGGCAACTGCGGGTACTTGTGTTTATGTAAATGTCTGAAAGGAAATCATTATTAGGATTGACATGCCCACACAATATATAAATAACAATTTTGCCTCAGCCCCTAGGCGCGCAGAGGGCGGCCCACATCGCGGTCCTCAAGTGGGCGCAACCCTCGGCGACTTGTTACGGAAATAGCGCACCAGCATATGATCAGCCGTTGTTCGGTAGTTCTCCAGCTCCTCTTCTACCTCCCTCCCTGCTTCAGTCGCTCTATGCCTTCCTCAGCAGCGCGCTAGGGGTTAATGCAACCCCTAGAAGAACCTGAGACTTTTTTTTGTGTGTTTGTGTTATTGTTAACCGCTTAACAGATTTCCTGAGCGTGGCACACAAATTACTCAACACCAAAAACAATTTGAAGACAAGCGGACTCTAAGGGCGTAGGATCGACTAGCATGTACCCTGGAATGTTAAGTGTACCACAGCGGAGTCTCGATAGTGGAGTATCGATAGTTTGTGTATCTCAAACATCGTGATATATCGAACAAATGCTATCCCCTGCAAAAATCGTACTCGATCGATAATTATCGATAATTTTAATTTCTGTTTAAATCGAAACAAGCTAATCCCCTTGCCATTTCGAATTATTGGGACTCGACTGTATTGTAATTTGCATTTTAAATGGAATAGTATAGGATGTGAAATAGTTTAAATACCTTCAGAGAATATATAAATCATTAATATACATATTTTAGTTTTTTAGTTATTATATAAGTCATATACTATACATCTACTATACGTATTCATTATTTATTGATAAGTTATTAGACTTAATATCAAATTAAGCCTTAACCTATCCTACATATCTTATTTATTCTACATTATATAATATGTAAACTGAGATCTTACCTGAACTGCATTCATCTAAATTATAAGATATTCCATACAAAATTCAGCAGATTAATAAACCTTCTTCAATATGAAGACTCCATTTTGTTACCGATAATTTTCGATAGAAGTAAATTACTAGACTTATCGTACAATATTCACGTTTAAAGTAAGTTTGATGAATAATAATAATATAATACTATATTAAAATGAAAACTCCCATTTACTCAAGCTGTACAGGGTACAACTGTTTGTTAAATCCTGCGGGCTCGAGTTTCATTTCGAGCGTGGGCGTGTTCGTTGTGTGCTATTCGTGGAACACACGCGTATCGCAGCACGCACATCTACCAAACAATGCAGATCCTTTCACTTTCTATCCTGTTGACCTTTTCGTCTGTCTTGCGGCTATTCATGCCGCATTGCTGATTAACTTTAGTTGATCTTTTGATTTCTCACTGCCTGCGTTTACACCTTAATCCGCACAGCAGGACAAAACGCTTTGTTTGTCGTCGGAGTTTTGGGTCTTTGTTATCTCCTTAAGATCTTCCTTAAGGATCGTTCATTCAACTTTGCGGTCGCTTTGGCAGGATCACACGGACTAGCCTGTTGGCGATGATGTTATTTAGATACAAAACTATTTTCCGCTTATCTGCAGTTGAGTTTCTTCTTTTTTTTTTTTTCCTTTGTTTGTAAACATGTTGAGCGTTGAGTAGCTAGGGAGTGATGGACATTAGATTAGTTGGCTTAAGAAGGGATTTCAGATAATATATTTTTTGAGCATAATATATATTTGATGATAAATGATATTGTTGTAGCATTTTACGCTGAAATTGTTGAGAATAAATCTGTGTTGAATATTGGATGACCAATCGACCCCTTATAAGAATACTTCAGGAATAATAAGCGACTCTATCACTGTACTCTACTCTAATCATTTCTTCTCTATTAATATACGGTATTCTACTCAGCTCTACTCTGCTCTTCTGTACTCTACTATCGAGACTACTTCTTCTTTGAACTTTTCTATCAGATGTTTTTAAAATTACTAGTTATATAAGAGTAGTTCATAGTTCCTATCAACAATTAGTAAGCTATTCAAAGAGCATAGAGTATAGGTAGTACACAGTTACCATTTTATTAGTGAATCAACAGTTAGTAAAGTATGCATAGAATATAGAGTATATTCAGGGAGTATAGTGGGACAGGCCTACAATTTATGGGCTTGTAGACTTTACTTATAAAAGACATTATATCAAATGAAATTCAGGCTTCGATTCAACTCCCAGCCGTATCGATCCTGCCCACATCTTTGCCAATCATTTGACTACTGTATTCATTGTTCATGTTGCTCTTCACCTCCCTCCTCCTCGCAGCTCCCATTCCCTTTAACTTTCGCACTTCACCAACTCCCTTATCCTGCATAATTCGGGCGGCGCGTGTTTGACGATGATTTCGTTGACGAAGTAGCTGAGAGAGAGAGAGAGAGAGGGAGAGAGAGGCCGAGTCGCTCATTGACCTCAATTAAGGCCAATCAAATGGGACGATCCTTCAGTGAGCCCGCAGAATTTTCATCTTTTTAATTCAGGGCTCGACGGTGGCTCGAGAGTTGCGCGCGCGACTTTTTCTTTTTTGTGAATTGTTTGGCAATTAACAAATTGTCCGGGGGTTGAACTCGAATGGATCCTGCAGCAGCGTCGCATTCTCAGTTGCGATATTTATTAGTTTTTCATTTGCCAGCGCCGCATTTTCCCATGGCAACAGCAACAGCAATAGCTGGCAGCATGAGCGGCTGGGAAAAATAAAGAAATCGTGCATTGAACCCTTTCCACGCACACACACACACACACACACACACACACAGTCGTGCACGTACGTGTACAGGCAGCACTAGCACTTGGTGGCACGCTGAGCAGCCTGGGCAGCCACTTGGCAGCGCCACATGCACCCATTTCCATTTGCACACACTCTTCTTTTGTGATACCCTGTACAACTGCGAATGGGGTATAGTAGTTCTGTGCGTTTGTGTTTTACATAGAGTATTCTTGATCTAAATGACTAGCCAAGTTCCTTATGCATAATCATAGATAATTCCCTTAAAATATATATCGATTTCGATAACAGAACGAATCAATTTAAATTTAAATAAAATATTTTCGTAAATTTGCACATTTGCTTCCAAAACTCGCATTATTAATATGCAACAGAGCTTAATAGTCCATATAATCCATTTCGATATATATCGATAGACAACCTCATTGATATTCTACTTCTTTTAGCTATAGACTATAACAGTCAACTATCTCTGCACAAGTTCTCATCTATTTTCTTTACAGCGTGTTTCCTTTTACCAATTTTCTAAAAATATACAACCTAGTACATTCAAGCCTATCTTAAAGGCCAGCAAAGCATTATCCATTAAATTTTTACCTTCTCTAGCTCTATTTCTGAGACAAACCCAACTTTATGCCTTTGCTATATCCTGTAATCAAGTGACTTTAGATAAGTATTAATTCTTTATCTTACACTTGTCATACGACATCATCAGACTTTTCTTTATCTACACAAAGGAGGCATATATAATTGTATAAACTAGGATCTATAAGATATATCGCTAAATCAGGCTTTTTATATAAATTCCACTTTATTATAAGATCTATCCGTCTATCTATCCCATATATATCCGACATTTAGATTCTATTCTATTTAATTCTACGTGGAGTCTCTCACTCTTCGATTACAGAGTATCTGTCAGTCCGTACTCTTGCCTAATCGCCTATTGACTTCTTTCTTGTCTGCTGGTTCATAGGCGCAAAAAGGGGGCCATTGTCCCCGTACCGATTGCCCTGACCACCTCGTTCTCGTGCTTGCGCCCCCTGCCCCAACGACTGCTAATGGATTCTTAGCGGCCTCTGGCATTATCATTGTCCAGCTCCTGGGCGAATGCACTTTGGCTGCCTGGCCAAAGGTTTTTCCTGCTTGCCTATCGCTCTTTCCATTTCCACGCTGTTCCCTGTGGAAAAACTCAGCGTTTTTCTCAGTCTTCCTGCTTCTTCTATTTACGTTACATTTGCTGTGTTTGATTCTGATAAGCCGCTGCGGGTCTTCCGCCTCGGCAGAGGATTTCCAGCCCAGGGGCAATGCTCGAATTCGTATTTCTCGTATTTCTCATGTTCTTTCTGTTGCCCGATAGCAGCATTTGTTTGTTTGCCTTTTGGTCAACGCCCCCGTTACACCCTCCGCCTGCCTTATCATATAATTGCCAGGAGAAACCGCAAAGCTGGACAAGGCTCTCTCCGCACAAATAACATTTTATTGAGCAAATATTTTTATAGCCGTCTGATTCATAAAAAAGATAGCAACAGAGATGAAAGAGGAGATGGAGTGAAACAAAAAATGTTTATCGCATTTGGTTTATTGATTTTTTATTGGGCAACTCCAACTGTGCCAGGATGCATGGAGTAGGAGACTCGAAGAGAGAGAGAGATAGAGAGAGAGAGGGAGAGAGATGGAGATTTAGGGGTAAATCTTTAGATGACAGCCTACTAATAATACAGAGTAAGGAAAATCTATAAATATGTTTGGATTATATTGTATTATTGTATATGAGAGAAAAGTCTATAGGTAGCTTCTACTACCAAAGTCTACTCCCACACTCGAATACTATTTCAAAGAACCCATGCTGAAATACATGAAAAAAGAATGCATTTAAGATGGATACTTCTGTAAAAGAAATGCTGATGGCTTTATGCCTCTGAAAGTACTTATGTATATTTATCAGTAAATTTACCTAAATTTATATATTAAAAAAAATATTAATCCGTGAATACCATGAATCAGCACTCTTTCTCTTCCATTTCCACATTAAGTTTTAAGCTTTTTGGTTTACTTTTACGACATTTTTGAAATATGTCAAGCAACATTTTCTATATAAAGTCCAGCTGGGCTTATCGCACGCACACACAAACACACACTTATACACACACACACACACACGTAGGCCAATGAGCAACAGCAGCAACAACTTTAACTATAACTATGAGGCGCAGGAGTTAATCATCAAAGTGATAAGCATTCAGAATGAGAGAGAGAGAGAGAGGAGGGGGAAGCGGGAGAGGTAGAATGTACGCATGTGTGAGAGCAAGCGAGCTTGTCTGTGTGTGTGCGTGTATTTACCAGCTCGTCTTTGCAGGACGCCAGCATTGTGTTTGTGCCTTATCATTTCAGTTGCATTTGCTGATTCGACTCGTTATCAGCACATGTGGCTTATCGGCAACAGCAACAGGACTTATCAGGACAAAAGCGACCCTACGCGCTGATAAGCCCCAAAAGGCAATCAGGCTACATGCGCTGACAGACATTCATATATAATTATGTTATAAAATAACCGAGTCATGTAGGAAAATATCATAATCTGAATCGTATACATATATAAAAGTCATAATCTATTAGGCAGTCACTGTAGTGTTAGCTCACTGTACTAATGTTTAGAATATAATTAAACTATGCTTTAAGCAATTTCTAACTTATCTCCTCTGCCAAGAATAGATTATACAAATTATAAATAAAATTAAAAAAAAATAATAATAATAATAGAAAGAAAAATTATACAAATTATAAATAAAATTTAACAAAATTAATAAATAAAAAAAAAATACTTGCAATTAAAACATATTGTAAAAATGCCTTTTAAAAATTATCACAGCAATTTTTATAAAAAATAATAATACAATAATAAATAAAATAAAATATTAAAATAAAATATATATATAAAATAAATTAGAAAGAAAAATTATACAAATTATAAATAAAATTTAAAAAATTTATAAATAAAAAAAATAAAATATTTGCAATTAAAAAATATTATAAAAATTCCTTTTGAAAATTATCATAGTCATTTTTATAAAAAATAATAATACAATAATAAATAAAATAAAATATTAAAAAATAATATGTATAAAAAAATATAATATACAAAATTTTATTGTATACATTCTATTTTAAACTAAAAATAATTTTAAAAAAAATTATATTTACAAATTAAATATTAAAACTTTCGATAATAATTTATATTTTTAGTTATTATTCTTTTATATAAAATTTAATTTAATTTATTACATTTATACAATCTAACAAATAACTTTTGCATACAAATTCTTTCAATGCACTAATGAAATATCCTATCTTAATATCCATCATATGATTTAGCGAAAAACTTTCAAGAGACCTAAGAATTTGCTTTAAAAAAAAAAAACTAGACTTTTACAAGATCAAAATGAAGAGAGAATATATATTTCTAGCTGATAGCTCTACTCTATGTATAATTATATATACTTGTTCGCAGATCTTCTTCAGCTAGTGTATTTCCTCTTCGACTTGTCTGGCTGAACCCATTCGAACACCTTCCATTCGTGCAAATCTATTGATTTTCGATATTTCGGGGTCCGTGTGAGGTCAGGCATATGGTCGACATCGTTGTCAACCCTAACGCCAACGCTTACCTTGGCAGCGGCTTCCTATAGCCGAAGAAGATCCCCAACCGAAAAATAAAAAATCTGGTGGAAAACAAAAAAAGAAAGATGAAAACGTGCACTTGGCTGAGTGCTCCAATTATTCACGATATGCAGTTGCAACATTTGCGGCATTTCTTGCTAAGTCAGTAAACCCAAGCCGTAGCTAGCCGAACCCCCTGACCCCCACGACCACCACTTGCAGCTACCAGCCCTCCCCCCTTGGCTCTTCGCAAATGTGGGTCATTTGGCGTCAACATTGGGGCAAAAAGAACTGCGACAGCAAAAAAATTCGCTGCCAGCCAGAAAATCGCCCCAAAAAACTAAAGCTAGGCGTGAAGCATACGAAACTAGCCCCCCCCCCCCCAAACAGCCCCCGTGCCAACCCTGCCTGTCCACTGCACTATACACCGTGCTTCACCTTCAGCCGAGCTTTTTGTATCAGGCCCGCTGCACGCCCCCTTGCAGCGCCCCACCCCTCGAGCGACCTTCTAGGCAGCGAGGCTACGACTTCTGCTTAAGCAACAAATATCGAATAATGCGAACAACTTTTGTCCCCTTCTGACTTCGTTTTATTGTTCTTCTTCTTGCTCTCGTTCTTCTTTTACTACTTGTTTATCTGACTCTTGCTCTTCTTCTTGTTTGTTTGCCTTGGCACTCCGCACATTCTGCTCTGCAACTACAGCGAATTTCTTTTCAGCGAGTCGCTTTCCTAAATCAAGTCTTAAATCACGTAGTCATTGTCGATTTTTAGTTGGCTCCGGCTTAACCCCAAAAAACCCTAGCAAAAACATCAGTTAAGGTTGACAAAAACTATAGATATCTTAAAAAAAAAGATTTTATATAATATATTTTAGAGATTTGTACTTTTTTAAGGAATTATATAATAGTTTGAAAGTGTATATGATCTAGGAATCATTGTAATTTCATAGAGATTTACCTGTAGCAGTCTAAATAATTATTATTTGTTTTAAAATTAATCATATTTCGGATCATAAAAGAGATCACTCGCTTTGACATGATAAGTAGAGCGTATAAAATTTAGATTTGCTTGAGTTTTAGCTATCTTATGAACTCTAAGTTAAATACAAATCTAAGCGCAACCAAATTAACTGCAACTGCCCCCTCGCTCCATCTCTCTCTCTCCCTCTCTCCCTCTCTTATTCTCTCCAGCTGAGTCTTATGCATACAAAATTGCATTTCATAATTAATTTAATTTGGCTGTAATTCATTTGAATGCATAATAGCTAAATCAATTATAAATACATACATATATAAACACACGTATATATACTTTTATATATGTAGGTATGTATGTATGCATGTATGTATGCATGTATGTATGTATCGTTTATGATTTCACTTGCACATTACTCATACGCCGCTTGTGACGCCACTTGGTGCACATTGTTCCGAGTATTCATGAATGAATGTGTCAAGCAAACGAAGCAACAACAAATACAATGAAAACAAAAACAAGAACAAAAGCTCTCAATGTAATTGTGTGCTGTAGAATTTTGTGTAATTTGCCAGCATTGGCAGCTCGTCACACTTAGAGATCTAAGAAATCTCCAAGCCTTGAGAGTGGAGAATTTCAGCTAATGACAGCAAAAGCAATAACAACAACAGCAGCAGCAGCAGCAGCAGCAGCAGCAGCAGCAGCGGCAGCAGCAGCAGCAGCAGTAACTGGTCAACACTTTAGCCTGTCACCCGAAGTGGTCACAAAATCGATGAATGAATGTGCAAGAGAGGACAACAAAAAATAAGCGAAACAGAAAAACCTGAAGCGCAAAACAAATGCAAATGAAAAGATAAACAAAAACAAATACAAAGCTGGAAAAAAATAGTTTTGATCGCTATTGAGTGTCTGGGCAAGCAGATAAAAGCGAGCAGAGCTCAGCAAGATGCCAAAAGTAACTGGGACTGGCTAACACACACACATACAGTCACACGCATTAGCTGTACAAAGCCACTTGGTTAAAATGAGCGGCTCAAGGTCATCACGCTTGCAATACCACACAAAAACAAACACCAACAACAGCAACAACAACAATAACATGCAGACTACAGAGCTTTGGCATCTAACTGCAGCGACAACAGCAACAGCAACAATAACAGCAAAAGCAAGCAGCGGCAGCGACAGCAGCAGCACCAAACTATTCACAGTCGCACTTGCTGTCGACGCCGACGTCAGCGTCGCTGTCTAAAATGGCCTCGAATCAGCTGCAGCTCCCAGTAACTGAAAAACAGGCTTACGAAATCACGAGTTATTTCAATTGAATGAGCCGAAGTTGTAGTTGAAGTCGCAGTCGTACTCGAAGTCAAACTCGAATTCGAAGACAAAGGCAAAGCTTCAGCACTTGTAATAGTTAGACACACACACACACATGCACATGCGCACATGTATTATCCTCAGGCGCTGGTAAATTTCACACAGTTTTTCAATGAAGCTGCAGCTAAGCAGCGCAGCGAAGCCAAAACCGCAGCAACTGTCGGCAGAGCTGCTGCACTTTACACTCGCGTGCTTATGTGTGTGTGTGTGTGTATGGAGTTAACAGCGAAGATGAGATAGCAATTACAAAATTCATAAACACAATATGCTCGCGCTCTCTGCGCATTAGTTATTTGCGCGCTCTCTCTCTCCAAGTCCTACACACTGTGGTGTATGGAATGCTAGCGGAGAAAAAACATGTATGTATGTATGTGTATATATTAAGCTTCGATCAAATGAACCGCAACTGCTTCGCATCATTGTGGGCGTCATCAAAGTTGCCGTTCACTTGCAATGTGGGCGGCTGAGACTGTGACAGCGACCGCGACGTCAACATCGGCAGCAGCAGCAACTGCGGCAGAGGCGGGTGGCTGCTCGGTGGCGTGCCTTGGTGGCATTTGTGTCATTTGAAGTTAATTGCTGGGAACGAACGAGGGGCCGCACAACGTGGCTGTGACCGGATTTGTGTCACTCTTAAGGTTAACTTGTAATTATGATTATTGCATTGCCATTTGTCTAGCTGAAGCTGATTCTTGGTTTCTTCTGTTCTTCGGCTCTTCGGTCCATGAATATTGAAACTTCCAGCAATTAAGCACCCAAGGAAGTCAAAAGCTTTAACACAATACACGACACACTCTCTGTCCGTTAGATGGCAACCTTATTATTTTTCAACAAATTAATCAATGTGGGCAACAAAGCAGGCAGCAGCTCACTTGACCCCAACTGGAGAGTGCGAAGAGTTGAGCGCACCAGGTTTTCCGTCTTGTGGTTGCTTTCGTTAAAATAAGAAAAAAGAAAAAAGTGAAGAAAAAAACATTTTGCGTCAGCTTTTTTCCAGCAGCAGCGTAGAAGCTTCCAGAGCAGCCCAGGCCAAAGCCAAGCCTCAGCAGACGAAGCACAGCCATAATGGAGTGTGAGAAAACTGAGCGAGAGAGCCGTTCAGCGCTTACCGTTAGCTGTTAGGCGAGCGCTGCATTAAAAAGGGCGCGCTCATTACGTGTAGGAAAGAAACACACAAAAACAAAAATGGCTGCCAGCCAAAAGCAGCAGCAATAGCAACAGCTACAGCAACAATAGCAAACGGGAATGTGCTGTGCAGCTGGGCAACTGCATTCCAGTTGGAATAGCTTTTGGGAAGCGAGCGATCCACAACTAGCAGGAAAATCTCACACACACATACACACACACAAAGAGACTGAAAACTTCGTTAAGGAAAACCAAGTTAGTCTCACTTTTTGGGCTTCACATCTTTGGCTAGTTTCACTGAGCCGCGTTGGGCCTGGAATTCAGGTCAAGCATTTTAATGCGTTGCAGCTTAGGGAGCTCTCTTATATTTTTGTTTTTTTTTTTTCTGGTATTTATGCTGGCAACCAAGTTTTTTGCTCAGGCCATTCCCTTTACAGTTAGGCGTAAGTAAAAAATTTACATAATCATCTGCATATGCTTTTAGGCATAGAGACGTTATCCAGCGTTTATAGCTCTTAGAATTACATATGTACGTATACAACTATTGCTTTTATACGAACATTTGGTGAATCTTCAATTGCTTCACAGTAAGGATTGGCAGCAAATATTGTACATATGTATGTATATAACAACAGGGAAATTTAAGCTCAGCCAATGGGCAATTTTGCAGACATTTCCCAATCACTGGGAATTCTCGAATGGCTGACTAAAAAGCCAGACGTATGCTAATTATAACTCTCCAAATGATCCAATAAGGTGTGTCATTCCGCAGGCGTAGCCATTTAATTTAATTCAAATCTTATGCGTTCCATACAATTTAGCATCCATTCGAAATCGAAAATAACAATAAACAAATTGGGTCTAGAGATTCCTTGATGGGCAAGTTGGCCAATGGGGAAACCAGTTTGGCCAAGCATTAGCCGCAAATCCGTATTATAAACAAGCCAAAGTGAACAGCAATTAAAGTAAACGACTCGAAAATACCCTGTCTTTGTAGATTTATCTCGCTATTTAACAACCAGCTAAACTTAACTTTGAATGAATTGGCTTGATTATGAGATACCCTAGATTTTATATTGTTAATAAAGTTCATATGATAAAATATTAGTATTACAAAGTTTTTTTTTTAATAATCTGTAAAATTCAGCAGACTACGAAAATTTTGGTTAACGAAAGAGGAATATTTTGAACTTATTGGCATTACAGAGCATCGAACGTGTCTATTCAATGAGCTGGCGTATCAAACATTGGAGTATCCCACGCAGAATACCCATTTTTTCTCTTTTTTGCTTTTGAAAACGGATTCGATTCAACGTTGACGAAGTGCACGACTTTGGTCTAATAAATAATGGGCCGATTGGCGAGGGACAAGTGGGGTAAAACGAGCGGGAGGGGCGATTGGGTAAATAATTGAGAGACATACGCAAAACCCCTACGCACAGGCGACGAAGGTTAATCTACACGCGAAGCGATCGAGAGAGAGGTGGAGAGTAAAAGAGAATGAGAGAAAAAGAGAGAGAAAGACGCCTTTGTGCGAAGCACTTTGGAGACTTTTTATTTAATTAAAAGCAAATTTGGATGCCGCTAAGCAACAGCAGCAACAATAATTAAGCAATTAATTTATATCGATTGTTGGGGAAAAAACAGCTCGCGCAGCCCACAAACCTGTTGATCAACGTTAGCCCAGTTATAGAACCCATTATTTGAACGGGCAGTACCCAGGGACTTTATCGCCTCTACAACCAATGCTTGAAGATAGATTATAATAGATTATAATACTGGGCAATGCCCAGACGTATAAGAGTTATGCAAGCTATCGAATTATCTAATAATTACGAAGAGATATTAATTCAAGGACATTGGAATAGATCACACTATTAGAGATCGCCTATGTTCGCAAAACTTTTGTCTTTAAAATCAAAATTCAACTAAAGAAAAATACTTTATTTAGAATCTCTATATTTTCATTAATATGCTTATAAAATCTACCATATTCCAATTGGAATTACATTTTTTCCATGTTGTACATAAAATTCATAAAATTTGTAAAAAATCTCAGGTTCGATGATAAGCATTTGAAAATAAACAATTTGATTTTATTTAACATTTTTGTTTATTTTTGGTATTTAGCCTATTAATCATAACAAAAACTCCTAATCAAATTTCATTACATTTACATATGTATCTACAGTCAATTGAACGCTAATTACAGCGTGTCTCTTGGCTATAGTATAGACCATAGTGTAATATAGACACCCTTTGTTGACGGTCCGAATGATTCATAGTTTAGTTTTCAATATGACAATCTGACGAAATACGCCTTAATGCAATTAATTTTAATTGATATCGCAATTGTTTAGGTCTTTTAGCTAGAAGCTTAATTCCCTGAAGTAAAGCTAAGCTAAAAGTATATGCAATAGATTTAATATATTGTAAATATATTATACAATTTTAAAATTAGCATTCTTCGAACTACGTCTGGAATCGGAGTTTGATTTTACAGTCAACCGCTTCAATAAGAGCTACGTCAAAAATATTTCTTGATATGATATCATTTATACAAAAGGTAAATTTGAATAAATTGTAGTATAGCAACATGACAGTATTTTAAGTTACCCTTTTTATATTCTTCTTAAAGATACTTTTGATATATACTGAAACTCATAGCTTATATATACAATATATATAATTATTCCGACTCTTTAAGTTCTCAATATTATTATATATTTAAATTTATACTTAACTTCCTTTCTTTCCTAATACATAGAATCCTCCCCTTTTTTACACAATTTGTAATGGATACAGGGTATCGATCGAGAATGCCCAAAGGAATTTGATGGGCATTTTGATTAACGATACGTTAATGATCCTTACGTTATCTAAGGCTGTGTGCTCTCTCTGAGGCTGGGTAACGCCCCGGTATTTAAATATTGAAATACCATTATAATAAATACCATTAATTGCGGACCCGGACTGAAATGGGGCGTAGGGTTCCCCCGTTTGTAAAATTGGTATGCACATAAAGTTAAGCTCAAGTGTGAAGCGGGGAAAAGTCATTTTCATTTCGGTTTCAGTGAGACGCGCGCCAGCGAGCGGGGCACGCGTTCTGATCGAAAACCCGTTTTCTTTGGGATGGCATTTATAAAATAGATGTAGCGGAATGCGCCGCGTTAGAAAATTTCCCTGATACTATTTATAGCGCAGATTGACGAGCAAAAAAAAAAAAAATGAAATGAAAAAAAAAAATTGCAACAACAAAAGACTTCATCAAGATGCAATCGATTTGCAAGTGATGCGAGGAGAAATAAACAAACAGAGCAGCGTAGGCTAAGAGCCACCCACTTGCGAAGAGCGTGAGTGAGTGGGAGAGCGGCGTGAGAGCGCAGTGTAGAGAGCGTAGCTTTATGCTGAGCATGCAATAACAGCTAGCCTAAGTTGCAGAAGCAACGTCGCGTCGACGGCGGCAGAGCGAAACGAGGACGAGCAGACGCGCTGCCACGAAAACTGCATTGTTGTCATATTTCGTAATACGCTGAAGCAACGACAGCACGAAAGTGCTAGGGGCTTTACGAGCGGGGCGGTGCGGGCCTGGGCTGGAGGAGTGCGCAGAGCAGCAGTGGCAAGCCACAGCGACGAACGAGCAAAAGGAAGCCAAAGTGGAGAGCATGCGCTGCTGCAGACCAGCGCTCACTTGATTTCGACATGCGCTTATCAGGCAGTAAAAGAGAGAAAAAGCACGAAAGAGACTAGAGAGCGCATGAGTCAAGAGCGTAAAGGGCGAACGCCTAAGAAGAGCGCCAACGCAGCGGCGAATGTTGCTTCGGCTGCTGCTTCTGCTCGCCGCACACTGTCTTCGTATTAGTGAGCGACAAGTCAAAATGTTAAGTTGCTGGCTGTTCGCTTGCGCTCTCTCCCTCTCTCACTCTCGCTCTCTCTCTCTCTCTCTCTCTGTTTCAGTCTTTATCTGCTCTGGGCCGACTGCGGCGTTTTAGCACTTTGGCTGGTTTTGCTGGCCGCCAAGCCAATTCAAACGCTCATTCCATTTCATCCGCTCGTCCGCGTCCGTCAACATCCCACTTAACGTTTTTTTTTCCATTTCGGTTTCTAGCGCACACGAAGGCTGCGACTCGGCTTCACACAAATAAACACACACAAACATATACACGGCCATTTATCACATTTGAAAGCCGCCATTACAAAACACGAAACGGGAGCAGAGCGTAGACGACGATATTATTATCCACCCAGCGGCGACGACATCGATACCAACACCAGCAAACGTCGTAAAACAGGCGCGCGTGTTCGTCGTCGTGGCAGCCCCTCGAAACCCACAAGCAGACAACACACACATACACCACGCTCATTTCTACTCTACACACACACGCATACTAAGGCGCAGCCACATCGGCTCCAACCAACTCTTCCGCCCAGCCGCCGCTCCTCTCCTAACCGACAACCCAATTCTGCCGCCCTGTCCGCTCACAGTTCGGTTTTTCGTGATCGTGCTCTCGTTCGTGCCCGAAGTCGCGACGCTGGCAGCGGCAGCGACAGCAACAGCAACAAACATTAACATTCAGGGACAACGACAACACGGCGACGGCGTCTGCGTCGACATCCCTACGTTTCAGTTCTGATTGGAGATTCGTGCGCCGCCGTTGCTTGCACGCGGCAATTGCTCAGCTCAGCTGTGAATTGTATATTGAGTTATTTTCAATTCCGTTTTCTACCTATTCACAACTGTTGCAACTCTCGCCTGACTCTGCCTTTTTGCAATAACAAAAGAATAACGACGAATTATACGATCAAGAATAACGGCGAATAGAAGAAATCCGAAATCTGAAACAGTGCCTCAAGTGTTTGTGCTTACAGTTATTTAACAAAACAAAAAGAACGGAAAAAACGCAAAAACAAAAACAAAATAAACTTTCCAACGCAACAACAAATTAAAGACAACTAGGAGCGGATTACTGAAGCTGTGAAGAAACGGTAAGTGCTGAAGAAGATGCAACAAACACTTACATTATACATATGTACATGCATATTTATGTACATATGTATATGTGTGTGTACATACGCATTTATGTGTATTTGTTTGTATTTGCATTTGCAAATGGAATGAATATGTAACAGTAAAAACGTCAGCAACATGTCGCGAACCAACGAAACTTCTCACCCTTTCTCCACTGCCGATAGCTCTCCACACATTTTTTCCTTTTCAACAGGTCTCCAACTTGTGGATCGCTGACTTATTTTACATTTCCTAGAATTTCTATAAACACTCATTTGCTTGTACATACAAACATACATTTGTACAATTTCAATTTATACTTTCTTTGTGTGAAACTGTGAACATTTGATATGTAATAGATGATTTATGATATGATATATGATAAATTATATTATATATTTATAGTAATCATGATTATCTATAATTATATATTAGTAGAAATATATGAATCAATGGCTTGGAGATTTTGTCGAGAGGAATATAATAATTTATTCCAAGAGAAAAGTTGATGAACACCAACAAAAAAAATTTTAAAAATTTAAAAACAAATAATAAATAGTTTAACGTTATGTGAATGACAATAGATTATTTATATTATTTAACTTCTCTATGGGATATCCGACCTCGAGGGAACTTTTTTAATACCAGTTTATCGTGTATATGTATATAATAAATATATACATATAATTGTTTTTAACAAATTAAATAATATATTCATGAAAACATTAGATATTTTTGATACAATAAGGAAACTCATAGTTCCTTTTATTTTTATTTTTACTTGAAATATCGAATTTTCCTATCGCCATTCAAGTTCTTCAAATGAAAAATATTCTCAGTATGGTCTCCTAGCTACATCATAAAAATATTATAATATTGCTTGGCTTGGATAATAATCCAAGCCTCGTTTCATGCATCCATTGTGAATGCACAGTGAAGGCAGTCGGGCATATTGTATCTCGTACTGCAAAACAAGTAGCTGTACATATTATATAGCTATGTAGATAGAGAGATACATAGATACAAATTGGTTTGTTGTTGTTGCTATTCGGTTTTGCTTCAGTGATCTTTGTCATTTTCCGTCTCCCATTTCCTTTTTGTTTTCCAATTCGCCGCTGCACAACAAACCCAAACAACGATCCAAATCGGATCCGAATCGGATCGCAATTCCCAGCCCCATTCGTCAATCGTCAAACAGTCAGCTAGGCCGCACCCCTTTTGGGGTACAAAAAAAAAGCAGCGGGAAGTGGGGCAGTGGGGGCAGGGGAAGGGTGGGCCTCTAATAGTAGATCCCCGATTCGCGTGCAGTAGCTGGCAGGGCTGACACATTCCATTGCCTGGGCCTGTGAGTCCATGTGTATTTGTCTATAGCTAAAGCAATTATTCTAGTCAAGTGACTGACTATGTGATTCCCTGTAGAAGTTATTCTTCATTAGAACAATATTGTATTTATTTCAAGTTATTCAGAAATAACAACTCTATAAACTAAACTAAACTAACTATAAACCTATCAAATTTATTAAAAATTCTTTGTTCTTAACCATTGGTTATACCAACTCTTTGCACATCTATGCAGGGTATATTAACAACAGCAATGCTTAATTTCTGAATGAACTCAGCAAACGTATGTGTGTGAGTGAGAGAGCAGGCGAACTTTGAGTTGCGCAGCATAAACACATGCGTACATACATATGTATGTGCATAGATCTACAGCTCTCTCGTTCTCTCTCCTTCTGCCTCTCGCACAATATGCAATGAAAGCTCCCATTGCAGTTCCCAGTAGTAGCGTCAACCGTAGTCGCAGCAGCAGCGTCGAGGACGCGTCGTCACTTCCGCTGCGGCGTTATGGCAACCCTGGCGCACGACTAGCTACAACACCTGTGCGGGCCACACACACACAAAGTCAGCAAATACAAATTATGCAAATCACATTAAAGTTGTAGAAAAAAACTCAAATCCCAATCTCCAATCTCCAGTTGCTTTTTGTCAGCTTAACCCACTTCACACCAACAAGCACACACACACGCACACTGATTTCATGTTTGTATGTGTGCATGCAGTGTGCGCTAAGGAAACCAACTCAAACAACAGCAACAACAATAACCGCACAACTAATCACACATAAATATTGCTGTTGTTTTGTTAATGAAACAGAGCAGCAGCAGCAGCGGCAACAGCAAAAACAATACTAGCGTCATGTTCGCTCTTTTCGTCTCTATCTCTTTTTTCTCTCTCACACAATCTGTGTCTCTTGCAAAGCTTTTTAGCAGCGCACATTTGCGCTCAGCACACGCGCAACAACAAAATTATTCTCAAATTATAACTGTTGTTCAGCCGGCGATCGCAGAGCAATTAAAACGAGAGCGTAGAGCACAGACGCGTTCAACATGACTAACACTTTTTAACGCTTGCTACTGTTTAGCTGTCTATATAAAAACAAAAACGAAAATATAAATAAAAACAAAACACATGCGACACTATAAACTGAAACAAAATCCAAACACACTTATTCTCTTCTTCTATCAAATGCTCAGCTGCTCTGCTCTCTTGGGCGTTTTCTGACGACAGGGACTTTTTTTGAGTACCATTTCACATTTCACACATTCACACAAACTGATTTACTCTTCTCTCCTGTCACATCCTACACTTGCGTTTTGAGAAATTTTATCTAGTTACGTAGCGATTTTTTGACTACAATTTCCTGAATTGATTTATAAATAACAATAAATGTATACATTATTCATTAGCCGCACAATACGGTACATAATTTCTGTTATTCCTTTAGTTATTGTTTTTTTCTCTCTCTCTCTCTTCTGATTATTTAAGCCAAAGCAGCTGTAAAGCTCCTTCCTAAAGAAATGCAATCAAAAGCGTAAGAAATTCCCAAAAATAAAAAACAACAAATTATTGACAATACATACGCTTTGCTGCTTATTGCTTTTTCTTATTCTTCTTCTTTTTATTTTGCCTTTCGGCTGAATTCTTTAGTTACTTTTGCATTGTTGTTGCTGAATGCGCTTCTGATTTTTATCACTTGACGTGCTGCGCTTTTATCTCAGGCAGTGCATCATACACACATGCACATAATGCACATGCATACGTATGATTTTTTAAAGATTTTACGCAATTGTTTGAGCGCGTTATTAGCCCTCAAGTTAACAGTTGCTCAACAGCAGCTCGCCACAAGGAAAAGCTGCAACAACAAATCCAGCAGCAACAGAAGCAGCAGCAGCGGAATTTTAAAAGTGGAACACAACAACAACAAAATACAGTCCAAAAGCAGGCAAAATAAAAGAAAAGGTCAGTGACCAAAATATGTTTTGCAATTGAGCAAAAACAACAACAGCAACAACAAAAGTAAAGCTTTGAGCTGAAAAGAATGTAGCAAAAAGCAAGCGAAGTGATAGCAACAACATTTTCGAATTTCTACAAATTTTTGTGCTGCCTCTTCGGTTTTTTTCTCTTTTTGGGTAAAGGAAGTGGGCCAAAAGTTATAAGAAGAAAAATATGCAACGTCTGCCGTAAGGATTTCAACATGCGAATAACCAAACCTGAAGCTCACAAAGGCAGAGAGAGGAGAGAGAAAATGTGTGCGGGAGAGCGAGCGAGAAAGTACATGAGTTTCGCACATCCGTCTGCAGCCTATTTATTTTGTAAGCGCTTTAATTCAATTAACGCCGCCGACGTCGCTGTCAGCGTCGCCAGCGCAGCTCAATGTCCAATGTCCGCGTCAAGTATTCGCCCAGTTGTGGCCAGGCGAAAAATCGTTTCCTATTTTGCATGCGATTGGTTAAAGCAACGGCGAAAAGCACTGAGGACTTATGCATGTGTGTATGTGTGTGAGTGTGCAGAAAAAAGGCAACATCAGCAAAAATAAACATGCACACACACACACATATATGTACATACGTATAAAAATAAGCAGCTACGAAATGCAAATGAAATGTAATTGAAAGCGTCGCTGTCGATGGCGGTGTCTCTGCCAGTGCTACCCTTAAGCTCTGGCCAGGGGACATTGTCCGTTTATGGAACACTGACAGCTGAGAAGGCGGAGGTGTAGGAAGGAAGGGGACTAGCCATTCACAGTGGTTGACGAGCGTAATGTCAATTAGGATGCTTGCCTATTGTGGTATTCATGCCAAACAAAGCATTTGTGTGACACTGTGCGACACGCACAAAGCAAAGAGCACATGACAATAAGCAAAAGCTGTTTGTTGTATATTTAATCCTCTCAAAGAGGATTTTTAACGCTGCGTTGCTGCCTTTTGCACACGACACCAACACACGTATACACACTCATATACAGAGACTGGCAAGCAGAGAAACCGAATAGCAAGCAAATATATTTTTCCTCGGCCGTCAAGGAGCGCACAAAAGAGGAAAGTACCTCAAAAAAGCACTCAGCGCAAATATCCCAGCACACAGGCACAGGCAGCAATACACATACATATACACAAATGCATACATACATACACATATGCACGCACAGTGCGCGATAAGCTTAATTGAGTGCGCAACTGTTGCTGCGACTGCGGCTGCAGCTAAGGTGGAGCAGAGCAGCGAACGGCAGGCATACACATTTTTATCAAGGGGCCAAACGTCGACAGCACGCAAACATACAAGCACATACACACACACACTCACGTACGGAAACGCGCCAGGAGAGCAATAAGGAGAACACAAAAAATATGCACGCAGGCAGCGAGAACGAAGCGACGCGACGTCAATTCGCCCCCAGCGCCAACCCCAGCGCACGAAGAGAAAGCAGCGAACGTTGCTGTTGCGTGCTTTTATTTCAATAGTCGCTGGCTCTGCCGTTTCTTTTGTTTGCTGTTGTTGTTGTGTTTTACCGTGCCGTACGATCCTCATGTTCGCTGCGTTCGCCTCGCTCACAGATGGGCGGTGCGGGTGGATATATTGAAATTCTACATACCAATGTTGAAATGTTTGCTCTGGTGTGTGTGTGTATGTTTGCAGTTACACATCTGTTTGCTTTCCTGAGGATTTCTTGCTGGACGCAGTATTTGGGTCACATTTTTTAAAAATATACATTTCTAATTGCCATGCACAACGCAAGGAAGCGACACGCACACATACACACACAGTCGTTAAATATTGTGTGTGGGCAGCTTTGCGTCATTGACAATCCCAAAAAATATATGTATGTACATACATGTACAAGGTATATATGTATGTACATATATAAATATGTGTATATGTATGTAATTAAATATGTCGCTTTCCGGTGTGCTCTCTCACGCTCTCCAAGAAAAACTTTCGATCTGACCAGTTGCCATCAATGCTAGTCGCAGTGTATGAAGCTTCGGCTGATCACACGCTTTTCGGCTCCTAGCAAAAAAGCCTTTTCTCAATTCAATTGAAAAATTCGTTGCAATTGGCGAATAGCACTTTTATCTTGCATGTCCATATCAACCGTGCACGAATGTAAGCAATACATGTGCACGCTTCTCTCTTGCTCTCTGCTTCTCTCTAAGTGTGCTTGTGTGTGTGTGTACATATGTATGAGTGATTCCTTGAAGCGCGCGTTATCAGCAATGCTTTGGGTTAATAAAACCACAAAAAATGTGATTTCTCTGAAATACACGCGCACACACACATGTCCCTCTCTCCTACATTGGAATGCGTAAGCAGAGCAAATGATATTTAACAGCAATGTTAATTAACAGCCAAGCATAACAGCCTTAAGCAATTTAACATTTCATGCACTGTTATTTACCATAATCATTATATTCATGATAACATTAATCAGCCACGATCTTTCTCGAATATTTGTGTGTTTGCCGAACTATGTCAAACTTTTGTAGCCTGCCATATGTACATACATATCTGCCTGCCCCTCATCTCTCTCCCATTCATACTCTGAAACTCTATGTGATAAACGCATAGCGAATGGCTGACCCGCATTTCCATGTCTAAATTAAGGACAACACCATAAAAAAAAGATGGAAAAAGAAAAGAAAAGCTCTGTAGGCAACTGGGCAGAGGGAGGTGGAAGGGTAGCTGACTGCAGCTGTGTGGGACGAGGCGTGAAGCTGCAACAAAAACAACTCATAGATCAATAAACCTGACAGGCCACATGGAGTAAAAAGAAGAAGAGCTGTTGAGGCAACTACCTGCAAGAAGAAGAAGCGCCCTTCTCTTAACTGTGTGTATGTGTGTGTGAATATGTCTACATTTTATGGTTGACAAAATGTCAGCGAAACTACAGCCATAAAAAGCATACACTGTACAAAATTTGCGGCTCTTATTGAATATTTGTTGATTTATAATTCTAAAAATGTTTCTCAATTGAAGCAAGTATAATTGAAAATTAAATTATAATAGTAAATATTTAATTTTAAATTAATTTAAAGTATAATTTTGTTAATTAATTAATTTCAAACTATAATAAAATATATAATATACATAAATTATAATAAAATATAAGTATATATTTGGTCACTTCTCTTTGATTAATATCTAAAAACATTATAAATATTTACAGCTTGTTTACAGTGCATCCATGTGCATTGATCATGTATTTTGTAATCGAGCCTCGCTATTGGCATAGTTGGCCACCAGCCATCGATAGTTGGCCAACAACGGCTAACAAATCAGTCAACAGCTTCAGCCAACGATCCAGATGCCGATAGTGGTGTGGCGACCCACTCAAGCGACAGCAGCCTCTCCTCTAGTGTAACGAGTTTGTGTTTCTGTTTCTTTGCTTTTGTTGTTTACAACACTTGAGACGATTCATCCCATGCGCCACGCCCCCTTGTTATGGGCTCAGACCTAGACGAGCGCCAGTTTGAGGGCCCCTAGGAGGGTCAGTGTTGGTTGTCTGTGCAACTCCTCCGCAAATGGCACCGACATAAAAACACCTTCAAAAGGGGCAACAATGGGCACGAAACTTAAAATATTTGACAAGAAAATTTACAACGCTTGTACAAAAATTGAATTAGCAAAGATAACGCTCAGTGTAAAGATAAAGCTAAATGCAATTAGCTTTCAGATAAACATAGATAATATAGGAACTCTTAGAAAGAGTGGAATGTGCCGAAATATATACATACATACATATAGATATAAAAGAAAGCAAAGTATTTATTTATCAAATCTTATCTGTTATTCATTGATATATATTTATACATATATGAATAACAGATGAATATTTGTGGGCAGGGTATTTGCTAGTCGTTCCATGTGCACTTTTCTTTACGTTCTGCAATCACAAAAATTTCCCTCCAATGAATTTACAATTATGCCCACCTTTTCGTTGTTCCCTTTATTGGGACATTGGCCACTGTGCGACATCGTTGCGATCATCTCTGCTATGTTTTTGGTGCCTATTATTAAATTTCTCCAATTCATATACACGCATGTGTGTGTGTTGTGCTTGTGTGTGCCCACGCATACGGAGGCTCAGTTACATTTCAATGACAGTTGCGGCCCATTGGGCAGAGCTTAGAGCTTTCCTACAGCGCGGAGCTTAGGACTTTGTTTTGTATGAATGTAAGTCTACACTAAATATGTAGATACATATGTATGTTTGTATGTCTACATACATGTGTTTCTTATGTGGCTATGGCATTGGACAGCCCACATGTCCACACACACATACATATATACAGGTGCATATGAGTATGTGTATGTAAATGGGGGCTGCTGTTGCTGCTGCTTACGTGGCGACCTTTTTCTGTTATTGTTGTTTTGAGCCAAGCTTTTTTGTGAGTTGGCATTGTTGTTGTTATTTCCACTTTGCCTACGTGCAAAGGAATTTCTACACTTGCGCACCAAAGCCAACGCGAATGAGCTAAAAACCGACGAGTCCAACAACAACAACGGGACTTTATGACGAACTTCGACGTTAGAAAACGAAACGAAGACGAGAAGAAAAAAATTAACGTCTGTACGCGCGTGTGCTTGTGTGTTTGTATGTGTGAGTGTGCGCTTAAGAGCCAAACGGCTCACACAATCAGTCAACAAATTGTCGCTGGAGGAGCGCTGGGTGGAGGAAGCATTAGAAAATCATAGAGCAACAGAGGAACCAGAGCCAGAAACAGTTGGCGGTTAGCGGGCCACAACGGCAGCGAGACGAGACGAAACGATCGTCGTAGCTTGAAGCAGTTGTTCGTTGGGCCCAACTGAAGGGGGCGGAGAGGGCGCTGCTGGCAGGCGGGCTGGCTGGCTGGCGGTACATGTGTTTGGTGCCAACCTGCGATACCTGTTCCGCGTGACGGCAGCAGCGCCAGCGGCAGCGGCAGCGACAGCAGAACCCTGCCAGTTAGTCAGTTGCCGCAGTCATCAACAGTTGGCTGCCACATACATACAAACACATATGCATTTGTATATATTCATCTATATATGTATGTATGTATATGGATATGGACATGTTCGTCTAACGCTTTTGTCGCGCGCAGCCAACTCATTCACTCGTTTTTTTTTCGATACCCTGTGCACAAAGAAAATTTTAAACAGAAGGGTATATTGTTTTGATCAAATTGCAATCATCATTTAAACATAAATTAATGAAAATGCTAATAATTCTTTAGGCTCATGCAGAAAAAGGTTTTCTTTCCTAATGAATATAAATTTAATAAAATTAAAATTTTAATAGTTCTTAGAGCTGATAGTGAAGAGTAACTCAAAGTCGTGACTAGCCCATTCCTGTATTTTTTTGTTTACACAGCCAACAGCACTGTAGGAAATCAAACAGACCCTGAGAGCTTCCAACGCATTGTGCTCTCTTTCACTCTCTCTCTCTCTCTCTCTCTCACTCTCTCGCACAAACGCACACAGAAACGTTAGAGAGCAGCGCAAGCTCCATGACGGTGCGGTCACAATCGCAGGCTGGGCTGCCGCTCGACAACACTGATCGGCTCTTGATTGTGGGGGCGATGCGAGGCTGTGTGGGCCATGTGTGTCCCAAGTGTCACGCAGCGGCAGCAGCAGCCCCCACAGTAAAAAAGAGCAATAGAGCAACAACAACAACAGCAGCAACAGCAGCTAGAGCATCAACCTAGTTTTTGGCTTAAGATATTGAGTAACACGCTGTGAAGCCTAACCACATAGAACCAACTGTTGTTGGCTGCGGGGAAATATCTACATATTTTGAAGGGAAATTAATTAAAGTCATTTATGGGCATTTTGCTCTTAAAGGCCCAGCCCAGCTCTTAAAACCCTACTCACCACACACAAAGAAAGGCTTTATTTAGTATGTGAAACAAAAACATTTTATGGAGAAGTTACAGTGCTTACATTTACATACACACACACAGCTCACAAACAGACATTAGATCAGCGACTAAGTAGAACAACGATAAAAAAAAAATATAGTAACAATGGGTTGCGATCGTTCGTGGTAGAGCTCCACCATAAAAACAACAACTCAAATGTAGAAAAAAAAATTAAACAGACTGCAAAAAAAAATCAACAGCAACAACAACAAAACCAACCGACAACACGCAATAGGGCAAGGCAAACAACAACAGCACTAGTGGCAATGCGGCAGCGACGTCGGCAGAGAGCTGAGCTGAGCCAGCAACAGGAATTTACGATTCAGTGGCTACCTTGTTGTTGTTGTACGTCTGTATATACACACACACACAACTGAAAAGGCATTTCACAGTATTTGTTGCTATTTCACCTGGGTTGGGGCGCTGCGTGTTTGTGTGCATGGATCTTCGCCTAGGTGTGCCTGTATGCGAGAGAGAGCCTATTAGGCAAAGCACTCGCTTCCGTTGTAAGAGCATTAGGCAAGGGCAGCGGAGGGTTCCGTTACGCCTAAAGAGTGTAGAAACGACAATAACAATAACAACCGCCAGCAGCAGCCGCAGCACGTATATATGTATGTACATATGTATGTATGTATCTATGTAGGTGTGTAGGATAAGCTTAGAGAAAGAGAGAGGTAAAACATTTGGCAGCTCAAAAGTTACTAGCCGCAAATAACAAAAATATAAGTACAAATAAAATACATACATACGTATGTACATACATACATATAACAAAAAGCAATCCAACTGCGCAGCGCTTATAGGATTCCAATTTGAAAATTCGTCATTCGCCTGTACGCTTCACTTGTAGAATTTACAGTTGCTTACGTAATCCCGCACGAACACAAGCGCCTACACACAAACGCTCCTTCAAATGCACACACACATGCACACAAAAACAGAGGCAATTTAATTTGTTGTTGTACGAGGCCTGCGTCGCTGGCTCAAGTTTCCACATGTTTTTCCAATTGCCGCAAAAGCCAAGCCAAGCCAACCACACACATCCACACACACACACTGTTGGAAAAACCAAAGGCAATGGCAGCGACTGCAGCCCAGCCCCAGAGCAGCCCGACAGCCGCCCAACCCAAGTGCCGCCTATTGCCCTTACAATTACAGCCACACAGAGTAAGCGAGAGAGTGAGAGCGGGAGAGGTAGAGCGACATAAGCGGCTGCTGCGGTGCGGCACCCAATGTTGTTTCTAGCTTTTTCTTTTTCCATCATGTTTTTCGTTATAACCCCGTTTCGTCAACGTTGTTGGCACGTCCGTTCGTCCGTCCCCACCTCCTCTTCCTCCTTCTCCTCTTTCTCCCTCTCGCAGGTCCCATCGCGTGCAAGGGAAATTAAAAATTCAAAAAGTCAAAGGCGCAAGCAGCGAATTGACGTCCGACTGCGCGAGCGACCGAGTGAGCGAGCGAACGCAGCGAAAACAACACGAGTGTAGAGTTATAGACAGAAAGAGCACAAGAGAGCGTTGTTTTGGAGACTTGGGGACTCGGCCATCAACTGTTCGTTCCTTTTGTGAGAGCGTAACGTTGACTGCGCCGCTAGCTGCGCAGCTGGCGCACATCAACGACTGCGACCGACGGATGTAGGATTGCTGTCCATGTGTGTGTGTGTATCTCTGTGTGCGTGCGTGTGTGTAGCAAGAAGCTAATAAGCGGACAAGTAGACGAAGAAGAAGAAGCAACGGCAACAGCAACGGCGGCGACAGCAGCAGAGGCCTCGGCCGTCGCTTAGTTCGTCGTTTAGGAGCCGAGGATCGTTCAGTCAGTGTATTGGTGTCAAACGAGACGGACGAATTTGGCGGCAAAGATATTTTTCAGTACGTTTCGTTCGTTCGTTCGTTCGGTCGACGCGCCCCCTCTCCCACTCTATCTATCTCACTCGCACTGAATTGTGAAAATTTCCATTTGAAAAATTCGGGCAACAAGAAAAACAAGCGATTGTTGCAAAGTTAAAATTAAACAAAAAACGTGCAAAAATAAAAAAAGTAAAAGTTAAGCAAAAGGAAAACAGCAGGCGTCAGCAGTTAATGGGAAACAGCAAAGAAAGGTGCATATAAGAAAAAGAGAAATAATTGTGAAACATGTGAAAATGATTTTGCCAACCGCCCCATTGAAATTGTCTTAAAAGTCGCGCATGTCCCAAAAATGCCTGAAAATACTCATGCCTGCATATGCATGTATGTATGCATACATAAATGTTGTCATGATTGTGTATGTGTGTGTTGCTGCTGCCATCGCAAGGGGGTGTAAAAATAAGCGCATGTAAAGTGATCTCCGCAGGCCCGCCTCCCACCCCTTAGCAAACGAACGCTTATCATGGTCCCTATCCGTGTGCGCCTGCGTGAGTATGTGTGCGTGTGTTCATGTGTGCCTGATTGTATGGGAGTGTGAGTGTGACTGTGTGTGCGTGCGTGCGTGTCGGGGCTGCGCAGTCGGCTTCCTGCGCGAGGACTTTGACTTGTTCACTTTATTCGTTTTGACTTTGCTCATTCGCTCGTGAGGCCTGCTCAAGTGAGGACGTGTCAGCGGCAAACATAACTTAAAGTTTATCTCGGTTAAAGCAACTAAATAAATACCATTGTGCATACAGTAAGCAGTTCGATTGTTTTGGTTCTTTATAAATACTACAACAAAATCAACACAATTTATATATTAAAAAAAAGTACGATGCAAGTATGTGGTGAGCGCACAAACAAAAACTATTTATTAATGCCACTGCGCTAGATCAGCAAAGCAAAAATTTTTTACTGCTGCAAAAGCTGCTATTGGAACTTTAAAAGCTCTCTGCCAACGTTCGCTTGAGTGTTCATGTGTGTAAAAGAGAGCGGCAGTATATTTATGTAGAAATATGCGGCAAGTGTCTAATGTTTGCTCTCGCGCTCTCTGAGAGTAGATTTCGGTTTGAGTGACGTACGGCCCATTCAATTAATTTCGACAAGTGCACTACGAAACAATAACAATTACTACGAAAATTGCACTAACAAAAAAACAAAATATAAAAAGTAAAAGAGCAAGAGCAAAAGCATAAACAAAATCGAAAAACGAAAGGCATGTGTGTAATAATTAGACAGCAAGTGAAATTGTAAAATTAATGATTTTAAATTAAGTGTACAAAGCAGAGTCGTGCGATAAGATAAGAGCGAGCGTTGGCAAACATAAGCAACAAGTGCAAGAGGGATGGAAGGCAGCTAGACGATGTGTGTGTGTGCGTGAGCATGCTAAGGAGTTTCAACGATAGCACGGAAAAAAGAAGAAAAAAAAAGCAAAATGAATCAAGTGATAAGTGCTATGAACAATATTTGTCAATGTGTGAGTGTGTACGTGTGTCTCCATATATACATACTTGGATATGCTGGATCTGGAGCGTTCTACCAAGATTTTCTTATGCCCGTTTCGAGCAACTCGAAAATTTAATGACTTTTGCTGCTGTGTAAACTTTTGCTCATTCTCCTTTACACAATTTACGTGCCTGCTGCTAAAGCTGTGTACGTGTACTAAACACACTTTGACTGTGCTTGTGTGTGTGTGTGTGTTTCTCTGCCTTGTTCGTTTTAATTTACTTCTCTAAGCTTCCACACCCTTTGGCAAGTTTTCAAGTCTACACACAATCACATTGACACAAATATGTACATACATACATGCACACGCCGTTTATAACACACGAGGAAAATAGCCTAAATAAGAATAAATACCAAAAGGAACTTATTGACCATTTATAAAGCGAAATCACGGGGAATTTTTATGCAAATATCCTTGAATAGCGAACGAATAGCGTAACAGAGAAATAAGTAAATTAAAGTATTTTCTTTTGGCTGGATATAAAAATTATAAAAGTAATGTAAACATAATTTTAAACAAATGTGTTTTACAAACTGGTCACTTTACTCAAAATACGCAAAAGTGTGTTATAGTAGAACTTAAATTGTGGGGAAATGTAGTTCTGTTATATACAATTTCCCCTGTACATGCATGCGAGTTTCCCTGTGCCTTTTGCATGCATATCTGTTCTACTGGGTTGAGTTGACAGGCAAAGCGAGTCACAGACATAAAACACACACAACACACACACACACGCTCACCCACATATATGTACACAGAGAGGCTCTCGCTCCGCGATGTGATCGGTGCGTGTGTTTGTACAACTGTGTGGGTGTGTGATTGTTGCTGTTGTCGTCGCTCTTGTTCTTATTGTTATTGTTGTAATTTGCCCATTTGAAACATTTGAAATTTCCATTTAGATTTCCTCATTTAGTTTTTTTCCTGTCTGCCGGCCTGCTTGCCTGCCTTACAGTCGCACTGCCTGCATAATATTCGGACCTTTGCTGTCTATTTGACCTGGCGGGTCGTCTGTTAAATTAAATTTGGTTTGCATTTAATTTATGAGCGACGAGTGACGAAGCGTCGAGCTCCGAGCTATAGCTCAGTGTGGCTCAGCCCCTGCCCCAATGCTACCCTTCCCCACTCTCTCAAACTCAATTTCCATTTTCCAATCCTTTTGTCATGGCGAATAAAATGAAAGCTGACTTGATGGAACAAATTTGAGGGAATGCTCTCAGTAAAGAGGAATATTCATAAAAAATTTGATTGATAATTAATTAATTACTCCACATTTTCATTGTGCTGCTTAGTTAATGAAGCAACAATGCTAATAACTTGTTTCTCTAATTCTATTTCCTTTATAGCTTTCTTTGATAACCACGTCAAAATGTTAAGGAACTATTAAAACTAAAAAGGACGTCAAGGATATTTGTTAATATAAAAATTGCATGCAACACATAAGCGAACGGCATCGGCCGATCCACGAGCACATTTCCAACGCCCAATTGACGTAACTGTTAAATTAAAATCCACACAAAACGGCTTCCAAATGAAGATGGCATCTCAACGATTTTGTTTGCGCTGGAATAATCATCAGAGCAATCTGTTATCCGTCTTCGATCAGCTGCTGCACGCGGAGACCTTCACAGATGTGACGCTGGCCGTCGAGGGTCAATACCTGAAGGCACACAAGGTAAGTTGACATATTCGATAAATAAATTGACTTAAATCGATACTAATACTTAGTATGCTTTGCTCTCTCTTTCCGCTTTCTCCGTCTCTTTATCTAATTTGACAGATGGTGCTATCCGCCTGCAGTCCATATTTCAATGCACTGTTTGTGAATCATCCGGAAAAGCATCCGATTGTCATATTGAAAGATGTGCCCTATTCGGATATGAAATCCCTGCTGGACTTTATGTATCGGGGCGAGGTGTCTGTCGATCAGGAACGCCTAACCGCCTTTTTGCGTGTCGCCGAAAGTCTGCGCATCAAGGGCCTCACCGAGGTCAACGATGACAAGCCCACCTCAGCGGAAACCGCCCCGGCGCCGCCCCAATTGCAGCGCATACAGCCGTACCTGGTGCCGCAGCAGCGCAAGCAACAGTCCAATGTCTTGGCCGCCAATGCTGCAGCGGCCGCCCTGCAGGCAGCCACGCAACAACAGCAGCAGCAACAACAGCAACAGCAGCAGCAACAGCAACAGCAGCTACAGCAAACATCGCTGCTGAGCACAGCGCTGATGCCCAAACGCAAACGGGGCAGACCTCGCAAACTCTCGGGCAGCTCGAACGGCACAGGCAACGATTACGACGAATACGAACGTGAGGGCGCTATGAATGTAAGTGGATAAGGATTAGAAATCGAAGCTTAAGTTGAGCTCCGTATATTGTTGACATTTTTTGATGTAGTAAATAAGTTTACTATGTACTTATAAGCATTACTAACTTGTGTTTATTTGATTTATCAATAGGACTCGGATATGGGCAATGGCAAATTGTGTAATGACTCCTACTCCGGCAATGATGATGGCTCCGATGACAACCAACAAGAATCTGCCCACCACGATGACCTGAATGTAAGTTTGACTCCACTCCTTCTCTCGCTCTCTTCTCTTTGGTCGCGTTGAATATTGTTTTTTAATCTCGCGACTTGAAACAATTTGCAGGAAAGCCGCGATTCGTTGCCCACAAAGAGATCAAAGAGCGGGAAAGATCAGCGCATGGCACAGCAAGACGACAACAGCACTTCCGGTGAGTGGATAATGTTTTCAATTCATCATTTGCATTTCATTTTTATGAAACGAACAACAATTCATTTCAAATTAGTCTAAGCTAAAAACATTTACTTTGCTAGCACTAAGAAACAACTACACCATCAATCAGTCAATCAAACAAAAAATACAAAAAAATTATAGTCTTTAAGCAGCGTTTATCAAGTTTTAACAGAGTCAATAATAATCACAAAAATAAACAGATATTAAAAAATAAAAATAAAAAAGGAAAACTGCACAAAAATTTAATAGAAAATGAACGTTATTCGATTTCGAAAAATATTCGAAAAACATTTCGAAAAACTCATTTGCATAAATTTCGAATTGTGTTATCGGAAAAGCTAAAAGGGATTTACGCATTTCAAATAGAAAAGGAGAAACAACAAAAACGAAAAACGAAGAAAAGAAATTCGCGTCGGTTTTACTTTTGTGTACAAAAAAAAAGTGAGATATTTGTTTTTAAAATTACAAAAAAAAAAAAAAAAAATTAATTGCAATTGTAGTGTGTTTACGCATTCGTTTTGACGCGCATTTGCTGAGTTTCGCATTTCGCCAGGTGAGTGTATCCAATGCAACAACAACAACAACAACGATGCCAAAGAAATGCAAATGCACAAATGCTGAAAACAAAAAGATGAAGAAGAAGAAAAAATTTAGTCAAGTTGAAAAATCGGGTTGAAGCTCACAGGGATTTAAGGCCGACGCTTGAAATAAATATTTGAAAAAAAGAAAAGAAAATTTGAAAAATATACGAATTGAAAAACTCATGAAAATCCGCGTTAAAACCAAAAGCGAAAAATCACAAAAAAAAAAAAAAAAGAAAAACGTTTTTTGAAAAACATCCAAAACTAAAGTAGAAGAGCGCAACAAAAAGTGCTGCAAAATTGTATGGAGAATGTAAGAAATTTGAAAAGAAAATTAATGAAAAATGTTTTTCGTTTTTTCTCGTCGAGCGTAACGCGTTGCTAGTGCTTTGAAATATGGCTTGAAAATCCCTATAGCTTTTCCGAACCGATTTGAAACTTGTTCCATTTGTGTTTTTGCCTTTCTTTTGCATACTCTACACACACACACACACACATGCACACTCATGCACGCTTTACAGCATTTATTAACTAAAACACATTTCTAATTGATTTTTAGATGGAAACGACAGCGATGGCGATGGCATGGATACCTCATATATGGAGCCACAACTGATGCTGGATGAATACGATGAGCCCGTGGAATTCAAGTACAATCCCTTGACGGACAGTTCGCCAACGCAGGATCAGAACAGCTCCGCGGACAATCAGCATCTGAATGAGCAGGCAAGACAGCAGGCATTCCTCATTGCAGCACAGCGCAAACATCAGGCGGAATCGGCATTGGCGGCCACAGCAGCAGCTGTCGGTGGCGGCGGTCTGAAGTTGAACATTGTGGGCATTGCCAGCGGTGGCAAGTCCATGGTTAGCATTCCGAAGCTGACGCCCATTGGCAAGGTGAATGCTGCATCCACGCCGCTGGTCTCGCCCGCCTCGTCGTCCTCGTCCAAGCCGCGTGCGCAGAAGCGACCCAAGCTCAAGCAGCAGCAGAATGGCGATGTCGTTAAGACTGCCTATGCTGCCGGACAGGAATATCTGGATCTGTACAATAGCAACGATGGCTTCAAGCCCAAATCGGAGCTACTCGGTGGCAGTACGCCGAATCTGAGCAGCGGCAGCGGCGGTGTGGGCGTTGCGCCCGCCGTGAAAACCAAACTCAATCTCAGCAGCAATGTGGGCGAGGGCGAGGCGGAGGGTTCGGTGCGCGACTACTGTACCAAAGAGGGCGAGCATACGTATCGCTGTAAAGTCTGCTCTCGGGTCTATACGCACATTAGCAACTTTTGCCGGCATTACGTGACATCGCACAAGCGCAACGTCAAGGTCTATCCGTGTCCGTTCTGTTTCAAGGAGTTCACGCGCAAGGACAATATGACGGCGCATGTGAAGATCATACACAAGATTGAGAATCCGTCGACGGCGCTGGCCAATGTGGCGGCGGCCAGTTTGGCCAATCAATCGCTGGGCGTGGCAGCGGGCAATACGGCCGCGCCGCCAGATTTGAGTGCACAGAGTTCGAATCAATCGCTGACAGCGACTAACAATGCGTTATCCACCTCATCATCGTCATCGACGTCGTCGTCGAGCGGTTCATTGGGGCCGCTGGCAACCGCGGCAGCGGCAGCGGCTGCTGCAGCGGCGCAGTAATCTCCCACGCATAAAAAAAAAATATATATATATATATATATATATATATAGAAACAGCCGCAAATTCCAAAATCCAAACAATCAAAAAAAAAAAAAAAAAAAAAAAATGTGAAAAATATATAAAAGTCGAGGGCAAGCGCCAGGCGCTAAATGTGCCTTATGTGCTTTATCATAGCGGAATCAGAGAAGGAAAAAAAATATATATAAATGGTATTTATATATATATATATATAAATGTGTATAGAGAGGCCTTTCAACATTGCAGATTTGTTAATTTTTGTTTTTTAGTTATTTAAACTTGACAGCATGAAGTTTTCTCTGTTGAAATGTTTTTTTTTTTTCACTCTCTCTATATATAAGATATATATGTATGTATAAAAATATATATGTATATATCTATCTATATACATATGAACTTTTCTTTTATAATTTTTTATACGATCTTTTGTTGTGCAATTATTTTCAATTAGTTTAAACATTATCTAAAACAAAAAATAGCACTTAATCAAAAAAAAAAAAAAAGGTATAAATATATATATTATATGTAATATTTTTAATTACCCTAATGTAAACAGCAAAAAAAATTACTTATATATAATTTTTTAATGAATGCAGCACCGCAGCGGCCTTATCAAGCATATAAAAACTAAAAAATATAATATTTAAATTAATTAACTAAATTTTAGTTAATGACAAAAGCTAAACTAAATATATATATACATGTATGTATGTATATATATGTAAACATATTTAAATATACATAACTTTGGTATGCCTAGCTATAGCTCTATTAATTAATTTATATATACAATATGCATATGTATATACATATACATATATATATAAATATGTATATATATGTATATCTATAAACATAATGTACTACGTTTAAATGTTTATAAATATGTGTGAATCGTGCGAGCTGCGAGGCTCAGCACAGATCTACCTTGTTGCCTTCAAATGAAGCTAGTTGAAAGAAAAAAGAAAACTATATAGATTGGTAACGCCGCTATATAGCAGCCCAATCCAAATCGGAAAGAAATCTGTAAAAGTCAGCCGCACAGACTCGAGCCGAAAGATTGCAAATGTTTCGCTTGGGTTTGGTGTGAGCTGCATTAAATGTTTATAAACAGAAACAAAAAAAAATATATATATTTTATATAACATAATAATTATTGATTAAATATGATTATGTTTATGTTTACGTTTATAACAAAAGAAAAAACAAAAACAAAACAAAACAAAAAACAGAAACAATATCTAACTAACGTAGTCTAAAGACCAACTAAGCAAATAATTTATCTATCTATTATTACTTAAAAAAAAAACAAAAACAATTAAAATTTATGTTGTATATCTCGGAGGCTTAAATTATCGCCAAAGAAATGAAGCAAAAGCAGAAAATAAAAATAAAAATAAATACAAATTGAATGCAAAAACAAATACAAAATCAAGTTAATTCAACAAAATAGCAGCAAAATATGAACACGATCTCCATAAAAAAAAAAAAACAAAAACAAAAATAAAAACTAAAAAAAAAAAAAATACAAAAACTTGAAAAAGCAAAGAGAAAAGAAAATTGAATTTGATTTGAATATGTTGCATTGCAAAATATCCATAAAAAGTAAATGAAAAACAGCTCCAATTTTTGTTAGCATCAAGAAAAAAAAAAATATATAAATAAATAAAAATGTAATAAATAATTTAAAAGAAAACCATTATAATTTATTAAATAATAATTTGTTTTTAATTCTTTATTTAGTGTTAGCTAGTGCAATTTAGTTAAGTTAACGTAAAACTCTTTCCACCAATTCAATAACTATGGCTAACCCAACAATACACACACACACACACACATACATATACCATATATCTATATATCTTTTGGCATTATAACAGTTATATATACATATATGTACGTATATATTCACGCATATATATTGTATGTATTTATATTTTAACTTTTATTTTAGTTAACGTTTTGTATGTTTGTTTTTTTGGCCCACATCAAAAGAAAATAATGAGGTACTTTCCCCAACAAATCGAAACAATTTAATTTCCAACTCGAAAAACTCTTATTTTTTACTATTATTACTATTAATAATTATTATCAGACCTTCCATAATATTATTATTATATTATAATTAAACAGTCATGCTTTTGATGCCCAAAGAAAACAAAAGAAATATAAATAAAATAAAAAATAAACATAAATAATTACATTTAACACAATTTGTTTAAAGGCTAAAGAATATCTGAACTATATATGTATATGTATATATATAGTGCTAAACATGCATAAATAAATCAATTAATTGGACAACAATTAAGCTTGTAAAATTAATCAACATTAGTAAATCACGCAATATTATTCATTACAACAAACAAAAACATAAAAAAATACATTTTGTTATATTTTATTACGAAATACGATAAATGATTATTATTATTATTATATATCGATTAATTGACAAATGTGAAGAGAAATAAAATACACACACACAACAACAACTAAACAGTTTTGTAAAAGAAACAAATTCTTTGCGTTTCATTTTTGTTTTTCAAATTAATAGAACATTTTATTTTTATCAAACATTTTTTATATAGCGCCCGATCAAATTTCAGATTCAAAACGATGATTTTTTTTTTTTTTTTTAAATATATATAAATATGAATTGAAATTAATTAAGCTTTACTCATTATTAGCTTTCAGTTTTTATTTCATTTTTGAAATGTTTTCTTATTGAATATGTTTTTTATTTATTTATTTTTTTTTTCGTATTTCACAAGATAATCAAAGAGTATAAATTGTAGTGCAATTATGTGTATAAGGTTGTAAGGAATATCATAAAATCATATATCATATATATATCTGATCAGCATTGATAGTCAAGATTTGTAAAAACCTACTTATAGCATAGTTATAGATATTGCGGCGTATCCTTACTTAATATTACTTCTACCACATACTGCTTATATATGTAGTTAATTTATAATTTCTATAACTTTCTCTTTTATTTAAATTTATAGCCACGCCCGAGCTCTCGCAGCGTTTGTTTGGCTCGACATCCACGCAAATCTCCACGACGACAGAGACGTCGCCATCTGCACGGGAATCCTGCGATATGGGCGGCACGGCACCTTTGCACCTGCCTACCATATTGGGCTTGAAGATACGTCCGATTAATACCAGCAATCAATCGCATTCACAGTCACAGTCGCAGTCACAATCGCAGTCACAGTCACAGTTACAGTCAAAAGCTCTGCAGAACAACAGCAACAACAACAATAGCAACATCAATAGCAATTCGCTGCTCAAGCAGCAGCTGCGTGGTGGCCCAAAGGATCCGGATACGTTGGTGTCGCTGGCGCTGCCAACAGCCTCCATCGAGGAGCCCAACGAGCAGGAGAACAGCTGCAGTGCGCTGCAGTCGCTGGCCAATGCTGCAGAGCGACAAGCGCAGCAGGCGTCCGGCAGCAGCAGCAGCGGCAACAACAACAACAACAGCAACAGCAGCAACAACAACAACAATTCCAGTCTGCATCAGCAGCTGCTGCTGCACATGGCTGCCACGGGCAATCCGTTGCTCAAGTCGGACTTTTATCAGGCGCAACAGCAGCCCCCGCAAGCGCCCGCAACGCCGCCCCCGGCCGAGCCCAGCTATGCGGAAGAAGATCTCGAATTGCTTTGTGTGGCGGATAAGAGCGACGAAACGGATCATGAGCTGTTGACGCTAGCCGACGAGAATGCCGGCCTGCCCGGCTATACGCCCGCACATGAATCCTTTGAGGAGCCGCTGCCCACCAACGAGCGCAGTCCGCCCCGCTCGCGCGCCTCCGGCACGGCCAAGCGGCCCATCCAGCGACGACGTGTGCGACGCAAGGCCCAATCGACGATCGACGATCAGGCCGAGCATCTGACGGAAATGTCGGTGCGGGGCTTGGATCTGTTTCGGTATGCGAGTGTGGTGGAGGGCGTCTATCGGTGCACCGAGTGCGCCAAGGAGAACATGCAGAAGACCTTCAAGAACAAATACAGTTTTCAGCGGCACGCGTTTCTCTATCACGAAGGCAAGCACCGCAAGGTGTTCCCCTGCCCGGTGTGCTGCAAGGAGTTCTCCCGGCCGGACAAGATGAAGAATCATCTGAAGATGACGCACGAGAATTTCACGCCGCCCAAGGACATCAGCGGCTTCAGTCCGCTCAAGTATCTGATCTCTGCGGCAGCAGCGGGCGACATGCACTCCACAATCTACCAGCAACAGCAGCAGCAGCAGCAGCAACAGCTCGAGCAGCAGCAACAACTCGAGCAGCAGCAACAGCAACTCGAGCAGCAGCAACAACTCGAGCAGCAGCAGCAACAACAGTTGGAGCAGGAGCAGCTGCTGTTGCTGCCTGATGTCAAGCAGGAGCAGCCGGAAACCGAACAGCAACTAACTTATTCAGCACCTGCCACGCCCACAACAGCAGCGGCCGCAATGCTCAGCTTGCAGCATGACGTCATCATCAAAAATGAAATACAAATCTCGCCATCGCCATCGCCCTCACCGCCAGCCATGTACGGAGTGGGGGGCGAGGGCAAAAGCCTGACGCCAGTGCCCACAGGTGTCAACTGAGAGGGCTGGAAAGGGAGGAGAGAGTGAGGAAGGCGATGCGCCAGTAGAGGGGAAGCGTGATAGACAGAGAAAGACAAAGCGGACAGACGAGAGAGTATCAGAAAAGCAAGAGCAAGGAGATAGAGAAGAAGGAGTGTGCAAGAGATGAAATAGAGTAAGAGTGAGAGAAAAGAGAGCGTGCCTTAAACAAAACACACAACTGTAAAATACTAAAATACTTAAAGCTAAGCAATTTTCAGCAGCAGGGGCGTAGACCGAAAGGGCAATCAAATGAATATTTAAAACTCAATTAAACATTTAACAATAATGATATACGATATGCAATATGATATTTATGCATTTATCTAGGCGAGCTTTCCTAGAACATTATCCGGCTTACGCCCCTGGTCAGAACTCAAAACGAACTCAAACGCATAAAATCTATAGTTAGATATATATTTATACACATAGCTATAGATGCAGTTATAGTTAATAGTTAATACCAATCCTTAAGGACCTTTAGTGCACATCAGATAGCTAAATTCGTTAGTTAAGCAATAAATATTTACAAAATTAGCAATAAGCTCAACAAGGTTCCGTCCATGAAAAAGCCTTACGTTTTAGATATTAACGATATTAGTGTACTTAATAATTATTTAGTCTTAAGTCCAAATGCAACTGATTAACTAGTAGAAAATTTCTTAATATCCACTGCCTCCTAAACATTTTTAACTTTGATCTAGCTCGGATTTAAATTATTACAATTGACATTTCTGTGTCTTACGGCAAGTGGACTGAATTTACTTTAAACTCTGTTTAAACTTATTCATTCATTGTGAAGCAGCTACGAGATGAACGAGTGAATTTAGTTGTTATAGTGAAGCAAAGTAGTAAATGAAGATGATGCACTCGCTACATAAAAGCAATCGTTAATCCACTCACTATACAAGATCGACGAGTAAATTCATTCCAGTGAACTGACCACGCCTTAAGCAGACTGCTGAGTGTGCTTAAGGAGCCAAGGAGTGGGCACCCTCCAACTAAATTGACTCGCTTCTTTCTAATCGTTAGGTTAATTTTTTTTTTGTTTTTTCACTTTTGTTTATTTCTTGTGTGATTTTGTTGAACTGTAGTTTGTTTAGTCCTTTATTTTTTTATATTGTTGTACATAGTATTACGTTCGAATACTCAAAGACCTTAGAATAATGGGTGTGTGTGGTCTATTGGTAATACAAGAAACCGAAAACCCCACTGAATTGGCTAATTGTGCAATTATCAAAAAACAAAAACAAACAAAAAAAAAAAAAAAAAACAACAACAAAAACAGATCATAATGAAAATGATAACTATGTGGTGTCTGGCCTGTCCGATCCATGTATGTGTTGTAAACTTAATTAACGACTACTTAATTATGCTCTAGCAGACTTATTAGCTTTTAAGTGTAGTATATATATGTAATTGTAGCATATTTTGTCTAGTTACTCTATAGTGTATGTATGTATAACTCGTTTCTAAGGCATTGTCGAAATGCGCAACGGACTTCCAGTGAATAGTAACTGATATTCTTACGTGAGCTCAACAATGGATACTAAATCACCAACACGCTGTTACTCAGTTGATTGCCTTAGTGTCTTACACTTCCACACAAAATGTACGCACAAAAAAGAAAAACAAAGTACTCGGCATTTCATATTATGTATTTTTTCGATATATATATACATATATATATAAATATACATTTACTTAAAGCAATCATTACGACTTAAACTGTCAATGCGCTCAATAAATAGATTTTATACAATTTGTAAATTTCAATTTCTTTTATTCAAATTATTAATATTTTTAAATGTTCCCGTCGAGAGAGAGCCAAGGACTAAAGGATGAAGGAAGAAAATGAACAAATTCCTTGCTGGCGCCATCTATTGCAAGATAGAGGCAACTGTGGAAATTTGTAGCATACTTAAGAGAGTAACGATTGCTACATCAGCCGACAAAAATGATCAAAAATAATGCATAAATATATTCAGTTTTGTCACTTATATTATTTAGGGTTAATTAAAATCTTAGTCTAACAATTATTGATTATTGGCACGACGATACCAGAAACGTGCACGGAAATCATCGGAGCAGGTGAGAAAAGCTGGCGCATTGGGTGAATGGGTTATGTAGCGCACTGGTCCGTTGTGACCCAGAGAGTTGAGCGTGAGGCGACAGCCATTGCGTGAGTTCCACGAGCACAACGACGTGGTCGCCTCATCGGGGAACAGAACATAGTCCTCGGTGTGATTGAAAACAGCTTCCGCTTGATGCTCCTGCTTGCCGGTAGTGCCAGCGCCCGTATACGTTTGTATGGGTCGACTGGTGCAAAGCTCCCACAGATAGACAATTGAATCCATGCCAGATGAAAGCAAATACTAAAGGAAAGATGGTTATATACTATGATACCAAATTATCTATGCCGCGTTATGTACTTACCTTTCCGTTTCGCGTAAACTGCAAGGAGCAAATGGCTGCTCCACTGTGTGCTTCAGCAATTGTGTTGATGCAACGTCCGCTGATGCCATCCCAGATTTTTATGTCGCCATCGAAGCTGCCTGTCGCATAGAGCTTTGCTGTGGGTGAATATTTGACACAGGTGACGCCCGCTTTGTGCTGTTGCGATGGAATGGCGCTAACGAAACACTGTGTTGTGTGCACATCGTAAACACGCAACACATTATGCTCTGTGCCAATTGCTATGTAGTCGCCAGTTGGATGAAAGGATACACATAGTACCGGCTCGCAATCGGTGAGCACTTTGTGCGCCTTCTTTACCGACGGCTTGGCAATGTCGAAGAGTTTGACGGTGCCATCGCGCGATGCTGATGCTAGAATGTGCTCCTTGGGATGAAACTCAAGATACGACACCTCATCTGTGTGATCGTAAAGGGTGCGTATAACTGGATGGCCCTGTTGCTCGCGCCCCGGCTCGATGTCCTCTGGAGCTGATTTTGCCAACATGCGCTCCACATCCAATATCTTAATACTGGCATCCACACTGCCCGTAGCGACCAAGGAGCCATCAAAGCTGAAGGCACCGGCACGACAAGCTTGCTTGTGCGAAGTCACATAAGCGGTTTCATAGGAATGCGGCTCGGGAGCAAGTGCCGACGCTTCTGGCTCGAATTCTAGATCAATACCTGGCAGCACATCATCCGTATTGGTTTTATCCTTATCCGACATTGACTGCATGCCGGATATCATGACATGCAGCAGGCGCTCGCTTGGAGCACACTGATCTGCCTTGACCAGCATGGACAGCTCCATGGCGAATTTCTCTAAGCCATCGTACATTAACTGGCTACACATGAATAATATTAATAAGTAATGGGGCTTATAAGCGACTAGTTTTAGCTTACCTTATCATTAACCGGTATAATATTTCCCGGTTTTTAACCAAATTATGCGGATCCAAAATTTCGTCGCGCATCTTTCTTTATAAATATAAAATTAGTGATGAACAAAAATATCAAAACATCGCCATACCGACATTTGCCGGCGTTTGGCTGTCGTGCATTTCGATTTGTATCGATATGTATTTCTAAATCACACATTAAATATCGTGCCGCAATCCTAATATCGATAGCTAGCTATTTCGATAGCCCACAGCTGCAACACGTGCAATTGTTTTGTTTTCATAGAGTTCATTTTTAACAAGTTAACAGACAAACTATGAAAATTCGCAAGAATCATGTGCGTAAGCGTTACCGCTACAATGTCAATCGAAAAACGATGAATAAAACAAGGAAAAACACTGGAAAAATCAAGGAGTAAGTATGCTGCCACGCGATTGTTGACATTCAAAACTTTACATGCGCGCTTTACAGCCCTGAGATGAAGAAAATGTGGCTAGAAGGAAAACGCGTGGGCACCAATTTCAGTGAAATGGGCCTGGCCCGTGATCCAAACAAGGCGGTGGGCGTACCAAACTACAAACGCGAACGGCTGGAGGCTGTTAAAATTGTAAATGGCTTTACTGAGGAGGAGCTAGACGACGACGAAATGGCCATTCTGGGTTCTAAGAAAGACAAAACAGAGACCCCCAAACCAAAGCGGGGGCATATCGTTCAAGAGCTCGAGCAAATGGCAATCGATCGAAGAGCTGATCCAGAGTTCAGGTATGCATATGGTTAAAATACGTGTACGCGTTGTATTATTTACCTTTCATACTATATAATTATAGATTACCAAAGGGAGTGGTAAAGGAACTGTCATATTTCCTTAATAAGCACAAATTCAACTATAAGGCCATGGTGGCAGATCGTCGTAATCATGGTCAGTGGACGTGGAGGCAATTCCGCTTGAAAATACGCAGATTTATGTCTATACCAGAGCAATTTAATGAATACCTGGAGCAGAACAAACTTCCCATAAATGTTAAACCAGATTGGCCAGAATACGAGTCGGACAGTGAATGGAAATAACTGTCAATGTATAGAATATAGAATATAAAATATATATAGATCATATAACATATACAAAAATATAAAAAAAAATTTCAGACAGACCCTCGATTTTCTGTTTAGACTATATTTAAGTAAATTACACAGATTAATTCGAGCAAACTGAATATTTAATTTGCACGACGTTTTTCATAAATGTCCTTTCATTATACAAAATTCAAGTTTCATAAACATTCTGACGTGTGCTCGACATAAATTTAATATTATAGTCAATTAATTATTTAAGCCCTCTAATTAAATTGAGTATGAGGATAATTGAGGAATAAGCTGTAATCAAGTGTTCTACCGTCGCACTGCATACCAAAAATCGAACAGCTGACAGCAACGTTTAGTTAACGGTAAGCTCTCACATAATCTCTTCTTCTTGCTGCGCTAATCACACATGCATTGTGCTGTTAATTAGCATTGACTGTTCAAAATTGCCCGCAATTTTCAATTTGCCATCCCATATCTATCCCTTGCCCCATTGGGTTGGCTACTCTGTCTGTCATTCGCCGTTGCATCATCGTGCATCGGTTGTCGGGTTTCGGTCTATTCGTCAACCGACTGCTTGCCTCTGCTGATTTCGGTCTTTCCGTTTTCTGGTTTCGAGGTAAGTGCACGCACATAGGAGGTCCGTGCAGCTTTCTTAAAATCCTTAAATAACGTTTTCACTAATAACCATCGATTAATTATTTGTGTGTTAAATGACTGCAAAGTGCTAGTGTTTATTCAAATGTTTATTATTGCTGCGTATTTCGAGCAGTATCAACAGTAAAAGGAAGCTTGAATTTCGCGAGTTTACCGGCCGGTGAATCAACTCTGAGGTTTTGCATAATACATGTGTACATGAATGCTTATTTTCGCATGTAACGGTATCTGTGTGCATGTGCACAAATTTTATTATTAACAAAAATAACAAACATTGATAGTATGGAATTTGCACACAGAAAATGAGTGAATAGAATTTTTCTACCTAACGGACATTTATGCACACATACATACATACATACATATGTATGTATGTATATTCATCCATAAATATGTATGTATGTATAAGTATGCCCAGCGCTCTGGTAAATTCCAAAATGGCGGTCGTGGCTGTAGAAGTCTGTAGTTGCTCATGTGTTTGTGTTTGTGTGTGTGCGTATGCTTGCCACACAGTTTATTGCCAAATTTAAAGTGCTCCATACATATGTATGTACATACATATATACATATGTACATATGTATGCATGTGTATTTCTTGAGATTTCTGTGCAATTCCGTTACAGTACTGCTGAGTGAGCGAGACCAACGGCAAAGTATTTTTACATTTCCCTTTAAGGTTCTTCTTCTTTTTAATTTGCACTTGTGTGCCAATGAATATACATACCCATGCACACATACATGTGTCGTTAAAAATAACTAAAGAAAAAGCGCAAGTAAAAATTGTTTCTAGGCTAGAAAATAAATCACGCTAAAGAGCCAAAACAAACACATACACAAACATGCGGACACACATGCATGCACATCATCCGCATGTATGCATGTATGCATATTTGTTTCCTTGTTGTTTTTGCAAGTTTATCCAAGACTTCGGAGACCAACGGAAACGATGAGCAAGTGCAACCCGAAGCAGCGGCATTTATGGCTCTGCATGCCAGTGTGCGTATGCGTGTGCTAGTTCTGCGTATGTGTGTGTGTGTTTGTGTGCAATTTTTCACCCTTTCGACTCGTGAGCAGAGAAAAGAGCACACGAATGCCGCAAATGCCGGCGATGAGCAAAAGCTACAAATACCGTTGCAGTCTCTCTTTGCCAACAACATTGATTTTCACCACCTTCTTTCACTCCTTCTGCTTCACGCTGCCTCTTGAAATAAATTGAGTTATAATTGTTGTTAAATTATTCTTGTGCTACAACAAAGGTATTGTCAGCAAGAGCTATTCATGGCTTGCCGCCACCTGTATTTTCTTTTGAGGCAGCCCGTCCTCAAATGCCATAGACTGGACATTATTGAAATGCCCCAGGTGGGCCGGTGGGCCTGGTGTGTTGGTATTAGTGGGGCCTTTGGGGAGTGCATTCGGCAACGTCGCCGTTCGGCTCAGTCTCGCTTTTCAGCTCCAGAAGCTCTCGTCGTTTGTCTGGGTTCATTATTGATTTTTCGTTTCAACCATTGAGACTCTTTGCTTGCATACTTATTGCGTTCAGATTTTCCGCGATTGACTAACGTACAGACGTGTGTGGGCCCCAATTGGTAATATCATTGTATGGAACTCATAAATAAATAATATCACAAATATTAAAACATGTTCATTCAGTGTGCTTAACATATAACGTTATTGTGAAATAGTTAATACAGCTCCCCTCTCTTTTTTTTCAGTGCATCGCCAACTGAAGCGTTTGTGAGCAGCAAGTTTACATTTAAACCAATTTCCTGGTGAGTTTTACCTAGATTAATAATTATTTTTGTATATTTGTACATGTATATATTTACATATATACATAGACATAGACATGGGCCGACTTAAAAGCCGGTTAATTTATTAATTGTTCAGTACCAATTTTTGGTCTGATTTTTTTCCCTACTGAAATTTGCGAGTTAAAAGTTCTATACGAAAAATACATTTTGTTTTAATAAAGATATTAATAATTATAATTATTTAACTTAAAAAGCGTACACAAAAAGTATAATTGTATTATCATACATTATTGGGTAATTTTTCAAAAATTGTGTTTTCTAATTTTTTGTTTATATTTTAAAAAATCTTTTTAAAAAGTACCTTTGAAATAAATTGTTCGAATATGTATTGTTTTTTCGTAAGTACGTAAATTAAATGAAAATGTCAAATGTTATCAAACTTTCGCTGTACAGAGACAGGAACATAGCTGCAGCAGGGGCAGCATTTGTCTCTACACCGCGAACAGAGTCGCGCCCACACCTTAGCCATACATATAAATAAATACATACATCTGTACATATGTATGTACATGCGTTTATACATATGCAAGTCCTGGCTATGCTCATTCGTGTCCTTATAGCACACGCCTTTGCTTTTACTCTCTCCTCCACTCTCTCTCTCTCTCTCTCTGTTTCTCTATGATACTCACGCTCCAAATTTGATATATGTATATGTACATGAATCTACATATTTATATATGTGTATGTCGTTTGCCATGCAGGTTGTATCAAAAACTACAAACTCTAAAAAAGGAAGAACAAATAAGATTGTTAGAACTCAGAGACTCCAGAGATTTATCGCGTCGTTGATAACGTAGCAGCACCATGGGCAAGGAGAAGATCCATATTAACATCGTTGTGATTGGCCACGTAGATTCGGGCAAGTCGACCACCACTGGCCATTTGATTTACAAATGCGGCGGAATCGATAAGCGTACAATTGAGAAGTTCGAGAAGGAGGCCCAGGAGATGGGCAAGGGCTCGTTCAAGTATGCCTGGGTGCTCGACAAACTGAAGGCTGAGCGCGAGCGCGGCATCACCATTGATATTGCATTGTGGAAATTCGAGACGGCCAAGTATTATGTGACCATCATTGATGCGCCCGGTCACAGGGATTTCATCAAGAACATGATTACCGGCACCTCTCAAGCCGATTGTGCCGTGCTGATTGTAGCTGCCGGCACTGGTGAATTTGAGGCTGGCATCTCGAAGAACGGTCAGACGCGTGAGCATGCGCTGTTGGCCTTCACGTTGGGCGTTAAGCAGCTGATTGTGGGCGTCAACAAGATGGATTCGACGGAGCCACCCTATAGCGAGACACGCTATGAGGAAATCAAAAAGGAGGTCTCCTCGTACATCAAGAAGATTGGCTACAATCCGGCCTCGGTTGCGTTTGTGCCCATTTCGGGCTGGCATGGCGACAACATGCTTGAGGCATCCGAGAAGATGCCCTGGTTCAAGGGCTGGAGCGTCGAACGCAAGGAGGGCAAGACGGAGGGCAAGTGCTTGATTGACGCGCTGGACGCGATTATGCCGCCTCAGCGGCCAACTGACAAACCGTTGCGTCTGCCTCTGCAGGATGTCTACAAGATCGGTGGCATAGGCACAGTACCAGTTGGTCGTGTGGAGACTGGAGTTCTCAAGCCAGGTGGGAAAATCATTCAAGCTTATTTATTATTTCATAGACTTATACATCTGCTGTTTGGTTTCAGGCATGGTGGTAAACTTTGCTCCCGTTAATCTGGTCACTGAGGTCAAGTCCGTGGAGATGCATCACGAGGCATTGACCGAGGCTATGCCGGGCGACAATGTCGGCTTCAACGTTAAGAACGTCTCGGTTAAGGAGTTGCGTCGTGGCTACGTGGCTGGCGATTCGAAGAACAACCCACCACGAGGCGCGGCCGATTTTACTGCTCAGGTGGGTGGTAATTTGATTGGGATTGCAACAGAAATTGAATTCAATATGATTTTTTGTTCAGGTAATTGTGCTCAATCATCCTGGGCAGATTGCCAATGGGTATACCCCTGTATTGGATTGCCACACGGCACACATCGCATGCAAGTTTTCCGAGATCAAGGAGAAGTGCGATCGCCGTACGGGCAAGACCACCGAGACCGAACCGAAGGCCATCAAATCTGGCGATGCGGCCATCATATTGCTGGTACCCACTAAGCCATTGTGCGTTGAAAGCTTCCAAGAATTTCCGCCGCTGGGAAGATTCGCTGTGCGCGATATGCGTCAAACTGTAGCGGTCGGTGTCATCAAATCGGTGAACTTTAAAGAAACGACCTCGGGCAAAGTAACAAAAGCTGCTGAGAAGGCACAGAAGAAGAAATAACTAGGGTGTCAGCAGACCTGTAATTCAAATAACAACATCAATAATAACAACAACACTCAAACACTCAAACAGCAAACGGCAAAAGCAACAAAACACTTAAAATTTATAGTATCTACACATCATAGACGAGCAAAACCGATGCAAGGGCTTGACACAAAGTCCGTGGCGTATAAAACTTCATCAACTAAAACTATTAACCGCTGCATTCATATATTATATAAAATTGAAGAACTATTGCAATTTATTATAAACACACACAGAATTTGTAGTGAGGCAATGCCAACAACAATGGTTCGAGCCACCCTCGCTGAACGTAACGAGGCCCAGACGAGTGGGCACATTGGTCACCTGGAATCATTCCCCCACGCGTACACTAAATCGATCGCCATCATATTCATAATCATCATATACTCTACCTATTTAAACTTGTTTCGCCACCGCAAATCGTTTCGCAGGAAACATTCCCGCATTCATCATAATAATAGTCAGAATGTATTCGCCACTGGAGTTTGCTGCTAGCCCGGCACCCCCTCTACACCACCCTCTCTACTTGCTCCTCATTATCACATACGCCATAATTTCAATCAATGGATTTTAAACACTTTTTATACTTTTGATAAGTCAGTCGGAGGCATTCGATTTAAAATCTATATATTATAAAAGTAACTTTCAGAATATAGTTTTAAACCTCTCTGCATCTTACCAACCTTAAAACTAAAGCTAAAAAAAAAAAAAAAAAAAAATCAAGACTACATTCGCAATGAATTCAAAATTTTTCCCAGAAGAAAACAAAACAAAAAAGACAAATGCTTAAGAAGTATTACAAAAATAATATTCATTAATACATAATCATGTGCGGTTTTGTAAACATTCTAAATGTTCTATTGAGCCTCATTTGGCATTTGCATGCTCTAATCAAATAAACGATTAACCACATAATAAGCATATGCGTACTTACATACATAATGCATTCATTGTCGTTACTATGAAACTTATAATTGTAACCCACAACAGAAAACAATTCATTGATACAGAAAATGTTGCTTAATAAACAAACATAAAATGATCTTTTAATGTATTAATTGAGAAAATAAAAATAAAGAATGCTTAACCGTAAAATACAACAAAAATACATAGCAAATGATTTATTTCCTATTTTGATCTGTAGCATAAATAAGAAAAGTTAACGAATGTTTGTTAGTTGTCGCAGAGTATTGTGAAGTCGGTTTGGTGTGTGAATTCAATTCACGAACTGAGCTTATTTCATAGACGATTGATTTTCGGAACTGGAACTCGTGAATTTAGTGAATAGTGTGGCAACTCTGTCATCTGACTCACAGGCGGCATTTATAAACAACAAAGCATCAAAGCTCAGCCGGCTGTGCTGAAATTTCCGATAAATTAAATTAAATAAAAAAATTCGAAGGCTGCAATTTATATTGACAACAATATATTATTTATAGCTGTACGAATACTTAGAAACCAATATAATCACAGATATGGCCGATCCACGTTTAAGGCAGCTAGTTATAAAAACGGGTGTTGTCAAGCGCCTGGCAAAGGAGAAAACTGTTTATGAAAAGGAAGTGAAAACCGAGTTTGCTCGTCTTGATAAATTCAAAACCGACGGCGCTGATGAGCATGTACTACGCAAGCAGGAAGAGGTGATACAGGAATGCCAGATGATGTTACCAGACTCAAAGCGAAGGTGACTCATAAAATTACACCACTCAGATTTAGTCAATACTAAATATGCTATAATTTTCATAGACTACAGAAGGAATTTGAGCTGTTGCAAAAATTTCTCCAGGATGAGCAGGATCTCAAAGAAACAGAGGAATACACAAAGGCAGCCGAGATGTTAAGCGAGGCAGAATCTATTCTTAAAGCATAGAGCATCAGCTGCTCCGATGCCGCCAACCACATTCTTCCCTGTATTTTATTTTTACTAAGCTACCCACTCTCAATATATGTATATGTATTTTGCGACGTTAACCAACACTAATATCAAATATGCCGCAAGGCCTCAAACTAAGCTAAATAAAGGCAAATGTTAATAATGTCATTGAGAATTTACAATTATTGGAGGCTGCATGCAATGCGTCACCAAACGATTTCGATTTGGAGCAATCTCGCCAATTGGAAAGACAAACTACAAAATTATTAGCGGAACTATCAGAAATACCATGTGAAAAGCTTGCGCGGACTCAACTGCAGCGTAAACAAAGACGCCAAAGGAACAAAAAGAAAACAAAGTTGCAAATTAAACTCAATAGGTCTATTACCAAGTCAGCTAAAGTAACCGGATCACTACCCACGGTGAATGCCTCGGATGAGGCACGCTTGACAGCTTCTAATCCAGCCGAACATATAACGCTCAAAAAACATCATGATTCGTCCAACATTCTGTACACATTAGACTTGCTGGAGAGATTGTACAAGGTGCGTGGCGGCAAAGGCAACTTGTGCGAAAAACTGGCCAGAATGCGAACAGTTTGGCGGCGTGTGCAGCAGGAGAGCATTAATACGATCAATCAAGAAATGCCCACCAACTGTGAGGCACAATGGTCTAAAGTTATTTTTGGCATCTCTTCGGTACCTTCAAAACAGGGATCATTAAAGAGCCCACGCAATATACATAATAATTCACAATATGTGGACCGGCGGTAAGCTCGTTTATTAGCCTCAAATTTTCGCCTAAATAAATAGTCATTTTACAGTGCAATTTGGGATTCGTATATAAGTTCTGGCAAAGTCGGCAGCAGCATACCCCAAGGATGGGTATTGCCTAGGGAAACGCCATCAGCTGAGTGGGCCAAATACAAGAGCGAATAAAACATGAACTAATAATGTATATAATGTGGAATTTTTATTCTTTAAAAGAACTGCATTAAGTCCTAAGTAGCAAACAGATCAATGCATTGCATTTGCATCTATTCGTAAATCCAGTCCTTGGCAGCTGGGGCCCAGGTGACAAGCTCCTTTTCGTTGAACCAGAGAGCGATCTCCTTTTCGGCTGATTCGACAGCGTCGGAGCCGTGAATGATATTGCGGCCGACTTGAATACAGAAATCACCACGGATGGTGCCGGGCAAGGAGTCAGCTGGGTTGGTAGCGCCCAACATTTGACGGCCGGTCTTGACCACATTTAAACCCTCCCACACCATGGGAACCACTGGACCAGAGCTCATGTAGTTCACCAAACCGGGGAAGAAGGGACGGGCAGACAGATCAGCATAGTGCTTCTCCAACAATTCCTTTTGAGCCTGCAATCAAATATGATGAACAAATGAATACCATACTAATGAACATCTAACATCCTCATGACCTCTAAAATTATATGCGTATATAGAATATAACCTCAACCGGTCATTTTCAATATCAGCAAGGGTAACCCGTTCGCATGTTGAGGTTAAGCACGAAGACTGAACACGCGTACTTATTGATTTCTTAATTCAATTAGGCGGCCGGCTTTACTCACCCACATGAACTTCATTGCTACCAATTTGAAGCCCTTCTGCTCAAAACGCTCGATGATTTTGCCGACAAGTCCTCTTTGGACTCCATCGGGCTTCACCATGATGAAAGTGCGTTCCTTGTTGGCGGCCATTGCGAATGAGAATAGAGAATAAAATGCCAAGAGTGAACCAATCATCAGTGTTGAGTTTTTCATTGAAGAAGTGTGCCCATATTGGAAAAACATGAATATACCAAACATCTAGTGTAAACAAGAGTATTTAATAAAATTTTATTTTAATTTGTATTAAAGTTAATTAAAGTAATAAGTATTACATAATAATATAATTATCTTTATAATATAATAGTATGTTAACCAATGCTTAATATTTGATTATTTGATTCTGAGTGCATGGAACTTGTTCAATTAGGTATATCGGTAGTTCTTATTTATTGTGAACGATTTCACCCATCTCTATCGTAAACTTAAATATCTAAAAAATTATTTTAGGCGATTCCATATAATGGTAAATATTTTAAATATTAAGTAATTATATTAAACTAAAAGACATTATTCTTTAGTTTTCATTGTTGCACAAAGAGGAGAATGCACATGACAACGCGCTCTGGGCATGCGCCTGGGGACGCGTGCCGGAGCCGGCATCTGAGGATGTGAGCGCTGTACAAGAGGAAGAGAATCAATTTGATTTTGAGAAAAAGGACAAGAAACTAACGGATTTCATAGTGACTGGGGGTCTGGACGATCTAGTAAAAGTATGGGATATACGTGAAGATAACACCTTGGAACTACGACACAAGCTAAAAGGCCATGCCCTTGGTGTGGTCTCTGTTGCCGTTAGCTCCGATGGCCAAAGTATGAAGCGCTAGTTCATTTAATTATTATTTAAGCTATAATTCAGAAAACATGATTTGACAGCAATTGCCAGCAGCTCGCTGGACTCTAGCATGTGCCTGTGGGATGCCAAAACTGGTGATAAGAAACATATGCTAACATTTGGGCCCGTAGATTTGTGGACCGTAGGCTTTTCGCCATGCAACAAGTATGTCATATCTGGCCTAAATGATGGCAAAATTTCAATGTACAGCGTGGAGACTGGTAAAACGGAGCAGGTGCTGGACGCCCAGAATGGCAAATACACATTAAGCATTGCATATGTGGGTAACTGAGATATTTCATAATTGTATTGAAATTAAATTATTCCAAATTGTAGAGTCCCGATGGCAAATACATTGCAAACGGTGCAATCGATGGTATCATTACTATCTTCGATGTGGCTGCTGGCAAAGTGGCTCAGACTCTGGAGGGTCATGCCATGCCTGTACGCAGTCTCTGCTTCTCGCCAAACTCACAAATGCTGCTGACGGGCTCTGACGATGGTCACATGAAGCTCTACGATGTGTAAGTAGTCGACTCTTAGTAAATCAGAGTTTATTGAATATATATTTAAAATTCTAGTGCACATTCCGATGTGGTAGGCACACTGTCTGGCCACGCCTCTTGGGTGCTGTGTGTATCCTTTTCGGAGGATGGCAAACACTTTGCCAGCTCGTCTAGTGATCGCAGCGTTAAAATCTGGGATACATCGGAGCGCAAATGTATTCATACTTTTACCGAGCACACAGATCAAGTGTGGGGTGTACGGTACAGCCCGAGCAACGATAAAGTAATATCTGCTTCAGAAGACAAGTCCTTGAACATTTATTACTGTCCACCGAACGCTATCGTGTGATACAAAAAATGAGTCAAGGCAATTTGTACAATAAAAGATAGGTTTAATTTAATAACAAGCATTTTAACTATGAAGACTGTCGATTCAATCGCTACCTAAATTTTGCTATTCTATTCTGTACTTGGCTTTTCTGGAATCTGTTTTTGATTAGTTTGCGTCAGCAATTTGTCCTTGTACTTTTGGTCAGGTATATGGATGTTAAACGTCTTGAAGTAGTACAGAATATTTGCTGTAAGTAAAATCAATTAGCTCTATATTTTAGATTGCAATATTTAAACCTACCAACATGCGCCTCCTTTAGTTTGTATTGGTCAGCTATTTTATTGGCTGTCCACTCTTCAGAATCTTGCTGATGGTCATTGATAAACTGCATCGCCTGTCGTAAAGTGCAACGTCCACTGGATACTTTCGTTGGCTCCATGTAGCCATACTCAAAGTCAGCCGGAGTGGTTCGCTCCAAAGGTAGCGGTCTGTCAGCTCCTTGGCGTTGCACTACACGTTGAATCTGAATACAGTATTTGGATTATAGTTAATATATTTCGCGATATATATGTCTCTCGTTTAACCCACAAATTGATCCTTTGATGTTACATAAACATCTTTTAGTCGGGTATCCAAGGTGGCGTCCTTTGTGTTTAGTTTGTTCACGAAGTCGGGATCCACTAAAATTCGAAGCAATAAAGCAATATTTAACAAAACCATTTATTACAGCTGCGTAAAGTGCTTACACTCCAAAGTTCTTTCCATGTCACGCAGATTCGACTCGTATTTTGGTGCCGGTGTGGGCTTCTCACGTTCCAGTACACGATGTGCCCGATTCTCCACATTGAAACGATTGGCTTTGCGAGCCACCATAGACATGACCTTACCCATTTCGTGATTGTTTTTATTTTAATTAACAATTATCCTAAACTTATCGACTTATTGCCACAACAATCAAGCATTTAGAAATTGGTTGCAATTTGTAAACATAACCAACAAAAGCAGTGCTAGAAAACAAGCGAAGACAGTGCTGCACAATGCTTTCGAGCAGTGAGTGCTGCAAACATAAACAAACCATTTGTGCAGCGCCGACAAGACTTGCTTATTATTTGATTTAAAAACAGAAAAGGTTAACAAAATGATGTCCCTGCGTCGCAGCTTCACGCTGTGCAACGCGAGAAGCATTCAACGGCTGAGCAGCTGCTATCAAAGCACCAAGTCCAAGCGGGCCGTGCAGGCGGAGCGGGTGGCACGATATAGCGGTGAATTTCCAGAGAAGCTACTCAGCAAGAAGCAGAAGAGCGTTTCTCACATGTACGTGGCCAATGCGCAAATAGCCGAACAAATCAACGATTATCTGGAGCCGCATCTGCGGCAAACCAAATGTGATACTGTAATGGAGCTGAATCCCGGACCGGGTCATTTCACGCGGCATTTGCTCGATCGAGAAACACAGTTTCGTAAGATCATTCTGATGGAATCTTTGGAATACTTTATGCCTCGGCTACAGGAATTGCATGCATTGTATCCGGATCGCGTGAAGGTCCGTCATAGTGATTTTATTGCTCTATGGAAGCTGGCTTATATGGATAAAATAGATAGTGGGACACGTCTGCTCGATATGTTAAGCGATGTGCCTCGAACCTCATTCAATGAAGGTAAGAGATTTCGATTAGCCTAATTGTACATTGCAAATAGATATATGTAAATCTTTCTCTGCGAAGATATCAACATGCTTGTTTTCGGTGCCGTGGGTTCATATGCGTTCTTCAAGCATTTGATCAACTCGCTGATATTCCAGACGAGCCTCTACAACTTAGGCCGATGTGAGATGATTTTAGCGGTGCCGCCGCCCATATATATTGTGAGTATATACCATTCTCTTTTATTTTATTTCCTTATTAATATTTACTATTACAGCATTTGACTTGTTCGAACAAGATCGGTTATCTAATCTATCGCTCAGCCTCGGTGCTATTTCAAATACTGTTTGAGCATCGTTTCATAGCCAAGGTGCCTCGCGAGACTTTCCTGCCCGTACAGGCCGACTATAATCTGTCTAAAAGCAGTAAATTGGCCAAGGTCAAGTCAATCAATCCGGAGTATTTGTATTTGGTTAAATTTGTGCCGCGTCGTAATCTGCATGAGATATGCCCAGTTCAAGATCTGCCGGCCCTCTGGTTTTTTATAAAGCAAAATTTCGTCAGTCGTCGGAATCGTATCATACCTAATATGGAGTAAGTAATCAGGAAAGCATGGGAGCGTCGTATATTTACCAGTTCCATGTCTTTTAGAAAATGGGTACCTGGCTGTGGACCAAGGCTGATAATCAATCAAAATGCTACAGAAAGAGCCAGGCCTATCTACGAAGATGAATCTGTCAAGCATTTGCCTCCATTTTCGATGCAGAGTACCACCATGAGTACACGAGATTATTATCCCGGCATTAATATATATACGCAGTTTGGCGATCTGACACCAAGTCAAATGCTCACGTTATTCGCACAATTTCGCCAATGGCCTGAATATACCGAGAGCTCGTTCCTCGCCTCCATGGAGAATACATTGCTTAAGCTGGAGTCGGTAAACGATGAACAAGGCTTAGAAGATGGCGTTAATCTAGTCGAAGAGGATGACATTAGCACCGAAGGTGTGGATGAAATACTTGAGGCTACCGGTGAGCCAGTTCCAGAGCCACCAAAGTCTCGTAGTAAAACCAAATCCACACCTTAAATTCGAGAACAGCTCGATTTACACATGTACATATTTAAGTTATTGTTATTGTTGCTTTAAGCTAAAAAATTTTAAATTCATGTTGAGTATTTATTGACCTAGCCCACTTTCACGGAGCAGCCGTGCAGCGCCCTTGGGCAAATAGCCGACTTCCGCGCCCACATTTCTTAGCCAAGTCAATGTGGTATTCTGGCGGAGCAACTGAATTGTTGGGGTCATCTAAGGAGAATCGCGTTTCCAGCTGAGTCGAGAGCTGCACACAATCCACCATAAGAGTCCTTGGATTAACGCCCAGCACATAGGTGTATTCCTGTTTGGGGCAAGGATTTTTATTTTGATTCATGCTGCCGAATTCGAAGCACTTGTCGCGTATCATAAAATGGCCATCCTGGTGACATGGATTATTGACGCATTCGGGTATAACTTTCTCTTTGTACAATACTAGTATCTGGCTATCATTGCAAGGCCCTTGCCTATATGCTGGATAACAGGCATCGCTTTCCGGATGATAAAGAGCCGCTGTTCATGTAATTACACGTTTTAAATAATTATTATTGATATTATGTCATCGCTATATGGACACATACCTGGTGCGCAATCGCATATCCAGTCATTAGGCTGATCTCCAGGGTACAGAAGCTGGTAGCGGGCGCAACGAGCGGGCGAGTATAGCGGCTTGCGACCCTAGAGTAAGCGCAAGAAAGAGAGAGAGAGAGAGTGTGTTGTGTATAAATCTCATTTGTTTGATGTTAGTTTTATTTGTCTTATCAGCTGTTGAGGTCTTGTTGGATCGCCTACCGCCAGATTACTTTTCTGCTTATCGATGTCCGCATCCTCCACATAGGCAACTTGAGCACAGCCTAATCCGATGATAACCGTGAACAAGCCATAAAATAACACAAATTGCCACTGGAACATGTTCGTTTTCATTTTGACTCTTTATGCAAATTAAAATGCCTCTGTTGATGAGCTTTGGCGCGAACTTTGGTAAAATTTCGAATCCGACGTCCACTCGCTACAGAGCAATGCATAACACTGAGCTGAGGCTGGGGAGCACAGAGAAATAGCTCCAAAGCTGAGCTCCATTCATTCAATATTCGCTCAGTACACATGTTAAAGATCATGTTAAAGGGTCAGTGTACATGTCCAAAATGTTATTACTCGCGAGAGTTGCCAGGCTACTATATAAAATGACGCATCGCAAGCAAAACAAAAATATATGGAAAGTTATATTTTAACAATAATACCACACTATTATTTTGAAATATTACCAAATTTGAAGCCTTTTCTACAATCCCCTCTAATTAACAATAATGCGGTGCACCTAAACAAATTCCAAAAAAAGGCTGTCATACAGTGTGACAGCATACTTGGCAACTCTGTCACTACACCTTCAGCTGTATCTTTGTATACATATCAATAACACAGAAAGCAGCAGAAAAATCTTTAAGTTTTATTTTTCCAAGGTACAGGCAAACTGAACATAAAAAAAAAAAAATGGACGATGAAGAGACTGCAGGTAGATGTAGGGAAATTTGACGTAGTTTAAGAAATTTCTAAATGTGAATTTACTCTAATGCGCAGAAATCGATGAGACCTCATCCAGCACAAACACAAATACAAATGCAACTGCTACGGCAACGGCAACCGAAGCTGAAATGCATGTTGAGTTAGGACAAGACGAGGAAATTCCACAAAGCAGCGGAAACGGAGCTGAAACTGGAGCTGGAGATGGGGGTGTACCTAGAGCTGAAGCTGGAGCTAGTGCAATACCTGCCGAGGCAACGGCGCATGTGAGTAGTCGTGTGAGGCTTGAGAATATGATTGAGGAAGTGGATAATATGTTCGAGGAGGTGAGTGAGCTGATGGTCGATGTCACTGACCTAATGCGTCGCGCCAACCAACTAAGGGAAGACACTGGCACGGGTGCAGTACCGCAAAATCCAACTGTGGCCACAAATACAACTCCTCCCGATGAAATTGAGGAGGAGGTGGAGGGCCCAGAGCAGCATGCAGAACTGGCATTGGTCAACAACGACAGTCCAAGTCGGGCTAGCATGAGCTCTAGGCACAGCGGGAGTGATATGTCCCTAGACAGTCCAGGCAGTGAAGGTTAGTCGGATATCATTACAAGACGAAATCAAATTGCATTTTAATATTAAATGTTGATACAGACGACTCGGATGCGGAGGCTGTGCCACGTTGGATGATACCGGCGAATCGTGTCCGTTCAGCGGTGGATATGTTGGTGTCTCAGGCTCGTAATCGTGATGGAGGTATTGCAACACTGTTACGACGTGAAAACTTTTTACAGCGTGTGCGTAGCATGGTTTTTAGCCAGGATCGCATTCGTGGCAGGGCGAGCGATGATGCTAACAACGCTGATGTGATCAATACTGTTCCAGATGATATATCCGAAGCATCGCCGCCGCCACCCTTGGACGTTGACATGGAAGAGGGAGTACGTTTTGACACAAATCTGCCGGCAGAACATTCATATTTCGGTACGAATCTGAATCGTGTTCCTGGCGTGGACTACTTAGAAGTGGGCAGCACCCATCGTATGCTGATATTCATGCACCAGCATATACTCTTCCCTGGCGAGGTGCTGCCCTTCATGATCGACGGCAGCATTATTGACGAAGAAATCGAAGATACGGGACGAGATGGTGTGATCTTCGGCGTTGGCTTTCCACTGATGCAGCCGCCTGACGACAACCCACACAAGCTCTACGGCGTCACCTGTCAGATCTATGAGAAAGGCGAGAGTGGGCGCCAGCATGTGTTTTACAAGTCACGCGCCTTGCAACGCATCGTCATCAACTGCGATGATATACAAGGGTGAGAATGATAGGCAAATGCTGGAGCTATGTATATTTTCTTGTTAATCTTCACATTTCTACTTTAGGCCACCCCAGTACATTGCAAGAAATCCGACCATGAAGTGTTACAGCAAGGTTAAAATATTGCCAGAGTACTTTCTGCCCGAGCCGCTTAAATGCATTGACATGGGCTCATTGAATCGTTTTCGTGATATACCATCCATGCAGGATAAATTTCGTCGCTTTCAACTTTCCACAACACCCTGGCCTGTTGAGGCTTGTGGGGAATACTCATTTGAACACATTGTGGAGAAGGCACGCCAAAAGCTAGAAATACATAAAATAGATACCATGCCAAAGTGTCCCATACAATTATCGTTTTGGCTTGTGCGCAATTTGCATCTCACGGAGAAAATGATGCGATTAACGTTTCTTACAGATTCTGTAAATATAAGACTGCAGATTATTGGCACCACCTTGAAGCACGAGTCGCTCTTCTATTGCCGTTACTGCAACAGTAGTCTGGCCTATTGCTCCGATCTATTTGCCATGTCTAAGCATGGCGTACAAACACAATATTGCAATTCAGGTTAGCTAATATATCGATGGAGTGTATCTATAACTGATGTCTTTTACTTTAATTCCAGCTGGCTATATACATGAGACAAACACAGTATATAGGGTCATCGCGCATGCAATTGGCTATAGCGGGGAACCATCCACCGAGTTTAGTTGGTTCCCCGGCTACCAGTGGCATATTATTATATGCAAGTTTTGTGCACAGCATGTGGGCTGGGAGTTTAAGGCAGTCGAACCCAATTTGGCCCCCAAAGTGTTCTTTGGTCTGGCCGGGTCTAGCGTTCGCATCGGTAAAACCAGCGAACGTACTCCAACGCATGGCAGCAGATTTGTTGTACGCAATTTATTACGCCTTGTGTCTAGAGAACTGGAATGAGGTTGGCGACTGGTGAAACGTATTGCCAGCTTCTGTGGTTGCTGTTGTCGTCGTTGTCGACGATCTGATGGACCCGCATAGTCTCTAAAGCTAAAATGTAGAACATTCAAATTCGTTTCACTATCTCGTCTAAATACTTATACATGAGGAATGCAAAAGTTATTGTCTTCAGTAATGGACAGGATTGTACACGTGCAAACATTAAGATTGATTTACCTACTTATATTAAATCTAATTCATATTTAAGACATTGGCGTGATTAATGTATTACTCTTTATTTTTTTTAAATCTAACTAATTGTTGTATTCTACGTAAATACATATATATGCATTGAAATCCCAATACATATGCAAATTCCTGTGGAATGGATTTCATTTAGCTCTTGAGCAGCACTGCAAAGGATGTGGACAGCTTCTGAAAGGTTAAATAGAGTCTAATTTGTATACATCTATTATAATATTTATAGGTAAACGCTTACGGCTTTGCAAAACGGACACTGGCCAAAGGATACTTCCAGAAATGTTTTGCCTTCGACCAGCGTATCGAACCATTCCTTCAGACAAGATGCGTGGCACTTCAGCACACAGCGAGAATTATCACAGGAGACAAGAGGCACCTCGCCGTTGTCCAGTCGATACTCGAAGCATATATTGCAACGCTGCTGTTCGTCGTCATCTTTCTTCAGCTCAGGCTCAGCGGGCATAGGAAAGTAACACAAATCGAATATGTGCAAGAGATTCTTGTGCATGTCCAGCTCAATATCCCAATTGCCGAGTCCATCGCTCAGCACGTGCCGTAGATGTGCTACCTCCTCGGTGGGTCCTATGATTTGCACGGCCATGGAGGCATAGCTAGCAAACGGATCAGCTATAGTTAGCTTGAGATATACACGCTCTTTGAGTGGAAACACACGTGTGTTATCCTTGGTGGTAATTGGACTCGGTTGCAGCACATCGCACAGCTCATCAATACTTGAGAAACTGTCATAGAACGGGCGCAAGTCCTCCAACAGCTTGAGATATAGATGCAAGATGTCGGTGAGTGAGTGACAGCTAGTTTTCAAAATATCTTCCAGTTGAACGCACTCGGGGAGACTATGTGCTATCAAATGCAACGACGGCAACTCCAATTCCAAATAATGCGCCTCATGTTCGGTAAAACCACAGAAGCGTATCCTCGTGAATTTATCATTCAATTGCAGACGATATTCTTGCGGATTGTGCAAATCCAGTATCTCCGTATATATATTACTTTTGTGTTGATTTGAAGTAACATCAAAAATTGGTTCTTTGGGTATAAGCTGTACCATATGCAGTAGCAGATCATCAAGTTGCCAATTCGTCTGGATCTGTATATTTTCGGTTGTATAGCGTTTATATTCCAAGTGCTCCAGTACGCTCAATTGAAAGTCGCGTAGTTCTGGAAAATGTGGTAAATAAAGTTTCAATCGTAGCCATTTAGCATTTATATACACAACTCCGTTAAGAACTACGATATTATCTTTTTTTCGCTCAAAATATAAGCCAGGATATTTTAGTGCCAACTGCCGCTTTAAATTAGCTTGGTCCATATGAATTTGAGATTGATTTTTATTATTATTTTCTTTTTTTAAATGATTGTAAACGAGCGACAGTGGTGTCTTAAAAAGTATGACCGTGTTAAGGCGCCAAGCAATCGATAAGATCGGAGCGATGTGGCGGCGGTTCGATAGTCTGCCTTCTGTTTCGATAATCATGTTAGACATTTGTCTGGCAATTTCAAATCATTGTTAATCTCGTCGATAATGATTCACGTAATATTAGTAAGAAATAGTTCACGCATTTAATCAGATGTGCCGGCTGTATTTACTCTCTACTTTGCCCTAATCAAAAACGCTTTCCAATAATGACTGCCCATTGCCACTAAGTAGGTGTTTACTTAGACTTATCAGTCTAATTTTATGTTATATACTGATTTTGACGAGACCCGGGCGGTCGTACACCTGCAGACTACATTGTATGTTCATCATTATCATTATCATTATGCCTATGGTTTTTTTTTTCATCTACTTTTTTAACACCTGGCCATCGATAGCAATATGCGTCGCGTTTGATAAACCTCACACAACTTGACCATCAGTCCCAAACCTTTGCTATTTAATGTTCCCCATTGAGCCAGTAGTTTCATTCACTGCTTTCAACTGTTGGTGGTTTTGTGTTGTGCAGCCTGCAGAAGCTTGTCAAACTACAATTTACTTCCAATTTCTAATTTACTCACAATGTTTCGTGTTGCTTTGCTGACAATTGCCTACCTGTGCGTCACCTGTGGCGCTACACCAGTCAAGGAATGTAAGTGAATTAAATTAAATAATTAAATTAAAAGCGCTAAAGAGTTGTATTTATCGGATTTTGTGTAAGCATTTGAAAAATTGTATAGTTTAATATATATTTTTTGTTAGGTTAGAATTTCCATCACACTGTACACTTAATGAAATTATAGGTGAATCCGGTTATAACGACTTCGCCTATTGCGCCTGGTACGCAAACAAACTTATATTAACAAAATTATAAGGCTATAACGTCTTCCAGGTATAACCAATTTTCTCATGAGCGTTGTTATAATCGGACACTACTGTATTTTCAAAACTAAAGGCCTTTTAAAACTATTTTTTGTCAACTACAGTTTTTTTTAAGACCACTATTCCTTAATCACTAATAGCACTCACCAGACAACACATAGACCGGACAACTAGTGTAAAAAGTCACTTTATATATACATAGATTGGTACTAATTATTAGCTTTTTAATTTTCAAAAATATATATAAAATGTGCAGAATACATATTATTAAATGTTTATAACAAACAATTAAATTTGGTCAGTGCTTATGAACTCGTAGCCGTACATGTGCTTAAAGCAATTCCCCCGAACTTTGCATTTTTGTCTTCTAATCAATTATCTAGTAGGAGGCATTTATTTTGTTGCTGATAAACAAATACGTTAATCATGCAATGAAACCAATTAAAATCAGAAAGTATATAATATTGCTAAGTATGTGCATATATGCGCATATAACTGTCAATTCATTATAGATAACGCTTATCACATAAGGAATGAAAAGCTTTCCGTTCACAAGACAAACTGTAGCATACTTTCAAGAGCCTTACTGATTTTTCTTGCTTTGCAGGTAAAAATAAACCAGCTCCACTTAGCGTTGACATCAAAGACTGCCCGGTACCGCCCTGTGTGGTCTACAAAGGTCAATTTGCTATTATGGATGTCCAATTTCTGGGTGGTAAGTAAGATTTCCCCATATTCTTTACATGCTTTACTTTACTGTAATAACTCTCCTTTCCATTACACAGACAAAAACAATATTGTGAGCATTACGTCAAAAGTACAAGCTAAAGTATTAGGCATGTATTTGCCATACGATCTGCCCGAAGAGATATCCAATGTATGCAAAAATCTGTTGTATGGAGCCATGTGCCCCATTGATAAGGACGAGGATGTTACGTACAGGTTCAATTTTTATGTAGAGCCCGTATTTCCCGAAATTACGGCCGACGTTACTGTTACACTGAACGATGCCAACGACAATCCGATTAGCTGTTTTATGGTCAGCTGTAAAATCCGCAAAGGCCCATCATCGCGACTCGAGCTAGAAGCAATCACTGGCGATACGTTGATTGCATAGAGCCGTTGTACTATACTACGCGACACTTCTGGACTAACTGAATTGACCATTTGGTCGTATGTTCACATTCTTTTCAAATAAATATCGAATGCTTAACTTTGTTTACCACCATCGACGTCATGGTTTCGTTTCGCCTTCCAGTGCACCGCCTAATCAGCTCACCTGATAATTGTGAGTTTGATGACGTTGTGATTTGCACTCGAATTATAAATTAATAATAATTGCCTGGGTAGCTCAAATGCTAATAAAATCGGCATTGATAATCATTTATTGACCGGCAGCAAGCTTCATGAATTGGCCATATGGTGCTACTCGAATCTGTTTGATATAATGGCTACGATTTTGATTGAGTGCAAAACGACACTGAACGAAATTAGAGGAGTTTTTAAATTAATTACTTTATTTGATTATAATTTTCGATGAGATTAAATACATTAGTATTTTTATTGAACATCTTTTGATTTGTAGTTCTACGAGGCTGTAATTATAGAGATCAATAATAATAATTATTCGTTTAATAGACCGAAATATAAAGACTGGGGAGCTTGTTTGAAGAGTTCTTTTAAATACCTTTTTCTTTTTATACTCATTTACGAAGTGAATTAGTATATTGGTTTTGTGCAATGTCCGTCTTGCTGTCCGTCCGTCTGTCCGTCCGGCCGTCTGTCCATCTGTTCGTATGAACGCAGTTCATTTCGACGCTATTGAAGCTAGAGACTTGAAATTAGAAACACACGCTCGTGTATATCTCCGATTTATAAAGTGTTAAAATTTTCCCGATCCGCCCACTAGGGGCATGGAAAATCGGAAAATGCATGTTCCGATATACCAGAAATCATGTTAGTTGAAGAGCTAGAAAACTGAAATTTGGTATGTAGATCCGCGTCATACCTCAAGCTATGGTGGATATATCTACGCCCATTTGGGGCAAATTGGATAAAACTGTATCTCCTAGAGTTTTAAAGAGAGAACGTTAAAATTTTGCACGTGAGCTACGTAAGCATCCAAATTTTGCAATTAGGTTACAGTTAGGTTGCTCTATGAACTGGCCAAAAATGAGGTGTCTACGCCCAGTAGGGGCGTGACAAATCGCAAAAAAAAAACTGCATTTTCTTCAGCATTAGAACTAAACTTAGGTACTGAATAACTGATGGGATGTGAATGAGTATTCCGTAGTCATTAACGCCCGACTGCAACGTTCTTAGTTGTTTTTTTTTTTTTTTTTTATTTTTATGTTAAAATTCAATTGTTGTATTGAAATTAATTTTTATTTATATTTATATCCAAGCTAGAAATTCCACTCTGTCCTTAATATGTATGAATTTTGCACAGTGTATGGTGATTCTCACTCTTGAAATGTACTTTGATAAGGTCGACAGTCAATCGACGCCTTTTGCTATTGATAGCCTCTGGGTACATTTCTCTGTTCGGCCTTCACGTTTCTATTCTAGTGGTTGGGAACCAGTGCGTGAACAGGTGTGCTAGGATCATACACAAACTCACCTGCGCTAGCTTATCAATGTTTAGTATTACGTTTATTAAGACTCAATACACTTGAATTTACTGTTGGAGTACGTCGAACTTTTATGATCGATTGCACTTAAATCTTTAGTGATTAATTTTATGGCAATTTAATGTCTTTCGTATGATGCAGCGAACTATTAATGAAAATAATTGTCTTTTTCATATATTTATTAAATTTTTATTCACGATTAAAAAAAAAAAACATATCACAGTATCAATATGCCGATATATAAATGAGTTTATATAGAACGTTTAATTATAACTTTAGTTTAGATAGTTGAGCTCGTAGCGGGTGTTGCCTGGGCCCTTCTTTACTTTGATATCGCAGACAAAGCAGGTGGCTATATCTTTATCCTGATCCACCAAATAGATTTCAATTTTCACACCAACCTCGGGATATTCACCAATCGGAAATGCAAACAAGTACGTAACATCCTCGGTGGGATACAGCGGACAGTAAGCGCCATACATGAGATTTGGACAGACGGCGGCTACATCTGGGGGCAGCTCGTAGGGCACAGTTATAAAGCCCAGTGTGGTGGCCTTCACAAGGGTTGTCAGCTTCGTTATATACTTGTCGACAGCAAAATCTATCTCAAATATTTGCGTTGTGCCCTTGATGATGTTGCACGGCGGGACCACACAGCCAGCGACACGCACCTCCAGCGGAAAGGGTTTATTGCCCGAGCCTAGACATCGAACAGATTATTAATATATTTCATTTATATTTGTATTATAGAGTAAATAATTATGGTAACCTACAGCGCTTGACTTGCGTGGCTGGCAATTTCTCGTCGGCCTGGATCCCATTCAGAAAAGAAACCACAAGGAGAATGCTTAGACTGATTAGCACCTTCTGTTCCATTTCGTATTGTTTTATTTCAAGAACTAAATTAATATTTAGCAATTAGTTAGAAACACTTCGTTTTTATAGCCACAACACATGAGTTCTAAGTGAGTGAGTGAATCGCCGTGTTTATCTTATCAAGCGAAGGCGTTTTCTAATTTGTGATTTGTCAACTTTTGAGCACTTTTTTCGAAGGAACGCCAATCAGTGCTCAGCTAAATGTACTCATTTGAGTATAATAAATCTCCCTTTAGACATAAATATATATTTATACCTGTATGTAGTTTGTATACACATATGTACATATATACAGCTGAAGAGCTTTCTCATATGAACATAATTTGTGTGCCATAGAATTCTTCTAAAACTTCTTTTAAACTCGCACTCTATGCACATTTAAAATGTGTGCCTCAGATTTGAAAAACTTTTTATAAATGTACTCTGTGCGCAGAGAACAAAAATAGAGTTTCTAAGTAAAGCACAATTTGGATTTTATATGTTTTAAAAATACTCTGGGCAGCTTAAGAGAGCAATTTAAAAATACTTGTAAGTGCATTGCGAATGGCACGAAACATTGTTGTCCCAAGCACTGCGAGGGACCACAAAGCCCGTGCGAAATAAATCCTTGAACAGAAGAAATCAGACGACCAAGCTTACTGATAAATGTACAAAGCATTTATATATTTATATATATACATCCATATATATTCCCATTTATATGAAATGAAACCTAGAAACAGAGACATTTGTACTGCGCAAAGCCATTGTCAATGAAACTTCAAATAAAAATAAAAAATTACACGAAACCGACTATAAGTAAGCTGAAACATATAATTTTTCCGAAGTACAGTGAAAATTCGCCAGTAGTAAATGCGCGAGGGGTTCTCATAAAGTTTGCCCAGTGAATAAAATACTGATAGCTTTGGTTCAGTTCTCGAAATATGGTTTAAGAGAACAAGATGGAATATACAATATGGCATGGTAATATTCTCTAATAATTCAGTCTCTCAGCTCATAGATCATTCGCTCTGATTTCTAGATTGATTTTGTGTCAATTCAATTTCTTCTGGATTTATTCTGCATTCAGTTACAATTCTGCCTTTATTCAGCCTCTGATACACAAACTCAAATGTCAGCCCTCGGAAAAATCATTTTTTCGCAAACAGGAAAAAAAAAGTACGAAAAATCTCGTAATGCTTCGGCGGGTGGTGGTTGGGTCTCTGGGTTGACATGTGGCCAGCGCAGCATGAGATTTTCGCATACATGCTGCTGAAATCTGTAAGTCTTGTCCCCAGCTCTCGACCTCTTCCGTATCTTCTGCCCTGCCACCTGGACGCCTTCTGCTTGATGTCACATACTGCACGGTTGTAATTGTTGTGGCATTATTTAATATGTCAAAGCAATGGTAAAATCCTATACAAAATGTCCTCATGCCGTACTCTCATGTATGTGCGTGTGTGTGTGTATGTCACGGCTTTTAGCTTCTTATTTTGCGAATGGGACCGCAATATTTGATTAACATCAAGCGCCTGGCATTGATTTCTGTCGTACTTAAATACATATATATTTGTATGTATGTGTATATCCACACGAGATTTTCTATTTTCAGTCCCATCTAATAAAATTATCTGAGCCGGAAAATCTGAGCAGGGCGACCAAACAGCATACTTTCACAGTCCCAGCATTACTTACCCCATTTGCCATTTGCCATTTCCGTTTGCACTTTTCTGCCCGTTTATTTTTGGATGCCTTCCCTTTGCATTTTGCCTCCTGTTTTTTGCATATTCCCCAAAGTATTACCTGGCTCCTTTCACTATCCGCTTCCCTCGAGCTAAGCTGATGTGCTGCCTTTTGAAATCGATAATGCGTCTCGTCTCTTTATTTTCAGTTATTGAGGTTATTTGGATTAATGATTCAGCGAATGCAACATGGAAAATCTTTGATGATTCGCTGCATACTTTTATGCGCTATAAAAAAATAGATACAGATACAGATACAGATACAGATACAGATACAGATACAGATACAGATACAGATACAGATACAGATACAGATACAGATACAGATACAGATACAGATACAGATACAGATACAGATACAGATACAGATACAGATACAGATACAGATACAGATACAGATACAGATACAGATACAGATACAGATACAGATACAGATACAGATACAGATACAGATACAGATACAGATACAGATACAGATACAGATACAGATACAGATACAGATACAGATACAGATACAGATACAGATACAGATACAGATACAGATACAGATACAGATACAGATACAGATACAGATACAGATACAGATACAGATACAGATACAGATACAGATACAGATACAGATACAGATACAGATACAGATACAGATACAGATACAGATACAGATACAGATACAGATACAGATACAGATACAGATACAGATACAGATACAGATACAGATACAGATACAGATACAGATACAGATACAGATACAGATACAGATACAGATACAGATACAGATACAGATACAGATACAGATACAGATACAGATACAGATACAGATACAGATACAGATACAGATACAGATACAGATACAGATACAGATACAGATACAGATACAGATACAGATACAGATACAGATACAGATACAGATACAGATACAGATACAGATACAGATACAGATACAGATACAGATACAGATACAGATACAGATACAGATACAGATACAGATACAGATACAGATACAGATACAGATACAGATACAGATACAGATACAGATACAGATACAGATACAGATACAGATACAGATACAGATACAGATACAGATACAGATACAGATACAGATACAGATACAGATACAGATACAGATACAGATACAGATACAGATACAGATACAGATATGTCACACTCTATTCGTTAAATTTCGGTAAAATTTGATTTAAGCTGGCATGTTTCACTCTATCTGCAGCCAGGAACTCAATTAATTTGTCAAATCAAAGCTGACAGCGTCGAATGCCAACATTCGAGCCCGGCAATTTGTCACGCCAAGCCTGTGGCCGGGGCGCAGACTGTCCGCAGCGGAGCTCAGGTCACCTCGCCTCACCTGCCTGTGACCTTTTGGGCCTCAATCAGGGCATTCCCAGTGCGACTTTTGTTTACACGTAATTCAATAGCTGAAAGTTGCTTGCATTGTGTCTCAATTAAGCGACAATTTGATTTCTGTTGCTGTTAATTTTTCATTAAATTTTATAGGCATATTTGATGATTCGGTCGTGTGCTGTCAATTAATATAGGAATGCTTCCTCCAACACGCTCAGTTGTCACTGCACAGTCACCCTGTCAACAGGTGTGCTAATTGAGGGACGAACAACCCTTCTTATGCAATCGAACTACCCCCAGATGGATTCAATGTATTCTTCTTTATAGTTTGTCATAGTTTGCCATAGCTGACGGTGCATTCAACTGTTTGTATTTTAATAATGTCCTAAAACCAGGTTTTTGAGGTTTTCCGTGTAGATATTGGAAATGCTGAGAGAAGGGTATATTGGGAGTAAGCATAGGTATGTAACAGGTTGAAGATAGCAAAAAGTATTTCCAATTTGTTTTTATGTTTTCCAATTCCCTTGTATTAGAAACTAGAACTTAGCTTGATATATCTTCTCTTAATATATCGATAAATATCGATTGTATGAATACCGATTGTATATTCATTATACGGGCTATCTCTTAGTCGATCACTCTCCATGCTGAAGCATTCTATTGCCTTCTGGTCAGCTGACCAACTGCCCTTGAGCGGCATTTTCTTTTCACTTGCAATTTTCAGCTGCGTCCCTTTGCATAGTTTTCCGCCCTGGCGCGCACTTTGATATATTTCAGCAGCAATTTGCATAGGCTGTCATGCAAAAATTATTAAATATTTCTTTTTTTCTCCTCGTTCAAGCCAAGAGCTCTAATTAATTTGGCCAGCGACCAAGCTGCCTGGCTACCTGGCTGTTGATTGGGGCGCTATAATTAAATGAATGCAAAATTCATGTTTCCCGAAATCAAGAGAACATGCGTTTCGACATGTTTGCTGTCGAGCAATTTACCTTTGGCACAAGGCTTACGTGTTGGCATTTAATGTAGACCCCCATTTGACTTGCCTTCTTTCTTACCTTCTCCATTTTGTTGGACTGAAATACGTTGAAACATTTGCTTGCTAAAATATTACTCTATTTTGCATAAATATGTGTAAGTCTCAGTCCCGCTCCCTTCTTCACTCTCTTTGTGTATTTAAAATGCAGTCATGCATAATTAACCAGTAATAGCGTTGGAGTTGAATAGAATACTGACTATTTAATGCTCGTTCGTAATTTTAAAATAGTTAAAGAAATTTAAAACAAAATTTATAGGTTTTAAGAGATTGGATTCTAGAATTTATAACCTTAACTAACCCCAAACATATAGTTAATACTTCCAGTATCTAGTAGCACAACAACCATATATCCCCTTCGACTATTCTTGAACGAGTAGAAAATTGCACTTTAAAACTTTTGCATATTATTCGAGTGGTTTGGGCTCTTGCTGCTCTATAATTTTAGTTGAAACTTGGCTCCATTTGTATATTTATTCGGAATTTTACAACTCAATGTTGAAACATTTGTTGTTTTACATGCAATTCTGTTGAAAATGCATTTCAGTTGCTTTAAATGCATAATGTATAAAAGATGTTAATTTTAATTTTTATCGAAGCATCGAAACACTTTTTCATGGGAGTTTTATTCATAAATTTGCACTTGAACTTAATTAATGTATTAAATTTTAATACAATACAATTGTAAAGCGAAAACTATCAACATAACCTTACAAAAACCCAGTAACAGCTCTACATTCCAGTCAAAATATTAGTTGAGGCACAACAAATCATACAAAATGAGGCAAATGCAAATTAAAATAATTGCCTGAGCTTAAGCACTTCAATGTGCAAGGGAAGTCAATCATTTAGGCATTTTAATAAGCTCGACGTAAACATTTAAAAATCAATTTTCCCAAAAAAAAAAAAAAGGAGAAGAAATTACAACAACAACAAGAAGGACAAGAACAAAATCAAGTTACTTGCAATCTGTGGAAAATCGCTTAGCTAATTTGCATATAAAACAGTTGAAATTTAAAACACAAAATATGAGAATATTGATGAAATTTGGATATGAAGTGCTTCGCAGAGTTCACCCCTTGACATTCTGGTAATCCCGTTGCTCCTGTTCCGTCCGCTGGTGGTGCTACTTGTAAAGTCAAGTGGGTGTAAGAAATTGTATAAAACTTGCTTCAAATTGCCTATGCATATAAATTGATGTTAATGTGACGGGCAAATACAAATATATATATAGGAAGGCAAATATTCCCCTCTATATATCTCTATCTCTCTCTGTGTTGGTTAGCAAGGGTAGATTTCTTGTTGCCTGAAAATATGCAGCACCAACTGTGTTTTCTCTTACTGTTTGCTATTTTTGCTAATCGCTTGCTAATTGTATTAACGACATCGATTGATAAGCGCAAATAACGCGTATACCTGTACCTCTAGCGATTGGACATCAACAGGTGTTCGGTTATCTGTCAACTGGCGGTTCGGTTCACCTGCACTGAACGTATCTCCAAGGGTACTTAAATATGTTTTGGCAGTGTAAGTGCACTCGGTAAGGCACGCGAAATCAATCAAGACATTAAGAGGTAACTACTCTGAGTCATAGCAGGGTCTATTGAGTCTTTCAAGAGCTGCACTATGAATCATGCTAAGCTATTGAAATTCTCCTGAAGTATATCTATAAAATGTTTAGTACACAAATCTCTTTCAAGATACCATAAAATAATTAAAAGAATTATGAATTATGTCTAAGAATGTCTGGTCTACTAAGCATATATGTATTTCTGTTTCTAGCTAGAACTTTTTACCACAGTGGAAACCATGTGTACCTATTTAGAAAGCAAGTATTGAAACAATATTTAATTAAGTGGTCAACTTCAGCTAAGATAAAACTCAAAATTTGTGGTATTACTTATATATTACTTATATTGATTGTTTCATAATATATACGTTTTACACTCAACTATAAAACTTGAATTATACTTGCCAGAGCTCATTGACCTGATCTTAAATGCTACAATTACAATTGTAGCATAATATTTTACTATTATTGGAACCGTCGTTACAACCGGATTCCACTCTATTTATCTGTATATTACTCTTAGATATATATAAGCAACAATTATATAAAAAACTTTTGATTTCATTGAAGGTATACTTAAATCGCAGATCAACAATTAAACGCACTTCGCCAATAGATTAGCCAGACCTACTTTTGATAGCTTCCTACATTGGCGATGGTACAATAAAATGGTCTACTTACCGTGCCGATTAGATTGGGCAGCAAGTGCGACTGAACTAAGGCAGTTCCCATTGATATAAAAGGCAGCGATTGCACCACAATGGACATAACAAGTCAAAGCAGCTTTCGATTAACACCCTAAGTTGAAATACTCGCAAAGAGATCTCCATATATCAAAAATATACATATACAAAATGTCGGCCAGTCAAGTTTTCCTATATGCCTGCCTGATCTTTGGACTAATGCTGACATTCGCCAGCGCCGATACGCCCATCAGGGAATGTGAGTAAATTAGAATGAAATGTTCAATATATCGTTTGCTCATTAGGGGTATTCCATTATAGGCGCCAATACAAAGAGTCCGCTGCCGTTGATGGTGCAAATAAACGACTGCAATGCGTTGCCCTGTGATTTGCTGAAGGGTCAAGAGGCCAGCATAGCCATACAGTTCGTAGCCAGTGAGTATATCGCAGAACCTATATAAATATATGTATAAGCCAAGATAACTAATTGATGATATTTATGCTTTCATCGACAGCTCGTAATGCCATGCATCAGCTGACCGCCAAGGTCTATTTGACCTCGCTAGGCGTTACCATACCCTTTGAGCTGGACGCACAGCGCAGCAATGTCTGCCAGAATCTGTTGCACGGCGCCTACTGCCCCCTGGACGCTGGCGAGGATGTCACCTACCGCCTCCGGCTGCCCGTGGCCAGCAATCAGCCAGAGGTGCCCACCCGCCTGCAGGTGACGCTGCACGATTCGGAGCGGGGCAACGAGGTGGTCGCCTGCTTTATGACCGATACGCGTGTGCGCAAACCTTAGGCTAATTAACTTATGCTTTAGTTGTTAATGCTAATCGTATAGTTTATGAAACATTGTATCAATGTTTGCTATTAATCGCAACTAAGCTGCTAGCATATAAGCTGCTCCTGCTGGCGGCACTATTAGAGATTATGAATAAATAATTAAGCCAAAACATTATTAATCATTTAACAGCACATGCTAGTTAATTACCACACATATGGGACGGACAGGCGGACTGGTGGATAGACTTTAAGCTGCCTAAGTCCAATCGACAGTTACGCAACATAACTTCCCCATGCCTCCTGCTACACCCATTCACCTTGCCCATCTCTCTCTCTCTCTCTCTCTCTCTCTCTCTCTCTCTCTCTCTCTCTCTCTCTCTCTCTCTCTATGCCACCCAGTGAATCGGCTTAATTAAATGACGCAGAAAATTACACAACACCTGCTCAGAGCTGGGCATTTGGTGCTGTTTGCGTGCGTGACACGAAAATGCTTCGCATTTCACGGCGCATTTGTGATTAGAAAACGAAATTTACTGACTATATACATACTCTAGCTTTCTGCGACTCTATCTAGATTCGAATGTACCTGATTTTAAGCTCCGACTATTATTCCCTTTCACATCACTTTCATTTCAAGAATCATTTCACAAAAACTTGAAGTTTGATTAAAATACGTAAAGTGTATACGTAATCTAATTTTGAAGTACTTTTTTTTCAGTGTTGGAAAATACTGTTAGACTCGCATCTCTGACTGACTGACTGACTGACTAACTGACTGACTAAGTGAATGTTTACAGTCGCACTCTTTGGCTTATCGAGGTGTTGACGCTGCATGCGGTTTTTCATAAATTTGCAACTTTTCATTCCAAACAGTTGCCATTTCCACAAATGCACGCCCATCCACATCCATATCCACATCCACATCCACATCCACATCCACATCCACATCCACATCCACATCCACATCCACATCCACATCCACATCCACATCCACATCCACATCCACATCCACATCCACATCCACATCCACATCCACATCCATCCATCGTCCTATCCACATCCAGCCACTGTGGCTGCAGTCGCTGCGGTGGTTATGGCTTCCTTCCTGTCATTTGGCAAAAGCAACGCTAATTGGCTTTTCAACACTTTGCTGCTTCCTGACTGACTATATATATATATGTATATACGATATATAGTGCATATATATATAGTATATATAGTGCATATATATTTATGAGCTATGTCACAGAGTCGTTTGTTTCTTGTTTCGCTTAATGAAGCCTGATTGCGCACATATCCGTCGGTTAGCTAATTGAGACGTCGACTAAGTGGTGACATAGGAGCACCCACTATATATGTATATATAACCTGTATGTTTATAAATTGACTATATATACTTCACAAATTACTCATAAACTATGTTAGAAAACTTCCGCACTTAATAGAATGTAACACGATAAAACATGTCGAGCAGGAAGTTTAATTAGCTTAAAATTCTACAAACTATGAAAAACTTTAAAGATGAAGAAATATATTTAAGTAGTAAACTCAATAGAATATAATTATGTAATATAATTAGGATAGGGCTTAACATTACACAAAAAACAAAAAGTGTCTAAGATTAGCTAGTTCCAGCTGACATTTGAAATGGCTTAAATTACTTTAGAATGGGTAAGGAATATGATTGACACTATATCAATACATGTTTATATGTATATATGGATAAGTACTTAGAGTACCTTAGGAAGGTTGAATTTCTATTCAATATTTATTGTAACATTTAACTTTGGATTTAATTTTTCTGATCTCATTTTGCTTTACATACAGGGTATATTTAGTTCATCCGAACTTCAACTACAAACGAAATTAGCCCCATTAAGTGATATTGTATTATTTGCTTATAATTTCATGCAGACTAAGTATGATATCATTTCGTTATGGAACGTCTGCTCGTTCTATTAGGGCTTTGCGCTTTAGTCCACACGAAATACTTGAATAATTCAGCCGAGGAAGAAAATGATTCACAGGTAAAAATATTAAAGTTCATAGAACTATAGGCTAAAATTTTGAATTTCAATTAGCTGTTTTTCAAACGCATTCGAATTTACGGCAATAAGCACTTCATGAAGGCCTCTACCGTTATACACGAGGATCGCAAACACTTCGACGTCTTCGTCAAGCTGGATCGGAAGCTGGGCAGCAACTATCTCGTTATGAATATAAATATGCGAGTGAAGCGCGAAGGTAGCAATGATTTCATCAAGCTCTTCGAGCTACGTCACACGGACTTTTGTTTGTTTCTCAACAATCCGGATTTGCGTCACTTCTTCATGAACACCATATACATCAACAAAGTTCTGGAATGTCCCGTGCAGGTGGCCAACTATAGCATTCAAAATATAGGCGTGTTGAATATAGTCAACGAGAACCGTATGCGCAAAGGTACCTACAAGTTCTTCGCAGAAATTGTCGAAGTCACAGGGGATATACCCAAGATATTTGCTCTGCAAGTCATATCGATCGTTGTATAAAATCTGAAAAAAATTAAATTTTATGAATATCGAAAATCATCTTTTTAGATAAAGCAAGATGTGTTTATTTCTGTTTTCTATTATGAATCTTGAAATATTATAATAGAAGTTATGTTCCTTTGTGGATTAATAAAATATATCTATCAAATATTGTGAGCTCGACAATCAATTCCATATGAACTTTTCCATTTCGATAAATATCGATTTAAAAAAGAAATATTTGCAAAGTATTTTTTCAGACATATCGAATATTTCCATACGAGTACATGCATACATATACATATGTATGTATATCATATGCCATATATTACATAAATATTCCATATATCTGTATACATAGCTCTTAAATGTTAAAGATAAACAGTTCTATAAATATCGCTACAATTATTGAGAAAATATAAGTTCTCATGCAGATCTTAAAGCAAAATATCTTTGACACCTAACATAGTTTTGACAGCAAGGAACTTTGCCTCACATACTCCCCCTCGATGCCTTGCTACCTTGGTGCACATGCACATGTGAGGCAGCGAACAAAGGATACGTAATTACAGCAAGGACACGGACGCGTTCACCCTCAGGGCTGGGCTGCCGTAGGTCAACCCCCCACAGCGTGCACTCTAAGCCGATTGTTGGCTTCGACTAGCTTCGATATTGTTTGCCCATCGAATTTTCCATTGTGCGTCATACGTGAAACGCTTTTCCCTTGACATATTGAAAATCGTTTAAAGCGACCGAGTGCAGCGTCCGATTATTGTGATTATCTTTTGACTATCGCGTGTTATGCCAGCTCCTGTTGCTGCTGCTGCTGCTGCTACTTTTTGCATTTCCCGCGGGACATTTGCGGTTTTCCCTCGCTAAGTAGAGTGGAAGCCATATGTGCGCATTGTTGCTGCAATTTTCTTATGTCATTTGTCTATAATTAATAGAAAAACAATATGTTCAATGCCCAATCAATGGGGGGAAGAAGTCCACGCTGACTGGGCTAGTTTTTAGGTAATTTAAGTAATTTAATATAGAACATAGTCTTTCTAATCAAATAAATAAATTTGTTTCGGATACAAATTATATTAAATGATAATGGGATGGCATGAATTTCATATATCTGTAATAAGCCTCAGTAATAATCAACCTGCAAATATTTTAAGAATTTATGGAGAGGTTGAGTATCTGCTTTATAGACTATGTAGGAAAATTGCTTTTGTATATCAATCTATCCAGTAAAATACAATAAAAATGCCCCGAAGTAGGGAAGGAATCCAAAATATATGTATTTCTTACAGAAGTTCGTGCTACTAGCTTTAGTGATACTTGCTATGAGGCTAGAACTCGAAATTATATTATCGATTTTTATCGATATTTAGGCAATACAAAATTAATGACAACAAAAACGAACTTCGCACAGACCACAGCAATATACTTTCAGAACTCCAAGTCCTGTCGCCTTCTGCATCTGACTCTAAACTAAAATCCTATTTTCACTTTGCTCAGCTTGGACTATATTATTATTTATTTTTAAGAATTAAATTTAAACTTCATATAAACCTCAACATTTTCTGATTAATCTTGAATAAAAGTAAAAAATGACATGCTAACAACATATCAAGGCCCTGCGCTGTCACTGACCCATCGTGCCTAAGCCAGTAAAGTCTTTCCAACCCATTAAGCTCCGGCAGTTGGGCGTAAAAAACGTTTTTAGTTTGTGAAATTCGATACTTTAATGGATATATATGTATATAGATATGTGTATATAGAGAGAACCATTTTGACAGTTAATTAAAATCCCTAATGCGGTTTACCTTGGCCTCTTTCATAACAGATATAAGAGTATATAAAGGGGTGGCAGCACGGGTCGCGCCCTGTTGCGGAGGCTTTTTTAATGCACAATCAAATCATTTCGCAAATTCAATTTGGCAAAAAGAAAAATGCGAATATATAGCAAATGGAAATTCAAATGGAATTCCGGCAAGGAGCTGCGTGTCCTGCGTGAAGTGCGAATGCCTGCTATCAAGTGTCACACTTACGTCTGACCTTTGCAAATTCAATTTGTCGCCTTTTTATCTATCAACATTTTTCTATTAGTCTCAATGAGGGGGACGCGAGTGCGTTTAAGCTTTTTCTTTTCAATTTGCCTTAACCTAAACCTTGGAATAGCTTAGTGGGCGAATTTGGGAATGGGTATGGACTAACAATTTGGGAGCCAATAACTAGTTGAATCTCTTAGGAAAGATTTGTGTGGAGGGTGGTCAAACGGTTTGAGGTAAAGTGAACTTGTAATGGGCTTGCATGACTCACCTATTGACATGTCCTCAGCGGGGTCTTTTCTTTTGATACAGTCGATTACATACAAGACAGCTTGAACCTGAAATATTATTTATTGGATATAAGAATCCAAACGACAGAAGAGTCCATATGAACTGGAGATTATTTTAATGTTCTATATGATGATTTATTAGTATTAGTATTAGTTCATTATGCAAGATCATAATGAGCCAACTATACCTCTATTATTTACAGCTAGAAAGCGGCGGAATATTGAGCATATTGCTCTACTCCATGCGAAGGATGAGTTTGTCATTTTTTCTCATTCCATAATATCGATAAAAATCGATAATATGATTTCGATAAAAATTTAAATATTGAAAAAGTATTGGTTCATTATGAATGATCATTATCTCCCAGCTATACCTCGCTGTTGTTTGTCATCCAGGCCAGTCAACGCCTTTTACTCTCTTGTTAAAGGACAGGACAGATCTTAGATCTTAAAGACGCTCTGTTTGTTTGTCCATTTACATCTAGTTCTAGTACAGTAAATGCATTGACCAAACTTATTACTTCCATATATATAAGTTCAGCTTGACTTTTGTTTTATAGCTACACCTATGGAACTGTTTCCACTGTATACACTCTGTGTCTGTCATTCACATACATACTTACATAGTATGTCTCGCATCTGTGACATGCTATCACACGCTGCGCAAATTGAATCAATCAAAATCGATTTTGCTGGCTACAAAGTCGACTTGAAATTCAATTTTGAGCAGCATAAAAATAAGAATTCAAATGGAAATTCGTTAGCCTGGCTGAGACTGAGCGGACTGGCGTCAGTTGGCAATTTGAAGTTTGTTGGTTTGTCGGCGCCTTGGCCTCAAGAAGGATTCGCAATTAAAAAGGCGTTGAGTTCGCCAATTAAACACACGAACTCCACTCGAAAGTAATTCACTAAAATAACGCAATGTTGCGTAATTCAGTTTCACAGTTTTGTAATTAAACGCATTTGCATAAGAATTGCACCAGCCTCGGGGCATACTTCCATGCGACTCTAATTAAAACTAGCCCCCGGACGAGGACAAAACCAAGCCCAACTAACAAAAACAAAAACAAAAACTCAACTGCAACAATTAAGTTTGCGCCTCCATTAAAGGTCATCAAGCGTTGCCCAAACGCGGCAAAATGCCAGCGATTCAGCTGCGTCTGGCAATATCGTTTTGTTCTCCACCTGCCCCACAGGAAGTCTCTCATGTCCGGAGGAGCCAGCAGCGACAACTCACGGCGCTCGCAGTGAGCTCAAATCGTAAAGAGAAGAGATTATAGGGTTTTCTTTTTGATTGTAAGAGAAGAGGTATACAGTTTTTTTTTGCTATCTAGCTGTAAATAATCCTCTTGCTAGACAAATTTGCAAGCCACAAATAATAGATGTCAAATAGATAGATTCGATACTGATATATTATTGGTAACAAAATCAGGGTATATGACAAAAATCGAATCATTCTCGATCAGATACGCAATCCAATGAACCAGAAAAGCCCCCGCACTTGCCTATCCATGCTTAGCTAATCCGTGAATCTGAACGATATGCCGCAAATAAACATATCGTAAATGGGTTTGCCACAATATCCTATATGAGCCTAATTAAGAGCCCATTAGCCACCCTCAGTCTGTGTAAATAGATATCTAGCAGGAAAGTGAGAGAGAGAGAGAGAGAGGTACAAACCACAAACCTCCCCTGGGCTAAGGGTGGCACAAGGGCTGGGAACAGAGCTTTAGTTGTGGTTTTGATAGCTGTGCGGTGTAATTTGACACCTTGAGCCATGCGAGCAGAGCGCGACGCCAACCTGTGCAATTAGCCTCACATCATCATCAACGCCGCTGACGGCATGCAAATGAGTGAAAAATTGTACTACCAAGGCTAATTAGAGAGCAGCATCCCGCTGTTTGAGCAGCCAGAAGTCAAGGCAAGACCAGCGTCTGCTCCTCGTCTAGAGCGTCTTACAAAGGCCGCAGATATTTTAATGAGACAACGCGAGTGGGCTCCTTCATTGAGCAGCTCACAATTCGCCGTTGCCAAAGGAAACCACAAAGTGTAGCTCGTTGTTGACCTGGCTAAGAAGAAAATACAAAAAATCCTAATAATAATAATGCTGAGAGGTGAAAAAATGTAAAAAGAGCTGAAAAGTTATTAGTAAACTTTTCTTCAGATTTTTTACTCATATACCCTGTTTAGAAAAAATCATTCAAAACGGGTGTCTTAGATCCGAGATTTATGCAGAAAACGAATTAAGTTTAAGATATTATTATTATATTACTACATTATTATATTACTACATTATCTATATGAAAAGTGTTATGGATCTAAACTATACCAAAACTGAGTTAGAAACATTAGATAAATTGAGAAAAGATCTTGACTTCAATTTTATATGTTACCAACTGAAAACTGAAAACAGAATATTTGTTACTTACGACTCGTAAGTTTTCCACTTAAAATACAAAAAATATTGCTAATTTTTAATATACTTTACGATATGTGATAATACGATAGTTACGATATATGCAAATAGTATATTGTATTTCATCATGCATAAATCGGTTAATACTGTTGAAAGAGATAGCCAAAAATGGAAGCTTGAATAAGGGTTTGAGCAGGTATATGATAAAGTGAGCTAAAGATCAGGTAGTCTAACTCAATTACCGACATATGTATATAAGAAGTAGAATTTTTCCTATAGTAGAGTCAGACTCTAAATAGACATTCTCGCATTGGCATATAAACAAGTTGGAATAGTCTTTGACACATTTATGTAGGATATCTGTTAGTCATTCTCATCCATCAACTAGCTCAGGTTTTCAATTTGTTCTTTCCAGGGAACGCGACCTCTTAATTTGGTTATGAGCTGACACAAAATGCTCGTAATTACATTCCTGTTCATTAGCCGTCCTTGTTTTCGTGCAGCAGATAACTGCGTTTAATGAAGTTTTGGTATTTTTCCTCTTCTTTCGTTTCGGCCCGTCGAATTTAAAGCAGCTTTAAAGGACAGCGGGACTGACGCCATTTTGGAATTGCATTGCCCACATGCGCAGGAAGTGACATTAAAAGGATGACAAGAACAACAACAACAACAACAACAAAAGAAAAGTACAACGAAATCACAAAAAATATAGAAGGAGACCCACCAAAATAATCCTTTGGCTCTTAAAATGTCTGCACTAACCTGACAGTCAGAGTAAGGAAAATGTGAGCAACAACAAAATCGTGTTTCCGGCTAGGACAGAAGCTTCTGCTTCTCCACATTCAATACTATTCTCTCCGTCGCTCTCCTCTCTGCAGCTTTTCTCTCCCTTCCCCTTGCCGGACGCTCGAAACTCCAATGCATTGCATTGAAATTCTTCATTTGCAATTCAATGAAATTCCGTTCATGCTGTGCAACAAATCCTTTGGCTCTTTTGTAGGGGGCGTGGCCGCTGTTCGCATTGCCCAATGAGCGTTGCGGCGCAACAGATGCCCAGCGGCTGTGGCGCCCTCTGGCGTGCAGAAAAAAACAAAACCAAAACGCAAATTCAAATATTCACAATGCTCTCGCAGCCGGTGCGTGTGGGCGTGGCAGCGCATGCGCATCTCTTCACACTTGTGGAGAGCAGGTGCGGGACGAGGTGGTTGGAAGAGTCCCGTTATGCGCTGTGAGCGAATCCAATGCCAGCTTGCGAGCATTCCACAGCTGTGTGCGAGCGAGACAGCCTCAGAGATGGGCACACTGCAGGCTGCTTGGACGAGTGGGTGGTTGGCTGGGTGGCTGGCTGGGTGGTTGGGTGGCGAGCTACTTCTGCAGCTTGTCCTGGCTTGCGTGGACTTTCATTGGCTTCGCTACGCAAACCCAATTTTCGTCGCTGGCATTGCGACAGGTGAGCCAACAAGGCACTCACATATCCTCGCAGCGCTGACGAAGCTTCAGTTGAGCTCGACGGGTGTGACGAGCAGGTTGCGTGTAACGGTAAACGTCAATCCGTGTGCAGATTTTGCAACTGCTGATTTCCATATATTATACATATATATAGTGCAGTGCATAAGTGCAAACGGTGTTTCCTTGAAAGTAATTAAATGTTAATTAAAACGAATTAACTTTACAAAGCTGTGACCCAAAAAAAAGCTAAAATTTATACAAACTTGACAATGATGTAAATATATTATATTTTAGACAGGAATTTATAGCATTGCAAAGAACTCAAAACAATATAATTAAATATTAAATGAATTTTTGATTTTTTACACTTTTGAAACCTATTCATTAATGATTATAGTTTTCCAAGGGAATTGTAAAGGACAATTTCTTGAATTTGTGCTGAGACTTCTCATAAGTGACGTCATAAGAATTGATGAACTCAACTTAAGACCTTAGAAAATTAAGCAATTTGTGAGTGCTTGAAATCTTAATTTACAAAACAATTTTGTCAGTGCATCAGTTGAGAGGTTCTCCGCTTAAGCTTTAAATTTAGATTATTTTAAATTTTCAAATCATAAATTCATGTCTAAGACATCTGCATTAAATTGCTATAAATGGAGTGACCATACTATATAATTCCTACTATATAATTTCCTACATTCTAATGTGTTCTACTCTTATATATAAAAATACAAGTTTTTATAAGAAAATATTTTGCAATTTTTCGTAATAATAGTTAATTATTCGATGAAGTTGAAAGCTAAATAAGATATCAATACAAGAAATGAAAATATTAGATTATCTATTTATAGCTATCTTTGCAAAAAGTATGTATTAATATTTAAAGGTTTCAAATTTGTATTAGTTTCAGACACAGCTAAAATAAAAATGTTGCAAAACATTTTCTTAACCAATTATTTACTTTAATTCCTATAAAAACAAAAATTAAAAAAAAAAAATAAATAAAAATCTTGTATAAAATAATTTATATAAATTAAAAACTATTAATTTTCAAATAAATAAATTAATTATAAATACGCTTTATTCAAATTTACAGTCTAACAAAATATATCAAATCAAATTTAACAAAAATAATATTAATACATTAAATATAAAATATCAATATAATAAATACTAAAATAAAAATAAATAAAAACATAAATCTAATTAAATATTCAAGAATATTCAAAGAAATTCCACTTAAAGTAGAGAAAATAAGAATTATCGAACACAAAAGTTGCGCTTAGTGTGAAAACATGTTGAATATGAATCAATTGAGCCAGACGCCGCTGGTGCCACACCCCCAGGCCCATTACGCCGACTGCCGCCCATTGCCGGCAATCAACGAGACATTTGCGCAATTTAGCCAGCATGGCAGGTCGGCTATACCGCTATCGCTGCTCTCCCCACTGGATCTGTCTTTGCGCGCTGCGACGAATATAGTGCCAATTACGCCGCCATCGACGCCCTCGCCGCCTCGCAAGCGTCAAAGATTAATGTCCGAGGAGAATTACCTGTGGCGGCCACATGCGGCGCTCGTGATGCAGCCACCAGCAGCAGCAGCAGCAGCAGCAGCAGCAACAGCAACAGCAGCCACAGCGGCAGCAGCAGCAGCAGCCACAAACTACTTCCAGCATCATCAACAGCAGCAGCAGCAGCTGCAGCACGGAGTGGGTGGCTATGGCTTTGAGGGCACGGCGTATGATAAAAGTAATTTTCACGGCAAAAGTAACTTTGCGCAAATTCCGGCAAGTCAATCGAGCGTGACTAGGACGGCAGCCAGCAGCAGCAGCAGCTGCCAGGAGGATGAGACAATTGTGTTGACCGAGGACGAGGATGAAACAGTTGTCAGTTCCCATGACTACAATGACTATGCCACGGACACAGAGGCCGATGCGGATGGCGATGGTGACGGCGAAGGCGATGAGGAGGACTCGATACAAGTTCATGACGTGGATGAGACAGAGGAGCAACAACAACAGCAGCAGCAGGAGACGGAGGACGATGAGGAGGTGTTTGTGGACATACTGGGCAACGATGATGATGATGCTGATGATAATGTGGTGCTGCAACAGCAACAGCAACAGCAACAGCAGCAGCAGAGAAAGCAGGCGCTCAAACGGAACGAGCTGATCTATGAGGATGAGGAGCTGCACAATCAGGCCATCAACGGTCTGGACAGGCTCTTCAAGCGCGACTTTGCCCAGGCGGCCAAGGAGTGTCTCGAGCTGGAGGCAGAGGCCGCAGCAGCTGCCAGCGAAGAGCAGCCAGAAAAGGTCTACATGGACTTGAGTGAATCCACTAATCCAACGCAAAGTCAGCCACATCCACATCCACATCCACAGCTCCAGCAACAACAACAACAACAACAGCCCGAGGCACACTCTGCGCTGTTGCGCAAACACAAGCCGGAACGTCGACGCACCAAATTGCGCAAACACGCCGCAAATGTCGACGAGGAGACAATCAGCCCCGTGTCCGGCACGATAATACGTAAACTGCGCGACGATGAGGAGCTGGTGGTGCGTAAAGGCGACATTGATCCCGCCTTCAATGTGGTCGAAATCACCGAGGAGGCCAAAGCCATCCTGGCCAGCATCGAGAACAAAATCGGCGACTATCTCTGCCAGCTCTGCCGCACCGTCTACGACGACGCCTTCATGCTCGCCCAGCATCGCTGTCCACGCATCGTTCACATCGAATACAAGTGCTCCGAGTGCGAAAAGGTAAACCCCTACTGACCTCTCTTCACTTCTCTTCTCTTCTCTTCTCTTCTCTTTAGCCACTGGTCTAAACTTTCACAAAGTTAAGCTTTCGTTTGATCTCAAGTAATGTTGAAGGTTACAAAACTTTTCAATTATTATCTAGAGCTTAAGCAGAGGACTGGCTAGCTTTAACAACTTGAGCTCTATGAAAAGTTGATTGATTTAAAGCAACACACGATTTTCCAATAAGAGAAACTTCCAGTGAAATTTTAGCGTTAATTAGACAGTATTTTTCGACTGCTAGAAAAATCTAATGTAATTTAAGTTGCTCGTGTTAAAGCAACAGAAGTTTTATCTTCTTATATACTTCAATAGAAGCAGTAGACCTATGGAGTTTCAGGTTAGTTATCTCAAGTTTAATAACTAAAGCACTTTTTAGAATTCAGAACAATTTGAAGGAATTCTTAAACAAATTTAAGATTAAAATGCGAAAGCTTATGATTTAGCAACTTTTGGATGTTAGAGTTAAATATGCAAAAACTTTTGAATTGATAGTTATATTCAGAGAACATTTTAGTGGGGTACATCTATGTATTAATAATAAGCATATACAGTAGAATCCGGCTGTAGCGACGCTAAAGGACCGTCGTCATATCCGGACGACGCTATAACCATAGAAGTTCACTTATATAATTTTGTCCAATAACCGTACGATCGCTATAAGCGTAGTCGTTATAGCCGGATTCTATTGTATATTATTAATTTATGTATAATTTAATAATAGCCTTGAATTTCTGCACCTTAAGTTGAAATTTGTCTGAAGTCGAAATAATAAGCGACTGGGAGATTTAACCCAGATTGAGTTAGTACTAAAGTGAAAAGGCGTGTTTTATTTTGATAAATCTTAAAAGAGTGTCAGGTTAATCAGTTTTGAACTCTCCTTCATATTCATTGTGCTACAATATATTCTCAGGAAAAGTGTAAATTGAATATGATTCAATATTAAGCTATTGTATAAACTGGTTAATGTTTGTTTTTGTATATAAATATTGAAGGGAGCTTTCAATTTTGACTAATCTTAACATTGAGTAAAGGCATATATTTTCATTAATAGTGCACTCAATGCAACTCTCAATAATATTTTGACATAAGTGTTAAAAGATGGAGAAAGACGATGATAATGATAACTTTCTTGATGGAAAAAACTCTATTAAAAGTTTTTAACTAAGCTTGAATCAATGCAGCAGAAAGCGGCAAAAGCAGCTCAAATGAGCGATACTTTTTAGCTATTCAAACATTTCATATTTTCATCTTACGTCTATCCGCCTTAAGGTCTGTCTTAGCAGAGACTTGGCTTTCGGCTGTTGTCATTGGCAACTTGTCGACATTCAGCTGTTAGCTCATGGAAATTTGTGCATTTGCAGGTTTTCAATTGTCCAGCGAACTTGGCTTCGCATCGCCGCTGGCACAAGCCCAAGTCGGAGATGCAGTCCGGCAAGAAGCGAGCAGCGAGTGGAGGCAGCGACGCCGCCAACGGCAGCAGCAGCAGCAGCAGCAGCGCCGCAGAGGCCAGCCACAAGGCTGCAGCTGGATCTGGAGCAGGAGGCGGCTGTGATGCGGATGCTGGGGATGGCATCTATCCGTGTCCACAATGCGGCAAAACATTTCGCCGGTAAGCAGGTAACTCACACTGATGTAGTTCTCGATTAAAGCCACGCCCACCTTGCAGCTATGCCTATCTGAAGAAGCATCAGGCCTCGCATCAGATGCTGGATAATCTGAAGAGCATGGAATTCTTTCAGCAGCAACACCAGCACCATCAACAGCAGCAACAACACCAACAACAGCAGCATCAGCAGCATCAGCAGCAACAGTTGCCGTCGCAGAGCTATGTGCTGCCACGCCCACCGCCCCATTGCAGCACACTGTACCCCACTGTGACGGCCACGCCCAAGAGCTATGGCAACGCGGCGCCACGCTTCAACGGCTTTCCCTTTCAGCCGCGGTTCTACTCGCTGGGCGAACTCTATCTCAGCCAGCAGCTGGAGCGCTCCTCGGCCTTCCAGTACGTCCATGCGAATCACTTGCGGCAGCTCTCGAATGTGGCACACACGATGCTGCCGCCGCTGCCGGTCAAATGACCCAGCTCGCATGTGCTGCGGCCGGTGCCACGCATTGCTGCCACATCGACAACAACATCGACGGCAACGGCAGCAGCAACTGCGCATCGGCCACTGGAGCTGCCAGCAACAGTTGCCAGCGCTGCCACGCCCCCATTCAACTGGATGCTGCCCACGGAATCAACTGGCAATGTTGTTGTTTAATTTCAAATACAGTTCTAGGAATCAAGCGTTTACTAGTTCAAGTTTCAATAATCCAGCAAAATATTTTCGAAAAATCACAAAAGAAAGTTTCGACTTTTATTTAAAGGGAGTTTGTGGGAGGAGGGGGGGGGGGGGGTGGGGTTGGTAGGGGAGAATAATATAAATTATATATTTAATATATTATTCTTTTTAATTTAATAATAATTTAATTATTTAATAATAATTTGATTCCTTTAAAAATATAATAATAAATAAATACAATTAAAATATTTTACAAATAGCAGAATATTAAATAAATAAAGCAAAAAATAAATAATATAAATAAATAAATAAAAATAAAATATAAAAAAAAAATCCTTGTTTTATTTTGAAAAAAACTCATTTTTCATTGGATTCACGATACAAATAAATAATAAAAAAATAAATAATTCGTTGTTTTATTTTTCTAAATTTATTATTATAATTTAAAAACACGATTTTCAATTGGTTCAGATTCATAATTAAAATAAATAATAAAAAATTTTAAAAATATATATATTCGTTGTAATATTTTGCATAATTTCTTATGACATTTTAAAATATAAATAATTGAATAATAAATAAAAAATCTAACATTTGAAAACCCATTTTAAATTTTTTATGATTTTTATTAAAAAGAGTGTTAACATCTTAATAACATAATTAAAATAAATAATAAAAAATTTTAAAAATATATATATTCGTTGTATTATTTTGCATAATTTCTTATGACATTTTAAAATTTAAATAATTGAATAATAAATAAAAAAGCTAACATTTGAAAGCCCGATTTTCAATTTCTTATGATATTTATTAGAAAGAGTGTTAACATCTTAATAACATATAAGCAATAGTGTGGCAAATATATTTTTTTTAATTTGATACATTTATAATTATTGCTTCTGGAGCATGAACGGGTATGCAGCAGTTAGTGAAACCCGATTACTATACAATGCCATGAAGAGCTTTAGAGCTGCCTGCCGAACACATCGATGCCCAGAGCGTGGGACAAGGTATGAGCCAGATAGGTTTCATCGTGCACGCCATAGAAGAGCACAGATTTGGGGCCTGTAAGCCACAAAGGGTTAATCAAATGCATACATACACCCTGTCTGGACTCGACTCACCCTGTGCAAAGAGCAAGCTCTCCGACGGCATCTGCTGCAGTCGGCGCTGCAGCTCCAGCTCGGGCCCTTGGAACGCCTCCTCCAGCGTGCTCACCAGCTGCGTCTCCTCGCTCACATCGCGACTGGCGCTGAGGTAGTTGCCATGGGTCAGCAGCACCAGCGTGAGCCGATCCTTGTGGCCCAGCAGCTCCGAGAGTGTTGCATTGAGCAGCCGCAGCTGCTCACCGAGCTCGAGCTGCGGCTGCACATAGTGCTCGACGAGCAGCAGATGGCCCACACTGGGTCGCTGGAGCACCTGCATCGCCTTGTGCAACATCAGCTGCAGCGTGGGCGCCCGAGCGTTGCCACTCAGATCTCCATTGGCCAGGACGCCCAGCAGATAGTCCAAGCTGCTGCCATTGATGGAGCTCAGCTCATGTGCCTGCTGCACCAGCTCGAAGCGCCTGCTCGGCCTGAGCTTCAGCTTCTGGCTCTGCCAGTCGCGCAAGAGATTGCGACCGGCTCTGGCGCGGCACAGCTGCTCATCCACTGGATCCCACTCGTAGCTGGGCACCTTGGCATTGAACAGCTGCCGCCCGCCGCCCAGCAGCACATTGAGCGATTGCCCCGCTGCGCTTGAGATGAGCTGCTGGGCCACATCCTGGCAGCCCGCCTCGATGGCGCCCACTGGCATCAGGCCATCGCATTCCCAGCTGCCCGGCGTCACCTGCGCATACAGCGCGGAGCCCAGGGCGCCCGTCAAGCGTTGATTGGTCACGAAGCCTGTGCGAAAGCCCGCCAGCTGCGCCTGCCGCAGCACGCTCAGCAGCTCCGACTCCGGCTCCCTGCTGCTGCAGTTGCTCCTCCGCAGTCGCTGCACCGCTGCCAGAGGCACGCCCGACCAGAGCGAGCGAAAGGCAGCCGCCGCATCACAGGGCGAGCTGTAGCTGCAGCTGTTCTTCAGCCGGGCCGTATGAGAAAATCGATCCCAGATGAAGTCGGAGTTGACATCGTTGCCGGCGAAGCGCGCTGCGGCCAGAGCAGGTGCATCGATGCCGTGCACCAGGAGCATGAGCACCTGGCGCGGCTGGCGCTGCCTGGAGTGCACGCGCATGGCGCGCTTCAGCTCCTCGATGCCCCTGTCGTACCAGAGCTTCTGCTCGATGGCCACCCAGTCCTTCCAGTAGTCCACGTCGGCCACATTGGCCACCTCGTGCTGCACCTCGAAGCGAATGGTGAACCCAATGCAGAGCACCGACACCAGCAGCGCCAGCAGCACTGCCCCGGCCAAAATGAACAGCTGCGTCGACTTGAAGCGCAGCTGGGAGCAGAAACTCCTGAGACGCTGCGTCTGGGCCATATTGCGAGATGTGACTGACTGCGTCGAGGCGCTCCATTGCGCTTTATCTCTCCGGCTATCTTAGGGCTGCAGATAACGGTCGTTTAGTCTATTTGAAGTTTTTATGTCCCGCTATCTGCATTTACGGCTGTAATTAGATGGAAGTGTAATGAATAATTCACACATTAATCGGCACACAAACAACAATGCAGAGTACACTGAGAGAAAATGCAAAAGAGTTTGCATTTACTTCATAAATAACTAAATACAATAAATATTTACGAAGAAAGAACAATTTATATTGCTTATATATAGAGAGAATGTTCAGATGTTCAAACATTAAATGATGTAGCTGTATTCCTTCTATTCTATGATTGAAGTCAATCAATCAGTCAGTGCATATATAATGATTGACTTTGATACAATCATTGACTCACATAGTCAACCAGCCACTCCGACCCCTCAAGGCAGTCAATTAGTGAGTCAATCAGTCTGTCAATCAGTCTGTCAATCAGTTTAACAATGTATCTCAATCAGTCTGCGAATAGAGTAATGAATCAATCAGCTGTCTGTCTATTAAATGATGAGTCACACAATCAATCAATCAAGCAATCAGTCTAATATATCAATGTCTCAATCAGCTAATATGTATTCCATCAGTCAAGTAGTCATTTAGTCAATCAATCATGCTTCTCAGTCAGTCAATCTATGTCAGTCAAACATCTATTAATCAGTCCACTTTATCGCCACTTCAAATTGTGAATCAGTCTATCAATCAAGCCATTAGATTGATCCATCAAACAATGATTGACTGCCTAACAGTGGTTGCTTTCGCTCTAAAAATATAGAATGCATTTTAAGGATATGCAACATTCATTTGTTCACCTTTTATAATTGTTGCTAGCAATTTCGCTCAGTGCATTAGTGAGCACATTGAAACTCCAATTGGAGTTTTGGGTAAACCCTTTGCATGGCTCAACAGCGCGACGTCTCTGTTTCTATAACTCGGTAATTAAATGTTGCGCACATTGTTTGTGGGACGCCGCAACTGTTTTATTGCATGGGCGTGGCACACACACACACACACACACACACACACATGCACATGCACATCTAATTGTCATTTGAATATTGCAAACCTTTGACCAACTATTCGCTTATGAATTTTCAATTAAACGCATCGGTCGTCGTTTGGCATTCGCCACATTTGTCGTTATGCGAACTGCGAACTGCGAACTGAGAAATGCGAATTGCGAATTGCGAATGCAAATGCAAAATTATTGTCGCAATTACAAGTTGTTAACCTGCTGTCACGCCCCATTGACCCTAGCCGGCTAACCCTAGTTACCCCAGCTACACTTAGCGAAAGCCACAACTGAGACGCTTGCACTCTAAATTAAATGTTGAAAAAAAAAAAAAGAAAAACATGTTTGATTTGAATGTTTAAGCTGAGACTAAAATTTCGCTTAAGAACAACTTCTCAAAAATAAAATCTTTTCCTCTCTCTCTACACTCAGCACAAAAATTGTCTTAATAGTAACATTTTTTCAATATTAATTATCAAATTTTTAAAGTAAAAAATAAATATTTTTTTAATGTTTAATTTATAAGATGTTGCTTACATTAAAAGTAAAGCAAATTATGTTTAAGTAATTTAATAAATAAGTGTCTTGTTTGTAAAATAAAAAAAAAGTTCCAAGCTACTTATTATTTTTTTGCTCGCTTTTAATTTCATTTTAATTTATTTTAGGATTTTTTCTTAATAAATCTCTTTTCAAAGTTAGCAGCAAAATTTCGCCTAGTGTAGTCGGGCAGCCGTCATTTTGACGCTTTGAAGTTGCTTTGCATTGACATGTGGTCAGTTTTCCCTGTCGCAAATGCAACAGCAGCTGCCCCTTGCCGCTCGCCACTTGCCCCTTGATAACTGCTACTATGCTTTATCAATTTGTCATTTTATCTATTTGTCTGTTGGCTTTGACAGTTGGGCTCAAAACATCAAATACGCCCCACGGCATTCACTGACTTTTCTGTCTAAATTATATCCGATGGCTATTTTCCAATCATGCTGTGAATGGTGTCTTACGCATTGCGTGCGGCCCACATTTAGTCGCTATACCCATTATGCCCGCTCTAACCGCATAACCGCATTAGCTATGTTACTTAACATTTACGTTGGCCGTACGCACTGTAAAAGCTTTAGACAGGCCCGGTTCGTGTATTAGCTAAAGTTTTAGCTGGCGCCACCTGCCAGCGGTTTAGTGCAGACGAAAAGCTTGCATGGCCGACGTGAATCCAAATTTATATACGTGTATGTAACACACATAGCGTGCTTGCATTTAAATGTATGCATGTGCATGCACTGACTTTCTGTCAGTTGGTACCTGGAGCATGGAAAGTGATAGAGAAAAGTCGCCTGGAAGGACAGTGGCTCATCGAATACTAAATCCTAATGCTACCTGTAAGGTGGAACAGAAATTGAAATTTTTACATTTAAGCAATTATTATATATATTATATATATATTTGTATATACACCTAGATAAATAATAAGAATCTGTTGACAGATATTGATGCATTTTTATCTACAGTCAAACCTGTGTATCTGATAGAGTATACTAAATACACCAATGTATCTGCTGACAGACTTGAATGTGCACTGCAATTGCATCAGCTTCTATGCTAAATAGATAAAGATACATATGCATGCATAACAGACATAGATGAAGATACATACATATGTATGTATAGACTGGCATAGATAAAATACAAGTGTATCTGTATAGTTAGTAAAGGATACATATGTATCTGTAGACGTAGATAAATAAAGATATAGCCGAATCAGGCATTTATTCGCATCTATAGTCAGACAAGATACATATGTATCTGTAGCTCGTTATAGACATAGATAAATATGTATCTATTCCAAGCTGCAATTAGTGTCGAGTGCTTATCAAATTGCAGTCAACAAGGAATTGGGTCGAGCTTTTGACCATACCGGGGCTGGGCGGTGGGGTATGTGTTATATGGGATATATGGGGCATGTGGCATGTGGCAACGCAGCTGGTGCCGTCAACTAATTGAAGGACATGGCAGCAACGGCAGGAGCTGGAGGGACAGCCGCAGGAGCAGCAAAAGCAGTTGATGCAGTTCAACAGCTGCTGACGCCCACGCAGCCAAAGTAACTGAAATGCCAAGGCGTAGGCGAACGCAAAGCAAAGTGTGAGCGAGAGAGACAGAGAGAGAGAGAGAGAGAGAGAGAGAGAGAGAGTAAGAGAAGGAGATTGAGACTGAGAGTAGGAGAAGTTGCGAGCTATGTGCAATCGGGCTCTGCTCTGCTCCGCCTCACTCAGCTCTGCGCTTTGCAAATGGCTGACCTTGTCCTCTCCAACAGCGAGCATTCAAGAGACTTTTCCATTTTCCATTGCATTTCCATTTTTCATATTTCCATATGGTCAGTGTTGGAAAATGTTCAGTATGCACTCACGTTGACGTCAATCAATCAATCATTCAATCAAGCATACTAACAATCTCTTCTCAGTGGAAACACGGTTGTCCCTAAATGTGTGTGTGTGTGTATGTGTATGTGAGAGAGGGCTGTTGTTATACCCTGAACCCATTGAAAATGGGAAATCAGGGTATAATGGTTTTGTGAAAAGTATGTAACAGGCAGAAGGAATCATCGCAGACCCCATAAAGTATATATATTCTTGATCAGGACGATGAGCTGAGTCGATATAGCCCTGTCCGTCTGTCCGTCCGTCTGTCCGTCCGTCCGTCCGTCCGTATGAGTGCGTCGATCTCAGAAGTTAAAGTAGCTAGAGAGCTGAAATTTTGTATGCATACTCGTGTATACCATACGCAGTACGAGTTTATCATATTTTTTCGATAACTCATTCGATATCTTTTTTATCGAGGATAATCGATAAATTTATATTGTTTTTTCAGCCTAATTTGAACACTATTAGACCTAGAGACTTCAGATTTACTGTGTATATACATTTGATGGGCACACACATTTTGTAATTTACAGATTTTGGATACCACGCCCCCTTCGCCCCAAATTTGTAAAAAACGTATATCAAGTACTAGAGACTTGTGCTTTGGAATGTACACACATTTACACATAATGATTACGTTCTGAAAGTTTCATTAAGATTGTACGTCTTCAAATGAAATTATTCAACAAATAAATTCTCATAATATTGCCCACACTGCAGCGCAGCCCAAGCGCAGTCGCTGCTTACTGCGCAGTTAGCAGAGCGCGGGCCTATGCGTGGGGGTGGATGCATGTGTATGTATGTGTGCAGAATGATTGGAACATCAGCACGGAGGGTTCAGGGTATCTCCTAGTCGAGCAGTCTCGACTAGAGCTTTCTTACTTGTTTTTACTAACCTAGTTCATATATTAATTTACTAAAACTAATGCTCCAATATTGATTTAATGAAATTATTGTTATTATTAGACCATTAGTGCCAGTAGATGAATATTGGAACTAGTTCACTAGCACTGAACAACCAATATATGAACTACATATTAGTTAACGACGACTAGTTCATTTAACGCAGCTTAATAGTTCATATGAGTTTGCTGTTATTTGGTGGTTCGTTTAAGTTTCATTGTTTGTATGTTTCTGGCTTTCTTTCTATTTTGCGGTCTCTGATTAAATGATTTTTGTTGCTTCTGTCATTCTCAGCATTTACAATACCAATATTTACATACGAATATATATGTATAAGTATATTCATATAGTATATAAATATTTTTCTAACAACGATAATGACAATTTTCGATTATAAAAAAAAATTAATTTACATATTAAACACACGCACATAAATGTATATTTTACAGGCACTGTAATTTTCATGGCTGATTGCATTTCAATCTCACTCGACAGTTTGAGAATAACTGCATATACACATACATATGTACATGTACATACAAAAAATGTGGAAATTAATAAGATGACATTTACATAAGTACAGGTACATTTTTATGTACTTACATACATACATATAAATGTATATATACCGTTATATATTGCATGTAATTCAGTGTAATTAAATTGAACTTAATCGTAATTCGAATTCATGCAAAGCAATTAGATTAGATAACAATTTAAAATGATTAGATATGCCTGCAGTTGAGTGGAATTGCTAAGAGCTGAACTAAATTTAATCACACATGAAGTACCTACACAAGAATAAAAATAATAATAAAACAAATATTAAATTAAATAAATAAATAATTTATTTTAAGATTGCGATAAAACCTTTTCATTTAAATTTATATTAGAGAGTGCCCACTGTGCTTCACTCTCTTGCCAACTATCTTTGATTTGGCAAACACAAGATCATAAAATAAATAGAAAAATTACTGTCCATCACTGGCATAAGTTGAGAGTTCAAGAAGTTGCGAGTTATTGATTATAAGTACAGCTATGCATATACATACATATGTATACATATAAATATCATATAGACACACATACACACTCTTATGTAGATGTATGTATAACATATAATGTAGTTTTCTCATCTGTTTGCATCTGTGCGCCTTACAGCCAAAGCAAATACAGTAGACAACTGACGACAACAGCAGCGATACCTCTCTCACTCACACATACAGCCTTTGTGTGACCGCGCTCTCTTATACTAATGCATTTTGATACTGGCCTTGAACGTGAGTTGCATTTCGTCGCAAGCAAAAACAACAACTAAAAAAGCTCTAAATCTGATAGAGCGGAGCAGCGTGCCTAAGGCGAAGAAGATAGAGTGTGACAGCAGGGCATCGCAAGAAATATGTACCAAAGCGAAAAGCTGTAATACATACAAACACACACACACACATATATGCGCGCAAACAAACAAACAGACCAAAAGCAAAAGCAGAAAACGAAATGCAAGCTGTTCGCCTGCATTTCCCGCTCTATCTTGTTAGGGCGCGCTCTCTCCTTCTCGCTCTCTCTCTCTCTCTCTCGTGCTGTTGTGCCAACTAAAATTCAAAGCAGTCTCAAGGTTATCGCACACGCTACACACACATATATAGTCTGTACATGGGTACTTGCATATGTATGTACATATGCATATACATAAGCACACTCTCTCTCTCTTGCATTCAGCTGCGCAATGCCTAGCTGTGGTGCGCTCTCTATTTGCAGTTTTTGTGGCTTTTCCCTTCATTTTTTTTTTTTGGCAATTTTATAAGCTCTAAAACTTTCCAATTACATACATTGCCCAGCGATTTGGGCCACTATATTAAAAAATATAAATTCTTAAATTTACTTTTTGCTTCATGCACAATTCTTTTCCTTCACATGTATCATTATAACAGTTTCCTTATAACAGCTGTTGTGGATGTGAAGTACTCTGACCAACTACTTCATATGTCGAACAGTTGTTATACATGTACACACATACATACACACATATGCATGTACATACATATGTTTTATCTCTTATTAATTTACATTTACCTTTGGCCAAACCTATGGATTTGATGTTCTATAAATAGACATTAGCTACTGGTTAAGCGTCCCGGTTCTTTTTAATTTCCAATTTACAGCTGATTTCATTTGTATGACAACTACGATAATTACTGCTACATTTCATTAATATACCATTACGTCTAACGCAAGTGTAACAGTTTTGCTGGCTTTAAGCCATGTTACTGAACTTGCAACGTTGCTGACGTTGTCAATTGACGTAAGTGACGGGCAACTGCAGTCGTTAGCAATGGATGGGGTGTGTATATATGTATGTATGTATGTATGTACATACATACATATAGGTATGTATGTGTATTTATGTACTTACACCCACACACTCGTACAAACACACAACTAAACACGTATGTATGTACTTATGTACATAGTGACATATGAAATGGTAAAGTTGAGAGTGTACGATAAATTCCATTTGACAAGTGCGGTATGGGTCGAATGAAATCGAAATTACTTTTATTCCAATATCCCGAGCTCCACACACACACACATGCATAGGCGTGCAATTGCAATACAAAAACATACAATATGTTTGCCGTTAGTTTTGGCAGCATTGCATAAAAAGCGCCCTCCTATTCACCATATGCGAAAGTGAGAAACATGAAAGCGAAATTTCTGGCACGAATTCCAAGTGTCGACTGTAGACAATAGGTCTCACTCGTTGCATTAGCGATGATTCATCGTGAGAGAGCAAAGTTTTCGTTGAGAGACGTAGCGCAAGAGAGAGTCCGGTATCACTTTATAACTATTTAAGGCACAAATACAAGCGCACAGTGGTGGCCCGCCCGCATACTTCTCAGCTGCATCTGCAGCGTAAGAGCTTTTTTTCAAATTCAGGTTGTTGTTGCTTGTGTTTGCTATTTCGTTCGCTCACTCGCTCATTCGCTCTTCGCCAATTTTCGCTGCGTTTCATTCCCATCGTTCCGCACAATATACTTACATAGGTTCGCATGCATGTACAAACATATGTATGTATATACAGACAGCACAGCACAATCCTTGTAGCATTTGTTTCAAGTTCACTGTCAAGGTCACCTACTCTTGACATGCGCTGCGACGGCAAAGGGCGAATTTGCAGCAGCAACAGCAACAGCAGCTTACACTGCTTGCGAAATGTATGCAGCTAGCGACCCCTCTCTTTTCACCCTCTTCGCGTACGCTGCACAACGAATGCTCCTGCGTTGGCCGAGTTACTATTTCATCACGTTCGCAATTGCGCTTGATTTTATTTCACTTCAATTTCACGTATACACAATTTATAATAGATATGAAAATAGTCAATATGGACGTTCTGTATATACATACATATATGTAGATGTAGATGTATTTATGTATGTATTCATATATGTACATATGTATGTATGTATGTTTTATAGGGCTGAGCCAAGTTTGCCGCTTTTAGCAATGAATTCCGCTCATATTGTATACAAAATAAAAATCATTTTTATGCCAATTCTTTAATAGTAAACAAAATATTTTCGCTTAAACTCTTAGCAGGAAATTCACATATTGCCCGATGTACCGTGAAATTAAGTTTTTAAATACATAAATAATAATAATATTAATCGAAAATGACATTTAAAAATGGAAAATATCCCAATTATTACATGATCACAGTGACTTTAAGCAAGCAATGCACCCCTGGTCGTATGCGTAATTTGTGATTTAGCTTTAGTCACTGAATTAAAAACAAACAAAATATACAAATAATTCCATTTAAGTATATTCAAACCAAGCTATGTATATATATTGAACTACAATTGTTCTGTGTCTTTAATGAAATCGGAAGTCGATTTATCCAATAATGATTGATTGGCTGACTGACCGAGCAATGCCGCTCAACGCATACCAAAACTTTTGCACTTCACTATACAATTGCGGATGAGTTTGTTTATCCCAAACAGAGAAGTGCAGCTGGCCTATTCAAGCGCACATCTGCGGCTGTAGTTTTAGCAGTAGCTATAAATGGACATATATGAGATTATATAAATCCATGTGTGAGTGTGAGTGTGTGTATCTAGGTACCCTTAATAAGACTGCGCTGAGCATGACATAAGAAAGCGGCGCAGCAGCAGCGACAGATGGGGAAATTTATAAAACGGAAGGCTTGCAAATATCATCTGTTGCACAAACACAAACAGGTGCACATGCACATTCAGATACACAGATACAGATATTGATACACATACAGATCCAGATACATATACATATAGCCACAGGTATTCATACAGATACGGACACAGATACAGGCTTTCCGATGCAAACAGTGCAGTTGAAGCATTTAATTAAATTAAACAATTAAACAAACAAGTCAAAGAGCGTGGCGCACTTAAATACATGCATACGACTATGTATGTACATACATACGTGGAAATACATACACACACATACATATGTACATACAGACGTATTTAACTGTATTCACGCATACAGCTACAAGCCCAAACCAATTCAATTAAGCAATTCAAAGGGTATGTAGGTGGTGGGGGTCAAAGAGTAAAGACGCTCGCAAATTGCAACACACGCACATTTATCTGTAGGATAAATATACATACATTCATACATTCATACATACATATGTATGTGTGCTCTGCTAATTGTTGTTGTTGTTGCTGCTGTTGCAGTTAGTCAGTAAATGCGCTAATTATATACTATTTGCAACCCGGTTAGCCCAGGCCTGGGGCTGGGCGCGCACTATGCGCATATTATACTTACATACATATATACAATACCTAGTACATGTGCATGCACACATGTACAAACGTACATACATACATATGTGTAAGTACATACATTTGTGTATAACAGTAACTAAGGCGCGGTCAGGGTAGACTGCACAAGCTAAAAGCAGCAGCAGCACAACGGCGCTGTGTGTGTGAGATCAGCGGCGAATTGAAAGCGTTCGAGCAGCGGCAGCGGCAGCAGCTTCCTTTATATGCACCCGCATATGTGATTGTGTATGTATGTGCATGTGTGTATATGTATATATAGATACCTCATGTTCTTCAGTTTCTACACTCTTGCATGTGGTTTATTGCATAACATCCTTGAACTTGAACCGAGCTTTGGGTCGCTTTTCGCACTGGCTGCGCTCTAACTGACTCAGCGAGTCATACACACATTCACACACACATAAATGCACATTCAATTTTTCAATGCCTAAAGCAGAAAGTGCCAACAAAACGTTGCCGTCGTTCGTTGCTTGCTGCTGTCGTCTCGTTAAGCTTCGTGTATCCGAATGCTTTTGCGGCGAATCTTTAAAAATTTCAGCTTCGCCGTGGCATTCGGATACACGAAGCTTAACGAGACGACAGCAGCAAGCAGCGAACGACGGCAACGTTTTCGAAGGCCTGTTTTGCTGGCACTTTCTGCTGCGTTTGGCATTGAAAGCGCGACAGGCAAGCAGCGAACAACGTACCATTCCCAAACAGTCTCACACAGCAATCACTGCACACTGGCAACAGGAGTCAAATACTATATAAAAAATATAATATATAAAAAAACTTGATTTCGATCCTTAATAAATATTTATAATAAGGCAAGCAACTGACATCAATTGAAATTTCTAAAATGGGGAAAAATAATAATAGAAAAACAAACAAGAAATATAAAATAGCTATATAAATAAAAACAATAATTAATTAATTGTGCAAAACAAAACAAAAATAAAAAGTGCGCAAAAGTAAAGAACAAATCCCAAAATTTTTAATTTAAGCTAAAAGTAATCATATATTAATATATATATACATATTTAATATATAGAAAAAGAAAAAGTGCAATAAATTACTATATACATATGTAAATATTTCACTTGAATCTCTCCTGCGAATATTACGTGTCAAACATGTGATTCCGTTCTGCTTAACTATACAAACAAAATTTTTAATTAAGCATGGAAATATAATGTCAGTGAAATAAAAAAAAAAAGAAGATTGCATCATCCGAAGAGGGGAAAGCCAAATATAAAGGCTACGAAGGAAAGGGAAATTTATTCACGCCATATTGCTCGAGTTTCTAAAGAAGGTATTTATTTTTATTAAAAATTAAACTATTTCTGTTTATTTAATATAGAGATATTTTTGGCTAGATTAATTATATATCACATATCTATGAAAGCGCAACAGGCGAATAATTTTTATCTATTGACAGATTTGGTAAAATGTTTTTAAAAATAACAAAATAATAAAAGTTTTTCAAGGTTTTTTTTTATTTTTTTGTGTTTGTTTCCAAATTTAAAAATTCAAATAAAAACCGCAATTGTGTATTATTCCAACACATAATTTTATTAGAATTTCTGAATATTATATACATATGCATGTACATTTACTAAAGGCAAATGAAAACAATAAATTTACTAGTTTTGATCAGAAAAAGCCCATTGTACTTTCAATTCGCTGCAATTCTTGCGTTCGGTGTATGGAAGTGTTTGAGTGGTTGTGTGTGTGTGTGTTTATGAATTCGTGTGTATTTTCTTTTTGTTCTGGAACGAAAATGAATTGAAACAAGGCATGTTACGTGTACATATGTATGTGCATACATACTACATATGCACATACATACATATGTATGTATTTATTACTTAAGTGGTACTAGATCCTGGTAGTAGTCTCGTGCAGAAAGGGCAATATAAATCGTGCGCTGCGACAGCATTCGAAACGGTCGCAAAAAGCAAAAGTAAAGCTCAGTACGCGCACACCATCATAGATAAATGTGTTATTGCCGAAGTATAAAAACAAAAAACTATATTTTGGTTGCAGAGCGCAAAAAGCACAACCAAAGCAAAAACACCAGCACAAACACAGCAGCGCGCACAAGCATACGGATAAAAATACATACATATATAAACACACACACACAATCGCGCGGACAAAAATGAGCAAAGAACGCCAAAGAACTTTCAAACATTGCGCAAGGGACAAGTAGAATACATGAATGAAAGAATGACAATGGCAGAGAGCACAGCACATAAAGTCAGAGAGAGAGAGAGAGAGAGAGAGAGAGAGGAAGATAGAGAGAATGAGTGAGAGCGTGAAAGAGAGAAAGAAATGCGGCTGAAGGCCACGACGTGTTGTGTGGAAACGATGGCAGCGTTGTCAGCATCGGTGTGTGGGGCAGTAGGACAACCATGGTGGTGTGGAAGAACAACAGGAACAGGAAGAAACGTCAAAAACTTAACGAAACTTAGCTGGAAGTGTGAGTGAACGTGCGAATGAGAGCGAATGCTAGAAGCTAGAAGCGACAACGTCGCAGCCGACACACATACACACATGAAAGCATCGCGGCTTCCATGCGGCCTGCGTCTAACGGCGACGACATTGAGCGGCGGCACCTTTAACCGATCGCAGCACAGCGCAGTTCCTGTTTGAGTGTCCGCGTGTCCGTTGCGCAGTTCGTGTGCGAATGCGGAAATAAAAGCCAGTTAAATTCGGTATAAATATATACTATATGTGTACATATAAGAATGTGTGTTTCGTATGCATATTGCGTCGTGCTGCTGGTCCTGCCACGCAAAATGCCGCAAGCAACCCTCGTTTAAGCCGTTAGCGACAAAAGCCCAAAAACAAAAACAGCAAAAAAAAAACAAAATCTGAGCTGAGAGATGTGAAGAATGTGGCAAAGAGTGTGAGTAAACTGAATTGCGTCGTAGTTACGCTTTTTTCTTTCTATTCATACATTTTGTTTTTGTTTTCGCTGCGATAACTGTTCTGGCTGGTGCTGTTGTTGTGAGAGAGAGACAATTGTTAAAAGAAAAGCTTGCAAACATTTAATAATGCACACATTCACACATATTAATATATGTATTTGTACTTACGTATGTATGTATTTATGTACACATATAAAAACGTTTGAATACGTGCGCTCTGGCACTCTCTCAATAACAGTTTTTTCTAATTCTGTGTTTTGCCGCCGCATTTGCTGAAATATAAAAATATATTTTTATAACATAAACAAAAAAGACAACACCGAAGCATAGAAAATTAAATTGAAAACAAAATTTGCAGCAACGAAATGTGGAGAACAGAAACTGAGCACTGTATGTATGTACATATGTATGTATGTATGTACATATATGTGGAATAAAGCGTAAAAAAGTAAAAAATAAACAAAAGGTTAGAAAAAAATTTAATTTCTTTACTAGTCGAGTAACGTGTGTGTGTGTGTCCTGTTGGCTTGCAAACGTTTAAAAAACCTAAAGCAAACGGCAGGACTACTTGTAACACCAGTACGCAGTTCATATTCACAGTACAAAAAGTTAAGCAAAACTTTGCATAATACATTTCAGCAGCATCTGCTGCAGATTTTTATATATTTTTATATATTTTTTAAATTTTAACACATTGTGCATTAAGAATACTCCTATTATTATTGATGTTTTAAATAACAACAAGCGTTTAATTGTAGCGATTATTATCAGTTTTGTAAAGGTTGTTAATCTTTAAAATGTTTCCTTCCGTAGATAATAGTCAAACCAGTTTGAGATATATATTGTTATCAATTACTTTAAATTATAGGAATAATCAAAGAGTGCTACAAAACGCATCAAGCACTCTTTTTGAATAACGTCTGTTTGATATGTATATTTTTCAACATTTTAAAAAGTCATCGAACCCATTCTACATACACAAGCAATATGATAGGTTAGTATGAAATTTTGAAATTCTAAAAATTAAATTCTGCAAATCTATCGAGCTTTAAACGGTTTTCTTATTAATATAAATACCAGTACTATATGGTATATTCATATTTAAACATTATTTTCGAAATATAAACTATTTATTGTTTATCTCTCCAATATTGTCATATAAATACACCAATTCTCCCTTCTCTATACGGAGTTTTTACTGTATTGTGCAATAAGTAATTAAAGAGCTCAAAGGCATTTTGTTTATATATGTACATATATACACAATATAAGAACTGTAACATATATTTAAACGCCTTATTTTGGATGGTTATTTGCTTCCCAGTTCTAAAAAGAGGCATCACGTGACTTAACCTCATAGCGTAGCCGCCTTTTAATTGGCCAAGTGTGTTTTTTTTTAGCTGTTGTCTAACATTCGCGCTTATTATATAAATGCGAGTTGATTACTAAACAATTCTGTGAAATTGTAAACCCCGCTATATATCGTATATATATGCATATGTGTGTATATACAATGTATGTATGTATATGTGCGATATATGAATAATACAATGGCATACAATGTGTTTTGATGCAATCGCTAACTGCCCACTCATCTACAGATACTTCCCTTTAAATATGAATATATACATATGTATATATATATATATATGTATGCATATCTACTTATATGCATGTATATATATACATATGTAGGTATTTCTATCTCGTAGGTTTACAATCAAGAACTGAGCCCATGTATCCCGCCTGTTGTTTTTTTCCTCCATTGACAAACCGCAAACCCGACAAAGTACACAGTACTTTGTGTCTCTCTCACTGTGCGTGTGTGTGTACGTGTTCATGTATGTGTATGTAACTGTGTATCTAAACTTCCAGTCAAGTTGTGCTTGCGTGCTTTGTTTTGGTCTTGTTTGTGCAAGTTGTGAGATTTCAAAAACTTTACGTAACAGTTCAGCATGCGAATATTGAGAGCAACAGGAGGTGGAAGGTACCGATAGAGAGGGGTGAGACGAAGAGAGTGAGTGAGTGAGGCAAAGTCATCTTTACAGTGTTGTGATAATTGCGAAAAAAAAAATGACGTCATCCATGAGGGGAAATAATTCTAGAAGTTAAAAATATTACAAATTATTAGAGCTAGTTTGTATCAATAAAAGACACAGTCGAATATGTATAGAAAATAGATTCAGATTAGTTTTTAAAGAGAAACAAATTCGTATGCTGTTAAAATTCTGTGATCCACTGTGTAATTGAATAAGTAAAGTACCAATTTGGGTACACCCATTTATGCTTGGTATATTTAGTAAAATGTACCCATACTGGTACTTTAAACGTAAATTCACTTGAGATAATTCGCGCCAGTCTTAATTAACATCGAATTGTAATCAATAGCGCAGTTAACAAATTCTAGTGTACAAATTTCCAACAAAACAAACATGCAAAATACCAAAGAAAGCTGAAAAACGAAAAACGCACACACACTTACCCAGAGATACACATGCATACACATACACTCAACCACAGGGCATATTAAAGCGCAAACACATGGCACGAGTGAAAAGAGGAATACAGAATACAAAAACCTAAATACTTGTGTGCGATGGCGGCGTTGCTGCTGGCGTCAGCGTCAGCGTCGGCGTCGACGTCTTCTTCATTGCTGTTGTTATTCAGCAGTGTGTCGAGGTGGTGGCGGTGGCGGGCTCTATGTGTTTCAAGTTCAAGGTTAAGATACTAGTTGTACATGGGAGCAGCGGGTGCGAGCGAATAGGCAATAGCTGCCACAGCTTTTGCTTGTGTGTGTTTGTGGAAATGTGTGATAAACCAGTTTGGCACGTTTCGCTGCGCAAGCGAGAGACGACGAGACAGCAGGTCTGAGCGAGAGGGCGCACGCCAAAGAGACACAGAGAGAGCAGCGTCAAACAAAGAGGAAGAGGAAGCCAACGAAAAGCACAACCAAAAAGCAATTCGCCACAAACACAAAATTTAACGAAAGATAGTGAAAAAAAACAACAACAAATTTAAAATCAACGATACGCACGCTTGAATAACTACAGTTGTGCAGTGTCGCTTGTCTATCTGCGTGTGCTTTCGTTCACTCTCTGTTTTTCTCTCCCACTCTCACATTGCTGAAATTAGTTATTAGCTTTAAATTTGCCAACCGCATTGTTTTTGACTTCTTTATAACACTTATTCGCATTTCTATGTATTTTATGGCACTTCCTCTTCCATTTCCCTTTGATTAGCTATCTGTCTCGCTCTCTCCTCAATTGAAATGCTGTTGTAGATTGTCTTTGCCGCTTGCACGCTTGCAATCGCAATCGCAATCGGAATCGCATGCTTTCGCCGCAGCCCCTCCCCCAACGTACCCTACACTATTATGACAATAACAAAACTGAAAAAAAAGAACTGTTAGCTCCTGGCGCCGAGTAGGCCTAATGGATTTTTACCTTACGAAATTTGACACAAAAACAAAAGAAAAATCAATGTTAATTTATTAAAAAAAGAGAAAAGTAAATGAATTTTATTTTTCAAATTCCAAACATTTGAATTACATATACATATTTGCATAGTCTCCGAGTTCGATGCACTGCAGCAATTTTAATATTCGTAAAGACCTTGGCGTGGCACTACAGAATGCAATTCAAAATCAAATATGCGAAATTTCTTATTTCAACAAAAATATTTCAACCATTAATTGAATAGATTTAATAATATATAATAAATCATAATTAAATCTTACGTAATGTAGATAAACACAAAATTCTAGACAAATTTGACATATAAATTCAACAGTAAATTTTTACCCCTATCGTTTAGTGTAGTAAATCTGAAGAACTAATACCAATGCTGCAAGTTTTTACAGTTGAAGACAAGACAACCTTATTTGCAAGAGAAAATTCTACAATTTAAGCAAATTTCATTCATAATTTATTAATATATTTGACTTCACAGATAATATTATATATATATGCATACACATAAACATATAATTTTGTTTTATATAGAATTTTAGAATTTATTTCACTGTGAACAAGAATGTGCAATCCGTTGAGAGTGACCTTCATTTTGTATACTATCACACATTCACATATCCTACAAACATACATACATATGTATTCACACCTATACCTTTATACCCCATATTCATATGTATGTTTGTACTGTATCTGAATTCCCATAGACGGTTGCCAAGTGTGAAATTTGCACGTGTACCGCCACATAAATAAAATGCAAATATTTTTGGGTCTTCAAACGAAATAAACAAATTTTTAAATTTGACACAAACGAATGTTGAATACCCTAACAAATATAGATGCACACATACATACATACATACATACATAGGCGATAGAGTGAATAAATTTATAAATACATAAAAGTATCACAACTGTCTTCGATTAATTGTGATGTGACAAGTGTTTATACTAAAGCAAAGTGCATTTTATAGGACGATTATAAGAGTCTTGAGAAGAGTATACAACTGGTAGGCGGATCCAGATGCCCAATCACTCACATTCACTCCCATCACCAAATTGTTGATTATTGTTTTTTTATTCTTTTGCCTGCCTCCTGCAATTTTCGTTAAGTTAATATTTACCTATGGAATTTCAAACAAAATCTCATTTTGTATATTTATTTTTAGTGTGCCAGCGTCAGCATGGAAATTTAATTAGCGACAGCCGAGTGAACCAGCTACAACAACAATAATAACAAAAGCAACATCATTGTCAGCAAGCACATACACTCACACGCACACACATAGGCATGGAGAGACGCCTACACATACTGGAGGACAAAAAGGGCCTGCGAATAAAAGTAAACACAAATAATACCAAAAAAAGAAAAAAATTAAGAAAAATAAATCATGCGAGCAGAAGAAGAGCTACAAAATGTGTTCAGCTATCGTATGACGCCAGCAAACAGCAGCGACTGCGGCAGCGACCGAGGCAGAGCCAACAAATGGTAAACAGCAACAGCAAGAAAGGAATAATGAAAGTGCAGCAGCAGAGTCGTCGCCTAGCCCTCCCTAGCCCACTGTTGCTGCTGCAACTGACGTTGGCGCGCTTATGTCTCTGTGTGTGCGAGCGAGCGGGCAAACAAAAATGGCGCATGACATGCGCACTGGTCGAGCGGCTAACTTGAACTTGAAAATGTTTTTATTGTTGCGCTTGTCGTCATCGAAGGTTGTGTGTGTGTTCCATTTAATATGACGCGACTGCGACGCCAGCAGAGCACAAAGAGCAGAGAGTAGCGTTAAGCCGGCAAACTAACAGAAAAGAGTGGAAAGCAATGAAGAGAGACTAGGACAGAGAGAAAACGAGCGAGAGACACAGAGAGTGAGAGAGCGCGACGAGGGCGTAAGCAAGAGTGAGCACGCTGCTAGGCTAAGCTTGCTAGCAGCAGGTATGTATTTATGTATGTGTGTGTGCGAGTATGTATGTATATATGTGTGCACCATGTGAGAGGTAAATAAGTCAATGTGAAAAGAAAAACAAAAACAAACGACGAAGTGAGAGCGTGCGAAAGCTTTTTTATAGCTTTTGCGTGGGTGACTTAAAGCAGCGCAGTTACGTCGCTGCCGACGTCTGCCAACTGTTTGCTTTTGTTGTATGCCCCACAGCCAGCTGCCCGAGACTTTCTCTTTCGCTGCGCCAATGTGTGTGCATGTGTATATGCGCGTGTGGGCGTGTGAGTGAATAATGCTGTTGCATATTTACTGGGATACAATGACGCGCACCTGTGCGAACATAGCTGCAGCCAACAGGATGCTGTTGCGGCTGCGATGCCTAGTTGCCAGTCCGTCACACAGTTGTTCACTTCTTCAGTCGTTCAGTGTTGAACGTTCAGTGTTGAACGCACTCCCGTCGAGGTCAGGCAGCTACGAAACGAAGCAGCGTTGCCATACATGCATGCATACAAACATATATATATAAATAACTATCTATATAGATATGTCAGTATGTCTGTGTGGAATTGCTATATGAGTGCGTTAATTGTGTGACGCGTTCCTCAAAAGGAAAAAAAAAAAATTAAAAACAAAAATAACATATTCAGGTGTGGAAAAATTGATTGACAGTTAAAAATACAAATATGTGTGTGCGTGTGTCTGCGTGTTTGTGTGGGTGTGATGTTTTCTGTACTGTGTCATGTGATTTTCCTTCATAATTTTTAATGTTTGCCTAGCATATGGACAGCAAATTCTGAATAATGTATGAAGTGCACACACACACACATATATATATATATATATATATATATATATAGAGAGAGAGAGAGACACACACCCACTCTCGAGTCTTTGTTCATACTGCGCCTTGGCATATGCAACACATTTTTGTCTTGTTTTTATTACGCTTTGACCTTTTCACATACACACACACACGCCCTGAGCACAAGATGCGATGCGTAAGCAAAGGTAGCTTTTCTATTATTTACATACATATGTATGTATGCATAAATAGATGTATATACATACATCAATTTTTGTATGTTTATATGTTTGCTACATTAATCGATGCGTCTCAGGGCGGGCAGCTGGCAAAAAATTGAAATCTTTAAAGTCACAACAATAAAAGGAAAATGTTTATATGTTGAAATACAGTAAGAGCTCTTTAAACCGGACACCTGAGGAACATTTTTGCTGTGATGTGTCTAGAATCAAATAATATGAGAAACAAAATTTTTTTATTTCGGTTTAATAATATAAAATACTTATTTACAAAAAAAAAAAAAAAAAAAATAATAATAAAAATAAAAATAAAAAATAAAAATAATAATAATAATAGCTGTTTATATAGAGGATATCGATATTAATATTTTCATCACACAGTGTGAGGTATATATAGGAAACTATATAAAGTAGGTGCGTAGATAGTAGATGTATGTACATATATAGATTAGCGCTTTACCTGTATATATAAACAAAGATGAATATTAGTTAAGTAATTCAAACTAATGTTAGCTAGTTTACCTACGAGTTGACTTATTTAAAACTAATTACTTTGCCCAATTTTATTGAAAGTGAAATTCAAGCTACACTCATGATAAATACAATAAAATCTATTTGTAAAATCACATAAGCATTGATTTTCCTGAACCTTATGTTGTTTAGTGTAAAGTGATTTGTGAAATTCAAATTGATGTGAAGCAGTCAGTGAAAAATGCAGTGCAAAAGAAGTGAAAAAGTATGTAGTACAATAAACAATAACAACAACTACAACTATAACAACGAAGAAGCGACTGCAACTGAGTTGAACAATGGCAGCTGGTTTGTGTCTTCGCTAAGCTTTTTCAGCTGAAAAGCTTTTTCTCTATGCAATTGCCGCTGGGATACACCCTGTGCTCGCTTTGAATATGTTGCAAGTGAACACAGCTGGTGGTATCCAGAGGCCGTTGACAGCCAATACAACAGCAGCAACACCAACAACAATAACAACCCCAGAAGCAACAACAACAACAACAGGCACAGGGTGAGTAGCGCTTCAAGTTGATCGAAGGTCTTGGATTTTCTTTGCAAGTCTCCAAAGTTTTACCATTGCTTTTGGTTTAAAGTGATATTTTTTCCTAATTATCTTTTAATTTAACTTTGTTTCCAATTCATTTGACCATACTAAAGATTTCTTTGATGAATTTTCATTTATCTACCCCACGGAAAAACCAAAAGAAGAACGAAAAATTATGTAAAGAAAATTCAATCGAATATTGCCCAAATTCAAACATTGCGAAAATTTGTGCAAAATAATTTTAAGAAATTGATTAAGAAATAATTAAATTAAAACAAAAATTGCATATTATATTATATTATTCAGCATTTACTTCTTGTTCGTACACATCTTGATCTTCGACAAACAAATTTTAATTTTTAGTTCTCAGTTTCTCGATTATTGCAAACCAAAACGAAACATCAATACGCATTGCTTTTTCACTATTTCGCGCTCATCAAGCCTCTCAGCTGGGGGCGTGGCACAGAGAAGTGCGCTTGAATGCGCCGAAAGCGAAAGAAACGCTCTGAAAAATTTTCGATTAAAATTTAATTATGCCAGTCAAAGAGTTTGCAGTATTAATGCGAGTGAAATTGTGTTACTCTGTATCAATTATGAATGACAGAATGGTGGGGTATAATGGACTAACAGCTGATGATTGGAATACTGTGGGAAATCTAACAATGTCGATAAATATCGGTTGTGAATAACTTTTTCATTTAATGCAAATCGATGGATATCGGTATTTAGCTGGGTCAAACTCTGAGATTCGAAAAATTAGAAGTAACATTAGGGTATATAAATATACCTTAAAAAAAAATTGATCACACAAACTACGGTAGGCTATAACTGAAAATCTGATAAATCGATTACAATCGATATATATATATATATTTTTTTTTTTTTGCTTTTTTTTGCTATAACAATCAAATTTAATAAGCAGACTTTGATCAATATTAATATGACAAATATTTTTTCGTCGATATCAGGCTAAATGGGTATACACTGCAAGTTATATACCCTTCAATTTTATTTAATTGATATATCTAGAGCTTCAATTCTCTAGATACATTCAGTTTGCCCAATTAAAGGGCATCTATTGCCTGATCAATGCTTAACTTATTCCTTGAAGTTGGCCAAAACAATTAAAAGAGATTTTTGTTCATGCTGCAATTCGAATTGGTTTCAAAGAAAATCTTGCGTGCAACGCGAAAATTTTCTATTTTCGTTTCGCTTTGGCTGCTGTTTGCTGTTTGTGCCGCTTTTTCGACTTTTTGGCTCATTGACAGACAGCACGGTCAAAGAGAGGGGTAAGACAGAGAGAGGGAGGAAGATGGACTTTAAGGTGCGCAGCGGTGTTCAGAGGAAGTGTTGCTGCAAAGTGTGGCATTATTTCGACATTTATTTGCATTTAGCTGCATTTTTGTCACTTTTGCATTTCAAATGACCCTCAATTATCCTTTGTTGACTGACTTTGTAGATTGCCGTCGCTCTGCTGCTGACCCAGAGGTCAAGGAAAGTGAAATTGATTTTAGCTGCACATGTTACCCTATAGCATATATATATATGTGCATACATATGTATATTTCGAGCATTTCGTTTGGCTTATGTAAGCAGAAAAACAGACTCACAATGCATCACCTGATTGCCTTAGCTATATATGCACATGTGTGTGTATGTATGTGTGTATATATATCTATTTTATATAATTGATATATCTCTTATGCGCTGCTAATTCATCAAAGTTCGAGCCATTAAGTGAGCTCATCGGGGGCTATGATTTTATTTTTTTTTTTTTGTTTTTTAATGATGAAATCAACTGCGACTTGATATATTGCAATGATTCGTTTATATAAAAGTGAGGGAAAAAATGTGGAATATCTAAGTGTGATTATAGATATACATGGATATACATACATTTATAGTGTATATATTATATAGTTGACAGTTGAAATTGTATTGAAACGAGTTTGCAACCTAGTTAGCATTTAAGCTTACGAAATAGTCTTTAAATATGCCTCATAATTGAGCATTGACTTTATCTATTCCTCTTTGTATATCATTCGTAAACTTTTTACTGGTAAAGTTTTAAGAATGTGGGAAAATTAATTGATTCATAGAAATACTCGATATGTTTTTCAAAGCACAAATATCGTTGCTCTTTGCTCAAAAGCTGATAAGTCTTGTATAGCTTAGCTAGAATTCTATCAAAATGCTAGACAGAGGATAAGATAGGTATTATAAACTATAGATTATATATTATATATATTTTTTAAATTGAGAGCTACACAATATATATGTATGAAATGTTATTACGTTTTACTATATAGAGATCTATTATATATGTATGTGTATTTTATACATGTATATGTATTTTGTTAACAGTAACTCTAAATAATGACACGAAATGGTTTTAGTCATGCACGACGAGATTTACTGCGATAGTAGCAGCGAGCCCCAGAGTGTATATAGTATATAGTGGTATATACATACATATAACGCTTAATTTTCAATTTAAGTTGACCTTTGAACAAAATTTGATCGATAATTTCGCATAATTGCGGAATGTGCGCGTGCACAGGGTGACTCGTGCAGCAGTGTGACACATGGTACGCCGCCTTCACACGCACACACACGCATACACTTTGGTAAATCACCTTGAACATTAACGCCCAATGCAAAATGCAACTGACATGAGACATTTTTGGTGTGTGAGCGAGATAGCAGTATGCATAGCTATCTACTATGTAGAGGGCGTAAAGGCAGCGACGTCGGCGTCAACTCAAACGTGAGAGACAGCTTGTTGTACACACACACATGCATACAAATAGTTTTGTGTGGCATGAGCAGTAGCCCGTACCTCTACTACATTTGCGTCATGCGAACAAAGTTGTTAAAAAAAGCAAACTTAAAAGTAAAGCAGCAAAAACAACAACAACGGCAAATTCAAATGCAGGCGGCGACAGAGCTGCAAAGCGAAACGATGCGAAGCGAAAGCTTCAGCTTTGCTGTGCTGTGCTGTTTCCTGCTGTTACAAGTGTGTGCGTGTGTGAAAAGCTCTCTGACGCTCAGCTGCTCTCTTCATTTAGCGCTGCTCAGTTAGCTTTTGCTCGCGAGCGTTGAGCAGCTGACAGTTGCGCTTCAGCATTAGAGCAGCGTAGTTTGTAGTTTACTTTGCGCCGAACGAAATGAAAAGTTTTTGCGGGACTGTGCTCAAGTGTGTTTATGTGTGTGCTGTGTGCGCTGTGTGCGCTGTTGTTTTGTGTGTGGGTATGTGTGTTGGATGTTGGGGTGTTGTGCCACCTTACTGCATTTGCTGCCGTTGCAGCGAGAGAGAGCGAGCGAGTGTGGCTCGTACAGAAATAAATGCCACAGCATTTAGTATATTTCACCTTAGCGCGTCTTTGTGGATGCCTGCGCGCCAACTCACTCCACTCGCATATGCAAACACAAGCACACACTCACACGCACTCACATTTATATACTTATGTATGTGTGCATGGCTACATTTGCTGCAAGTTTCATTCACGCCGCGTGGCCATCGAAATTTTTGTCGTCGCGTCGCGGTACACAAAGAAATTGGCCTAAAATTGTAACAGTTTCTTGTGCGACAACAGCAACAACAAGAGCACGACGAAGAAGAACAATAAAACGGCATTGCAGTCGCGCTGTCGCTGTCGCTACCGCAGCTGCAGTCAGCGCCGGCAGCGCTGCCCGTGCTGGCTGCCAGCTGCCGTATGCTTTCAGCTGCAACGGCCAACGTCGGCAGTCGTCAGTTTTAATTTCCACATCGAGTTAACAACATCACGAAGCGGCGGCAGCAGTAGCAGCAACGGGGCAGCAGCAGCAGCTGTCTGTTGGCTGTTCATTTTGGACTTGGATTAGGCGACCAGCAGCAGCAGCAGCACCAACGACAGCAGCAATCGCAGCAGCAGCAGCCGCTCTACTTGCAACGTATTGTTATTCTGTTATAACCAAAAACAGCTGTTTTACCTAACATGTGTGCCTGTATATGTTTATATCTGTATGAGTGTGTGGGTTTGTGTTCCTACATTGCATAAACTGTTTTTTTTTTTTTTTTGTACCTTCCTTTTTTGCACACGTAACGCGTGTCAGCATGCATCTGCCCGTAAAATTCATTTTCATTTTAGATTTCGCGTTTCTATTTGCATTTCGCTTGCATTATGCAACAATGAAAACGAAACAAAGCAAATGCCATGTGAAACAGTTGCAATTGCACAGCAATTGTTTTGCCGTTAGATTCAAGCTTTAAGTTTGCATCTCTCTGTGTGTGTGTGAGCGTATGCGTGCATTGACGTGGAGTGTGTGGGTTGAAAACAATCATCCACGACTCAGCCACGGCTCATCCACGCCAGTTCCCTCTCTCCCACGCACGCACGTCAACAGCCAGCTACTGCCTTCGTTCGCCCCGCATTCTTCTCTCACTCTTTCGTTTAGTTTTGCTTGGGCCGAGTCTTTCGTTAAGTTTAAAATTAGATTTGCCTGCATTTGGCTTGTTGTTTGTGCATTCGCGCTTGCCTTTGCTTTATGTAATGCAAATGGCGTTCTCTTAACGAATCCTTTTCCATTATAATGTAATTCGCCACAGCGGAATCCCAATTAAAGCATCGCTTTAATCAGCGGCCTACTTGAAACGAATTTCGTGCACTGGCAATTAAACAAGACGCGCATATATAGACGATCAAAAACTGACACATACGGCGTATACGCGATTTCACTGTAGCACAGTCATCGTAACACACAAATACGCACGCATACACTCGCACCGCATAACGTAACCACTTGACCTTGCACACATGCAGCTTGTATTACACACACAGCTGCAGCACATTTTATTGGCTTATATAGCTATCTATCTATATATACAATGTCTCACTTGTATTGCAGAATTTTGCAATATATATTTCTGTGTGTAAAAATAACAAACGGACACGGGCATGTGCTGCCCATTCACACAGCTGTCAGACTGAGTGTGTGTGTGTATGTGTGGGGGTGTGTGTTCAGGTTTGTGTGGGAATCGCAAGGCTCGTTATGAGGTCGATTTTGTCGTTGTGTGTGAAAAGATGACTGCAAAATGCATTTGACACAGAAACATAGAACAACAGCCGTTACAGAAAGCCTCTAATTTGGATTTTTTCTGTAAAAAAAGAGATCGGAGCTTTATTTAATTGCTTTTTAAAGCCCGTTTAAAGCTGCATACAAGGCGAAATACTATAAAAATGATTCACAGCCTTGTGAGGGCCAAACCCCAACAAAAAGAAATCAAGTTTAAATTACTATATCATGTTTTTTTTTACATATAGTACAAACCGATTATACGCTCAATTAGCGCAAAACATGGCTAATTCTTTATAGCTATGTATATAAACTGTATACATCTATATGAAATTTGTTGCAGTTGCAAAAGCTCTTTTTGAAACCTGTTTTTGAAAAATTGCCAAAGCAATTAAACATGCACAATTTTGTTGTTTTCATTTCAAATCAAACAAATTACTCGAGTGCAAAATACACGAGTTAACTGAAATTCCAAGTACAGCTAAATTCCCATGTTTTTGTAATTATAATAAAATAAACAAGCAATTAGAGTGGAATCTCTTAACAAATTGTATTCAAATTTAGAGTGATTTGAATCAACTATATATAAAGAAAAAGCAAAAAATGAATGAATCCTCAAACATTGTATGGCTAAAACTAAAAGTTAATTGGTATTGTATATCCAATATCTATATATAAATGAGACAGTTTTTTGTATGAATGAATTTCATTGCAACAGGGTTGCGAAACGCCCGAAAACAAGAGAAATGCCTAAATGTGTAATTAAAATAACTGTTTTTAAGATTCTTCCTCTCCCAGATGCCTTAGACTCTTCTCTAGAAACTTGGCATAGACAATATTTACCGTACTACAACTTTATTTAGCTGTATTTTCTCGCTTACAAAATGTTTCGTGTTTATTTATTCAGCTAATGTGCTTTGGAATTTGTACCGCAACTAGCTGAATACGCAAGTCTCTCTCCCTCTCTTTCTCGCTCTTTCCTCTGGCTCTGTCTCATATCAGCAGACGCGTCAACAACCCAAACAGACGAATTTTGTGCTGCGGCCATTTTTTTCTATCTTGCTATCGCGCTATAAGTCTGACTATCTACATATTTGTCTGTCTGACTGTCTGGAGACAAGCGTTACGTATTTGCAAAAAACACGTAGAAGAAGAAGCAGAGTAAAAAGTACGTCGAATGACATCATCAAGCGTCTGCGATGTGTCGTTTGATATCGTTAACCAGTTGAACTATGGCTTTTATAAGAGATAATTTTACGGAAGATACTTTCCTCAGAGTTTTGCTAAAAATACGTTTATAAACGATACTTCTGCCAAAGATACATTGCACAGATATTTTTTGATCAAATATATCTAGCGTTTGACACACATTTTCCGGCCGTTTATCATTATTTGACTAGCTGTTGGGTAGATCACGTGGATGAAAATATCTTCTAAATATAGATATTTATATATCAATTGATGACTAACAGCATTTACTTAACTCAGCTGTTTTACGGCATAGCTATATTTTTATACCCTGAACCCATTGAAAATGGGAAATCAGGGTATAATGGTTTTGTTAAAAGTATGTAACAGGGGGAAGGAGGCGTGGCAGACCCCACAAAGTATATATATTCTTGATCAGGGCGACGAACTGAGTCGATTTAGCCCTGTCCGTCTGTCTGTCCGTCCGTCCGTCCGTCCGTATGTATGAACGCGTCGATTTCAGAAGATATAAGAGCTAGAGACTTGAACTTTTTTTTAAAATGACCGTATATACAGCGCGCATATCGAGTTTATCACCAAAAATCGATAACTCATCCCATTATTTTTTTATCGATCAAAAACCTTATCGAAATGCAGTTATAAAATTATATCTCCTACATCTTTAGAGCTAGAGTATCCAAATTTTAAATGTAGATTGATATGTACGTTATAGAATTTCGATTTTTGTTCAATTTCACCCCCCACCCTTATATCCACCCCCTCACCCATAAGTTTTTAAAAGGCGTATTTCAAATACTAGAGACTTGAGATTTGGCAATTATACGCATAGTAATGATAAAACCACAATCTGAAAGTTTCATGGAGAACGTACGTCCAGAAAAAAAGTTATTAAACAATTAAGTTCCCATAGTAAGCCCACACTGCAGCCTATGGGTGTGTTTGTGTAAGCAGAGAGACGCTAAAAATGATTGAAATGGCTGTTGCTTGAAGGGTTCAGGGGATCTCGTAGTCGAGCAGTCTCGACTAGAGCTTTCTTACTTGTTATGTGATGGAAAAAGTGCCAAGTGCCTTAAAATTAAAGTGTTTAATGTGTGTGGTCATCTCATAGATCGGTGAAAACAAGAATATGTTTACGTCAAAGAAGAATACTTATCTAAATAAGACTTGACTTTAGAGAAAACTTTTGCTCACATGAGTAACATATCCCTACATGTTGTTTGTTAAAATATACGAAAGCTACAATATTTTCGGTATACATATATTTGAACTGTTTAAACAATTTTATTAAGTGTTGAGTCAGAGATGTGAAAACCCCAGATAAGCGATGCGCGATCAACGATCCAAGAGCTACAGGCAAATAACTCAAAACTAGTTTCTTTGCGCAGTCTCTATATTATAAAGACTTGAATATCATATATTTATAATATATACCCCATATATCGCCAATTCTTGGCCGTAGTCAACAAAGTATGCTGATAAGCTGTCTGGTTTAGCTAGATCAGCCTCAATTCCATATGTGTTCGGCATGAATCACGTGTTTCCAGATAAGCAAAACAAAATGCTTTCAAATCGGTGTACATAGCAAAGCAAATACATACATAGATGTAGCGCTGCCCACAGCTGCTATATAGTATATTCATATGTATATATCGCTAACATTTTGTGTATATTTCATGCTCTGCTGGTCGGGCGGGGAGCGACCTTCAGAGCAGCCGACAAGGTCGCCTTACCCAGTTTTCAGGCCACATTGGCCTACAGCATTCACAGTGCACAGTTATCATCTGAAGCTCGAAAAGTGGGTCAGTGTTACGACCCAGTTTTGGTCTATTCCGCCCCGCTTTTTAGCCGAACCTTTTTGGGGCTCATGTGTTACGAAAGATTGCATAGGATTCAATTTTCTCTGCTGTTTGTTATTGATTGGCAACTACATAATCAACCTGGCTGAACGGATGCACACAGCATGCAGTGCTATATATATATATGCATATATATCTGTATATACTGTATGTATGTGTGTGTGTGTGCTGGCATATATATCGGGTATCTACTGCTGCTGCAGTTTGTGCCGCAAGGCTGCGCACGCTGCGAGCTTAGCCAAGAAGCCAAAAATAAAATTTCTCTTTGGCAAGGCGCCAAAATGCACTCAGCATTGCACATTGGCAAATGGCAACTGACAACTGACAAAAAGGGCGGAACTGGGCGCAGGGGCGGCACAAATTACCGCTACATCTAACCCCCATACCCCTTATCCGCAATATCTCTCACTATGTGTATTTGTATTTACAGTGAAAAACTGTGCTAATGAACAGCTGTTGTTGGTTTGGCTAACTCTTGCATTAGCAAATATAAATATTATTCGTTTTAGTCAGTGTTGACTGTATCTATCTGTGTGCTTGGCATATAGAGATTTTTTGAAAGCAAAATCTTGGTCACTAAAAATACGTCCAAAATGCAATATGCAAATTGACAATGAGAATGCGAATGCTAGCAAGAGCTGCATAAATCTATAGCATAACTCAAACACAGATACAAATACACACGCGCAGCTATAGCTACAGCTACACACACACACACAGGCATTCTTCAAGGCAGCAGCAGCAGCAGTTGCAAATCCTCCCGCACCGCCTCGATTGCACCGCCTCTAGCATTGGCAAAATCAATGCGCACTTTTGTGTCATTTCGCTTTTCACTTATTACATCACACAGCGAACGAGAGAAAGACAGAGAGCGAGAGAAAGACACAGTGAGAGTGAGACAGAGAGAGAGAGGTGAGGGTGAAGGAAAACACTATAAATCGAGGCCCAGCAATTTGGGTCAGCTGCAATGCTGTTACCCAACCGACCTGCCAAGAATCGTATCTATAGCATATTGCATATACTATATATAGTCTATATACTATGTATATATTGTCTACTTCTGTGCCTCGTGCCAACTTGGCTGCAACTTTAACTAGTTCAAATTTGATGCCCTTACTTCGGCCAGTCTTAAAAGCCAGTTGCTAGCTTGCTTACTTCTTGTCTGTTTGCACAACAAACGAATTAGATATTATAACTGTGTCATATGTGTTACCTGTGTGAGTGTGTATGTGTGTCGTCTGTCTGTCTGTGTGTTCTTGTTAGTTTCATAATAAATGCAAAGCTAGAATTTTAGATTACTCAACTGAAACAAAGCGCTCTTTGTTGGTTAGAAGCCAGAAAATGTTGCCCAGTCACATTCTTGGAAGCTATTATTGGGGTATGACCCATGGCCTACAAAACCTGTGTCTAAGTGCTTTGGCTGGGCCTTGATTTATCAATAATTCAAATACATTCCATGTCGAAGTCCTTTTGTACTTAACTAGTTCGCTTTTCACTCCGACTGAAAATGTTTATTTTTTTATAGAGTGAATTTTATAGTTTTAAGTACTTCTCTTCCTTGCTGTTGTTTCTTACAATTTGCAAAGTTTTACTTCAGAGCTTCTTCCAGTTTATTTTGTTTAATTTTCCTAAAAGATTAATAAAACTATTTTCTTTTGCTTCTCAGATATTTTCTGAATAGTTCTTTTCCCTTTGAATAATTGCGTTTGTTTCAACTGTTTGCTGATTCCTTTTCTAGTCATTTTCGTAAACACTTTTCAGGCTGCTTAAGAGCAGTCAAATATCAATGTAATTTAACGTTTAATCATAAAAGTTTTACAAATGAAATGTGTTTGTTAATTGCAATTGAATCAATTAAACTTTTACACGTCGTATTAGGAAATATATAGATGTGTTTATAAATAAAACATATATATAATTTATATATACGAATTAATCAATTAAAAATTTTCGTTAATCTTTTCACGCCTTCTACACGCTTTCTTCACGCTCTACTCTGCGCTCTTTTCATATTGGGTCTCCATATCAATGGGTTTCTTTATAAATGTGTATATAAATATATTTCTAGCCCCTATACCACAATCTCTCGTATTTTGTTCAACATTTATGCTATGTTACGTTACGCTACGTTACGATTCGCTTCGTTCTCGCCTGGCCGCACAAAACCAAAAATCTTCGAGCCTATCACGCATTTGCCGCATGACTCAGTTCGTTGTTTGTTGCTTTCGAATTCGCTGGGTATTTAAAATTAGCCAACAAATGCCCCAAGCTAACGCAGACAAATAGATAATTTTTTCCACTTTTTAACAACAAAATTGAAGAAGAAATAAAAACGTATTTAAATAAAGACGTCAAAACGTTGCAGTCGAGCTTATACGACAGCATGAATACACTGTCCAAAAGTTGTTGAACTTGTGTAAAAATTAATCAAAATTTAACGAGTTAATGCAGCGTCGTCCCGCATATATCTAAAATTCATAGAGTCTACTTCCATAGTGCCATGTATTAAACACACTTTGAACCGGATACTCCCCACAATATATGTATATTCCGAACTTGAAGTTTCTTGCGTCAATCAACTGTTGTTTTATATTCACATATAGACAAATCAGAGTCTCAGCAACCCCAAACATAACACAAAAGCCAATATACTCTATTCCCACATACTGAATGAGCATTACAAGCAGTTAAAAATCCGCTTGCGATTCGTGTATAAAGAAAATTGGACACGAATTTTTGTTGCCAGCCGCATTTCACAATCGAATCGCCCATCGAAAAGCTCTGTTTGCACATGACTTAGCGGCCACAGTAGCCACACGCTAAAGTGCACTGCAAATATTGAGCGGACTTAACATATTTTCTTTTAGTTGAAGCACTAAATACTGTTCAATTTGTTGGCACCTGAAATAACATAAAATTGATGTAGGCCATAACGAGCGTATACTGTAGGATTGGGTGACTGCTATTTGGCCTAAAAAAAGAAAAAAGAAACGACAATAACAGAAACAAAATAAAAATTAATTTAAGTAGCTTTATGGAACTGCTGCTACTTTTTGGTCTTTACGTTTGTACTACTCTTGCAACTCTTTTAGGCCAACTTCCGCTGACAACAAAAATGAAAAAAAAAAAAAACAAAATAAGTTGGCAACACTTGGAGCGCTCGAACTCTTTTTTTTTTATGACACATTGGCAGGGCAGGTTTTCTGTGTCGGCATTTATGACCCAGATAAAAGCTAAGCGTGTTGGTCAACAACTACAACTATGCACACACACACACATGCACATTCTATACACACTGAGAACTGTTAATGAAAAGCGCTCAGCATTTGCCTAATGAAATTATGACCAAGCTACTAAGTGCTTGCTTAAGCAAGGGCTGAGAGGGGACAGGGGAGGGCGAGTGTTGGGGCGCTATCGTAGCTAGAGGCGTGGCAAATTAAATTTTCAGGTTTACTTGAAAGAAGCATAGGATAGCATATGATCAAAGTATATATTGTAAAATAAAATAGTTTTTGAATGTCATTGACCCACTGTTCTACAGCCACTCAAAACCGCTAGCATGTGACTATTTTTGAGCCAATTTAGCACTTCTCGACCCACTGTGCCCAGACACTACCCTTTTTTCCATTCTATTCAGAGCATAGTTAGTAGTCGTAACCACTCGATTGTCTAGCCACAAATGCAAGAGGCATGTGCGAGTGGCAGCTAACCCAATTAATGCACATCATAAATTTATAATTTCCATTTTGCTTCTTATTTTTCCCATATTGTTTTTCTGCTTAAGTTTTTTATTGTAACGCTTTTTAAGCGCGACACACATACAGACATACACGCACACTGACACAAAAAGGCCTTAATTTATTTAATTGCTCGGGCTGTGTTAATGTGTTTTACTGTACTCTAGTTGCTGTTGCCCTCGCACTTGTGCAAATTATAACAAGACTGTGTTTTATTTTGAATCTTTTTATTTTACTGCTCGTGTGAGCTTTCCGAGAGAAGATTATAAACTAAACTTTTATAAAACTAAACGGCGGCTCCAAGCCATCGCTGCCGGCGGCCGGGCCGACAGAACGCTGAGCTTGCGTCTTCCATGGATGATCAGCCCGCTTCTGCGTGCTGGTGTCCAAGCCATTGCTGCCGTCGGTCAAGCCGACAGACCGCTGAGCTTGCGTCTCCCACGGATGGTCAGCCCGCTTCTGCGTGCTGGTGTCTAATTTCGCCTGCAACTCTGTCGCAACGGCGTCCGGTGTAGAAGTTGCTGACTTGTTGTCAGCACTATTTGATCGGCGCGTGTTAACTCCTCCCCGGGTAGGTTGAAACCCGTCCTCGGGTTTCCCATTGGTCGGCTTCCGTTGACATATTTTAAAACCGAGAACTAGGAGGAAGACAAGAGAGACAATGATAGTGACGCAACCAATTGACCTCGATGACAGTTCGGCCTTGAGGTTACTGATGTGGCGAAGATTACTCAAACTCAGGTCGTGCAGGAACGGAAGGCTCAGGTGTTCTCGGAATAGTGTGATGTTGACTATTCCTGACGTCGAAACTGCTGGTTTTTTCTCAGAATACCCCGATGATTTATGTAACGGGTTCCATTCAATGAGATGTGGTCATCGAAGGCGACTAAATAAGTCCCCGTGACCTGCTGGCTAGTTCCGGTGCTGCCCACTACGTCGATAGTGGCGCTGTTGATGATAACGACGCCTTCATCGACTACGATTATGGGCTTTAGATGCCCAAGACGTGTAGCGCATTGTGCAGTGCCGCCTGAGACCAACTGTTGGGCACATGTTGTTTTCTGCATTTGTTTGCAGAAGGTGGTGCTCACTGTAGAGGCGCAATCTCGCACGGCGAAGGTTTTTGTCCCGCAATCGGCCACCACGTCGCCTTCTTCTAAATCTATTATTATATTACTATGCTGAACGGGAAAAATATTGATTTTTCTGCAGTGTAACTTAGGTTTAGGGAATTTGATTAAAAAATATAGTAGTTGGGAATTTTGAAAAGCCTTAATATTAGATACCTCTAGTAGGTCTGTTACGCTAACATTGGTGAGTTGCTCATTTAGTTCTTTTACATCAATGCTGTCGAGTATGAGTGGGCTAATTAAATTTATTTTTGCAAGTGAAATTGAGAGAATCAAATCTTCTAAGTCTGAAATTATCATTCTGTTTTTCGCCAAGATAGTCGTATAAAGATATTCGACTTCAGTTTCTGGTTTTTGAATTGTATTGAGAGCTCTTGAAATTTCGTTGAGTCTTACTTGAATTTTGTTATTGATCTCGATTTGCTTGTTTTCAGCATCTACTAATTGTCCTTGTTTAAATTTTATCTGCTCCCAGTCATCGAAATCTGGGGTTCCTGCTATTACCTTAAGGGCACTACCTATCAAGTTTATGCTTCTGGCCTGTCTATGGTGAACGTTAAGGGTACTAATTAAAGTGGCTATGTGTTGTAAGTCAGTCTTAAGTACCTGTCTCATATGGTCTTTGGGTAGTCCGTCTATTAAGTTCCATGTCTCGTCAACATATGTCTCGTATATCGTCAGGTTAGTTGTGTGTCCCATGTAGCCGTATTCGTCCCAAATTGTCACGTCCCCGTCTATTATAGGTATGTAGTCCGCGTGCGTATAGTCATTAAGTCTCGAAGTCGCCTCAGTTCTAGTCAGAGCCACTATTTTTAAAACTAGAATATATTTTATCCTAAGGTAAAAGAGTGTAGTTATTAAAAAGGATGTTTTTTTTTTGTTAAAAAATTCTACAAATGGTTTACTTAAGGTTGTCCTTATGGACCACCCTCCCCTTTATAAGGACCGTTGTCCCAAGGTCTGCTTCAACCACTGCTTCGGTGAACAAGGGTGAAAGTTTATTTCCCAGTCTCTTGTTAGACTTTACCCATACTTTCTCTCCTATTTGGTACGCTTTTCGGACCCTGTTCTTGTTATGTTGCTCCAAAGACTTTTCTTGTGCTGACGTGAGGTTGTTTTTTATCTGCACTGCAACGTTTGTAGGGATATTATGAATAATTTCTATCGGCTGTTTCTTTGTCACCGAGTGGATCGACCTATTGTACTTTATTGTCGCAAGGAGGGTACTGTCAATAGTATCTTCAATGTGATTTCCATTTTTTAGGCAACGACTTATATCCCCTAAAGTGCCGTGAAAACGCTCGACCTGCCCGTTAGATGTACTATGTAGGGGGGGTGCGTTTGTGATCACTATGTCAAAGTTGTTTGACAACATTGCCCTGATGGTCTCTGAGTTTAGTGATTTTTCGTTATCGCAGTAGATTGTTTTTGTCTTTGGAAAAAAATTTAAAAGTTGCAAGAGTGGAGCCTTTATGTCCACAATTGCTCGTGATCGGATTGGTTGGACGACAGCAAATTTGGAAAATTTGTCAATACAGGTTAAGAAGTATTTCCCATCTGTGGAGTAAATGTCTACGTGTAACATTTCTCCAGAATATGAAGGTAAAGGGGTTTTCCCCAGTTCTTGCCTGATCGGGTGTCGATTGTGTTTGTTCATAGCGCATACTCGACAGTTTGCTGCTATTTCAGTTGTTAAACGGCCCATTTTTGGAAAAAAATAGTCCCTAAGTATTTGCTGGGCATTCTCCTGTGCTGCGCGATGAGCGCGATTGTGCTCCGTTATAGCTATTTCTCTTTGTTCTGTAACGTCTGATATATCTATCACGAAACTTTTAGAATGTCGAAACGTTGTTGAGGGGAATTCCTTCACTAGATTGTGTTGAATGAAGGCTAGAATAGGAAGTTCACAATATATTGCGTTAGTCACCTCGGAGTTTACAACCTCTCGTAGAGTTTGTATTAATGTGTTGCGATCGGAAAACTGTATAACGTGTCGGGTTTTCGTTCTAAACAAGATATATGTCTTGTGTTGTGGGACAGTGCTTTCCTCCAGTATAATCTGATTTCGGAAGCAGTTTACCGGCTTATCTGTTGTCTCGATTGTGTAAGTTAAGGACTCTTCGCTGTGGATCGTAGCGGCATCAGATTCTGCCGTGTCTTCCAGAGCGTTGATATTCTGGCGAGACAGAGCGTCTGCCACAAGATTTTCTTTGCCAGGCTTATAGATGATGTTTGCGTTATGCTCATCAATGAAAGCCTTCCAGCGCTTTATTTTGGCATTCGGATTTTTATCCGATACCGCAAATGTTAGCGGCTGGTGATCTGTGTAGATGTTAAGGTTTTTAACACCGTACAAGTAATTTCTGAGATTTTTCAGTGCCCACACAATGGCTAGGAGTTCTCGCTCATTTGTGGCAAAGTTAATCTCATTGTCTCGCAATGTGCGCGAGATCATTGTTATAGGGCGTCCGCCCTGAGATAGCACAGCGCCGAGCCCTTGGCCTGACGCGTCTGTTGTCAAGTCAAATGGTCTTTTAAAATCGGGATATGCCAACAGCACCTCTTCGGACGCTAGCAACTCTTTTAATCTGTTAAAGGCATCTAACTGGGTTTGGTTTAATTCGAGTTTCACCTTCCTCGAATGGTTGGCGCTTATTTTCCCATTTTCGCCTTTCAAGATCTCCGTTAGGGGTCTTGCAATGCTGGCGAATCCTGCTATGAAGCACCTGTAATAACTTGCTAACCCTAGGAATGATCTAAGGTTAAACAATGTTGTCGGTGGTTGGAAATTCTTTATGGCCTGCACTTTGTCGGTCGATGTCCGAATTCCACCTCTGCATACTGTGAATCCCAAGTATTCCACCTCCTTTTTGAAGAATTTAGACTTTTCTTGAGAAACCCTCATGCCTGCATCCCTAAGGCTTTTCAAGACCCATTCAATGTGTCTTATGTGGTCTTCCTTATTGGGGGAGAAAATTATTACGTCGTCCACATAGACGTAACAAGTTTTTCCAATTTGATCCCTGAGGACATCGTCTATTGCCCTCTGGAAAATACTAGGGGCGTTTTTAAGCCCAAAGGGAAGTCTGCAAAATTCATACTTCCCATTGTTTACAGAGAATGCAGTTTTTTCTCTGTCTCTTTCCGCCAATTCTATTTGGTGGAAGCCCGATTTAAGGTCCAGTGTTGTGAAATATTGGGCCTTACCCATATTCGACAATATGGTCGAAATAGTTGGGATAGGGTATTTATCGTCAGTTGTCTTCTGATTTAACTTCCGAAAATCGATTACCAGGCGTTTTTTTTTATGGCCAGATTCGTCGACACCTTTTTTGTCAACCACCCATATTGGATTGTTATATGGTGACTTTGAGGGTCTAATTATGCCATTCGCCAGAAGTTGTTTAACTTCTGCGTTGACAAATTCTGACACGCCCATAGGATACGGGTATAGCTTAGAGTATACCGGTTCGTTGTCAGTTGGAATTGTGGCAATAGTGTTGATATTGTACGGTAGGGATTCGTTAACGTCTGCAAAGGCGTTAATCGTTCGGTCAATCATTTGATTGAAAGTGAGTCTGACTGCGGCAGGAACGTCCGCGTCACTAATTTGAAAATGGTTCACTTGTTGACATGTTGTGAACTCAATTTTCTCTGTGCCCCGGTCATGCTTTATGATGTTATTGTTCAAATCAATGTGAGCGTTAATCTGTTTTAGTAGATCAAGGCCAATTATGCCGTCGAAATCTTTTAATGATTCTAGCTTGAAAAAGTATGATTTTACACTGAATAGGTCAATGAGACATTTCTGTTCAATTTTTGTGTGTCCATGGATTGATTTAACTTGAAAGGGGCTATTTACTGGTTTCCAATGCGCCAGCTCGGGAAGAGGTTTAATATAGTTTTTAGAGGCTCCTGTATCTATCAAAAGTTTGATTGCTCGCCCTGCGACCATGCGTCTTACAAACGGTAGCAGGGAGCTTCCACTAAAAAATTACAGCTCTCTGCTCCTGACAGGTCATCTTCGACCGCCTCTGCTTCATGATGTGAATAAGATTCGTAATTGCTATTATCGTTGCTTTCTTCTTGGGGTAGGTGATTGAGGTTCTGTTGAGTCCTCATAGACCGGTCCCCATAGTTTTGATTGCCTCTATAGCCTTGAGTGGGCTGCCTAAAGCGTGAGGAAGAATCCACTTCCATTGGTTCAGGGCCACGCCCTTGTGAGTTTAGGGGTTGAGAGCGCTGTTTTGAGCTGTTTACTTTCGGCTGACTCTGGTTATCTTTGTTACCTTTCTGAAAATGAGGATTCTTCTTCTGAGAGTTACCTTCATATTCTTGTTGGCTGCTTTGACGCCAATTCTGGGTCCTTTGACCACTGTTTTTTTGCGGTTTTTCTTCAGCATATTTTGCAAAATTAGCCGCAAAGATGCTTCTTTCATTGCTTGACTCAGCTTCTTGTGCTAGAGCCAGAGCGGTTGGGAGATCGTGAGGCTGTGCTGGGAAGACAGCCCACCTCAGGGATTTTTTCAGTCCGGAGACGAATGTATGGAGGGCATCGTTCCTGAATTTTTCGTTCAGAACGGCCGCTCCAGCAGGGTCATGTGTCATTAAGGTTTTGTTTGTTAGTAATGTCAACTTTTTCCCAACCTCATCATAGTACTTCGCTAATGATTGGTCGCCCTGCCTAAGAGTGCTTAATTGCTGTTGGATCACGTGTACTGGTGTTTTGTCGGCAAACGTGAAATCCAACCTGGCAATGATTGCCTTAAAGTTTAACACTGTGTTAAATGATGCAAGCTCCGCATCTGCTGAACCCCTTACTTTGTTTCGAATTATAGCCACAGCTTGGTAGTGTCTTGAGCTGCCATTATACGGCTCAAACACTTTGTACGCGGAACAAGCAGCCTGTCTCCATGAGACATAGTTTTCCTGTTTTCCATCGAATTCTGGAATAGACTTTACTATATCTAAGGGCTCGTCGCATTTGGCCCCTGGTACTATCTCTATTTCCTCGTAAACTTCTATCTGCGGAGCTGTCCCCTTGAACTGGGCGAATTTTTCTGTAAGGTCGTTTATTTTTTGCTCGAATCTTGCTGTCTGCTGTTCGAGGGCTACGCGCATTTGCGCTTCAAGTTGCGCTACTTGTTCGTCTGTCATTTTCCTTTGTTTATGTTCTAAATAGGAAGCGATAAGTTCGTCCTCGCTGCTCTCTTCTGTTCTGTTTACGCCCTGCATTCGCTTAGAATGTCAAACCGAGATCACTTTACACTCAAAGTATTCTCAACAAATTTTAGTATTTAGAAAAAACGATGACAGAATGTTTAAGTTTCGGAATTTCAATCTTTAACATTTAATCGAAAATGTAATGATGTAGAAATAGTTTTTAATTTTAGAATCGAAATAAGCACTTGTTAACTATTATTTATTTACTATTCAAATTTTAGCATATCATACTAGACAGCTTCTTTCTTTCTTTATTGTTAAAAAAAAATGAGCAATTCACTTACATGATCATTTCGAAACTAATTTAGAATTTTTCTTTTAAAAGCAAATTAGTTGAGCGTTGGTGGCCGATGGAGTTGCGTAGTATTTTCCTCCAACGTTGTTTTGTTGTTTTTTCTTATTTTTATTCTTTATTCTTTTTTCCACTTCGGTTTCGGATTTCGTTGTTTTGTTGTTGTTGTTCGTTTCTTTTTTTATTATTTATTATATTTTTTCACTATGACTCTTGGCGTTGGCTCGAAGAGTTGCACAGATCACAAATAAGCCGTAATATTCTTTTGTTTTGGCAAAACTTGTGGGTTTATTTGCCGTTGGGCGCCAATTATAACAAGACTGTGTTTTATTTTGAATCTTTTTATTTTACTGCTCGTGTGAGCTTTCCGAGAGAAGATTATAAACTAAACTTTTATAAAACTAAACGGCGGCTCCAAGCCATCGCTGCCGGCGGCCGGGCCGACAGAACGCTGAGCTTGCGTCTTCCATGGATGATCAGCCCGCTTCTGCGTGCTGGTGTCCAAGCCATTGCTGCCGTCGGTCAAGCCGACAGACCGCTGAGCTTGCGTCTCCCACGGATGGTCAGCCCGCTTCTGCGTGCTGGTGTCTAATTTCGCCTGCAACTCTGTCGCAACGGCGTCCGGTGTAGAAGTTGCTGACTTGTTGTCAGCACTATTTGATCGGCGCGTGTTAACTTGCATTTGTTTCTGAGCTATTACTGTATTTTTCACTTCTCTCTTTCTCGCTCTCTTTTTATACCCTGAACCCATTGAAAATGGGAAATCAGGGTATAATGGTTTTGTTAAAAGTATGTAACAGGGAGAAGGAGGCGTGGCAGACCCCACAAAGTATATATATTCTTGATCAGGGCGACAAACTGAATCGATTTAGCCATGTCCGTCTGTCCGTCTGTCCGTCTGTCCGTCTGTCCGTATGTATGAACGCGTCGATTTCTGAAGATATAGAAGCTAGAGACTTCAACTTTTTTTTTAAAATGCTCGTATATAGCGCGCGCATATCGAGTTTATCACTAAAAATCGATAACTCATCCCGTTCTTTTTTTATCGATCAAAAACCTTATCGAAAACCAGTTATAAAATTATATCTTCTACACCTTTAGAGCTAAAGTCTCCAAATTTTAAATGTAGACTCGACTGCACGGGATAGAATTTCGGTTTTTGTTATAATTCACCCCCCACCCCTATATCCACCCCCTTACCCTCATCTCTGTAAAAGGCGTATTTCAAATACTAGAGACTTGAGCTTTGGCAAATATACGCATAGTAATGATAAAACCACATTCTGAAAGTTTCATGAAGAACGTACGTCCACAAAAAAAGTTATTGAACAATTAAGTTCCCATAGTAAGCCCACACTGCAGCCCATGCCTGTTAATGCGTGCGTGCCTATGGGTGTCTATGTATATGTTTGCGTGTGTGTGTGTGTTTGTTTAAGCTGAATGACACTAAAAATTATTGAAATGGCTGTTGCTCGGAGGGTTCAGGGTATCTCGTAGTCGAGCAGTCTCGACTAGAGCTTTCTTACTTGTTTTTCGTTAGAATCTAGAGCGCACACGCGATTTAAATTCAGTTATAAACGTATATATATGAATGAGTATATCATATTTATATATATAATTATTTATTTCTATTTTGTTGTTACACTTGGAAAAACGGTTTGTTAATTGTGCGGCGCATGCGTCGTATACGCAATTAATTGTTGGCCTTTATTTGCGTTTCTTTTCTCTGTTTGTTTGCCATGCACCAGTTTCTGCAGCGTGTTGGCGGATTGAATTGTCTCGCTACAGTGAAAACTCTAGATTCACGACTATTGCTGAAATGTCTAAAAGTTTCTTTAGATTTAAGTCTGATTTGAGAGTTAAAGCAAAGAAATAGTTTCAAAAACAATATACATATACAATTGATCACACCAGTTGAAAAATTACAAATCTATTTTACTCTATATAAGTTATATCCCTAAAAATAATGTACTATTTTCTCTACATTCATAATTTTCTCGTATTTCGTATAAATTTAAAATAAAATTCATTCACGTTCTCCAGCTTCAACTTGCTTTAATGAGCTTTCACTGTAGCTCTGTTAGCCGCACCTAGTCAGTGAAGCAAAGCTCCTTCCTCGCTTCGCCCCTACGACCAATTGCAAATAAGAAAAATCACACAAAAAGCAGCTGCTGCACCCACTGTGCCACGCACCAATTCGTCTGCTCCACAAACAACAAAAATTGGCTTAGACTATGAATTAAATTGGCTTTAAGCATAAACAATTTATACAACTTTTCAACAATTGACGCACGTGCACACACACATGGAAATATATGTATGTGTGTGTGTGTGTGTGTGTGTATTTGGGCCCAAAATCAAATTCAACTTTGGAATGAACAGAAATTCTGCGCCGTCAGTATTTGGAGCGCTCTTATCTTATCACTAGCTGCCCCGACGCGACGTAGCGCCATGCTTGATTCCAAATTGTTTGTTTGATTTCGATTTCCGTAATTTGTCTTACTTTTGAGCTGATATTCAAGTTTTTATAGAAAACTGTTGGCATGACTGTAACTCGATTCCTGATCGTGAACAGATGGAGAAAGAGAGAGTTTAGTAAATATAGATGTTTGTCTTTTGATAAGGTTCTGTTTGGTTCAACAATATTTTATTTTTGAGTGCTTTTAAACCACAAGCTAAAGAAAATTTCGTAAATTCCTAGAATTCCTATCAGCATTCAAAAAATAATTTAATTTGAATTAAAGAAATTTGAACAAGGTTTTCACTACATTGGCTTCCAACATTTATTTTTACAGGGTACAGATCTAAAACACACCCATATATATATACTCATGAGTCAGATATATACATGTACATATACACACACACTCACCCCCATTTTTTTGACCCATTTTAAAGCGTAAATCGGCCGATCATTGCATTGCGCCCAGCAATAAAACTGCTAATCGCATTTGTTTTGTTGGAAATCTAAAACTGATAAAGTTAAAATTTTTTTTTCCACCCACTCTACCTTACTCTTCCGCTCTCTCTTGCACGTTGTTTTTAGTTGTTTTATTTAATTTTTTGTCAGTTGCTTTTGCGTTCTCGTTGCTCTGTTTCGCTGTATATTTTGTGTGTTTTTGGGTTTCAACACGACACGAATAACAATTAGAAGAGAAAAATAACAATAACATATCTCGAGTCGACTGGTTGCTCTGATGCCGCTGCGTCTGCCACGCCCACGCCCACACTGACACGCTGCCGCCGCCGCCGCCACCTCGTTGATGTTGCGTTGTTGTTGCGGTTTTGTTCAGTTACAAAGAAAAGTAAAAGAAACAAAAATTGAAGGCAAAAAGAAAATATTAATATACGTAAAAATTAAAGAGAAAAGTATCTATAGCATAGCATCCTCTGAGACAGTTTTGGGCTGCGTGTCAGGAGTGCATTTGCACTGAAACATTCTGAAGCTTGTAAATGCACTATCTGGTACGACATTCCAGAACGTACAATCTTCCCGAATGCAACAACTAAATGCTGAAACAATATATATGCAATTTTTGTGAATAGTGTGATTTACCAATATATACAAATATGTATATATTTACAATTTATTTATTTACTATTATTATTATTATTATTTTTTTTTTAAATTAAGTTTTAAGTACAAACTAAATGTAAGCGTTTATTCATTAAAATAAAAAAATTATATGTTAATAAAAATGTTTTCTATTAAAAATATATATATTCAATATATGTCGTTTTATTTCTGTGTAATTCAATTCCATTGACCATTAAACATGCGCAAGATATATATACTATACATACAAAAGCTATATCAATGGATTCATTTAAATTATATAGATACAGAAGATATGTATGTATAACATTAAGATATAGTACCTTCTGGTAAAAAAGATCATTGAAAAGATTTTACTACAGATACAATTACATAAAATTCAGAATTATTAATTCTATAGACATATCGATAATTATGGGTACATATAGAATAGATAGATACGTACACAAAGATATCTACTATAAATAGATAGGTAGATACATGTAGACAGATTGGCAAATAAAATAGATAGATACATAAGGCAGAGGTACATATTGTATATTAGATACATATGAAAAGATACAGACATATAAGCAAAGAGATATATGCCAGACACATATGAATAGACACAGTTATATAGGAACTTTTAGTTTAGAAAAAGAAACATTCGATGCATAGTAGCATACAATCTGAGATACATTTTTATCTAATCTATAAAGAATAGATGACCCAACATAAATCATGTTGAGAAATAAACCAAACACCCACAAATGGCCAGTTCGACTCGCTTGCAATGACCTTGAAGCCGGGTCGACTCATCCCAACTCCAGTTGCAAAGAAGGCGTGACATGGTGGCCCACTTTTAGCTCGAAACTGAAAGCAATTATTATATGAATAGCTTAAAGCAGAACTAACTAAAAAGCGACCTTCAGACGTCGCATGCTCTAAGTGATTTGTTTGCAGCCCAACTTTCGCTCCACCATCCCGGCCCACTTGTCAAGGCCAACATAGAAACCTACAATTCCCCCAATATATGTATATGTATCTCAAAGTTTCATTGCATATTTTACAGCGCTGCGCTTGGAGCCACGCAAAATGAATAAAGCTTTCGGCGGGCACGCAACGTAGCATAAAATGCAGCATAAGTGGATAAGCCAATGGCGACGACGACGACGACGCCGACGACGACAGCGGCGGCGATGTTGCCGCCAATGAGACGCAAGATGGCGCAAAGTGATTTCGCCTCGCTGAAAAGCTCACGGCGGCATTTGGGCGAATTCTGATTGGCGCCCGTTTTCAAAGTGTTCAATCTATCTATCATACACATAATATATAATATTATTATTTTTAACGTATTTCTCTTCATTTAATCATACGAAAAAAATACCCTTTAATCCGATTGGCTATGCGCTTTGGCAGTGTGGTTAGCTGGTTGTGTGGCCACTTGACAAATCACAGCCACTATCTTCACTGCCGCCGCGACAAGCTATGACAGCAAGAGAAACCAGAGGAAAAGAACTAATTAATTTATAACTAATTAACAAGTATGTGCATAAACAACAACACTTTACAAGCTAGCAAAACAAACTGCAAGATTTGCAGATTACTTATCTAGGATAAGTAGATACAAGATATGCAGTATCAGGTGAGTACGTCGAGGATGTATACATAAAGACAGGAAAAATTACCAATATAATAAAAGGGCTGGAATTTTATTTTGGCTATAGTGGTTCCAAAACTTTTTAAAAGGTAAATATAAATAATGTAGAGGCTTTAAGTGAATATAACTACCGTGTTTTAAAGTCTGAATGGTATATCATTTTCCAATGAAATAAAAACTTTTTCATTTCACAGTACACAATGAAAACTTGGTAAAATTGAATAGATTTTATAAATCGAACAAATTTAGTAATCTTTGAAAGTTATCTAATTTGAAATTCGCGCGAATTCTTCGCTAGTTGGGATGCCTCTCATTGTCCATATGGTTATACACATATAATGTATGCTGCATGGTAATATAAGACAAATTCCTCTCTAGTTCTCTATATCTCTCCTCTCCTCATCTATATGTACGTACATCGATAGCCAAATATCAGAATCAAAACTGTTTGCTATATGGTATTCGAGGAATTTTAAATCTAAGTGCTGCGTAAATCTTCGTTTCTTTAAATAATTCTTCCAATACTTGGAATTCCTCCCTGCTGCTCAATCTTAAGGTGAATGTTATTTTTATTGCACAGCTGCTAGGCGTCAAAAGGCATTTATAAATAAAAGCAAAAAACGGTTTAAATAAATCGCATTTTGTGTGTTTTTTTTTATGTTTTGTTTCTTTTTTTATATTTATAAATTTTAAATTAATAAAATTTACTTGCTATATTCTATATAAGTTCATCTTCATATAAATAATCATTTTTAGATCGCACATTCTTTCTCTTTTTATTTTATTTTAATTTTTTATTTGAATTACACAACATTTCTATTATTTATCGTTTTTTTTCTTCTTTTTTTATGTGTATGTTAAAAGATTTTTTTTTGTGGTTTTCTTTCTTATATATTATTGACATTGTTCTTCAAATAAATGAGAAGAAATCTGCTTTGTATTTTATATTATCTGTTTTGTTTGTTTGATCTTATATGTGTGGTTGTTTTTATTTTATTTAAATATCTTTAAACTGATGTTAATGAATTTAGTTTTTTAATTTCGTTTCTGTTTTAACTAGCTTTTAATTATGTTTGCTTGTTGCTGTTGTATCTCCCAGTTGATTGTTGTTAATGTTTATCGCTGCTTTAAATAATTTAAGAGTATTTAATAGGGGACTAATAAATTAGTTATACGCGTGATAGGTATTGGCAAAGTTGAATATAATTTATATGATTTGATATCAACCAAAAATGTTAATGAATTATATTTATTTATTTACCCCATTCATGTTCTTTGCGTCGATATATGAGCGAGCGTGTGTGTGGGTTTGTGTATATGTGTGTGTGTGTGTGTGTGTGTGAGCGTGTGTGTTAAATAATAGTAGTAATAAATACAACGTTATACAAATAAGAGAGGTTTTCCATATCGTTAATCTTCAGGCTCGACATAAAACAAAATGCAACAAATTCTAAAATGAATAAACAAAAATCCGAATTTTTTTACGTTTTTAAATGCTTTGCAAATATTTATACAAAAATTTGTTGAAATTCTCTGCGCAAGCATTTACGTGACTAAACAATAATAATACAAAATGTATGTTTAAAAAAAATAAAATAAAAATAAAATGAATGAAGCTATTTAAGAAAAATAATAACTGTTGCAATTTAGTTTTGATTCACGCACGAATTATACACAAAACTTGTCAAACTAAATATTTTTGTTTAATGCTAATTTACAAATGAAATTAAATAGTATATACATATATATTATATTGTTATATATGCGTGAATAATAGAAAAAAAGACAATATAATAGCAATTACATTGATTTCTTTCACTACAATTTTCTTTATGTAACTAGAAACTTTCCAAGTTGCTGAAGAAACGCGCTTTAGAAGCACATTTTCGGCAAGTTTTTCATTTCTTATTTATCATTTTTTTTAGCAATTAATTTTCTGTTTTCTTTTTGAAAAACTATGCTAATTGCCTGCTTTTAAGTTTAAGTTAACATAATCCAATTTGTTCTCGTTTCTTTTTTTTTGTTTTTTTTCGCTAATAATTGCATTTTAATTTTGGTTTATACACAATTCATTAGTTTCCTTTTTGTTTTTGATTGTTTTTATTTAATTTCAATTAAAATTGTAAGCCTAGGCCTGGTTGTTTTTTTTTTTTTTTGCATTCCTCTTCTTTTTGTGTATAATTCGAGCTGTTTGTAAGTTTGTGTGTGTGTGTGTATGTGTTGTTGTGTGTGACGTATTAGTATATATGTGTGTTTGTTTGTATGTGGTACATTAATCATGTATAATTATATATGTTTCTTGTTTATTTTTTAGTTACTCGAAATAGTTTCTCAAACATTTTGTTATTTATGCCTACTCTGCACGTTGTTCTGTTTGTTGGTTGTTTCGTTATGTTGTGTGTGTATGTTTTTTGTGTAAACGTGTGTTTATGTGTGTGTTTATCTCCTGCTTGATGCGCATATACAACATTTTGCTAAACGAAAGATTTGTATTTTTGTTAGGGTGTTGTTGTTGTTACTGTTGCCGTGTTGCTGTTGTTGCTGGTGCTGTTGCTTCTGCTAATTAGGACGTACCATTGACCAAGCCTTCCTTCTTGATGACGTCCGAGGTAACCGCCTGATCCGCATGGTTATTGCGATTCTTGTTGTTGCGCCTGGGCTTTGACTGCTGCTGGTGCTGTGGCCCCTGTGGCTGCTGCTGTTGTGCATGCTGCGGTGGTTGCTGTTGTTGCTGCGGCAGCAACTGTTGCTGCTGCTGCTGCTGTTGTGTGGCCGCCTGCTGCTTATCGCTATTCCGCGGCGCATCCTTCGACTTGCCAGACGAGGCGTTCGCATTGCCACTGCTCTGTTTGCTGTTCTCCTGTGCATTCAGCGGCGCTTTGTTCGATTGTGCTGGCGCCTGGTGCTGTTGCTGTTGCTGTGCTGACGTCGACGACGAGGATGACGGCGGCTGCTGTGATTTGTTGTTGTTGTTATTATTTCCCACCGCGCCATTTGCTGCAAGTGGAGTCGAAATTGTTGTTCAGCTTGACTCGCATTCAAGTGGAATCATCCTCACCATACTCACTGTTGCCGGGCGCATTGTTGTTCTTTTGCCTTCTGCGTCTTCTGGAGCTGCCCTCGTACGATGAGTTGCTGTCCGCTGTGCCGGAAGAAAGAAACATATATGTGTACAGGTGACGCAATTGAAATAATACAAGAGCTTGCGATATTAAGCGGGGGTTCAGCCCAATCATAATTCAAATTTATAACGTCAAAAGTCATATTACAAATGGGTTACATTGAATTGCACAAATTGTATTCATTTGTTGGCCAAAAAACGTTGATATATACATACATATATACACTCTCACACAGATACACTCATACAGACACACAGTCCCTAGTTATACACAACAGTGCTTGCTTGAATACCGAGAACGTCTTGGCCCCCCGCTCAAACGATCCTCTAGCCGACTGCTCTCCCTCTCCCTATGTCTCTCTTTCTCTCTCTCTCTCTGTCTTAATCCATTCGTTGCTTGGCAAACTCACCACGCTCCACGCTGCTCACTTCGCGCGTCTCTCGCATCTCGTCGGTGTGATTATGGTACTGATAGTCCCTGCCATTCTGCTCGTTGCGTGGCGGCCGGCGATTGACACCGCGGCGGTCGTTGCCGCCGCGATAGTTTTGGATGCCTCCACTGCCGCCTCCACCGCCGCCACCGGCACCACCGTTATTGCCAGCATTTGGTGGGCCGCCGCTGTTGCGATCATTGTAGCGCTGGTCGCGCTGATGGTCGCCGCGGGAGTTGTAGTCGTCGTCCTCGCGTCGATTGTTCTGATAGCGCTGGTTCATGTTATTGCCACCGCCGCCACGGCCGCGACCGCCACGGCCACGGCCGCCGCCGCCACGTATCGAGCGCACAGATTCAATGTCGCTGCTGTAGCCGCGCTCTGAGCGCCGCGACACAGCGAAGCTCTGTGTGGAGCCCATCGACGACTCCTGTATGGCGCGCAGCTGTTGATCGATTTCCAGCTTCTCCTGGCGTAGTTGCTCCACTTCCTAAACCAGCAATATAGAGAAGCATTAGCACAGATACCATTGTATTCAAAGCATGTGCGAAACTCACCTTCAGGTGTGACAGATGATACTCCAGCAGCACTTTAGCATTCGCAATGCTCTCCATGGTGCCAATGAACACAAAGGGTACGTGCGCTGGTTCGCGTGGTATATTCTGATCCTGTTCGTCATCGCCAGCGATCTGTGTATTTGTTGTTGTCGCAAGATTAGGCCATGCCAGGCAAGGTGTACAATACTCACAGCACTCACCTTGATTCGAAACACGCCGCTTTTATCCACAATCTCCTGTATGATGCGGCCATTCTTGCCAATCACCTTGCCAACCAGCTCTCTGGGCACTTGAAAGAACTCCTCGGCATATTCGAGCATGGCTCGTGCCCGCTGCACCGACTCCTCTGTCTCGCCGCTTATCTTGAATGTGCACGATTTTTCCTCCAGCTCAATATTCGTAACGCCGACCAGCGTGCGTGCCGCTTGTATATTGGAGCCATGTGAGCCAATTGCCAGGCCCATGAGATCTTCGCGTACACGAAATTCCTCGATAAAGTTGCTAAAACAGAAATAAGAAGAAAATATTATATTATAAAATATATCGGAGTCATTTTAATAGTGGAAAACTGGCAATTCACATTTCTTTTTGAATTCTTAACCATAAATCTAATGTCTTCTAATGCATTACAATTCATTTCTATATTTTTTACAGATGATAGGCACTTCTTCTTCTTTACAAATCAATTTATAGTTCAGATTTATATATTCCTAAAAGCTGATAGGCACAATATAATGGTTAACTAGGAAATTCTACTCAATCAATTTATAGTTAACATTCTTATATGCTTATACATTTTCTGCATAGCTGCCTGATTAGACGCTTTCAACTTCTTTGCTATTCTTTCTATAGCTTACATTTCTCCATTCTAGCATTATCTTTCCATAGATATCTATTATAGCTTACCCACGACTCATCAGCTTGGTCGTTTCGAGCTGACGCGCAGCTTCTTCAGTCCTTTTCAGTAGCATAACCTGCGATTAAATAAAAACAAAAATAACTTGAATAACTACGAATAAATAATATACTCAGCTAAATGCTTATACCTTTTGTGAGAGATTACGAAAATGCATATCCTTGAGCATGCTGGCGCGCTTCTGAGTGTGTTCCCATTTGGAGATGACAATCAGTGCATCTATTTCGCGATTATAGTTGCAAACGCCCGCATCGATGGTGCGCTGAAACTCCTTGTGTATGCCATCCTTTTGAGCTCTATAAAAGAAATAAGCATGAATATACATATATAGAATTTGCTGATATTTAATATTGTATTCAGTTTACTCACTCTTCGCGCAGTTCCTCGGGCACGGGCAGCGTGAACTGATAGAAAGACTTGGGCGTAATTGGCGGATTTGGATTTTTGGCGCGCAGTCTGCCCAATTCACAGATTTCGGTATAGGGCGTCTCGAAGCCAATGTACGCGACCGCACAGATATCAGCTTTAAGCATTTTGATGACAGCCACCCACCAGCCGCACGTTTCGCGTTCGTTTGTGCGCGTGAATACCTCAACCTCCATGCCCTCCTCGAAGCTGGGCGCCACAACGGCCTCATCGGGCGGCAGGCGAACATTGACGAATGCGTATTTCAGCACCTCAGGCACGCTGTTGTAGCACAATTAAACGAGAAGACAGAACAGAAAGAAATCAGCACAAAAACAATTGGGCAACAGCTAGGATGGCAGGCAAAATCATTTACTTCGTTTGGCATAATGAGCCAGGCAAAATGTTCATTTAAATGCCGTGTGCCAAAATATTTGATTGCGAACATGGCTGCAGACAAGTGTTTGCCTACGCTGGCAGCGCAGTCGACGCTGATTGCATCGTCTGGCTGTGTGCCAAGCGTGCTCAACACACAATCGCGGGGGTGCCCCTTATAATAATTTTGTTCTTTATAGCCAAGACATAGATCGGAAATGACATAAACTGACACACACACACACACACACATTGATAGACGCACACAGAAGAGCAGCAGCAACAGGGTGGCAACTAAATTTAGACTCAGCTGCGCAAGCTCAGCAAAAACAAATAAATAAATAAAAAATGATATGAAAATATATACATAAATCAAATTAAAAACTGACTAAAACTCTTCTAAATTGAAACTACTCAAATTGCTCCAAAAATGCAACAAGAGAATAAGCACAAAAACAATCTAGAAAGTAAGCTATATCAAGTCGAAGATTCAATACTCTTTTGCTGTAAATTTGTATAGAAAGTTTTGATAAGGTTTAGTATACAAAATCTATAGTTGTATGAGGGGGTCTATAAAGTATAATAATCTATACACAATATAAATGGAAGTGTAAAGTTAACATGCAAACTATATACTTATCTATAATAATAATTGTTTATGAATAAGTTATGCATAATAATTTGTATATAATCAGAACAAGAACCGGAACAAGATAAAGTTATGGTATATAATATATAAAGTTATATATATATAGTACATAATTATGACATAAACTTGAATAGAGAGAAAGACCTACTGTAGCTCTTGGTTTCATCAATATCTGAAAGCTCTTCAACTAATTGGAAGCAAACGAATTGAATAGATCAACTAACAACTGACGTAGATACATATATGTATATTTATACAATATTTATGAATATTGCATTGCTCCATTAAGATTCCCCACCTGCTACACATTTTATGATGAAATGTCTATACCCTGTCTGCAAGGATATTAACAAAATGAAAGCAAAGCCAAAGAAATGACAAGAAAAATGGTTTCTTTCCGCGATTAAAAATAGCCAACTGCGAAGTTGACGTCGACAGCGACGTCGACTGCTGCTGCTGCTGTGACTGCTGTTTAGTGGCATTTGCCGCTGAGGCATGACAGCGCGACGCGTGCACACACACACACACACACACACATACGGACGGACGTATGTATGCATTTGAGGAGCTGACACTTGGGCGGCATGCGGATCACACGGTCAGTCAGTCTGTCGTTTGTCTGACGGAGCTGCAGCAGCATCATTTAACAAATTGCGCCAAATGAGAAGCGGACAAACGGTGGCGTCTCCCAACGCACAGCCAGACAGATGGACGGACGATGGACAGCCCGGTGAGTTGGGCGAGCGTCTGCCAAGAGGTAAAGTGCAGTGCGCATCATTGTTGCAAATCGTTTGTAAAATAGGCACATAAACAAGCAAAGAACATGAATTGAAAGAATAATAATAATAATAATAATAATAGAATGTATAAATATGTATGTATAAACAGGCTGTTGCTGCTTTTGGTGGTTTGGTTTACTATAAAGTTTGTTGCTAGACTTACCCGTCCACATCCACAAAGATGCCATCATCGCCGACAGCTGTCACCTGGCCCTGTTGTAGTAGTTGTTGTTGTTGTTAATATTATCATTGTAGTTGTTGCGTTGACGGAGGCAGAGGCAGAGACAGCGACAGAGACGTAGACGGCGACAGCGGCAGCAACAGAAAAGACAAGAGCGAAAGAAAAATGTGTGTCATTTATATAGTTGGTCTGTTGCTTTATGATACATTTCCTAAAGCTATAGATACATAATTTTTCTTTTAATTATATGTACATTTTTATGAGCGAATGACCAGATAAATGCCGTTGACAAAACGTGCCACTCACGCGGGGCAAATACTCCGATTGATACCGATAAGAAATGCAATACAAAGGGTAATCAGCAGCAATATATCTATGTATACTTTTTTCAGAAATATGTTCTATGTAATTTCGTTTAAAAAATATGGGAGTGGAATTTAGCACATTAAAATCAGTTTCATTATGCATAAAGTTCCGAGAAGAACTCTAAAAAAATCTTCTATATAAGTTTTGCATCCCTTTCCACAATCAAGTAGAAATATAATTCCTGGAAATACGTCAATTAGTATCCTAAATACGCTCCTAGCATCCTGGCTTTTCCTTGCACAAAATTAATTACGAATTCCTAGGTAATGGCTAATGAGTTCAAACATCTTTTTGGCTGAATGACGATTATTCTTGCCCTTCAATGAGTTGCAAGAGTTTTCAATAAACTAAGAGTGTGGCGCTTAATGAAAAGAAATGCTATTGCATGTACAAATAAATTCCACTTTGCTATCAAAGCCATCAAACGTGTTATGTATGCAAATCTGATAAGCCTTAGAAAGGGAAATCACAAAGCAACAAAGTATTCGCCGCGAACGTCAGCAGCGCTGAAAGCAACTCTGCGGAGCCTGCTTGTACGCACGCACACAAACACAATTATATACGCGAATATGCAGCGACGCTCGCGCAGGCGGCGATACACACACACCCCCACACACACACACAGTTAGCGACAGCGTGCGCCCTATGAGAGTGCGTGTTGATTTCTATGCTTGTGGTGCGTGTGTGTGTGTACATTGTATGTGCGTATTTCGATGCGAGACTCCACTCAACAAAATGATGCAGATATTTATAGATATAAAGCTAAAATTTACGAAATTAGAAACTGAGGCATTCGCTGCCTTCGGCACATGTTGCTGCAGTTGCTGCTTTGACGCCGACGTCGACAGCAGCTGTGGCGACTTCAGCTATGGAGTACTCCCGCTCTCTCTTTATCTTACCTTGTAATAGGCACCATTATCGAGTCGCACTTCGACCATAAGATCGTCCATTTTGTTAATCCTGTGTTCGCCGGTCTCCAGCTCTTGTGTGCAGCTCTAGTTGTAGTAGTTGTTGGAGTTGTAATTGATACTACAGCACTCGCCCCCGCCAATCGCCACACTCAAGCCGACGTATTTCGTGTGTTAGCCTCTAAAAAATAAGAAGAGACAGAAACTGCAATTAAATCAGCGAAAATATGCAATGGCAAGTCAACACCTACACAACGACAAAGTTTAACGTTGTTGCTTCAAATCTTTTTTATATTCCCTGCAGTTGCTTTATCAGTCTTTTGCTTTGTTGCTCTTTTTGTTTTGTTGGTGTTGGTGTTGCTGCTCCTGCTGATACTTTTTCGGTGGTTATGCTTGCTGTTGCACCCACACACACATACGTACGCTCAACTCTCGCAGTTCCTGAAATAATAAACAAGAGCAAGAGCTGGCAATAACAATAACAATAATAAAGACAGTTTAAGGCGAAATTATGAGCTTATGGATTGACACAGGCAAATTAACGGCGCAGCGGTCGATGACGAATGGCGAACGGCAGAGAGTGGAGAGCAGAGAGCAGCGGCGACAGCCGCGCGATGGCAATCAAAAGTTTTGAAGTTATTTTGGGCTAAGCATAGGAAATTCCTTTCTGGTCGAGAACGGTAGCTAAATATCAAGAACAACAACAACGACACCGACGACAACGACAACAAATGCAGCGAGAAACGTCAACGCGCTTTTGCCGGGGCAGAGCTGGTCCGTTGTCTTCTTCTTTATTTTATAGTCAGCGCCGTCGTCTTTCTTTTGTGTCTTCACATCACTTCTCAGCTCTCTCTCACACATACACACATCCCAGCACTCACATACACACTCACACATATATATAGATAGATATATATATATATAAACGTCCAACTGTCAGCAGAAGCAGCAGCCGCCGAAATGCTGAGCACGCTTTTCCAATAAGAATTTTATGCACACACACACATGCCCCAGCACATGCCGATTTTTCATACACACATACAAATGTATCAAATTTTTAGTCATCATTTCTTAAAACTTTTGTAAATTATGGTGAATATAATTATTTAACTACATTCGCATTCTCAACTATTTCACACTGAGTGCGCTTTTTGTAGAATTTTTCATTATTTTCAGCTCTCCTTTGCTGCACAAATTCGCCGCAGTCTCGGCCGCTGCCGCCTTTGCCGCTGTGCAAAAATTTTTTCGCTTCTTGCAAAAAAATTCTGCAGACGAACTACACGACTATATAATTACGTTGAATGTTTCAAATATTAATGCACTTACGGCTGCCCGGCACGTTGATCCGCTAAATTGTTTAATATTAGCTTCAATCTTTTGAAAATAAAAAATATATCGCGTGCAGTGCGCTGCTTTACTGCTTCCAAAAATTTTTTTCGGCTGCGCTGCGTTCTCTTCGCTTTGCTTTTGCACACTGCTTCGCAGCTCAGCATTCGATAATGCTGCCAACTTGATGCAACCTCCTCGCGTTCGCAACAATCTTTCACTATTTTAGCTTTGTTGGCTCGACTCCTCAAATGTTTCGGATACAATAAATTCAACAATATTATTTTGATAAATACTTTTTGTGAAATAACCCAATGCTTGCTTCAAATCACACTCGAAAAACATATGTGACATGAAGCGAACGGAGGGGCAACGCTGCAAATTGACAAGCAACTGGGCGTTGCCAACTGTTTGATTTTGTTATTACACTTTCGATAAGCAACCAGGGCTGCAAGCAATACAGAGTTGCGAGCTATGGCGCGCGCAGCCAAAGATTTCGAATTTCCCATTTCAAAGGGGAGAATATGAAGCAATTTGCTAACATTGCTGCTCGTTGCGGATGATTTAATTGAGTTGTTTGATCATTGAACCGATGCCATTAGCACAAATCAGATGTGTCTCGCAACTCAATTGAATTTCATTTGATTTCAATTTGCTAAATTCATCTAATGGCAATCGAGTCACATTTTTATAGGCGCCTTTTAAACGAAACATGTTGCAGACCTTTGCCGTTTAATGTAATTGTACTTGCTTTTGGGGTCAGTTGAATGACTTTTTTTTTGGATTTCAGTTTTCATTTTATGCTTTGCTGGGAAAAAGTCGCGTGACGCTGCTTTTTCGTCAATGTGTTTGTTTTTCCGCTTTAATTTGTTTTCGCTGTTGTTGTTATTTTTAAATGCAGTCGCACGCAGCTAAATGCACTTTGATGTTAATTAGCTGATAAACCGTTTTTATTTTCGATAAATAAAATACCTGTTTACTGTCTATTATTACATTTTAAGACTTGAAATAGACATGATATTAAGTCATTTAATTATTAAAGAGCTCGAGTCGAAATCTTAAGTAAAACCTGATTGAAATATTGTAAAATATACTTTTTATTAATGTACAGGGTATCAATGTTCGCATATCTGAAAAACCGCACAAATTGCAAGCGAGCATCACATCAGCAGCAATTTGCGGCGGAAATGCATTTTGATTTATACTCAAACCGCATAGGTAAATAAATTCTCAGCAACTCTCTCTCCCACACATACATACACACGGATGGGCGCTACTCATTAGACTGTCGACAGCGCAGTCGATAACAAACAGCAGCATGTTGTTTTTGACATTGACTTTTGTTATGTATTAAGTGCAGTTTAACGACGCGACGCCGGACAGCGAAGCACAACAAAAGGCAACATACATGAATATACACGCATGCACACATACACACGCATCCACATACTCTCTCTCTCTCTCACTCTCTCGTTCCTTTAGAAATTCGTATCTTCAATTAGCTTGCATGTAGTAAAGTGGCTTGCAAAAACAAAAACTAGAACAGAAGCATCTGTGGCTTGACCCCGCATTAATTGATATCAAAATTTAAATTAGCAAATCGTTTGAGCAGAACCTCTCACTCAGCCTCTTAATAATATTAATTTAAATTTATTTGCAGCGTTGATCAACCATTGGCTAAAATGTAAGCGCGTGAATGGAAATTTTTCAGATGCCGCAACGTCACTTCCGGCGTCGTGGTCACAGCGCTGCCAGAGTTCACGCTGTTTGCAGTTTTGCTCATTCCGATCTTGCTCTCGCTCACGCTCTCTATCTCTCTTGAACAGCTGTTGCTACTGCCTTTTATTACGCCTATTTATTGCTCATTTAGCTTTACTCGCTTGCTTATCAATTAATCGCAGCTTCTTCAGCTTCGCTGCAGTGGCGTCGGCAGCGACGCGACGCCGCAAGCGTTCGGTAGATTGCAATTCGCTCGGCTGCTTTCGGCTCGCACTGCTATTGCTGCTGTTGCTGCCGCTGCGCTACTCTTGCTCTTCTTGCTGTAATGGCTTTAGTTGTTGCAGTTGTTTAATCAGCTCCATTTTGTGGTCTTTTCGCTAGTACAAAATGTAGTGAGAGAGTGAGGGAGAGCGAGCATAGAATGCCCCGAAAAACGGCCAACCTGTATGTGGCGATGCCATAATCCAATTCAATTCTTACCGTCTCTCTGCGTGCAATTGTGTGAGACTGAGTGTGTATGTGTGTGCGGGTATGTATTTGTGTCTGTATAGTTGTGTTGTATGTGTGTATGCGCACTTATTCGCCCGATGCTCGTACGGCATTCAGTAATCATTCTGTGCTGTGGGCTGCGGGTTCTGTTCTTCGTATCGGTTCGCCTCGGTTTTGTTATAAAAGGCGACGATTCCATTTCAGTTTTATGGAGTTGCCATTGAGCTCGCAAGGGATTCGAGTCCTGAACAGTCGCTCTTTAAACTAATCAAAATAAAAGTGAAGTGTGTTAAATATACAGATAAATAAACTGAGTAAAAGAATTTAAAAACATTTTATTGAAAAAACATCGTGATGCATTTCCTAGCCGTTATAGGTAAATTACAAAGTTAATGTCGGGTTTTTGTTGTATGTTTTTATAGTTCTAAGTAGATATTTTGCTGCAATAAACGAGTGTAATTACATGTGTTTCAAACAGACATTCTTCAGATTTGTTCTACAAAAGTTTTGCACTATCAAAATTGCGAATTGTCACGTCTTGTGCTTTATATAGCCTGCTTATAACCCACAGACCCGTTGCGTTCTAGTAGAAACAATTTAGATCGATCTCATATTGATAATTAGCAATTCAAGAAAACGTTTATAAATTTTATATTTAGTTTTATTGGATTGAAGATATTTATGAATTATTTTATATTTGCTTTTATTATTATTTTTTTTTAAGTAGATCAGTTTCTATCACACATCAGGGGATTTTGTCCATGTTGCTTTTTTAGCTAATTAACAAAACATAACACATACTCAAAGTAGTTGAGAATCAGATAAAACTGTCGACTCACGCAACTTCTGAAGTACTTCAATACCATGCGTCACTCAGATTTGGAATAAACATAGGTAAACAATTATCTGTTAGGCAATTTAACAGAATTTTATTATCAATTGCCTAACTGTTCAGCAGGTCGAGCAAAGGCGTTCAAACATGTTCGATAAGTCAGGCTCTTGAGTCAGCGGCGCCTATAAAATCTGGCAAATAACCGCGCCTTTCCACTGACCACATCACACTCATAAGGTCAATGTAGTCAAACACGAGCTGAACTCAATAGTCGTTAAGATTTTATTGCGAACTGTTGACTGTTAGTTATTTCTCGATGTCTTGTCGATCAGCTCTGAAGAGGGCATATATTTGATTAATTCTAGAGAATCCTGAGATCTCTTCATTAGTTTAGTTCTTCTAATTCTGCTTTCCTACAACTAAAGCTTGATCAGTTTTAAAATAAGTTTAATTTCCGACTAGTTCTTCCTTAGTTTACCTATGCCCTCTTCATATCACTACTCTATCAGTTGATTTAGCTCTCGTACAGTTATGGAGCAGTTTAACATTAATTCAGGATTAGCTTCTTGAACAGTTCTTGAGCTGTTATTCCTTTGTTTTGGAGCACCTTCTTAAGAAGATTATATTTAGTTTATTATGCTATCGATCACCTGTCGATCATTGAAATCTTCGACATTATTTTCGAGTAGTGCGTAAAATATTTTCGATTTTTCTATAGCCACTCCTCTCTCAGATTGAGTTCCACAAATCACTGATAAGGCGTTGCAAATAATAAAGCATTTTGATAAGCATGCCCATTGGCCATGCATAAGCACATATTAAACAATTATTTTGGAATTATAAGTATAAAGTTTTATTGTTGCGCTCGCCCGTGAGACCAATTCGATTCCGATTCCGATTTCGATTTGAACTTGTGACTATAAAAAGTTAATAACAAGACACGCCATGATAACGCAGTAGCGCGCTTGGAGCTTCTGGGTTTTTGTATTAAAGATTAGCAGAGATTTTGTTTCAAGATATAATGGGACAATTATATATACCTGTGTCGTATGTTATTCAATGATTATACAACGGCAACAGTAACGGTCCCAGAGCTGTGCGTCAATTGATTATTTTGCTTTGATAATTGTGAGTGAATCAAGTCACACTTATTTGCCCTACTGTGCAACGAGTTTCATTCAATAGGCTTTCTCTCCGATAGCTAAAACTCTGATAGCTTCGCATTCAAATCAACTCAACTTGAGAAATATCTATTTAAGATAAGACTAAGTTTTCGCATGTCTCAAAATGAAAATGAAAATGAAAATGCATTTCGTATTTTTGTATTCCATTTGAAGTGCAACAAAGCGTGTGAAAAGCAATTCACAATTCGCATGACCCTCAACCCCGGGACAAATATTGATAGTTTCGCTATCAGCTTCCGTTTTACAGAGATTGCTATATATATGTATATGTATATGAGTTTATTCATATATGGGTATATATAGAGACAATCGCCAATCAGTTGCAATGTACTACTTAAGTTCTTCTGCTGATTTGCGCTTATCAGCTGTTTGTTTATAACTTATAATTGCATTTTGAGTTCTTTGATATGCGTAAAGACCAGAACAGAAGAGACCAGACCAGACAAGCCCATTGCCATCAATGTTGATGGAAAGTTTTCGCATTGCCATCGATCACCGACAATCATTGCCATAAAATCTGGTACTTAATTAATAAAACTCATTCATAAAAGCCAAAACAAAGCAAAGGCCACATTCAGCTGACGTCTTCGTTCACAGTTGGCAACAAGAAGTTCAGATAGATATATAGATAAATAGATCAATGTAAAACTCTTACTGTATAACTGAAATTAAATTAAATTACAATAAATATTAAAGGACAAAATATACTTCTTTATTCTGTTAAAGGGCGTCAAAAGGACATCAACTAATCAATCTCGTCAACATTTGTCAATTCAAAATTGCTAATCAATCACAGTTCATATGTACAACTTATCAGATTTCATGTATAACTTATTAAATGACTAATATTGATTAATGGATATTTTTAATCATAAATATATAAATAGAGAAGTTAACATTCGATCGAGATCAGTTTCATACAACTTTAGATTTTAATAAGTGAATAAACTTTTTTTTTATCTTTAATAGGAAATGACTAATATGAATGATAATGCTAATATAATTCCAATGTTCAAGTAGGCTAGACTAATTTCATAGTTGAAGTAGTTGCGGACATATTGAATATCAAGATCAGCAATGAAACATATTTCAATTAACTTTTGTATATATTTTTGATGAATGAATAATCATAATCATAATGATAATGACAAAGAGTGCAAAGTAAAATCTGCTATCAGTTTGTCTATTATACTTTCAACACTTTAGTTTCAAGTATTACAATTCATTAATGAGTAGTGCCGATGCATGAGTAATAGTCTTAATAATCATATGAATAGAGATAATACTTTCATGCTATCTAAACTAATTTCATAGTTCAGGTAGCTGTAATGAAATAGTTTTTCATTGTATCAATGACTAATAATAATTATAATGAGTTACTGCAATTTGACAGTTCAAGTAAATATCCATCTAAATTAATTTTTAGTTGTATCTTGACTATTTCTTATTCTTGATGACTGTCTATCGGTTTGAACGTATTCACATGACCCGCACTGTATGATAATAATTTGTATATTGGCATTATCGTGCTATCACACAGCGAGCATAAAACCGAGCGCACTCCCGAAAATCGTTTATCAGCGAGCGACTTTGATTGGATAATATAAGAAGTGTAAATACACTTTACAATATATGGAAAATCACCGCGAGGGGCGTCTGGCGTGCAGTGATTAGGCGAAAAATTGGAATAGGCCTTGGCCAAAGCACAAATGGCAAAGCCGATGGCATTTTATCGCAACGCATGCGAAATTCTCTCGATTGTTTTCAGCTGACATGGCCAACAAAATCGCGGGCAGATGCTATAAACAATAACAACAATAATATAAGAGCCAAATGGAGACAAATGCTGACAGTGCAAATCTTGCAAATCTGAGGAACTCACTAAATTGTCGCATGCACATACATGCATAAGCATACGATATACCGTTGTCAAATCCGGCCAAACGCATGTCAATGTCGTTGCTAAAGTTGACATGTGCATCGCTCTGACACTGACAGGCGTTGAGACGCGGCAATTGTGGCCACGGCTCGGCACTTTAAGTGCCAAGATCGAAAAACGTTCAGCTGCGATGTGCGATAAGCTGAGTATGCTCGACTGGCACATATCCCTTAATTTGACTTTGACTGTGGCTTTGACAGATTTATAGCTGCAACACACAGGATAGCTGTCCGGAGTAGAGAATGACAATATGATGAATAGGGAATTGAGAATTCATATGGGATTCAAGCAAATGGAGTAAGGTTTATATACACTTCTCGGTCTTTGTTTATCAGTCTGCGCTCACAGAGTGCTCAAAGATTTCGACATCAAAAGTAAAATACAGAGAGACGGATTATAGATAGACTCTCATATAGAGCGAAGGGTATAGAGATATAAAGTTGATGCAGCTTTGATACACAGCGTATATATACATACATCTATAGCTATGTATATTAGCCATATTAAACTTAAGCTCTATCGATATTAGCCATCAACATCTTGTGCCAAACAGTTGCTTAAACTGATATACCCACCTCAACTTCAACTCCAATGCTCAGAAGGCATAAAATATTTATCAAATCAGTTGCATATTTCGCTTTTGCCCCTCTCTGTCTCTCTCTCTCTCCCTCTCTCAATCTCTGTACGTCTCAACGTTTTCGCTCTTCTCTGTTTTGTGCAATTTTTCGCATTGTTTTGGCATCCGCGCTGCAATTATCGTTTTGTTGGCAGTTTTGTTCAACACTCCGGGTAATTGTTACGCCACCTCCCCGAAAACCCCTGCCCCTGCCCAGCCTCCTTTTAACAACTTTTAATTGCTTTTTCGTTGCATGCGAATGTTAATTACAATTTTCCCTATGTTGCATGTGGCTGCTGCTATTGCGGCTGTCATTAACTATATCAGTTTTTCTCTGGCTTCCGATAGATACTCGTGCTATCTAATAATTTGGTTTAGTTGTTGCTGCAATTAAAACATTTATAAATTGTGCTTCAATTCAATGATTGATGGATTAAGTTGTGAAATTAATCTCGCCGTTTAGTATATATATAGTCTGAGGGCTCTTCACTTTATTATCACTCACATAATTATGATTGATGACAGGTCTTAAAGGTGTTCAGCGTTATCAATAGCGGAAATGATTAGGCAATCGAAAGGAGGCGCAAAGGCGCAACAAGCAGGCCAAATGCACTGGCGTCTTAACTGGTCTAGAACAGTTTGAACTATTATTGTATAGATAGACACACACACATGCATATTTATATATATGTGTAGAGACACTTACTTCCAGTCTCTCACACCTCATGTGAGCCCTGTTATTAAATAACTTTGTTTCAAGTTGTTCAAACTCAATGAAATGTTCAGGGCATAATTATGACATTCAAATGTGTGAATGTGTTAGAGCATACAAATGAAAAGTGCAAAATTAGCTATAGAGAATATGTAGGCTTTAATAGAAGAGATAAAGAATTAAACTAAAATATATTTGTGACAAATCTGAAAAGTGTAAAACTCATAAAATAAATGAAATTAAAATCGAAATATTTGACTGAGTAAAAGAGAACTAAGATCATTTAAATTTACATATGTCATCAAATAAAATATTATAAATAGCTTCTACATAAAGTCCAAGTCATTAACCTAACAGACAAAAATTCGACTTGAAGCGGCAGTAAAGATTCTCAAATGGCAAATACCAAAATATTATTTCGGTAATAAATTAGAAAGCATTTTCAAATGATATAGCCTTTTCCAAATTGGCACATAAAAAAAAAACGTTTTCCATGCGAAATGCTTGTCTGGTTCCTTCATTCATTTGTCTTCAAAGATATAATTAGTTTGTGCAATTGGAAACATCAAACTTACATTAGACATGTGCACAATAGCAAATACATAAATCATGGGTAAAAGCTGGCGTACATCGTCTAGAATTTCTAATAGAGAAAATAAGATTTTCGAGTCAGCTGCTAGGAACGTGCTTTGCAGAAAAAAAGAATTAAATATAATATATAGTACAGCTCGCCAAGCCATAAATCCAGAAAAATTGTTTTCTTAGCTGCTGTCGTCATTTGGGTGAAAGCATCTATGTATATGATATATCCATATGTACTATATATGATATATCCACATATACTATATAGCTCTTTCTATTTTCTTCTAGTGTCAAATGGGAGCATAAATATATTTGAAAGATTTGGCAAATCGTAAATCAGGAGCTTTTCGTTTCTATATTGCTTTTACGAGCTGTTTTATTAACCCCTTGATGGCTAAATAAACACTTTGAGAGTTATACGGATGGGTCAAAATGTATCATTAACGGCATATATATCTTAAGAAAAGAAATAAAAAACAAGAAATGGTCTTCAATTCGCACAACCATGAATATCTGGTTGACATATGCTGATGCTTAGCTGCCAAAATGCTTTTAAAAAAATCCAATTCGAGTTAAAAATAACGAAAAAAAAAAGAAATTTTGCTTATATTGCAGATTTTTTGTTTATTATCAACTGAACGCAGTGTTTATGGTTAAGTGGGGTAGACTAATTTCTGGAAATTGAATGTCGCAGGCAGAGGAAGTTTCTAAATGCAGAAAGTGTTTAAATGTATGTGTACATGGGGGAAGAGTATAGCACGAGTATAAGAAGTTGCTCAACTCTTGCTCAGTCAGCTCTGGTTCAACAGCCTACGTAGCATAGATAGACTGAGCTAAGGTAGCGCACCATGTTGAGCAAGGTGATTGTATATGTCTGGTATACGTACATACATATGTAAGCTATATGATACATATATATGCTATATGGCAACGTCTACTGAGCTAAGTCAGCTCATAATGCAGAGCAAACGCTGAGAAACAACTAAATAATTATATTGGTAATTTAACATTATCCCCATATACATGTGTCTTTGGAAGGTTCTTTTCATATTGTAAGTTTTCTTTTGCTTATCAATTGTATCTGTGTCACTTAACCAGTGCATATAGATCGTGTCTGTAATGTACGATCTTCTTTATGTTAATTATTTGTATACCGTGTATGTCTATAAATAATAGTCTTCCTCACGCTTAAAAGCACTCATAATGATTTTATAGTGAATTGGGATGATTGATATATGTAAATTAAGCGCATATTACAGAAATATTAGGCATATACATATGTATAAGTTTTCCACTCAAGAATTACCTATTGAATTAGAGACTATATTGACTATAGAGGTGTAAGGGATAAGACGTCTTAATTGCTCGTTAGCTGCACGTAATTGGAGATTAGATTAGTACGAGAGATTAATTGAAATAGTTTAGCTTTTAGAATCAGCAAATGCCCAGCATTGCACATCCAAGACATCTCTTATGCCCTCATCTATGTCTTCTGTGGTTGATCTCTACGGTAACTCGGTCTCAATCAGTCTTAGGATATTCCACAGTCAGCCACTTTGAAATCTTATTTATGTTATGCAAGCGTTAAAATATAATATAATGCCCAAATAAATAATGCATGCCTAGTATACAATATGTTTATAGCCACTGCCGCTGTCGACGCTGACGCCGCTGCCGCTGCCGCTGCGTTTGCTTTTGCTGCCGCACGGCGACATCATAAATTCGTGGCATTATTTTTAGCGCATGTTTGGCCGGCCAAAGTCAAGTGCAAGGTGCCAATCGTTGCCAAAGAGTCGACGTATATCACATTATGTGTAGTCTCTATATAGAGCACTGCTGTCGCCCTTCTTTGCTCATTTAACTTGTCTTTTATGGCACACAATGCACATTCTGTGCCATTTTGATGGCCGGAAAACGTGTTCAGCGGCAAACTTTTATGTCGGTCAAGTTGAAGTGTACCCAGAAAAGAAATAATTACACATTTTTACATATGTATGTCTATATATACACATGAACATGAACATGAAATGCCTAATGAGGGCGTTTAACTTGTTGCCTAGAGTTGCTCTAGTCTTACACTGCGTATACTTAATGTTTGAGTTTTTATTTATTGCCTTGCAGCTTGCAGCTTTTTGGCACTGAGCGCAGCCAGCGAATGGGGCTACCCGGACCTGGACAAGAATCAGGATGAGCGTAAGTAGAGCCAATAAAAGTTACATTTGTGTAGGTACTTGGAGCTATCTATATTTAAATTCGAGTTCATTGTTGGGCTCATTGAAGCTCGTATTAGTTAATCAACGCGCATTTGCATAGTCGCAGTCACTCGTGGCTGAGCTGATCACAGTCAAGTGTCTCCCATTCCAATGCCCAGTTTTGATAGCTCTACAAATAGCGTTTATCTAAATTGTGCCAAATTGCCGCGCATACAAATTCGAAAACGACAAAGTAAATGAACTTAAAACAAGACACGGAATTTGCTGAATACCAAATTGAGGGCAACTGTAATAGACTAGGGTAGTAGTTATGTGATATAGATGGCTAGAGTAGAGAATATTAAGAAAGATAGAGGGAGAGAAAGAGAGAGCGAAATACACACTCATAGATAGTGTGAGAGGGGCAGAGAAACAGAAAGGGAAATTTTAGAAAGTTCTAGGAACAGAACGAGCGATAGCTAGAGCTAGACAGCTAGAGAGATAGCATGAATGAGAGGGATAGAAAAAGAGATAAAAGAAAGAGAGAGAATGAGACAGAGAATAAAAGAGAGGGAGCGAGAGGCAGAATGCAAGCTAAAGTAAAAGTAATAGAACGAGAGAGAGTGAGTGATAAAAAGATTGGGAGACAGATGAAGAGATCCAAAAAGATGTATAGAGAGAGATAGATAGAGAGAGAGAGAGAGAGAGAGAGGAAGGAAGGGAGCGAGAGAGCGAAAAGGAAAGAAAGGGACATAAAACGCATAAACAACTAATTTTCCTTCAGTTTTTCTTAAGTTTACAAAGAATTCAAACATAGAGCCAATCATTTATATGTATTAATAAAATTGCATACATTTTTTTATTACCGAAAGATGATATGAGATGATATTATATATTACTAAATTAAATAAAATATATTAAATTCTAGCCACATATGAGTACGCAAATATTTCACGTGACTTAATTACTCACCGCACTTCTACATAATTATTATTTATATAATAATCAAATGCCATTGCTTAGCCACTAGCCAATCAAGATCTATGTTTGTTTCTCTTTATTTATATGTTTATTTATAAACAACATTTATGCATATATTTATAGCATTCCCCAAGTGGGGCGGCCTTTGTGATACTGGCAGAAAACAGAGTCCCATCAATTTGCATGTGAAGGGCGCGCTGAAAGGCGAGTTCAGTCCACTCAAGTTTGAGAACTACGACGAGCATCAGGGCGCACTGCAAATGGTCAACAATGGTCACTCGAGTGAGTAGTCGCTGTAAGCCATAGATATCAATTGAACGGTACTAAATTCCATTTGATTTGCAGTTCAACTCTCGGGCTTTGCTCACGATCTGACGCTGAGCGGTGGGGGCTTGGCCAGCGATTTTGTTGTGGAGCAAATCCATATGCATTGGTGGTCGGAGCACACCATAAACGACATACGCTATCCCCTGGAGGTGCACATTGTGCATCGCAACAAGATCTATCCCAACATGAGCATGGCAGCTAACTTCAAGGATGGCATCACGGTGATCGGCGTGCTCTATCATGTGTCCAATACGCCCAACGAGGCCATTGGCAGCATCATCAAAAGCCTGGACAATGTGAAGAAATACGATCAGATGAATGTGCCCACCCTGGTGGCCGATAGCCTGGCAGTGGACGATCTGATACCCAGTGTGGACACATATTTCACCTATGCCGGCTCGCTGACCACGCCCACCTGCGCGGAGGCCGTCACCTGGATCGTGCTGACCGACACGCACCCAGTGACGCTGGATCAGGTGAATCAGTTCAAGGAGATCGAATACAAACAGGACAAACAGCTCCACAACAACTATCGCGAGCTGCAGAGCGAGAATAATCGAGCTGTGGTGCTGGTGCAGCAGCTGCAGCAGCGCGACTCAGCGGGCAGGATGTCCGGCCTGAGCTTAGGTGTAATGCTGTTGCTGGGAGTGGCAGTGCGACAATTTCTGCTGTAATTTGTGATGTGCGACAGCTAGAGAGCTACACCAAAGACAAATCCAAACCAGAGAGCAACGACATACCAGACACATAGAAACTATACTCATTATTTGAAGGCAGGATTCAAATAAATTCAGATGAAATTTCAACTAGTCAATTGATGTGACATTCAAAGCATGTGCCTTAAATTTAAACTACCTATAACTATATCTATCTATACATATATCTAAATAAATAAATGTTTTATAAGCAATCCACTCTGCGTTCTACTCTGGGCTCTGTGGACAACGCTGCGTATGCGTAACTTGAAAGCGTACCGCTTTGCTCAAAGTTCAACGGTGCGAGCTTTACAACATTATTTGTTGCAATTTTGCTTTAATAATTGCCATATAAATACCTGTGAATCTAACATCTAATTATAGTTAGTGAGCGCATAGTATGTATATTATCATCGGGTTTATATTCATTGCCCATTGTGATTCTCTGAATGCGGCACGAGTTGGTCAAGTTTATGGCTTTAGTGCTGTTGTCCATAGGCACGCGATAAAAGAAATTCACCTGACTTAGTGTGTGACTAAATATAATACAGATAAGCATTTGATCACAGTCAACTGACCAATCAGATCCAATGATATCAGTAATGGACAGTTATTATCGGTTACTCTATTTAGGGTACCGAAATAGTATAAGTATATGACTGCAGTCTGATTCTTTTCGAAGTGCTGATTAATTGTTGTTGTTGATTTTTATTCACCAATTAACGTGGTCAAGTTTATGGAGCCCAATATCAAGCTATTTGTCCAATATTTGTCAAATAAGATTTCTATTATTTATAGGCTCTAAAAGCACTTACCTACTTACATATGTATACGTATGTGAGAGGATATATAAATGAAATTACAATTTTGTATTAATTTCAAAATTTTCTTGGAATTATGTTTATGTGTAGAAATAAATATATCTGTATATTATTATTATATTTGTATGCAGACTCTAAGTCATCTTTAGCTCTATAATCCTGAAGAGTGTGCCAGTCTGCTATTATATACATATTAAAACTTGTTATTTTTGCTAATATTTAAATTTAATTCATATTAAACTTGCGGTTAACTAAAATCAAGCAGTAGAATAAAGGATGGAGCTATTGGATGGTCAAGCAACGACTTGAAATATAGATGGCGCCACTTAATGTAGATGCCTAAAAGTATGCAACACTTTTTGTTCACTCATATTAAAAGCAAAAGAATTTGTCTACCCACGAGTTGGTTTTTGAATAGATGTATAATTAAATTCTTTCCTCAGATTTTTGCGTTGCACACCTTACAAGGTATGTATCTATATATTTTGTTATTTGTTAGCCTACCTTTATGGTAGTAAAAGTAAATTTTATAAGATTATTATATATTTCTCATTGTGAACGACTAATATATGCTTCGTTTTCAAAATATTATTAGAAGGTAATGCGTTCCGAAATACTTTAATGGGTATTTTAGAGCTGGTGCAATATTTGATTTAAATGCCCATAAAGTCAGTAATCCTTTTTTTCATACTCTCATAATTTGTCATAGTGTCTACTGAAAATATACATATGTTATGTTCCGCCTTTTGCCAACATCCATTAATAACTGGCAAATAGAAACTAGCCTCATCTAAATTGAGATCTCTCTGACTCTAGTGAGGCATAGGATTTTGCCTGAAGGCTTAGCCACTTAATTGATATAAAATGCGAATGAATCAATCACAAGATAATTCCATATATATATATAAATTTCGTGACTGACACGATGTCTATGAAATCAATTTGAATTCATTCATTAATTTCTTGCTGCCTCGACGCGACGCGACGCGACTCGATTCGTTTTTGGGACTTGGCATAAATGTTTTGGGGCATAAATGTTTAGAGACGGCGTTTTGGCTGGCGTTTTAGGCATTTTGTGTGATTTGTCAATGCAGCGTAAAGAGTATAATTAATCTGGAATCGTTTTGAGGCCAATAATCAAATGTGCATTAGTCATTCGAGCACCTAATCAGACTCTAGTGGGACGCATGCCTATGCCTACGGCTACGGCATATGCGTATAATCCCCAGCCACGTCGTATTACCACAGCAAACAAAGGCCAATGTCAAAATCTGACAGTGTGAAGCGTTAGCTACACAATAAATTAATAAATTTAAAAAAAAAGTTTAAAAAAGAAGAAGCTGAGCTTGTTACGAAAATTCAAATTTATGCCCCGCCTGATGCATTCACTTTTTATATATGTTTTATCAACACGATGTGATGTATTTTGGTCTAAATTTACTTTTTCTCAGATAAACTCAACTCTTGATTTAAGATTTGCGAAATGCGCTTAGCTCAAAATAAATAATGCAAATCTCTTCGGTTTCACATTACGAACGGAAGTCGATCGGAGATAGTTTTTAAATATATTTATATATGTATGGCAGGTATATAGGGTATATATTTTAAAGAGATTCTCTTAAGTTTAAGTATAAAAAAAAAGAAATTAAAAAAATCGGTGGAAGAGTAGAGATGCTATAAGAATATTCAATATATTTTATTATTGTTGAAATCTTGTTTATTATCATATTTTAACTGGGGCTTTAATATATAATCCAAAGAACTAAAGACATCAAACTTGAAAAATACTATATTTTATTTATTACTTACATAGTTATATTTCGTCCCTATTAAAACTAATAATAGTGCTGTAAATCGCTACAGAATTGCTGTAAAATCAGCATAGGTATCTTCTAGCCGGATACTGCTCTACTTGAGCACTCTTACCAATTTTTGCATATTTATTAAATGTGAAGCAAACGATTTCCCCTTCCAATTTGCTACTTCGCTTTGGGTCATGCCTCTGGGGCAGATGGCGTGAGAAAGTGTGAAACCTGTTTGCCTAGCTCCGGTTGGACACAGTTTGTGGATCTGTAGATCTGTGGATCTGTAGCTAGCTGGGCTGAAACTGCATTAGACACTTGCATAAGTTGACCCATTTAATGCTTGGCTTAGTACTAGGGCGCAGCATTGTCTAAGAGTGCAGCGTGGGACGAATATGGCTTTCCTTATCATAATTGGATTACATATAAATTAGTGGGCTGCACATTTATTTACCATAACTGTCGAGCCTAATTAGATAATGCCCGTTATGACAACTCATTTCCGTTTAGCCCTAAACTAAACTGAATTAAACGGAGACTAGGCGAACGAACTGAAAACTAGAGCTTTCGATTTGACAAAGTGATTTACCTTCACTTTTGTGTATCGCAACTGCTTAATAGATGAATTTGGATTATATGTGTATAGCCATATATGTATATATATTTACGATATCTATGCGGGCATTTGTATCAATTTGGCGCATTTAAAATTGACAAATTCAATATGGGTTTCGATATAGCTGCACACAACAAAAACCTAGACCTTGACGTTATCTTTACAGCGCGCAAAATACGGAGGCTTCGCCGTCTCCCAAAACCCTAAACCCATTCCATTTGCATTTGCATTCACATTTGCATTGGCGCTTTGGCCTCTTACGCTTCCAGCTGGTACACTCGGCTCGATCGGCTCGATCGGCTAGATCGATTGTAACCAGGCGATTGTAGCCTCGTCGCTATCCATCGTAATATTTGCATGACAAATGCCAAAGTCATTCAACTTCAATGCAAATAATTCCAACACATTGCGAAGCTTTATTATTTTTCTTAGCATTTATGATTTGTTTAACACCTTTTGTTTCCCTTTGACTTTCTTAGATTTATTATTTTGTCTTTGCCATAATTAAATAAAATTAATAACAATTTTTGGCAAAATACTTGTTAGCTGAAGTTTTGGACACGCTCTAAATTTAAAACAATGCATTGTTAAAAAAAAAAATAAATAAATAAAAAAGACATAAATATGTTTGTATATAAAGACGCCTCTGTATATATAAATGAATGTGTATATATACATACATATACATATGCTTATATGTAAAATATAATAAGAGCTAAAAAAATGAAAGTCTTGAATGTTTAATTCTTGATATATTTTATTGTTTAAAGCATTAATAAAACTTAAAACAATAAATTCTATAAATTTGTTTAGAATGTGTTAGAATAAGGTCATGCTGGATTTAATCTTACTAAGTTTTATTAGTCTAGTAAAATAATTTTTCTTAAAAAAAAAGCATAAAAAAAAACTTAAAAGCTGTGTGGACTTTTTTTATGCATTTTCTAAGCTTCTAAATTAAGTAAACTGATCTTGCTTAAAAAAAAATCTTTACAAAAAAAAAGGCCAATCTAGGAACATAAATACATTTTTATTAATAAATAGTTTGTGTGCTTATTCTTTTTCTTTTCAAAATTTATTTTATGAAATTAAATCCCCTAACGGAACTACAAGAGATGTATTTATTACGACAATGGCATAATAATAGTTGACAATTAACTTAATTACTCACTTATGCTCGAGAATACCTAAATTTATGAGAAAATAAATCTTTTGTTGCTCGATGATGGAGAGGCCATAAAATTGATAGCTTTATCTGAGCTGCTAGCCACTGCGGCTAGAATATCTGCATTTCTCTAGTTTATATCAACAGAAGCAACGAAATTCATTCAGATAGAAGAACGAAGCGCAAGAATATTGCATAAATTAAATACGGGAACGTCTAAAAATTAAAAAAAAATGTCATGCTATAAAATCAAGTTCAGACTTAAGTTTGAAAAGTTTGTAAAAAACATTTCTAGAAATTAAAGTAATACGAATTTAATTAAATAAAATTTGTTTTCACATAATATTAATCAATTTAATTGGTAGTCTAAATTAAGCCCCACTCAGCTGCTGTTAACTGTTTCATGTCGAATCTTATCTTGAAAGTTTTGCCCCTACTACTTCTATTTAAAATGTAGCCCTATCATATTTGACGATATTGAAAATGCGTAGCCCCTGCAGCGCCATGTCAAACTAGGGTAAGGTAAAAGGGTGAAGTCAACAAACAGCTTTATTTCGTCCATTGTCAGAGCGAGCTCCACTTGATTTGTTGGCCCAAAACAATGGACTGTTTTGAGGCGTAACAAAAGGGCTGCCACTTGCCACCCAAACGCCCCACTAGCTGCCTCTCGCTCACTCATACACGCACGCACACACATGCCATCTCCCTCTGTTTGCTGTTTGCATATGAAATGTTGTTGACTGTTGCAACTATATATATTTTTTTGTATTATTGTTTTCTTTTTGATTGTGACTGCTGTTGCTGCTGTTTCATTATTTGTTTCCGATTATAAACTAGTTGGCGCGCTGCGTGGCTGCCGCGTATAAAAGGCGTTGTCAGCGCTTGACCCATCATCACAGCCACTTGACCCACAGCCAGCTAGAGAGCAGCCAGAGCCACAGCGTGCGCAACTAACTAAGTCCCAAGCAGCAGCATGAAGATATTTGTGGTGCGTTTTCAATGGATTTAACTGGACATTCAAAAATATATATGCATATATATCAGATATATATATCATATGTATCTGTCTCATGGATTATCAGTGCTTAAACCAAACTTCTTCTCTCCTCTTTAGACCATTCTTGTGGCCGCTTTGGCCTTGGCCCGTGCCGACATCAGCCTCACGCAGCAGGGCTACAACTACCGCCACCAGCAGCAGCAGCAGCAGCAGCAACAGCAGCAGCAGCAGCAACAGCCAACTGTTGTGGCTCATTTGCTCAACCAGCAGCTGCAGCAGCAACAGTCGCAGCAGTCGCACTCGTCGCTTCCAGTGCTGCCGCCTCTAGCCGTGCCACTGCCGTATCTGCCGCCGGTGGGCCAGCAGTATCACTCGCAGCCTCAGCGCCTGCCCGCTCCCTTCCCCATGCCCTCCAACTTTCCGGTTAACTTCCAGACGGCGCCGCTGCAGCAGACGCGTCGCTCGCGTCCACGCGTTCGCATTCCCAAGAAGCCAATCGTCACCAAGAACTTCTTCATTCACACCGCGCCCGAGGAGTCGGACGACGAGATTCAGGATGAGCTGCAGCAGCTGAACCAGCAGCCACGCAACCACTACAACGTGCTCTTCGTGAAGACGCCCGCCCAGACGAATCGCGCGGCTGCCCTGAATCTGGCCAAGAGCCTAAAGCAGGAGAAGACGGTGGTCTATGTGCTGGCTAAGAAGACAACGGCCGCCGATCTGCAGGACGCCATCGCCGAGGCGCCGCAGCACATCAACAAGCCTGAGGTGTTCTTCATCAAGTACCGCACCCCGGAGGAGGCGCTCAATGCCCAGCGCCAGATCCAGACCCAATACGATGCCCTGGGCGGCAGCTCCACCATCACCGACGAGGGCTTGGCGCCCATCACCTCCGTCGTTGGCTCTCTGGACGCGCCCGAAGAGGAGGAGGAGGAACAGCAGCAGCAGCAGCAACAGCAGCAACAGCAACAGCAACAGCAACAGCAACAGCAGCAACAGTCCAACGATATCAGTGGCAGCGCCAACCTGAGTGGCACCATCAATGGCAACCTCAATGGCAACCTCATTGGCAACGGGCCAATCAACAATCACTATCTGCCCTCGAATCAGTACTAAAGTATCTTCATTGCTCACCCCTAGCGAATCTTAGTTAGTTCGTCCACATCCCCGTTGAACTCTCGCATTTTATTGTTGTCTAAGTTTATAAGTGAATTTATAGTTGTTTAAGCACATCCTGTAACCATATTAAACATTTTGAAAAAAAAAAACACAAAGTTAACTGACTGAATTTGATATATCTTAAATTTATAGAAATGATTTTTACCCTGAATTCATTGATAAAACGGGATATCAGGGTATAGGGTTTTGTATCTAACAGACTGAAGAAGAATTGGCTGATCTCCTAAGGTTCCTAAGATTCAAGCGGGTCTATCTAGTGATGCATCTGAACTCTAAAAACAGTATATTTGATATGATTGATCAATGACAATGTGATTTAGTTCTCCAAGCTGCCAGCTCCTCAGTTCCTGCCGCTGCCGCCGCCTCATGCAGACTGAGATGGGTGCGTATGAAGTCGTGATAGTAGGCAATGCTGGCGCTGGCATCCGGCTTGCCTCTGGCGCAGGGCATGCCCCAATTGACCAGGGCGACGAGCTTGCCGTTGTGCACCAGTGGGCCACCCGAATCGCCGTGACAGGCGCCACGCCCCTTGTCGTTGTAGGTGCAGACGTGGCCAATGTCCACATGGCTGCTGTTGCCATGCGCCAGGCGGCACTCCTCGAAGGGCACATACTCCACCTCCAGGCGCTGTAGCTTGGCGGGCACCTCCCCACCCAGCGACAGGGTGCCCCAGCCGGTGAGCAGGAGCCGATCGCCTGGCATCAACGGCTCGTGGCTCAGCTGCACAGGCTGTGTGGCATTGTCGAAGACAATCGATTCGTTCAGATGGAGCAGCGCAATGTCGTTGCGATACTTGCGTGGCTCGTAGTCGCAGTGCTCGAGGATTCTGTCCACATAGTAGTACCTGGACACATTTTTCTTCAGGTCCTGGGTGCCTGCGAGCACTCGGAAGGCTTCGGGCGTTTTGCCATGGATGCAGTGTGCCGCAGTCAAGATCCAACGCTCCTCGATGATGGCGCCGCCACACGAATGCTGCCCGCTCGTCGCGCCCTGGAGGGAGATTTGATAGGGTGCCATGCCCTCGGGCGCATCTTCGCCGCCCACAATGCGCTCCCTGGTGAACTGTGGTGGGTAGAGCAACTGCTCCTCCAGCCGCACACCAGCTACGAGGAAATTCACTAAGAGCAGCGGGAAAAGCATTGCAAATGGTGTGTGGCATGCAACAGGCTGTTGCTTTTATGGCTTCTTCAAGTTCAGCTTTGGCATGCACGTCACGTAAGCCCTAGATTTCCCAGGGGGCACGCATTATACAGCCCTGGGCTGATAAGCCCACAACTGCTCACGCTGCGAGCACGAGGGCGAAGACAGGCAGAATGCACGAGCATTCCCCAATAGAGTCAGCGCTACCTTGATTGCCGCCACTCGATGATGGGATTTCGCATAATCCAGAGATAGTAGTTTAAAGAGTGTCAACCTTGGTGCTAGGGCTGCTACTTTGAGTCAGAAGTTGGCGGCATAATAGAATAGCTGAAGGTTCCATGTGTCATTGTCATTTAGATTTTATAAGTAGTCCAAGTGTATCTTAACTGTTGAAAAAAGTACGGTACAATCTGGTTACAATGGCACTCAAGGTACCGTTCTTATACTCGGAAGACGATATAACCATATAAGTCTGCCTATATAAGTTTGTCTGGGGACCCGAATTCATAACCGGATTCGATGGTAGTTGTTTATTGAAGTAGTATTAGTATGTATTAGTGTAGTATAAGGTTTATGTAGCTCTGCTTAGCTTTCCATAGATGTTTGTTTTTTAGAATTTCAAAGTAATTCTCTTAAAAATGTTTCATTGAAATCAGGCAGCGCCTAACTCCGAGCTGAAAATATCTTTCGCCCTGAATTATTAGTTTCCTAACTGCTACACAGTTCTCTGTTTGCTCAGTCTATGAGCCTTTCGTGATTAATAATTAGTTGACAGCAATATACTATTAATGCGCTTGTATAATCACTTGATTCGGGACTCTTGAAACATGTTGATCAGCATTATCATCTAGGTAGCTTAGTTTGTCTGGCTTTTGATTTTTAATGCGTAGCTCGATGATATCAATTGTTGTCGATAAGGTGCCTTTCTGATAGTTTCGTCCAGTTAAAGCAGCTCATGGTAGATCCCTTCAAATTGATTCCGTCAAATGGACTGCATTAGCTTATTGTCGTGAGTCTTGATAGTTGAAGTTGAGGCATGCACTTAACCCCAAATTTTCTGGGCTGTCATAGTGACCCAACATTTCGAGTGTTGTTTCAAAAAAAGGCTAGAAAATCTTTCCAATCGGGTCTTTGGGTTCGCAATTTAGACCTTGCAGCTAAGAACTGAATTAGTTGAATCTCAAATCGGAACGATCTCTCTATCCGAACATCTCTGAATACCTTAATATTATACAAAATATATACTGGGGAATTACCTAACTTCTCTTTAATCTGAGCAGAATCAAAATTACTATTAAGTAAGAGCAATTACTTATTTAAGAATTCTATTTTTTTTTTTTTTGCCTCCTCTTGATAAATATTTTCGTATTGTTTATTAGAAATTGGATGATAACTACTTAGTTGGCTTATCAGGCAATGATTGCCCAACAGCTGCCGACTGGGCTAAGAATAGACAACAAATTGACTCATTGGACGATTAGCCACGCGTCGTCAATTTCAATTTTATGACTAAGAAATTTTGTATTCCCATAAGCCGATCCTTTGCAATTGTGCAAGAAAACAGGTTCATAAAGTGATAAGAACTAATGGACATCTTTATAGGTTCATAACTTGTTCATAAATATTTTTATATTGTTGCGATATATACGTGATAAAATTTACAGTGCTTGGACTTATGGTCTATAGTCTTCTGGTTATATTTGTAGGTACATACATATATACATTTTTGTTCGGTTTGGCTTCTATTCTTCGCCTGTTGGCTTTGTTCGACATGCTTCTGACGTCTTCTCTTACTGCTTCTAGTGGGATTTGTCCAGCTCGACCTTCGTCTTCGTGATCCAGTCTAGGTAGTAGGCCACCGAGGCATACACATCCGGATAGCCTAGAGCACAGGCCTCACCCCAGTTGACCACGCCCACCAGCGTTTGATTGGCATCGACGAGGGGGCCACCCGAATCGCCATGGCAGGATCCTTCGCCCTGCTTGGTGAAGCTGCAGATGTGTCCATCGCCTACCCAGCTGGCATTGCGCACCTGCGTCCTGCAGCTGGCGCGCTCCAAATAGGCCAGATCGATCTTCTGCAGCTGGGTTACATAACGTCCCCAGGCGCGGGAGCTGCCCCAGCCGCTTAGGGTGACCTTATCGCCCGTCTTCATGCTCTGCCTGCTGGCCAGTTGGATGGGCTGTGTGCGATTGTTGAAGACAATGGGCGTGGCTGTGTGTATGAGGGCGATGTCGTTATGGTACATGGGCTTGTCGTGGCTGCTGTGCTTTGCGGCCGCATCCACCAGATACTCAGCGCCGGGCTTTGTATAGTCATTGGTGCCTGTCACGATTTTCAGGTACTGAATGGGCCACTCCAGGCAATGGGCAGCTGTTAGTATCCAATGCTGGCCAATGATGCTGCCGCCGCACACATGCTCGCCGAAGGTGCTCATGATGGAGACCTGGTAGGGGGCCCAGCCCTCGGGTGCATCGGTGCCGCCCACGATGCGCGTCTCGGGTCGCACCACATCCAGATCCAGCTGACGGCTCAGCTTGCGGGCCAAACTCACGTGGCGTGCGAATCCACACTGGGCTAAGATCAGCAACGCGCTGACCAAGATGAGGAACTTCATTTTCAAAAACTTTGTTGTGTTTGCGTTACGCGACTTTCAATTTCGAATTGTGAAGATTCTGCTGTCTGGTTTTCCTTTTATAGTCGGCTACCTGTTGCCCTTATCGGCGGTCAGCTTTCTTCGAATACGCGAATCGTCCAGATAAGAGACTCAGACTCGATTCCTAGTAAGTTCCGTAACTGACATTACCATAGCCAACACGCTGATAAGCATGAAATTCGAAATTCTCGCTAGGCGGAAAAGTACCTCGCAGCGAATCGACAACAAATTACTCATACGCCGTGTTAGCGTACTTTGATCGACAGCCAATCTCTGTGGGGCACACGTCTAGCGCGTCATCGATAGCCGCCACCGCAGCAGACAATAAAAAGCAATAATAATATATACTTAGTCTTCATTATTACTAAATTATGGCCCACTCGAACGCAAATTGATCGGGCGAAAGCTGTTACACTGCACTAAAAGATTGCAGTCCATATTATGATTAGCTAAAGGTTTACAGATCTATATCTGAGACATATGAGAGTTGTTAAAACATTGTCACATAAGTCATGCAACCTATGGTTCCAGGAAAAAACTAAAGTTTCAAATTCGTTTCCACTTTACTACAAATCAAAGATTAATATAAATGATTAACGTAACCCAACAAAATAATATGAAATTTGCTGTTCTGTGTGTGAGTGGGTGCAAGGTTCCAATGATTACAGCGATACCATCATCCAGACGTCTGGCCAAGATTAGGGACATGACTTACGGTAGTTTGATAGCACAGCCCTTGATCGTGCTCTGAATCCAGTCGTGATAGTAGCTGACACGCGCAAAGACATCCGGGAAGCCGTGGCCACACGGCACGCCCCAGTTGCCAATGCCCACGAGGCGACCCTTGGAGTCGACCAGCGGACCGCCGTGGTCGCCGTGACAGGCGCCGGCACCTACCTTGCCCACGGCACACAGGTGACCCACATCCAGGTCAGGTGTTTGGAAATAGGTGGAGTTACAGCTTGCTGTCGGCACATAGGTCAGCTCCAGTTGCTTCAGATTGTTGACATACTCGCCGCTCGCCTCGTCGAGGCCCCAGCCCGTCATCAACAGCTTCTCGCCCTCGACCAGATCGTCTACGGCGGCGATCGTTATGTTCTGCGTGACCTCATCGTAGGCCACCAGCGTTTGCATCTTGATCAGCGCAATATCATTGTGATACAGAGGCTGATCGAATTTGCAGTGCAGTATGACATCCTCCACATAGTACTCCCAGGCTGGACCTGCCCACTCATTGGTGCTCATCACGACCTTGACGTTGTTCTTGCGCATGCCCGCCAGGCAGCTGGCCGCGGTCAGGATGTACTGATCGTGTATAATGACACCGCCACACATGTGATTGCTACAAGAGATGGTTGGGTTAGGTTGGGTTATGCTAGGTTATACTTGGTTATATAAGGTTAAGGTCAGGGTCAATATAAATCAGGTTAAGCTACATTGTGTTTCACATGTTCTGTCTTTTATATTCTTTATTAATTCCTCGTTTGGTCTTTACTCTTGTATTATTATTTATTTATAATTATTATTTATTAAATTCACTAAATTCACTTCCTCAATATATTCACTTGAAGCACATAATCTGCTTTTGCTTTCCATGTTATATAACTTATTGAATCGATATGGATTATGCATTCGTATGTACCCGAACATATTCTGCACGGAGACCTGATAGGGTGCAGCGCCCAGGGCCGCCTCTTCGCCGCCGACAATGCGAGAGCTGAAGTCGGGCGCCGGCCTCGATGGGAAGACGCGACGCTGATCTGCTCCTTGCGAGCAGGACAGCAGCAGCATGAGCAAGGAGAGCGACACTCCGATTTGGTAAGACATGTTCGCAGCTCAGTTGAAAGTGGACTGATCTAAAGGTTGGCCCAATGGCAAGCAGCTAAGCAATGCGTTGGATATTAATGACCCGCCATAAAGTTGGCCTAATATCAATCAGAATAAAACCAATTGCTGTTCGATACATGAAAATCCCATAACTTTTATTGAGGCAACTAGAAATCAAGAGCTGATAATGGACTAATGGACTAATGGCCTAGGCGCTAGTCTTGCCACAGCCCGTCGTGATGGTGCGTATCCAATCGTTGTAGAAGGCCACGCGGCTGTAGACATCCGGATAGCCGAGGCCGCAGGGCACACCCCAATTGCCAATGCCCACCAGCTGCTGCTGGGCGTTGACCAGTGGTCCGCCGGAGTCGCCATGGCAGGCGCCCTTGCCCGCCTCCATCTTGACGCACACATGGCCTAGATCCACGTCGTCGTCGTTCTGCAGCACCTTGCGGCACTCGGTCACGGGCAAATAGTTGCCCTGCGACTGCAGCAAATACTGCGAGTTGGTGCCCCCGGCCCATTCCGTGCCCCAGCCCGCAAAGGTCAGCTGCTCGCCCTCCTGCAGCTCATCGATCTCCGAGAGCGTCGCCTTGGCCACATCCGCATTGTACTCAATGGCCCCCGCCAAGTGCAGCAGCGCAATGTCGTTGTGATACAGCGGCTTATCAAAGTTGCAATGGACGTGTATCTGGTCCACATAGTAGCCCGGGGCCGTGTTGTTCCATGAGCTCACAGTGCCCGCTATGGCGACCAAGTTGCGTGGACGCAAGCCGGACACGCAGCTGGCGGCGGTCAGTATCCAATAGTCACCGATGATGACGCCGCTGCAGAAGGGGAACCCGAACTGATTCTGCAGCGAGACAATCCAGGGCCAAGTGCCCATCGGGGCCTGCTGTCCACCCACAACACGGTCCTGGATAAGTTTCGGATTGGAGTGCAGCATCTGCATGCGCTCTGCTGCCTCGCCTGGCAGCGTCTTCTGTCCACGCAGACGCAGCCCCTCTGCAGTGAGACAGAGACAGAGGCAAAGATAGACGCTGAGCAGCCACGCAGATTTCGAAGTCGACGCCATTGATGTGAAGTCTTGAACTGAAACTGAAACTCATTCACGATCAGCTCTGGAATTACACATCGGCCATGGCTTATCGGTGCGTTATGACTTCTTTATGGCTCATGGCTGGACGATAAGTTTTGTCCACTAATTGCGCCTGGTGCAGGCGGACATGATGTGCTGCACCCGCAGCCCCCGTCCGTCCGTTTAGCCCACAGGCGTATCTCTGCCCAATTTATAGACCCTCCAATTGAGCGCATTTACCGTGCGGGTTTTATCCAGCTCATCGTAAAGATATGCAAACTGATATGGACTTTATTTACATTCATAAAGATTTGACCAGTTTGTTGCTTTAGTCACACATTCCGCGATAGCCACTGTGCCAAAAACTTTCCAGGTGCAATAAAGGGTTACACTGAGAGACACAATAGGTTAGGCTGAGAGCTAAAATTCGATGTAAGCTTAGATATAGATCATATTGTAGGATTGTCTTATTTTTATATCTGAAATCCAGGATCTCTTATAACAACTTCTTGATACCCAATATCCATGATATCCTTTATTTATTTTATGTAACATATATAATCAGTTGAAGGACCTGAATCACGATAAGTGGATATGGATATAAATATATGGAAATTAGATTTGCCAATTTCACTTTTCTGAATACCAGTTCTATTAGATCTACTTTCCCATACCCTGTGTCGTATACCCTATATTATAATATCCCATAATATTTATATAGTTCTAGGTACTAGAATAACTCTAATCGGATATTACATATAGTTATAAGTTTTACTCGCTGACCTATTTATAATACTTATAATACATAAAAATAAAAATAATGAGGTGAAACCCGTATTAATTGGATAACAAAAAAATGAAAAAAATTAAATTCTCCTACTACTTAGCCAAAACAATTCTTAATTTAAGAGACTCCGAATAGATGATTTGACAGACCTATTTTTCCGAGTGTAGCTAGTCGATATAAAAGCTTCGACTAAATACTTTTAGTTTTTCATTGCTGGTCATTAATTGCAGTTCACACGTAGTTTCCAACGTCGATCGCCATGGCTGCACTGAACGCGTCTTGGCTGTTGGTTTGTCTGCTGCTGGGCAGTTCCAGTGACGTCAGCTGGGCCAAGCGTATCCATCATAAATATCCACAGGCATATGGCAATCGCATTGTCGGCGGCCAGGAGGCAGAGGAGGGGGCGGCGCCCTATCAGGTGTCGATACAAACGAGTTGGCAAACCAATATCTGCGGCGGAGTGATCATCGATGAGCGCTGGATCCTCACGGCCGGCCACTGTGCTCTGGATTTCTCCATCGACGAGCTGCGCATTGTGGTGGGCACCAATGACAGACTTGTGCCCGGCCAGCTGCACTATGTGGACGAGGCTATCGTGCATTGCCTGTACGACATTCCAGCCGAATATGCGAATGACATTGGCCTGCTGCACTTGAATACGTCGATTACGTTCAACGAGCGCACGCAAAGGGCCGAGCTGAGTGCAGAGCATCCGCCAGTCGGTGCTACAGTTACGCTCACCGGCTGGGGCGCGCCGCAGCTCAATTTTCCCGCCGTGGAGCGATTGCAGACCATCAATCTGACTGTCATCGATCAGCGCGTCTGCCGGGCCGCCTGGGATGACACGGATAGCGTCGACATAGGCCATGTGTGCACCTTCACGAAGGAGGGCGAGGGCGCCTGCAACGGCGACTCCGGCGGACCCCTCATGTGGGAGGGCAAGCTGGTGGGCGTGGTGAACTGGGGCGCCCCCTGCGCCGTGGGCAAGCCGGATATGCACGCCAGCACGGTCTACTACGCAGACTGGATACGCCGCACCATGTCCCGTTGCAAGCAGCGCGTCAATTGAGCCGACTCATTGCCCCTATCGCTCTATATATATACGATACGCATTAGATAATATATAATTGCACAATACATGTCTTAATTGCATTCGTGGCCAGTTTAAAGTTCTTTGGAAAAATTGGATATTCCCTTTTGAATTTATGAGTTTGTTTTCATTGCACAATTATTGGCGCTGACTGCTGAGTTGTTCGCTTTTTTTTGTGGCTTCATAAATATTATTAATTAATATCTGCTGTGTGTGTTTAGGATATTGCGGCTTGTTTACTTTTATAAAGTGTTTAGCCCCTGACTTGGTAAACTTTTTATCTTTATGTGAACTCGATACAGTTGCTTACCTATGACTGGATCGCTGAGGCTCAATAAGGAAATGTTGCTCATTTTAAAGAATAAAAAAAATTCCATTGCACACTTCTTGCAGTGTATATTTATTTGTTGAACTTTTAAGATTTTAAGATTTATCTGCTTATATTTTAGAGATCAATATGTCATTATATATACAATATATAAATAATCAATATATCATTATATTTTATCCCCAAAATTTCAAATACATAAAAAAAATTTTTATTTTCTTTATTTTTAATAACTGTGTAATATTTTTCTTATGAAATATTTATCCAATTTTTACATTATTAATATTCAATTAAATTTTCATATATACATATATACCAATTCAAATAGCAAATATGTCTCGAACCTTATGGGAAAGACAATTGAGCTACCAAGGATTGATTTATTTATTTTTATGAGTATTCTCTTTCATTTTGGGAAGCCTAATATAAACAAAAATAAAATATATAGGGTGTGGCTATCAAAATTAAATTGCAGGCGATATTTTATATATTTTTAGTCAAATCCATCTGCGTCTCTTTCTAATTCTAATGTACGGGCTCGAATCTTGATTCGATATATTTTTAGCTCACCTCTCAGATACTGTTCTAAATTTAAAGCAACTTGAGGTTCCTTTTAATATCCCTGGCTGTACCAAAGGACCTCTATGATCTTGTTCAGAGGAAACTAAGATCACAACGGGGTTTCTAGAATGCCTAAATGTATATTAATAGTTTGGCATCATAATATACTACTACCCTAGTTTTAATCCTAATCCTTCACATCTTAAGCAAAATTAACGCTGGACTGCGCCAAAACTTGGCTGTTTGAGTATATAGAAGACCTTATGAACTAACCTCGTCTTTCCTTCATTATGGTAAAAATTCTTGTTTGGCAAAAAACCGATTCGTCTTAGCAAAACGCCCAATGCCACGCCCAAAAGTATGCTAAATCAATTTTCAACTCCAATATGCAGAAGGAAGCAATTAGTAAACTTGTAATCCCCCGTGGTTAGGGTATTTGCGGATCTACATGCGGGCACCTATGTCGTGTTCTCAGCCATTGTCGAGTCATCAACGCAGTGTCCAATTGCGATATTAATTGCCTTTAACGAAATCGTAATCAGAACGCGTCTATATCATTTTATTGGCTAGATATCGACAGTGGGACAATATGCTGACTGATTTATGATGTAGTCAAAAATTTGGCAGAGTATAAAAGCAAAATCACGCCGTGGAGGCGCGTTTAATACGCGTTCACAGATTGAGCTGTCAGAATGTGGAAAGAGTTCATAAGAGTGGGCATGGTCCTGTGCCTGCTTAGCTGGAGCATGCCGGCTGAGGGCAAGCGAATGCCGGAGCTTAGCGCCGAGAAGCTGCAGCGATTCATCCGGCCGGAGTCGGACTCACGTGTGATAGGCGGCACGGATGCAGAGCTGGGCCTGGCTCCCTATCAGATCTCGCTGCAGAGCATGTTCGGGGATCACATGTGCGGAGGCGTCATCATCGATGAACACCATGTCCTCACTGCCGCCCATTGTGTCTATGGCTACAATCCGCCGTATCTGCGCGTTGTGACTGGCACCGTGCACTGGATGCAGCCCGATGCCAGCTACTTTGTGGATGAGTATTGGGTGCACTGCAACTACAATTCGCCCGACTATCACAACGACATTGCGTTGGTGCGCCTCAACGATTCGATCAAGTGGAACGAGTACACGAAGCCCGCGTTGCTGCCAGACGCGCCGCTGACCAATGGCTCCCAGCTGCTGCTCACGGGCTGGGGCTCCACAGGCGATTTCGTCGATGCGGGCGACAGGCTGCAACAGGCAACACTCACGTATGTGGACTACGCCACCTGCCAGCAGATAATGGGCGGCGATGAGAGCAATGGGCCCGGACACATATGCACGCTAACGGACGAGGGCATAGGCGCCTGCCATGGCGACTCGGGTGGCCCAGTTGCCTGGGAGGGCGTAATCTATGGCCTGGTCAACTGGGGCCATCCCTGCGCCCTGGGCTATCCGGACAGCTATGCGTCGACGTATTACTATCGCGATTGGATAGCTCGCACAAAAGCGGAATCTTCCTGCAAGGATTGCCACTGCTATGCGAGCAACTATGGCATCTGATAGAAATAAAACAAAAGCGAATCGATTTCCATTCAAAACAAAAACAAAAACAATCAAATCTTTATTTCAAGTCGAACTTATGTGGTGCACTGGACATTGCCGCTGATCACATTGCGTATCCAGTCGTAGTAGTAGTAGACATTGGCCTGCACATCCGGAAAGCCCTTGGCGCAGGGTCTGCCCCAGTTCACCACGCCCACCAGGTACCCATTGCAGACGAGCGGCCCGCCCGAGTCGCCGTGGCAGCCACCCTCGCCCTCCTTGGAGAAGGTGCAGATGTGGCCCACGCCCATGTTGCTCGTCTGATTGAATATCCTCAGGCACTCCTCGAGCTTGACAAAGTTCATCGAGACCTTTTGCAGATTCGGATTGGCCTCGCCATTCGGCACCTTCGCCCCCCAGCCGGTGAGCACAACCTCGTCCCCTTCGCGCAGTGGCCCCACGGGCAGCGGAATGGGCTGGGTCAGCTCGTCGAAGGTTATATTCTCGCTAACCTTCACCAGAGCGATATCGTTGTGCATGTAGGGCTTGTCGTACATGCAGTGCACGTGCACCTCCTCCGCGTAGTAGACGCCGCCGGGCTCCTCATAGCGATTCGTGCCCGTGACCACAACGATAAACTCGGGCGGAAAGTTGACGACGCAGTGGCCCGCCGTAATGATCCACCGCTCGTTCAGTATGGCACCGCCGCAGTTGTGGTAGCCCAGCACCGGCTGCAGGGAGACCTGATACTTGGCATACCCGATCTCTGCCGTCTGGCCACCCACAATGCGCCCTTCGCTAGACGCCCCGCCAGCTGCATCCATATCCATCAGCCGCTTGGCCCTCGACAGCTGCTGATGCTGCTGCAGCAGCAGAACTATCAGGCAAATGTGAAGCACTTTCATCTTTTCCGTAGGACAAACAAAGACAGACTGAAATGCAAAAATGTTATAAGAGTTTTATCGAAGGTCTATTGGCCAGGCATTTTATCAGGCCAACTTTATGAACGCCTTCGACAGTTTATGATTGCAATCGAGGCATAGTTGGCTCGAGCGATAGCCAGAGCATTGCATATTCATATACTTGTACTTGGGTTTTTCGTACTGGCCAAGTCCAGTTCTTATGGGTCCCATTTCCGTTCTTTATCAACTGATACAAAGCTAGATTTTTATCGGGAACATGTTAATTGTGCAGAATGATAAACGCTTTTATCGAAGCATAAACTAGTAAATGATTTATTTACTTATTCGATATACTAGGCTGATATTCTGACTTTGACTCTCGGTTCAATTCAAAGGCTTAAGTTATAATTTAAAAGCACAATATTATGTACGCTCAATCGAGAAATGATATTGTCTGATACATAATAATAACTTTTCCTTAACCTTCCTAAACCATAGCTCGAACCTGGAATATATATTTTCTTAACTGCGAATATCTTTATAATAGATATTTTAGTTCTTATGTATGAACTTCTTATCATATTCGAGGTCTGCTCAAAATCCATCAAAATTTCACGCAAATCAAAAGTACAAATTTCAGATGCTCTTCAGGCACACCTCGTGGATATATTATCGAATTCCTCTATTTTTTATCAATATTGTCGACTCTTTTTATCATACTATTATATAGACTATTGCTTGACCATTAATTGATATAGTCATAAATCCGTTAATTGTCGATATCGAATGCACTTATGTTCAGATTGGCTACAAAGTCAATCCACCTTATCGCCATGGAACAAACGGGCGACGATCGATCAGTCTGCTCTTGGCTGTCAACTATGACACAATACAAGATCTGGCTATGGCCTCTCTCATTTCTGGTGGTGGTGCTGCTGCCACGCCCCGCTGAGCCAATTGTGGGCGGCCAGAATGCTGCTGCCGGCGATGCGCCCTATCAGATCTCGCTGCAGACGCTGGCGGGCAGCCATCTCTGTGGCGGGGCCATAATCTCAGCCAGCTGGATACTCACGGCGGGGCACTGTGTGAGTGGCTGGCCGGCGGATCGGCTGCGTGTGGCCATGGGCAGCACACGGTACTCGGAGCCGGGCGCCGTGCACTACCCCGCCGCCATCTACCTGCACTGCAACTACGACCGGCCCAAGTATCACAGCGACATTGCGCTGCTCCAGCTGAACGAGAGCATCGCCTTCGATGCACTTACTCAGCCCGTGCAGCTGGTGAACGAGTCCTGGCCCGCGGGCAGCTCGGAGCTGCTCTTCACGGGCTGGGGCACGCAGTCGGCAGGCGGTGCCACGCCCACGCAGCTGCAACGCATGCAACAGCAGCACATAACGAGGCCAGAGTGTGAGGCGCGACTCGATGGCTACGAAGATGTCCAGCTGGGCGCATGCCATGTGTGCGCCTTTCGGGAACGGAATATTGGCGCCTGTCACGGCGATACAGGTGGCCCGCTCGTCTATAAGGATCAGCTCGTTGGCATACTCAACTTCCTGGTGCCCTGTGCACAGGGAGTGCCCGACGTGTTCATGGACTTGCGCTACTACAGCGAATGGATAAGGCGCACGATATCCGGCAATGGCAAATGTGCTGGGGTGCAAGAGCAAACTATTAACTAAGAGCTCGGAGAGCTTATTCTATTCTAAGTTATTGTAAACGTTACTCGAAAGATTTTAAAAATTATATAAGTAAAAGTCTTAGCAAACAAAGAAAATTAAAGAAAATGTTTAATAGAGTACGTCTTCTACTCCCACTCTCCTCTCCATGAAAGTCAATCCGACTGGCGTACTTTTATAATGGCATATATCATATAGCATATATTCATCTATTTATAAGTTCGTACAAAAAACCGGAAGAAAGATTTCTATCAAGAAAATTGTAGTTAACAAACTTAACAAAAAGTAGCTTGAGGTGCGGCATTGATTTGCAACATTTACAAAATCACTGACATTTCGCTAACATTCTTCAGGCACAATAAAAACAAAACAATTTTTGGTATCTCTCAATAGATAAGATTATTTTCGAATGTTTTAAAAATAAATTCATTATACTGCAGACTTCTAGAGTTAATGCACAGACAACTGCTAGAGCTTGGATTTTATTAAAAAATAATGCCGTCAGCTCATAAGTGATTCAGTGCAATTTTTCCCGCTTATCGCATGTCAATTTGAAATTTCTTTGAAAATAAAATTAAAAGTTCCCATCCTGTGTTATCATTGATATAAAATATATGACCAAATTTGTTTGCCAAAAGTTTTGTTTGAGTTTTAGTCACGTCTTTTATCTTTATGCGGGTTGCTCGATTATTATTTATTTATACACTTTTTTTTTAAATTTTGTATTGAAAGTTTAACTGATAAGAAATGAAATAGAAGGTAGATGAGGGCTAGAAAATACCCTGCGGTGTAAGAACCATATATAAATACATCTATATAAAATGTTTTTTGAGGTGAAACTGAATAGAAAAGAGTCTCTGAGAAAGTCAGCCACAGCTTTGAACCAAAAATACATTAAGGATACATAAGGATATACTAGATGATTGAATCCATGTGAAGGTCCTATATGAAAAGTGGTATTATTTTTATTGAAGACCGTTCTTCGGAGCAACATGTTTATATTACTCTTCTAAGACATACTTTAAAAAATATACATCTTAAAAAAAACATACAAGTACATAAAACTCCGTCAAAAAGTATAATATTTTACAGGGTGCTTAAGAGTTAGTTGTCTGCATTGAAACATGGGCGCAACAATTTCAGTCGATCAGCAATTGCCAAGGTGCAAACATTAAATCCGCAAATAAATTTCTAAACGATTACGAAACGAGCTGAAAAAATTGATCAAAAATTCTACAAAAGTAAAAGTTATATATAACAGTTGAATAAAATATATACATCAGTTAAATATGCAAGCGGAACATAATCTTGATGAGCACGCAAAATGGAAGCAGATCCAGGAAAATACCTTCACTCGATGGGCCAATGAGCACTTGAAGACCGTCGGCAGTTCCATAGACAGTCTGGAAACGGATCTGTCGGACGGTCTGCGGCTGATTCAGCTGGTCGAGGTGCTGTCGCAAAAGCAATTGCCCTCGCATTGCCGGAATCCGACATTCCGTAGCCAGAAAATGGACAACGTGTCGATCGCCCTCACATTCCTCATGAATGAGGGCATCAAGATTGTTAATATTGGTGAGTGGAATAGAGTTCAGCTGAGCACTCGAAGCTAATCGCGACCTTTGTAGACTCTACGGACATAGTGGATGGCCGATTGAAGTTGATTCTGGGTCTGGTCTGGACTCTCATTCTGCACTACTCCATCTCGATGCCGGTGTGGGAAGGCGATGAGGAGAAACCGCCGGCAGAAGTCACGCTAACGCCCAAGCAACGGTGGGTTTTATCTTTCTTTCTAATATCAGGCTTAATCTAATCTTTTCCATTGCAGTCTGCTTGCCTGGATACAGTTCAAGATTCCCTTCATGTCCATCACCAACTTCACCAGGGACTGGACCACGGGCAAGCCAATAGGTGCTTTGGTTGATGCCTGTGCGCCTGGCTTGTGCCCCGACTGGGAGCTGTGGCATCCCGAGAACTCCGTGCAGAACGCCACCGAGGCCATGGAGCTGGCTGATGCCTGGCTGGATGTGCATCAATTGATCAGACCCGAGGAGCTGGTCGATCCCAATGTGGATGAGCAGTCCGTCATGACTTACCTGGCGCAATATCCCAACTGCAAGCTCAAGGATGGCGCACCACTGCGGCCCAAAACAGATCCAAACAGGTGAGAGTTGCTTCCACTCAAATACAAATGAAATGAAGTGAATGTACAATAGATATTACTCGCGATCTTTATATCGATCCCTAAAAGTATGCGATATTTTACCCACAACTTTTGATATGCTAAAGTCTACTTTTAAATGCTTAAATCTCTATTCTTTTTCTTCAGGAGTTATTCTAGTTACAATTTCTAAATTGCAAATTTTCATTTCAGCATTCCCATTGTAGTACCCATTACACCTGTGCCTGAGCCTGTCATCGTGCCCGCTGAGGTTTATCCCGTCACCGAAGCTTATCCGGCGGAAGTATATCCGGAAGTTGAAAGTACACCCGCCGAAGTTGATCCCGGCTATGAGATCGTTCCTGCTGAGGTGCATCCGGGTGATGAGATCGTTCCTGCGGAAGTACATCCGGGTGATGAGATATATCCTGCTGATGTAAATGATGAGATATTGCCTGCTGAATCTTATCCTGGCCCACGTCCCAATGGCCTCATGGATGGTGAGCCCGCCATCGTACTTATTGATGCCTTTGAGAGAACAGATCGTAAGTTCTATAAAATATTTATTAAGTCTTGAAGTAAGCTTTTCTCTATACTCTATTTAGCAAACCACAGAACTGCAATTGGGAAACTATACGATCTGTACGGCTTCAGCTACTTGATCACGGGCAGAGCCTTGCCAGACGCCCAAAGGTACAATCACCTGACTATTGGTATTATAGAGTTCCCTCATTGTTCTAAATTCCTCCATTGATAGGTTTGCCATTAACTTTGTGCTGGAGAACAACGATGTGGCCCTGCACATAAATCCCCGGTTCGATCAGCAATGTGTCGTACGCAACAGCCAGGTACGCGGCTCCTGGGTCCGTGAGGAGAGGCAGTCCACGCTGCCATTTCTGTTCCGGCGCGGCGAGTACTTTGCCATTCAGGTGCTCGTCACACAGAGCTGTTACCTGATATCCTTCAATGGCCATCATGTGGAGCCCTTCGTTCATCGAATGCCATACGACAAAGTGCGTTATCTCGAAGTGGCAGGACATGCGGAGGACATACGCATACATCGCTCTGAGGCTCGCAGCTATCCCAAACAGTTCATGGACGTGATGGTAAGTATTGCATTTGCAATGCAGACGAATGGAAAGTTATTACTTATCTGAAAATATCAAACAACACTGATCAACTCTATTTGCATTCTCGATATAAACATGTTCGTCTGACTTTCTTCTTTTCCTTCTCTGATCTTAATCCGCATCTTAAAATAATATCTTTTACTATTCCCATATAGCCTCAACCTTACATACCGTTGGATTTACATCCCACGAATTTCAATAACGATATCGAAATTGAGCCACTCAACGAGGGAGATAGTTTCCTGTTCAGTGGCGAAATCGATCCGAAGTGTGAAGTGTAAGTTCAATAAATATGAAGCGTTTCTTTTATAATAATATCTCTTCCCTAGATTTGAGATATCGTTTATATATCCGAATTCAGCCTTCAGAGACTTTCCCTTCCACCTCAAGTCCCTCTTCAAGAAGAATCAATTCTTAATGAACAGTAAAATAAATAACGAGTGGTGCCGCAACGCTGTCTCCAATCGAAGCCCATTCCGCAAAGGCGAACGATTTACCATTCAGGTGCTCATCACAGTCGACTTTTACCTGATAGCCATAAATGGTCGACACTTTACCAAGTTTGCCCATCGCATTCCCTTCCAAGGCGGCAACCTACTCAGAGTCCAGGGTGGCATTCACGATGTCAAAATGCATCGCACTACAGTGGTGGACTACCCTCAATCCACATTGCAAAGGCAAATTTTGTGAAGACTTTAATTAATATGAATAATTAACGAGTAGTTTAAGAATATTTATACTTATATATGAATTATAAAGAGAGTTTCTTCAAATTATATTTCTGAGTTATATAACATTTTACCCTGATTTCACATATTTGATGGGTATACAAAACCCAACAAATTATCAAACATTTCTTTTATAATTTCTTTTCAAAATTATATAAATTCGCAGAAATTATAGTAGTTAACTAGTAAATATAGCACATCAAACCGATAAGAAAGAATATTTCGACTTCTTAGGTAGGGTATTTCCAAGTCTAATATATATTCTTAGCATTTAAGTAGATTTTCCCAATGAATGAATCATGCTTTAAGTAATTTATTTCACAGAGATGAAAATAAGTTGCGACTAGCCTAGACAAATTGTAAAAGTTTAACCACAAACAGTCGTCCCTCTATATTTTCCTCTTGGCAGCCGAGTCAATGCTTAGCTCTTCCTCAGTATCGGATATCGATTAGATTTGATTTAATAGGAAATTAGCTGAGAGGAAAGAATACTGCGTCAGCGAGCAAATGTTGTTAGGATTTTGATTTACGAGTATGTCCATGTCAAATGGGATTGTCTGCTACGCTATGCGCGCCGCCAATACACGTGTCGCTGCTCTAATTAAGGACAGGTAGACCCAAACGCAAGCACACATACACACATCGTCTTAGTCATGTTCGAAAGACATGAAATGCTCGAGGCGGCTGCTGTCAAGAATTGCTCAAAAAGATATGGAAATACTGAAAAAATATATATATTTAATTTTCGAAATAATTTTTTGCCAGACGCTCTCAAATGCTCAGATATAACGTATATATGTATATATACATATATACATATATATTTGAATATATGGTAATGGCTGAGAATTTTCGAAAAACAGAATTTTCAGTTGCTGCATTGACTTCGAAGTGTGCGGAGCATTTGCGTGTCGTGTCTAACGTCTAACAGGGAATACGCGGCGTATACGCAATCGAACGATTCAAGTGCCAAAACAAAAACGTGTAGCTATATATACATATGCGTATATGTATATATGTGAATACATACATATACGATATACTATATGAAGGCGCGTGTGTTGTACATATAGCGCCCAATAATTACTCAATTAGTGCATAACGCAACAAGATCAAGCGAAAAATGTCAAAGTATGTGCAGAGATTTTTGCCTTTTGAAGGCAACAGCTGAAATTCTGGAGAAATAGTATACATATGTATATATGTTTATACATATATATGTATATGTGCGTACGTGTTCAATACTGTGTGCAAGCAAATGAATATATACACATATGTTTGGTCTAGATTATTCAATTTCTGAGCATTCATTTTCTATTTTGCAAAATAGTTGCCATTTCTTTTGGGTATTTTTGATATTTCTGACAGGCGCCTCCCGAGTGCTCGCTGGAGTCCCTAGTCAAGTTGGATCTTGCGCCAGATGTTTGGGGCTAACAATGTAGTGGCTTCTTAATTTAGATACAGTTGCACGCCTCAGCACACCTGAGTGAATTTATTCAGTGAAAGAACTATAAAGACTCTCCAAAATGAACTCTCAAGAATTTTTTGAAATATTGCGAACAATTCTGATGTTTCGCAATTTTGTGTGTTTGGGCATGAAATGGGCTTTATTTTTGGCTATGGCCAAAGGCAAAACAGCAAGAGAGAGTGAGAGTATATATGAGAGAGAATTTACAAGTGAGAGCGATTGAATGAGTCGGAGAGAGAGAGAGGCACTTTTAGCCAATTGTTTGCACGTGAATAATTGGAGGACGCCAACGCGGCGTATGCGTAACATTAAATTATAAACAGCTGCTGACAAGCCATAAAATGTGAGCACAAAAAATGAGAAAGAAAAATAAACTAAAGATAATATAAATTGTACATAAATTATTTCATTTTTGAATTTTGTTGGTAAACCTAAATGCAAAGAATCTTGACGTAATTTAAATTGAAATTGTGTTAATAGAATAGATGTCTTTGAAATAGTTAATAAGAGTTATAAGAGATATGCTTGATTAGATAAAAATACAGATACAGATACAGATACAGATACAGATACAGATACAGATACAGATACAGATACAGATACAGATACAGATACAGATACAGATACAGATACAGATACAGATACAGATACAGATACAGATACAGATACAGATACAGATACAGATACAGATACAGATACAGATACAGATACAGATACAGATACAGATACAGATACAGATACAGATACAGATACAGATACAGATACAGATACAGATACAGATACAGATACAGATACAGATACAGATACAGATACAGATACAGATACAGATACAGATACAGATACAGATACAGATACAGATACAGATACAGATACAGATACAGATACAGATACAGATACAGATACAGATACAGATACAGATTCTTCGCTTCACTTCCTCTTGTATATCTAACTCTTAATTTTATTTTAGCTGAAAATACAATAGAAAATTTTGCAATGAGAAAATAAGGCACAATTAATTTGGAAACGCGGTCTATTTTATCTTAAATTAAATATAAATAACATAAATTAGCGTAGAGATTTTGAAAAAAGTTTTTTGAACCTCGCGCGAAATACAGAATGCGAATAAAATCAAAGAATTTATGTTATAAGCTGATCGGGTTAGTGAATTAGTCATGCGACATGCCTTCATTTCATATTTTTTTATGAAGTCTGGCCAACTAATATAATATATATTAATGGTTTATATAAAAACATATTTTTTGGCGGATATTTTTCAAGCGCAAATTATGAGTCACGAGCAGAGGGGGCGGTTAGTAGCTAGCGAGGGGTTCTGAGGGCAAATGACAATACGCCTGCAATTGGCAACAAATCAAGCATGCCTACCAACAACACAAATAATATCAACAACAACAACAATTGCATCTATTTATAAAAGAACAACAAAATCAGCTGCGCGCAAAAATCATCCAAAGTTGTTTGTGGGCAATAGCGCCAAGAGCTGCTGCTACTGTTGCTGCCTCTGTCGCTGCTGCTGCTGCTAATGTTGTTGCTGCTGCTGCCTCTGTCGCTGCCAATTGCCGTTGAGCACAGAGTCAAGAGTGCAGTCGACGTCAACAGCGACGCCGTTGTCGTTGCCGTTGCCGATGTGCGCTGCAAGCAGCGAAAATACAAAGCACAAAACATGCAGCAAAATAAATATTGAAGAAATTATGTATTGATGACGATCAGCACAGTGCGTGCTGGTTGAATAGAAGCACTTGCAGTATATTTTCAGTGGATATACTTTCAGATGTGGCATATTTTCTATATACTCTATAGTACTTTGTCATATTTTATTGTTCGTATATCACTTTTATATATTTGTATATTTAAAATAACAATGATCAATAAAATTCTGTCAAATTCTTCAGAAGTTTTCAGATGTAGATTCCACCAAATATATGTTTAAAAGTTTAACAAAATTCGTATATAGTATACATATATCTTCTAGTTATACATTTTGCAATTATTTTAGACTGCTGCTATGCATATGTCCACTGCTGTAAAATACTGCGAAAATAATAATAAAGAAATTGAGCGAAAAACACAAAAAAAAAAAAAAAATTAAATAAAAATAAAAATATATGAAAGAGCTGCGCGCGATTTGGCTGCATAAAAACATTGAGCAAGGAGGCGAACCGAACTCAGTCGAACTGAGAAATTGCGACGAGCAGAACATTAAAGATTACAACCTGACTAACGACTGCAACAACAACAACAACAACAACAACAACAACAACAACAACAACGAGTCGTTTACCAAGTGCCAAAGTCAAGTTCCCCCAAAGTGAACAAAACGCTCGAGCAAATCAAACGGAACAGAACGCGCGCAGCTCATAAAATATATAAATAAATAATAATATTGCAATAAATATTTTGAAAAATATTTGATAAACAAATACTTAAAGTGCAGAGTGAACAGTATTATAAAAAAACAGATCAAATTATTTATTTACTTAAATAAATTAAAGGCAGCAAAATGGCAGCACGTAAAGTGAGTTTTCCCTGTCTCTGCCTGTCCCCACCTTTGCTTTTCACCTGTGCACACACAATTTCCTAGACAAATATTCCATTTGCATGCTCTATAGCCAGTGTTGATCAAGTTGTTTGAATTTCGGGTCGGAATGGAGGACATGTGTTTTGCATTACCTTTTCATAAAGCACAAAGGCAAAAACAAATTTCGAATATTTGACAATTTATTTATAGAGCACATTTTCTCTCCGTATGTGTGTGTGTGTGTGTGAATATGCAGTTGTAGTTGCATATAAATTAAAATTAATTAAAATGGAAGTGAAAATTTATTTAGCATTTCGCTAGGTGCGCTGCTGCTGCTGATTCATGCCCCCAAGGCAAACGAGCCAAGTGGCGCCTCACGTTCGTCTTGCTCAAACTGTTTTTGGTGCGACGCGCGTTTGGATTTATTTCCATATTGGGTTCGATTTTGTGTTTTAGTCGATTTTAAGGTCAGTCAGTCAGTCAGTCACACTTGGGCTACTCTAAATGGTCAAGTTGCGGCTCCCTTGGGAGCCGTCATGAAGGACATAATTCCAATGACAAAATATGACATATAATATAAACACTATAACACCTTTAAGCAGCTCAATCAATGTTCAATCAGACAATCAACATTTACATCGATTTCTATTTATGATTCAATTTTGAAAAATTTGACAAAAATTTACAAGTTTCTGACTTGACTGTTCAATCAAACAGCAAGATATCTTTGATTGATAAATTCGAGTAAAATAATAGAAAGTTACACTTATATATCTCAATTGAGGCTGACTTTGCGGAGTTATCGATCACATCAATCAACTTTCAATCAATTAGTACTTTTTCCGTATGATTAATTTGCGTACACGAAATGAACCGAATAGAGACGCATCTTAAGTCTGTCTTAGGGTGTTTATCATCATCAATCAATCATATATCAATCTAAGTATGTTAATAACTCGCTATGATATCTTGGTCGGTTAAAAAAATTTCATTTTTGTGGTTTAAAAAAATTTAATCTAAACTATTACAAGTTTGGAATTTGCTTACATTGATTGCAGCTAAATGGCAGTAAATTTAATTTATGCAGTTTCAATCAAATGAATTGGTGTTCAATCAAACAGCACTCCACTCTAGGTTGCTTTTGGTTTATTTGAGCAAGCCCAGAATTTGTCGAGAATATAAATCAGATCAGCTGTTCAATCAATCAGCATTCGAAAATTGACTTAATTTATGTTTGTTTTCTTCTTCTTATTTTTTGTTGTCTAATTCGGCTAATATGTAGAATTCCTTACCATATCGAGAAGGTCGTTTAGGCATCATTTGTTTCGCTCATTCAAATGTCTCGCTCGACGTCACCCCCACCACCCCCTGGACGTACCCACCTAAAGAGATAAAGGTGTTCGCCAGATACGCTCAGCAAAAAATGCCAAATATTTGACTACACTTTATTCACATTTCGGGTGTGTGTGCGTGCGTGCAATACTTAAAGCTGAGTGCATGAATCATATTAAGCATATGAAAATATACAAATATATTTGACATATACTTATACAGGGAGAGAGCGGGAGAGAGGGAGTTATTTAATGGACTCTTCTCGAGTTTATTTTTTCTCCAATATTTAGGTATATTGCTTTTCAATACTCAATTATCTTTGAATATCTACTCCAACTGCTCTAGGAATTCGAAGTTAACTTTGCTTGAAAAGTTCGTTAAAACTAGTAATTATTGGGGTGCATACTTTACGGCGAAGCTTTGAAATCCAAACCAATACTTTGTGATAATAAGCGGTACATGAGTACCAAGAAATATTGCATCATCAATATTTTTATATTATAATTCAATTTAATGTATGTACACATATATGTATGTGTGTGCGCAGCCAAACTTTAAGCAAGTCATGTGACTTAAGACAACAGAGCGCAAAGCTTTGTGAACCAACATTTTGTGCAGGGTGAAACACACAGAATGAGCGAGAGAGGGCAGAAGAAACAAATTCTTACTTTGCTAGATCATACAAATGAAAGAGACAGAGAGAGTGAGAGCGTGAGAGAGCAGAGAAAGACCGGTAAACCAAACAACAACAATAACGAACCGGTCAGCCTAATGTAGATCAGAGCTGGGGTCAAGTTTTTGTTTGGAAGGGATGTTTGTTGATTAAACTGTTATAAAAGCCAGTGCAATCGAAAATATATTTCAAAGTTATGTGTATGTATATATTTGTTGAGATATAGAGATTGTTACACGTTGACGCAGCAGTTATATACTTATATACATATTTATTTGCTTGTACACATAAATTGAACACGAATAAAAACTTTTTGTGCAGAGTGTAAAAGAGATCAGCCGAAATACTGTAAGCAAGAGCGCACACAAAACGAATTTTGTCTGCGCGCCACAAGAGAGAGAGAGAGTCAAACCAGACAACCAAGCGAGAGAAGACGAAGAGAGCAAAAGCGTGCGTGCGTGCGCGCCAGAGAGTGGTAGAGTGAGAGAGACCGATAAACAATAAAGTAGAAGCGCAGAGTGTGATAGGATAGCGCCGCGCTCCGATCAGTGGAAACAGCAGCAACAATTTTAACAACAACAACAAGAGCAAGAACAACAACATCATCAGCCGCAACTCGAACAACAAACCGGCCATCAAAATGTACAGCGATCAGCAGTTGGTGTTAGTTAACGGCGGTACGCTCAACAGTAACGACGCTATTGGCGACGAGCGGCAAAGAAACACAGCGACAATTCACAACAATCGAAGCCAGCAGCAACGCCAACACCAACACCAGCAACAAAAACAACAACAGCAGAAGATCGGTTCGGTTGCCCCTGTTGCTGAATTAGTGCAAAACGTGAATTATACAAACGTCAACGGTCAAACGCAGACGCAGGCGACAATATTTCTAAATCACAATAATTATAGAAAGAACCCGCCAAATTTGCAGAACAACGTCGCTGCAGTCGCCGCGTGTGCTTACAACAATTGCAACAACAACACCAACTACAGTAACAACAACAACAGTTTTAGCAATTTAAGTTTTTACGCCCAGCAGCCAACGAGCAACTACAACAACAATAACGAGCTCTTTCAAGCCGAGCAGGTGTGTGTTACCTTCAGTTCTCTGTGTTCTCGCCCTTTAATTTAAATAGTTTTGATTTCAACAAGTTCTTAAATTTTGTGGGCGCAAAAAGCTTTCTTTTCCTTCTTCATTTGTTGTGTTTTAATTGCAAAACATTTCGCAATTAATGAAAATGTTAATGAACTTCTCACGCTGCGCACCGAGCACGGCGAATTGGCCGCTTGTTGCCGCCGCCACCGCCACCACCGTCGCCGTCTGAGTCGCTCCAATTCTTTTTCTAGCCCTTTTCGCCAGACAGGCGACTCTGGCTACCTACTCTATTTTGGTTGGTCTTGCCGGCACACGCACACATATGCACACACACGCATAACACTCACGCAGTCAGTCAAAGTTTTGTGAATTTATTTGCCCCTTTTATGTCTTGCATTCTTCTTTTGTTTTTCCTTTTGTGCGTTCTTCGTTAAGTTTACGATAGTTTTTACGGCTAATAACATTCCCATATATGCAGGTTACTTTTCCAGTTGATATAACTGCTGTTTACCCAACCACAATTCATTGTAGGGTATACAAGTTTCGCTGCGAGTTTGTCAATCATATTATGGGCCACTGGCCTGAAGAAGCGTTTGCGTGGAAAGCTGAACGAATGTCCACTCAACTTATATTGAGTGTGTGATTGTGTGTGTGGTCTAACTGCCCGAGTCGCTCTGTGTCTGTATATCCGTGTGTGTGAGCGTATAACTGGAACAACTCGGCGTCGTTATGTCCATTGCCACACCTAGAGTTCGCGTTGAATGCGATCTGCCACGCTTCAGCGTTGACATTTTCATGCAACTTGGCTTGAATGCCATTGCAAAAAGTTCTTTAGTTTTGCCACGAATGAAAATTTAAATATTTTTGATTATTATAATGGATTAAGGTCTAAACCTTTCATAGTGAACTTAGCTAACTTCTATATCATATAATTTCTATAATCCAATTTTTGCGCATAAGATGATATTATATATGTATGTAACTCTAGAGGATAAAGTTTTTTTCTACAAAAAATAAAGAGTATTTGCTGTGCGGTCCTTCGAATATTGTTCGTGCATTAAGTGGTTTTTGTAGTTAAAAATAAACCGCCATCCACCCACCTAAAAATTATAGCACTGTCCTACACATGTCCATTTCCATATCCTGCCTAACTTGTTGCTCTCTGCCCAAACGCACAAAACTTACAGCCGAACGAATATTACCAACAGCAGCAGTCGGACCAGTACGAGGAGAACTTCGACGAAGATATGGAGGCCGAACGTGATCTAGCCGAGGATGCCCAATGGAAGAAAATCCAACAGAACACCTTTACACGCTGGGCCAACGAGCATCTGAAGACGATCGATCGTTCGATAAACAATCTGGAAACGGATTTGTCCGATGGCCTCCGTCTGATTGCACTCATCGAGGTGCTGTCCCAGAAGCGTTTGCCCAAGCACAACAAACGTCCAACATTCCGTAGCCAGAAATTGGAGAACGTATCGGTTGCCCTGAAATTCCTACAGGATGAGGGCATCAAAATTGTTAACATTGGTGAGTATTATCCATCAATATTTGATTAATCTTCGTATGTTGATTTCATGAAGTTTCTGGGAATACGGGATTAAATTGGGTTGGGTTGCCAGCGAAACATAGATACACCCTTTGTTCCCACATATGAATGTATCTATGTATGTATGTAGACAGCGTCACGTTTTGCTGCGGCCATGAGTCAACTCCAATTTGTGTTTATTTCCATACAAATTGCATAATAGGCGATTATTTTATTATCAACGCAGAGTCGAATGCACAGCATAGAAACACAAAAAAAAGGAAAAAGAGAGATAGCGAAAGACCCAAACAAATATCTATAGAAATTGCCTTGCTGGCAAATATATAAATATATCAAAAGAGTCTCAAGTTAGTTAACTAACGACCTGCAATGCATTCCAAAACAATTTGTTTTTTTTTTTTTTTTTTATGAATACCCTGTACTTTAGAGGCTATTAAAGGGAAGTATTTTGACTCTTGATAATGCTTTGTTTTTTTTTTTTTTTTTTTTTTTTTTTTTTTTAAATTATAATGTATTTACTGTACATCTAAATTTAAATTGACAACAAATTTGGAATATTTCTTGTTTAATCAATTTGTTCTTAATCTTATAAAAAGTTTTTTATGTAATTACGATTTAATGCAATTAGCTTTCAGCCTCTGCAATTATACAAATAAATGAGTACAGGGTATTTTCTGAACCAAAAACATGTTTGCTTCGCAAGTTATTTATTTACACATTGCTGTTGCTTTTTTTCTTCAATGCGACAAGACTACAAAACAAATGATGTCATATAGACTCGTATATACTCGTATTGTTAGTGGGCCAGCATTTTTTTATTCAAAGCGCCCAGCCTCAATGCGATTTTTACTTTCATTTGTTAATTTTAATGCATAATTTAAGATTCAGTACGACAAATGCTCACGTTACGCTGCGACAGCTTTGAATAGTACTCACATAACACTCATGACTCTATAGGCATGATGTCAATGAATGTACTCATACAAAGATATGTATATATGTATATATACATGTATATATATGTATATACATATGTATATATATCATCTGTTCAGAGTATTTCAGTTTAATGGCCAGAACTTCAACGAGGCGTGTAGGTCTACTAGCTTAGTTAAATTACATTTTTGAGGGTCTACTACTGTGGGTGATAGATATTAGGTTTTTCAAGATCAGGCCCAGCTAAATCACGAGCTTCGATAGCTAACGGTAAAATGTATAATGTCGTGCTAATTTTCATTGATTAAAACTATGAGCATGTGATAGTCATACCTCCAGACTTAATGAGTCACTCGCAAAGCCGGGCTCAACGTGCACTCGGTCAGACAATCAGTCTATACATACATAAATACATTTTCTAGTACTTGTTTAATTCTATTTCTAATTAGAATTCAGTTTTCAGTTTTTTTTATGACCGAATTGATAAGCCGCCTGTTTGTTTAATTTCCAATCTGAATCTGAATGAGTTGCTTGAGTTGTAATTCCATTAGTCGTTGATAAGACTGTCGAAATGTACAGTGGATGCCAGCTATATATCAATACATATACACCTACCTATACATATATGCCTGTCTGTGTGGGTACATAAAAACCCGTTTGTCAATAATTGACAGCTACGTAAATATTGTTAAACATTTATGTGTTTTTAACCGACTTTTTATGAGCGATACCCTTTGAAAATGAGTGAAGAAAAGCATGATATGTAAGGCCTTTCAATATAGATATGAGAGCTTATTTTAAATCGACTTATGTGTACATTATAAAATTTCAGTTTTAGTACACTATATATAAATCGATAGATATCGATATTCGTTTTTTACTATAACGTCATAGTTTATGGATGTGTATAGAGTACATTCTAGTTAAGAACCCATTTAATCGTCAAACAAAAGTTCAAGAATTCGACACGCATTCTTGGCAAAAACATAAGTATTTTTATTGGTGATCCATTTACCTTCATACCTTGTAAACATTTTAAAGTAATTTTGACTTTCAATCGGTCAATAATCTTTCATTTTTGTATCGCTAATCAGACAGCTTTAACTTTTCCTTTTTTTTTAGTATTATTGTTTTTTGATAAAGCTGGCATATCTTTTGCAATGATTAAAATTTGCCAAAATAACTTTTGACAGTTGCAGCCACATTTTAATGAGTCACGATTCATATTTAAAAATGTTGCCAATTTTAAAGAGATACTTAAATGATTCACTTGACAACACTAATGATTCATTTTACGAATAACTCGCTTGAAACATCAGTTTAGAATGTCAGTTATTACGTACCTCTTGACATGGATGTGTCATTAAATATTTATAGCCAGAAACTAATATTCAATTATTTATATTATGTTCTAAGAGTGACAGAACAGAAGCTTTGTTCGCTCTAAGCAGATGCACCTGTCTATCTGGGTGTCCCTTACTTCGTGGTAAGATATTTAATGGCCAATCACGAATCCTATAGCTAAAGGCTTAAAATTCCGCAAATAGCACACGAAGATCAAATTTATTTTAAATTATTGATCGGCTTTCGCATTTTTATGATATCGTCTATTTATCGGTCCGTCTATCCGCATTACTTTCCAAATGAGAGATCAACACTTGAAAATATTTGTTTTGTATTTCTATGAAACCGATTAACACGTTTATCGAAGTTTTATTAATAGAGCTCAACTCATTAAATCTGGTATCTAGATTCTCAAAAGTATTCACAGAGAGAGACATAAACTCCAATATTTAGTGTTCTGGCATCTGTTAGTCGAGCACATCCGATTACTACACTCAATTGGAAGATTATTTGAGCAGCTTAATGAAGAGCTCTCCTAACTATAGCATACATGGATCGTTACATGTATATGAAACTATTTACTGTTAATTCATTTCACTTTATCCAAGACGCACCTCTTCCTGTGCACCAAAACTATAATGAAGAAAGAAAGCGAAATGAGCCTGAGAATTGTGGAGCTGTGCAACTGTTCGACGTTGAACAAATTTAAACTGGTTTCACAAATTCCTCACAATTCATTTCTGAGTTTTTTCTTTCTTTTTTGGAGCTCTTTTGTGCTGTCAATTGAATTAGCGCAAAGTCTTCTGGAGCTTTTATACATACATATACCCAGCCCAACCACAAATTGTAGAATTATCTCCAAATGTTTGCGCTAAAAATCTAACCGAAAATAACACAGAAAAAAAAAAAATAAAATGATAAAACACTCAAGCGCAATAAAATAAAAAAAGAAAGAAAAACAAATGCAAAAATAACATTATATAAAAAAAAAAAGATACTAAGCAAAGAGAAACAAGCCTAATATGCGTGTGGAGATTCGTATGTATATGTATATATATCCACATATCTCTATATATATAAAAAGTCGCTCAGTTTACTCAATGACATCATCTGCGGCTCTTTTTGCTGACGTTTTCGGCGAACTCTGAGAAGTTTGTGCGATTTATACGCTGTTCACAAATATGGAAAGGGGTATATCGATGTTTCTTATTTGAAAAGTTAATTTGGTATATTATATTAGTTGCATTCTTACGATCACCTCCTGCTTAGTACAAAGGTAAATCATCAGGTAGATTTTGGACTATTTACTCGATGATTCTTTGATCATATCAGCTGTCAGCTTCTTTGGACTTGTTAGAATGTTGAGTATTCCACAGATTGTAAAAGCTTTATGCAAATATGGCGGTTCTGCTTCGCTGCTTTTCACACTGGATAATTACAATTTAGACTATATTTAGTTGTCTGTAGTCTCGTCGTATAAAGTGTCTTGGCTCTAGAGTATTCAAACCCTTGACTAATGGGAATAATCTTTTTCTTTCAAGAGTAAAGAAAAGCAAGAAAAATAATAGTTAATTTAACCCGTTTGACACCTTTAGAATGATTCGAACTCACTTTTCACCTTTTCAACCAATGCAGATATAGACTCATTAATCAGGTTAACCCATTAAAGAGTATTATGCAGTCGGTAGTGCCCAATTGCAACAATATTCCTTGTTGACTTCACAGCTCTTTGAGCAAGCTTCCATAGAGATCTGAAGCGTTTCATAGACAATTCGAGGTAGTATAAAGCAGATGTCTAGTTCAATTTGTCACAGCCAATTGATTGTTATTGATGACGCCATAGTTAGCAGCCCTTAAGAGGCTACCAGACCCAGAGGCAGAGCGAGCGAGTGTCAAATATCAGGCAATTTTAATTCACCAAACCATATAAATATTCTGATACGCAATCATAATTGAGGCTTCATGTTCCATTTGACCCAATTCTTAACTGCTTGTTAATAATCTTTTCAAATATTTATTCTTGAGACTTTGTACAAAATTGATTAAGGGAAATCATAAAATGGCAACAAATTTTAATAAATTCCTCAATTTGAAGAGAGCTTCCCAAATTATTATTAGTTTCAAATTCCTTAGTTTTGTTTTTACTTATGCTGGATTGTTTGTTCATTTATCTCTGTTTCTTATCATTTGTTGTCATTGATATGTTTGTTTAATAAATATTTAAACTGTCTTTAATTTAGAGTCTACATCTAATTTGTGGTTCGTTTGCTTTTTCTTGGAATTTCCTATGTTTGCGATACTGAATACAAGATTTTTGTGAATTTGGCTTATTATGTTTGCAAAATTTTGATTAACAAGGAATTTTGAATGGTTTGAGTGAGTGTGGTGGAATTCTGAAACTAAATATGCACATATAAAGATTTATCTTAGCCTTATATAGTTTCTGTGTAAATTGGTTGGAAACATATTTAGTATATCATTATTTTATATATTATATATTATATTATTATATATTTAGTGCTATAGAAATATGTTTGCTGTTTTAGTGTCATTTAACGATTCCTCCCAAATTTTATAAAAGAAGTCGAAGAAAAAGTTCTTTAGAAATTCATAAAGGTTTGAATCGAATCAATGAAAGATATTCAAAATGAAATAGGGTAAATAAATAAATCGGAACAAATTGTATCTTTTATAGACACTAAAAGTTTTATTAACTAGTTTTGTGTTTATTTATTCGTTAGTTTATAAACGTCACAACATTTTGTAAATATTTGTTCTGTAAACTGAGTTTTATCTTTTATTAAAGTACAAATATTATTGTATTTCCCTTAAATTTTTTAACACAATATACAAGTATTTAGCTCTTTCCTGCACATAAAAACAAAAACAGATAAATTATGTTGTTTCCGTTTTTTCTGTTTTTTTTTTTGTTTTTTGTTTTTGATTAGCAAAATATTTGCTGTGGCCAACCTCACGTAGATGAATCAGAGTCGAGAGTTGGCTTAAATAGTTGAATATGCAGCCCACATTATCGGAGAGTTTCCGTTGAATTTTAGCTGAACTGTCCAATGCCGGAATGCAGTCAGCACGTAGTATTATTAATCACTGGCAACACAATATTTATTATTTTTTTTACAATGCGAATTTTAACATGACGCCATCAATTGAAACACCTCACTGACATTGAGGGACTTTAAATAGAAATGATGCTTAGCGAAGGCACTTGGCGCTTTATCATCATGATCAGAATGCAGTTGTGATAAGATTTGTGTTAATCATCTGAGTCAAACGCCTTGAAATCTCTCTCTCTCCTTCTCTTCCCGTCTATCTCTGGCAATTTAGTCATTTATTCAAATTAGCAACTTGTACCGCTAGCTAGCAAGAGAAGCCGGTTCAATTAACCCCAAAACAAGTGCGGGCCGGCAACGACAATGAAATATTAGACACTCGTACACTGAGCAAAAATTCAAATAGTGAAAGCGTGTATTGGCCAAAAGAGGCTAAGGTTGTGCATAGGAATGCGGTATTAAAGTCAATTTCAATATTTTCTAAGACTCAGAGGGGATTTCAATTATAGATATATAGACTATTGACTGTACTCCTTCTCTAAGTGTAGCCTCGCAATGCGACAAGTAAGTAGAAAATGTATGCCACAAGGTGAATGCTTCATGTGGCAGACACACAGCCGCAGCCCACGCAGCTCGAGCAACTCAGGCAGCACAGGCAGCTGCCCAAATTGAGCTGAGCGGCTTAAAAGTTGCGTTTGATTGTTGCCAGCCAGGCTTAACTTTCTAAGCGATGCCACAGAGATTCTGTTGCAGCAGTTGGTGTTGTTTGAGCCGCTTTCGTCTGCTCGACAGCAGTTTGGCTGTTTGGGCGCCCTGCCTCTAATTAAATTAGCGTCGGGCGCGCGTCTGCATGATTAGGCTGGGTCGCGGGGAAAACTGGTTTTCCCAGGCCCACTTGCAAGAATGTCGGAAAATATCACAGCGATCAGCAGCCAGCCAGTGTTGTCTCTGCCACAATTTCCGTGTCTGCCGCGCGGCCACAACGTGTCTGACGACTGTGACCCAGCTCAGCCAGAAGACTCTGTTGCAGACTCCAACTTGGACTGCAACGGCAATGGCCAACGGCAATGGCAATGGCAATAGACTGCGACTTGGCAATTTAGCCTCTGCTTCTTGTTTATCTGTAAATTAAATAGTTTTCCGCAGTTGCGCCTAACATCATAATTCTTGGAGCTGTTTTGCTTTGCTTTGCCTTGGCTTTGCCTGATGCCTCACCAAATACTGCCATGTCATCGCAGACTGCACTCCATGGATAACATTTCTCTGAAAGCTATTAAAAAAATGAATTCCTACAGCTTGAAAATCAAGATATATTTCTATAATAAATTAGCTTCTGTTGTATGAATAAGATATGTGAGAGTCTACGTTAAATATATTCTTTGTTTTATGAGCAAGCTTAATGGAATACATATACGACAATATTCATTTTACTATGGTTAAGGTATATATTTACAGTTATGTAGGTGCATGCAGGCTTGCTTTAATGGGGAATATTTGTATTCTTTAGGCTAGTCAGTCAATCAGCTCATTTACTCAATCAATGTAGTTCAGTCAATTTGGAAGATATTCAATCAAGAATATTTAAATATTTTGTAAAATTGATTTAAATTCCTACAATTTTATACCGCTATTTTCACACAGTGTAAACTGACTATAAATGAGCTCTTTGAGCTGCCAAAATCTCGAAGAGATAACATCAAGCACTTACGATTTACATTAAGTTGCGGCGGCCAGTGGAGGGAACCCCCCTAGAGTTCCCGAAGAGTGGAGCGCATCATTGTTGGCACGTTGCGTTGCATGAAGTGGCTGCCTCTGCCGTCTCACGATTAGCTGTAATATGCATATATATCTTCACACTTATGCATATGTATGGGCTCTTGGGTGTGGTGTCTGGCTAGGGCAGGGTGAGCAGGAGTCTATCGGGTAGGGGGATAGTGGGGGACTGCGGCTGGTTAATATGCATTAACTGAAGATATTTATCGCAGTTATGGCAAAACTCCATGGCATCTATTAGCATATTTCTGCATAGTTTACAAGCGAGAACAAACAACAAACACATCCACTCAGTGGACAGGCAGTTTCAGTTGCTTCTTATTATTATTGTTGTTGTTGTTGTTGTTGAATAAACACAGTTAGACATTCTCCGGAGATTGTCGGACGACAGACGTCAGTCGGTCGGTAGCCGGCATTTGCCAACCTAATTAGCCAAATCATCTTCTTTTTTTTGTATCTTCTCCGTCTCTCCGTTTTAATTGCTGCTTTCTCAATAGCTGAGAGAGCCAACTTCACAACTTGACAACTCCATCAAATATATGTATATAAAAATGGGAAAATATTTATATATGTATGTGTCAATGGAGTGAGCATTTAGCTGGCAGTTAATACATTTGTCGTTTATGCGTTAAGTAAACATTTTCAAATGGCCATCGGGATGTGCGTTCAAATGGCCACGAGCTGACAATTTGACGGCTTTTGGCAGGCTGGCGAAACTAGCCGGTTTCTTCTGCATTATCATTATCATGATCATGATCATCATCATCATCAGCAGCTTCAACTCCATTCTGGCCAATCTTGAATCTCTCTCACAAGTGGCACCAAAAGTAAACAATGCCGAATTGCAAATTTCGCCAATGTTGGAGCGAGGCTGCGTTTGGCCATAACATGTAGAGCCCCACTTTATGTCTATATATGTGCATGCACATATATTGTACATATATAACTACATACACACATTTAGAGATATATATGTGTGTATCATTTGTTTATGGTGGAGCTGTATCAGCAAATGTTTTAATGGCTCGTTGAGCAGCCAAAACAGCGGCAAAAGCATTCTACTAGAAAGCGTCCGAAAGACAGACAGAACCAAAAGTTGATGTGTTGGGGATAGACAATGATATACCCTGCAATTGCAATTAAAATATGAGTAAAGTATAGAGTATAATTGAGCCTGTCGAAGCTGATTAGCATTCGAATAGCAGGCTAAGCTATAAATAAATATGATTTGAGTTTTACCAACAATGATTATTAATATAGTATGTAATAATGATTATATATGTATATAGTTTAGTCAGATTGAACGATACTTATGTATATGAATGGTATTGAGCAATATTTTAGTATAATACAAATTTTAGTTTTCTATGTATGAAGTGTATAATTTGTTGTTCGAAATATACCTCCCCATCTTCTCCCTTTCTATAGGGTATAATTAGCTATGCATTGCATATGTAGATTATACTGCCAACGCATGCACATACAGATGTACGTCACTGTGCTGTGACTGTCGTCAGTTGAATATGACATGCACATGTGTTGCATGTGCGCATGTATGCATGTGTGGCTGCTGTATTTGGTTACAATCAGTTAAGCGGGGTGGCCATGTTAATGTTAATGTTTCGCTAGACTTTCACTATGCTGCCCCAGCAACAAGGTCGCAACTGCAAAGACAGATAGAGAGTGAGAGAGAGAGAAAGAGAGAGAGAGAGACAGAGAGGGGGAGAGTGTGATAGTAAAATGTCACCTGGTTCCACTTGATTAGTGAGCTGGTGTTGCCACTCTATGCTCTATGGCTGATAAGCTATCAGTGCGTAAAAAAACCTTTCACTTTGCTTCCATTTCCATGCTTATCAAACGCTCGTAAACCCGCTTTGGACTTGGTTCAATAAACCCACCAAAAATAACAGTTTCAAGCATATTGTTTTTAATTTGCTTAATTCGTTTAACATAACAAAAGACATTTCGTCTATGGGGCTATGTGGAATTGACATCACAAGGCAACAGAAGAGCGAAGAGAAACAGAAGAAGAAGGAGACGAGAAGAAAAAACAAAAAACAAACCGGCTCGGCGAGCTGGTCGCGTGCACATTAGCCCTGAACTTGACCAGGCCAGCAATGCGAGGCAAATGCCGACTCGAAGCGATTTGTTGTTGTCGGTGTTGTTGTTGCTGTTGTGGCCATAGTTGTTGTAACAGTTAACAAATGCCTTGCACATAATTGGCAGCTTGTTGCATGCAACAAGTTCTGCAACAACGGTGTTGCCATTGACAGATGATGCCCGTCCAGCCAGTTGCTGTAGATGCAGTTGCAGTTGCAGTTGCTTTTGCTAATAGCTAAACCTGGTGCGAGCATTTAATAGACATATTAAGTTTATGACGCTTTCGAGTGCTCGTAACGGTGGTCCTCGTTCTATTTGCCGGTTTGACAACAATCGCAACTTATTCAGCAACTGAAATATAACTAAATCACGACATGAGCAATAGCTTTAGATTGTCCCAAGTAGAGTCTCATTCATCAGAGATCATTTGTAGAGATCTTACAATAGATATAGATATATTTTTAACTTGTAACTTTTAAGTTTTACACACTCAAATTCTTTTAAGAATAATGCTCTTGAATTCTTGGTGTCAGTTTAAGTTTTTCACAGCTTTAAACTCGATCTGAAATGTATTCTCTTCTCTTGACAGATTCTTCGGATATTGTTGACTGCAAGCTGAAACTGATATTGGGTCTTATATGGACGCTCATTCTGCACTACTCGATATCGATGCCCATGTGGGATGGCGAGGATGAGAAGCAGTTGAATGGCTCTGGACAGACGCCCAAACAGCGGTAAGTAGCTGGACACGATCTCGAAATGCCAGGCACACCTTTAACTCCTGTCATTTGCAGCCTGTTGAACTGGATACACGCCCGGATACCTGATATGCCCATCAATAATTTCACCAATGACTGGACCACAGGCAAGGCGGTGGGCGCATTGGTGGATGCCTGTGCGCCCGGCTTGTGCCCCGACTGGGAGATGTGGGATCCCAAGGACGCAGTGCAGAATGCTTCGGAAGCTATGGGTCTGGCCGATGACTGGCTGAATGTGCGCCAGCTGATCAAGCCGGAGGAGTTGGTCAATCCCAATGTGGATGAGCAGTCCATGATGACATACTTGTCGCAGTATCCCAACTCCAAGCTGAAGTCAGGCGCCCCATTGCGTCCCAAGACGAACCCCAATAGGTAAGCCTCTATCTGAGTCCCTTGTTTCATCTTCTTCTTAACTGGTACAACTGCAATTAAGGCACGTAATATTTCAATACTGTTGTCTCTGAGAAGAACTACTCAAGCAATTGTAAAGTTTTCATAATTTTTCTCTCTAAAACCAACTGCAATGCAATTGCTTAAACCCATTTCTTAACAGGCAGTACCAACTGATCTTCTAATATCTTCTCTTTTTCTCTCTCATTCTCTCTCTCTTTCTCTTTCTCTTTCTCTATCTTTTTTCCATAATATTTAAATACATATCTGGGCAAACTTGTTAATTTCGCGGATTTCGTTTCTTTCATTTTGGTTTTGATTGTTACCAACCTGATCTTATATAATGTGTATATATCCTATATATACTACTACCTGCCTACCAATATATTTATCTGTATATATATCCGTATATATATAATGTCTGAATGTCTGAATATTGCAAATCTCAGCATTCCTCCGCCGCGGTAAGTTCGGCATGCTTCTTCTTCTTGTTTTGGGTCGCTTTTTTGTCGGCCGTTTTTATTCTTTGGTTTTTTTTTTGGTTTTCTTTTCTTTTAATTTTGGCTTACGTTTTTGATATGTTTTCGCGTTTGGCTACTTTATGGCATTTTATATCCGTGCCCGCCTCACATGATTTAAATGCTCTGCCAGTTTTATATTTTTGATCTTTGCATACCCTGTTGGAGAGCATATTCCGTGTATCATCATGTGTGAAACGTATGGATGAGTCGAGTATGGAAATTTGTTAGATATTTTCAGTCATTAGTTGACTAAACTGCTAATATGATATAGGATTGTTGTTTTCTATATATATGGATAAACAAGGTTGAAAATTTGAAAATATTTCTATACACAATTTGCTTCAGTTAAATATTCCAGAAAGCTTACTGACTGCTCTTTTTCTTTTAAATTTTTATCCATACCTCTCAGCTGAGACTTTCAATATTTTTCCTGTAAGCAAATCAAATAAATCAATAAATTTTGTTTTACACATATACAAAAAAATAAATTTGATGTCTGCTTAGGGTATTTAATTTTCGGCTTGCCGAAGAATGTATTTTTGTGTTTTCTCTGTTTTTTTTGGAATTGTTTCTTTTGTTATCTGCGGCTTTACTTTGTGCCTAGCCTTGAGCGCGCGTATCTAATGGATACTTCAACACGCTGGTCGTCCGGCTTTGGCTTCTGGCTGCCCGCTGCTTTTAGTTGTTGCTGTTGTTCTTGTTGTTGCACAGGTCTCCGGGCCCTCTTCTTGTTGTATATACCTGAACAGTCTTGTTCGCTTGATGTGCGCATTTGGAGCTGATAAACTATTAGCACTAACTAAACAATTTATTTTTGTTAAGCTTAAATGCTGAAATGTTTCTTCAGATCATTTGAAATTTTGACAATTAATATGGAAGCATTACTTTCTGTCTAATTAATGTGTATATTATATTATATTTACATTTCATTAGTAAACAATATCATTAAGCGTTTTCCATTTGAATTTATAAAATTTTCTCATAGAGCTGAAGGTAACAATAAAAATCGTTGCATACTTTTAGCTGCTGCGCTCTAATGCTGCCTGCGCAAAAAGTGCTGCATACTTTTCGGCTGCAAAAGAATTTGTATTCATATGTTAATAATTTATTGTAAACGTTAATGATTGCTAACTTTGTATGTTAAATTTGAAGGCATCATCGACTAATTAAATGTTTCTCCTTGTCGCAGAGTGCGCGCCTATGGACCCGGCATTGAGCCCATTGGCCCCGTAGTTGGTGCGCCTGCCAACTTCACTGTGGAAACTTTCAGCGCAGGCAAAGGTAAGTTAAAGCGGAAGAAAAATAAGCAGAATCTTACACATATTTCGTGCAGGTGTTGTTGATGTTGAAATCGAAGGACCCGACGGCGTGGTGGAGAAGGCCGATGTTCGCTTCAACAATGACAAGAATCTCACCTACACCATTTCGTACATACCCAAGGCTGAGGGTCTGCACAAGGTGGCCGTGAAGTATTCGGGCCGTGATATACCTAAGTCGCCGTTCCCCGTTAAGGTCGAGGGTCATGCTGGCGACGCCTCGAAGGTGAAGGTAACTGGCCCCGGCATCCAGCCCACGGGAGTGACCATCAAGAAGCCGACGTTCTTCGACATACTCACCAAGGATGCGGGTCGCGGTGTGCCCGAGGTGATCATCATCGATTCGGCCAACCACAAGACTTCGGTGGCCGCCAAGGTGCGCCAGTTGGAGAATGATACTTGGCGCTGCGAATATGTCACCGCACTGCAGGGTCTGCACTCGGTCAATGTGTTCTATGCGGGCACGCCCATACCAAACAGCCCGTTCCCCGTGAAGGTGGCTCCGTTGTCGGATGCGCGCAAAGTGCGCGTCTCCGGCCGTGGGCTGCAGGCGACGGGCGTGCGTGTGGGCGACGATGCGGACTTCAAAATACATACCGAGGGCGCCGGCGAGGGTGTGCCAGAGGTGCGCGTCATTGGACCTGGCGGCATGAACCAGAACGTCATGCAATCCAAGGTGGATGGCAATACGTATGAGTGCCATTACTATCCCACTAAGGAGGGTCGCTATGTAGTCATGATTACGTTTAGCGGACAGGAAGTGCCCAAGTCGCCGTTCGAGGTGAAGGTGGGACCAAAGAAGGAGTCTTCCATTGTGGCCTACGGGCCGGGCTTGAGCAGCGGCGTCATTGGCTACCCCGCCGCCTTTGTGGTGGAGACAAATGGCGAAACGGGCGCACTCGGCTTCACCGTGGCCGGTCCCTCACAAGCAGAGATTGAGTGCCATGACAATGGTGATGGCTCCGCATTGGTTAAGTATCATCCAACTGCCGTGGGCGAGTATGCTGTGCACATACTCTGCGACAACGAGGACATACCCAAGTCTCCGTTCATAGCGCACATACTGCCGCGCACTGACTTCCATCCGGAGCTGGTCAAGGCCATCGGACCGGGTCTGGAGAAGAACGGCGTCACCATCAATGAGACAGCCACCTTCGATGTGGATACCAGCAAGGCGGGCAATGCGCCGCTCGACATTGTCGTCCAGGATGTCTATGGCAACAAGCTGCCAGTGCAGGTCAAGAGCAACCCGGATGGCACCAAGAAGGTCAGCTATACACCCAACTCCGGCGTGCCGCACACTGTAGAGGGTAGGCTTCATATACTTCCCATTTATGAACCTCACTAATTATTTATCACTCTCTTCGCTCAGTTAACTATGGTGGTGTCTCCACGCCTAATTCGCCGCACCGCATCTATGTGGGCGTGCCTGTGGATGCGACGAAGGTGCAAGCCTTTGGACCGTGGCTGCAACCGGGCGTCCGTCCCAACATGCCCACGCACTTCAATGTGGATGCACGCGATGCTGGCGACGCGGAGCTCAAGGTGAAAATCGTGCACGAGGACACCAAGTTGGAGGTGCCATGTCGCATCATCGACAACCAGGACAACACATACTCCGTTGAGGTCATTCCACCCATGAAGGGCGCCTACACCACGACCATGACATACGGCGGACAGCGTGTACCATTGGGCCAAAAGGTGGTCGTCGAGCAGACGGTGGATGTGTCCAAGATCAAGGTGGACGGCCTGGAGCCCAGTAAGTACTCAATATCACTAACATTCTGAGGAATCAGTCCCGTCTAGCTCTCCTGATACATATGATATATATTGTGTGCATATCATGGTCTAAGTCCAAGTCATTTCATTCATTCACAAGCCGCGCCCCTGAACAGTTTGCAGCAGTTTCGTATTATTACCCATGGTCTGCCCAAGGCGGATCTGGCCGTGACCATAACGAGTCCGTCGGGCAATCGGGTCAAGGCGCACATCATACCCACGGCCGAAGGTTTTCTGGTCAACTTCACGCCCACGCAGCTGGGCGAGTATTTGCTCAGCATTTGCTTTGGCGGCACACCCATCACGCCACGCCCCTTTCGCCTGCAATGCCTCACGGGCAGTGATTCGAACAAGGTGCACGCCTACGGTCCGGGCTTGGAGCGTGGCATTGTCGGCCAGCCGGCTGAGTTTATGATCGATACCCGGGGAGCGGGCCAAGGCGGCCTGGGCGTCACCGTCGAGGGGCCCTGCGAGGCGGCCATCAATTGCCGGGACAATGGCGACGGGACCTGCAATGTAGCCTACCTGCCCACCGAGGCGGGCGACTACACTGTCAACATAACGTTCAACGAGCGCCACATCAATGGCTCTCCATTCCAGCCGATAATTGTGCCCGTGCCGAATCTGAAGAATACGCGAGTGAGCGGCATCGGCATACAGCCGCATGGTAGGCAATGATGCGAGTTCCAGTATCAAGTATCAAGTACAACGTTACCAAGCTCCAGTTGCTGCCGCAATCCGCCATCCGCAATCTGTAATCCGTAATCCGCCTATGCTCTAATCCCAGCCAGCTAAAATGCCCAAGGCCCGAAAGTCGCACGCAGCTGACCCAAGGCTAATCTTCTTGCTGTTGTTATTGTCGTTGATGTGTTGTTATTGTTGTTGTTGTTGAAAACTAAACCATTTGATACACTAATCGCATCGCATTATTGTTGTCCCACGCCAATCGCCTCGACCTGTGCTAACCCTGCTGCTGATCTCCCTTTAGGTGTCATCATGAACGCCGACACGGACTTTATGGTCGACATGAGCAAGGTGGGCAGCAACATCGAGTCTGGCAAGCTGTCGTGCGCCATCTTCGATCCCATGGGTCATGTGCTGCCCAACAAGATGGTGCAGGGACCCACCGACGACATCTTCCGCATCATGTACTCGCCCTTCGAGGCGGGGCGTCACACGATCGAGCTGATGTATGATAATATACCCGTGCCGGGCTCGCCTTTCGTTGTGAACGTGAAGAGCGGCTGCGATCCGACGCGCTGCAAGGCCTACGGGCCGGGCTTGGAGAAGGGTTTGACCAATCAGAAGAACAAGTTCACCGTGGAGACCAAGGGTGCCGGCAAGGGCGGCCTGTCGCTGGCCATCGAGGGACCCTCCGAGGCCAAGATGACCTGCACGGACAATCGCGATGGCAGCTGCGATGTTGACTATCTGGCCACGGATCCGGGCGAGTATGATATAACCATACGCTTTGCGGATAAGCATATACCCGGCTCGCCGTTCCGCGTGCTCGTCGAGGAGACTGTTGACCCCAGCAAGGTGAAGGTCTATGGACCGGGCATCGAGCACGGCCAAGTGCGCGAGAGTGTGCCAACGGTGTTCAATGTGGATGTGGGCGAGGCTGGTCCTGGCCGCATTGCCGTCAAGCTGACCAACTCCGAGGGCATACCCGTTGACAATCTGAGCGTCGAGGACAAGGGCAATTGCATTTATGCGGTTCACTATGTGCCGCCCAAGGCCGGTTCCGTGCTCACCTGTCAGGTGAAGTTCGCCGACGAAGAAGTGCCATGCAGGTGAGTGCCTTGACTTCTACTGCCCCCTAAATGCTCTGCTCAAATGATTCGCTTGCAGTCCGTTTGTGATGACCGTTTTCCCCAAGTCCGAGGCGACCAAGGTCACGGTGAAGGGCGTCAACGAGAAGAAGAAGACACCCGCCTCACTGCCCGCCGAATTCGAGATTGATACGAAGCAAGCCGGCCAGGCAGACATCAATGTGGCCATCAAGAATCCCAAGGGCAAGCGCATGCAGCCACGCCTAGAGGAGGTTGCCACCGGCACCTATGTGGTCTCCTTTGTGCCCGACGAGTGCGGCACGTATCAGTGCAGCATCAAGTACGGCGACAAGGAGATCGAAGGCTCGCCCTTCAAACTCGAAGCATTCCCCACCGGCGAGGCCAAGAAATGTAAGCTTGTCGAGGAGGCGCCCAAGATACAGCCTTCGGGCAGTCAGTCGCATCTCAAGGTGGATGCACGCGAGGCGGGCAATGGTGCTGTCACCTGCAAGATAACCAATAAGGAAGGCAGGTTAGTTAATTGGAATCGAGCGCCATCTAGCGGATGGTAGTAACACCATTTATACCTGCAGTGAAATCGTGGACATTGATGTTATCGAGAAGGATGGCTTCTTTGACATACTGTACGCCCTGAACGACCCCGGGGACTATGATATCAATGTCAAGTTCGGCGGCAAGGATATACCCAATGGCAGCTTCTCCATTAAGGTAGTCTGAAACCAATAAGAACTACAGTCAGTCAAGTCTAGTCACAAATTGATTTGTTGAAAGCGAACAAAATTAGCAATTATTATCATAATCTATTTATCTCAATCTAGTCACATAAGCAACAAGAACAACAAGAGAATACTCTACACGTACATGAAATTCTAGTCGAATTCACAGTCATTTTGGGTGTTTGTGTTTTTTGTGCTTTTCTCAATGTTAATGTCAAATTGTTTTTGTAAAAAGAAAAAAATTAATTCAAATTCGAAACACGCAAACAATTTACCATATGTACGTATGAATATATATGTATATACAGCATATGTATATAAAGCATATGTCAAGCAATGAAGACCCAGCAATAAAACAAAGAGAATACGATTTAAGTGCAACATTGTAAAACATGACAACAAAATAAATGAAAACAACAACAAAATCAACGTTTTGTATACAAAGATAAAAATATTTCGAACATTTTCGAACTGCATGCGAATGTTAAACGTTTTCAAAATTTGATTTCAACCAAATTCAAAACAAAAATGCTCTGCTCTGCTAAATTACAATATGCGCTTTATTTGATTCAATTGTTTTAATGCTTAATTAGTTTACAAATTACTATGCGTAAGTTGTTTGTGTGTGTCTGTAATTTGCCAATTGTTAACTGCCATTGTAAACCGCGGACATGCATATATGTATATTTAAATAAATATATATATATAGATGTTTCTCTTATATATCATCATGCAAAAGCCAAAACAAAACCCATACACACCTGACTTGGTTGCGCTCAATTTTCGTTGCTTCAGCACACTGCCAAAAACAAACTTATTTTAATAATTTATAATAATTGCTAATTTAACAACAAATTTATTTGAATTTTATATTATATTATCTAACACAAATCGTATATTTCTTAAACATATTTTTATCCTTATAATTTATAGATTTTGATTAATTTAATCTAAACATTTTGTATCTAACCCGATGCGTATACTTTGCACTATTTGATAGATATTTTGTTTATTTATTTATTTATTTTTTTTATGTCTGCCTCCTTGATGTGCTATGTATGCATATGAGATTAATATTCATAGCGTTGTAGTTATGTATGTATGTCTGTCTGGCTTTTTATACATTCGTATGTCATCTATATGTATGCCTGCACTAGTTGCTTATACTAAGATATACATATTTATGTATGTACATATGACATACGTGTTCCTCTCTCTATGTATGATGTAGGAATCGCAGCACTATATCGTCGATCTATCTATACTACGTGAAGATCTGAAACTTCTACTAGATAAATTGTTCAAAAATTCAGTTTTTATATAGAAAATGTATTGACTCAGCCATCAATTTCAATTTCAATCTCAACTCAATCTGAATTCAATTTCAATCTCATTTTGAACTACTTATATTGAATCAAACTTTCAAACTTCTGTCTCTGATATTCATTTTGGTTTCCTTATTTCTTAAATAATAATAGGAATCCTCTGCATGCTGTAGATTTTTGTACTCTTTCTGGTTTTCAGCTATATATGATTATGTTGTAAGTACACATGCTGACAAGTTGACAAATGAATTGTCAAGATAAACGGCAAAGGCGACTAGCTTATAAGCACTGACAGCCACAGCAAGAACTCACACATGCACATACCGACTCAGACATCTATATACTATATATAGAAATTGTTTTTTCTTTCATTTCCGGGCACTCTGCCCAGTACAAAATAATTATTTGATTGAAACTAAGATTAATTATCTTTAGTTTTGATTAATAATGTTTAGTTGAGCATTAAACATTAACATATTATGTGAAAGTCTAAGAATCAACCCATCTGGTCTTTCTGGTCGAGTCTAATGTCTTTATTTGGATAGCCCTGCATAATAAAATCAAAAAGTTCATTGCTTTGGTCTACTTTGTCTACGTGACATTTATCGCATTGGCCCTATTTTTGGTTCAAGTTTTTTAAGAGTGCTATAAAATGTTGAAAACACCCACACACACAGGGACAGGAAATGGTTTTTAAGTTTCAATGGGTCTTTGCTGGATAGGTAATTACAGCTATTTTTAATGCAAACATTTTCCAGCTAATGATGTATAAAAGCTGATAGAATATTACGGGAATTTCGATTTGATTCTATGCAGACTTATATTGTGGATAGACAAGAAATTAATTGGTTAGCATAGAATAGGCTTTCAAGTTACAGTTAACTGAATATTCCTGTTAATTGCTTCGTTTTGATAGACATCAAAATTCAAATGCTCAAACTTAGCTATGCTTACATTATATGTATAGTTTATATGAAATATACCCTGTAAACTGATGCCAGTAGTAGTCTATTGGCAGTCCGCAAGATCATACGAAATGTAAATGATGTGGAACATAAATTAACACATTGTTTACAGTCCAACTGAATTACATTGAATTAATAATTAACAATATTTACAAAGCTAAATTTAACTAAAACAAAAAGCAACAAAAACGAAAAAATGAATATAAAATTTTGAGGCTGTAAAAATTTTTGAAATTAGTTTTACGCAGACAAAGGCGAAATTTTGTAATATACATAAAAACTATAAATGTGTGAAATGCAACTATATATACGATTTTGCTGAATTATAAATTCAAATATATATGTGTGTGCTTATGCTATAATATTGTATATATAAATATACACACACATATATACATATGTATATGTATATTAGAAATGGTGTTAAGAGCAGCGCTAAGAAGCTAAATGAAGAGGCTGCTGAATCACAGTTGTTGTTGTAGTAGTTGTTGCTGGCAACCGCGTGGTCAGCACGAAATATCAAGTATACGTCGCCCAAACCAGCGTCTGTTCATGCAATTCATGTGCTGCAACTAAAAATTTGCAAGTAATTAAAATAAACACATAAAATGTACACACACAAGAGGTCTGCATACGTGTGTGTGTGTGTGGGTTTGTGTGCTGAATTTGTTGTGGAAACTATTAAAGATTGGCAAGAGGCGATAGGAGAAGAATAAGCAGAGGCAGGCGACTGAGTGAGTGGATATACATATTGTCAGCTACTACGACTAGTGGCCTGGGCTAGTCGCGCATCCGTTCTTAGTTCAAGTTTGTACACGTCGCCGTCGTCAACATCGTCATTAACGCACTGTCGCGCTTTGCAACACTGGAAGCTACGAAAGTGGAATACTAGAATTCGTGACGTTTTCTAAAAGGCAGGTCATATACATGGAAACCAGTCTATGACTGTGGCACCTGCATCTATTTCGAAATAGCTTTTTTTTACATTCGTATAATACATACATACATATATAGATATTTTTGCGAAAAACCCTCGTTCGTATGCCCATCTATTGATTGGCTGTGAATTCGCGTTCTTCTTCTTATTAATAGCGAAAATATTTTATTGAGATTTGTATCTTTGACTTTTTTCGATTATTTCTTCGGTGATTCTGCATATGTTCAATATAAATATTTTGTGCATTCAATTCAATGTGCTGTGCTTATGTAAGAGCGATTGCTTGTGGAAATTCTTAGCACATGACTCGATAGGAGGGGCAGAAAAAAGAAAAATCGTCAATCAATGCCACTTCCTTTCGACTCGACTTTATTTAGGTGTGTGTTTGTGTGCGTATGTGTGTGTGCTTATTATTGTTATGCTTTTCACTCTTTAGCAGCTTCATTAGTTCTCTTCCTCTTTTCGCATTGTTTCACACTTTCAAGTCATTTACTCTTGGATTCCTCCTCTTTTTTCCATATCAATCAATGCATGGGTTTTTAATAATAAGCAGAAGCGATCGAACTTTTCATAGTTGTAAAATATTTGCGCAATTTTCATCACAAGTGCAAAGTATACGATATATACATACATATATATATGTCTATATGTCTGTAGTACTCAGGATTGTGTTCTGATTTCGAAATCTTTGGCCAATCGCATGTCTGGCTGTTGCTCCATGCATTTCAATAGAAATCTTACATCTATATACATATATATCGAGTGTATAATTTGGGCATTTTGATTTTGATTTTCATTGACCTCAGGCTGTCGAAAGCGTCGAACAATACTCGCACAGTGAATACATCGAGGAGCATACGACCAAAGTTGTTAAGCAGACAACAACGCAGGTGAGCCAAAAAAAAAAAAATAAATAAAAAAATTATAGAGAAAACCTGATATGCAGAAGAAGATGAGAAGCATAAAAATAAAATATATATACTATTTGTGAAGATTATGCAAATGTAAGAAATTGAAAAGAAAGATTCAAATTAAATGAGAAAGAAAAGAAAAGAATGATTTAAGAGCAACTAATATGTTGGCAAATTGTAAAAAAAAGAAACAAGAATTATACTTTAGTTGAAATGTAGTCAAAGAAAACTATTTAAATGTGTGAATAATAAAAAAATAACAATAATTGAAGATTACAGAATTAATAATAAATTTATAATTATTTGTAAAAACCTGAAAGTTGGAAAGAGGAACTTAAGCTAGTTATAGAATAATATTTCTCTTTATTTTTCTATCCCCGTTCGAATATCTAAAAATTATAGAGCGAACTGGTCAACGGAAAATCAGAAGTAACATATCGAGCTGTTGCCTTTGAGAAATTGCCACTACCCACAACAGGCGGAAACGTAACTGGTAAGTAAATATAAGTATATATAACTCTATTTATGAAAATATTTCTATATATATTTAAGAAATTCATGAGAGTTATCAAAAAACATTTTTTTCAATATAAAAAAATTCTTTTGAAAGATCAAAATTCCCATTAGGAAATCTTTGCTATTTTTCATTGAAAATTTATATTTAAATTTAAATTTTACGCTTTAAATTAAATGCAATTTGATTTGTTTAATCATGAAAATATTTATAATATTTTTGCGCCACTCAACCAGTGCCTCGTATTTGAAATTTAGCTCTTGCCCTCTTTCATTGTGCACGAAACAAACAAAAATAGAAAGCAAAAATGTTGTAAATCTTGAAAAAAAAGTCACAAAAATAAACATATGAGAACTGCTACGACACCATGGATAAGTGACAGAGCCAATGTATCCGAGAGTGGGACTGAGACTGAGTCTGACAGAATGCAGCTAAAGATGGGCGGACAGATGAACTGTCATAAGCTTGACGGCTTATCGGGTTAATTGCTGACAGTCGGACAGACAATTAGACAACAACAGTGACAGCAAGAATGACAGCAAGTAGGAGTCTTCTAATAGGTGCTGCTTGTCTAAGAGATACTCCGAACTCTCTCAATATAAATATAAATATTTTAAAATTATATGTATTTATAGTAATTATATTTATAGACATATAAGGCTTATAACGTATATTTTATAACGAACATATATAATATTAGAAGTCTTGATGAATTGAAATAAGACTGTTTGTGTATCGAAATTTAAGACTCTGTCTTTCATTGTTTCATTCATTCTACAGTTGAGTACACGAAACTAGAATCGATTTATTAGAATTTTCTGCATAGTATTACTCCTAACATACCCAAAAATTGCTCTACGATTTGCTACAGAATGGCTTTACTATTTATTTAACTTTGCAATACCTGATGAGCTTTGATTTGTCTATATACCCTGCAACCCGAGTTGAAATAAATTTAGGGTATAAAAGAACAATGTCAACAGATATTTCAGTTTGTTTTTGTGTGAGATCTAAGAAATAATTTAATACAAATTTATGTTATACATCGTATATACGTTATATGCTGTTAGGTATGCAATGCGAATTTCTTTTGTTTATGGTTCATTGACTGCGCTCGCCTCGGCGTGAAAGTAATTAAAATTTGTGTTTTATATTTGTTAATTAGCTAAATTGATGCAGTTTTGTCGAGGGATCTACGAGTTGTAAAACGCTTGCACACGATTTTATTAAATTCTCAGCATGATTGATGAGCTGCTTTTGCATTGGGATCGCGCTTCTTTTGCAAATCAATAAATAAATATGCTAAATATAAATACATAGGCATATGCATACATATAGAGGTATATTTGTATCTGAGAGGTAGTCGCCGCCTGTTGCAAATATTTGTTCGAATTTTCACGCTTCCATGCAATTTGGCCAAAAAACAAGAAGAATTCGAAGAAAATAGAGAAGAGGCCAAAACTGGGTCTGTCGTCTACTCATTAAAGATCGTGCCGTGCGCGGCGGCCACGTTTCATTTGTGGCAGCGAAAATCAATAAACTGCCCACCGCTTGCAGTACGGCCACGCCTCGAGTGTCGCCCCTGTTTGTGGCACATGTGGAACGTGCAACGCTTTAATGCTGCGCTCCATTTCGTTTGAAGATGGTTCATTGTAAATGATTCGTTTTGCCCAAATGACATTATTTGTTGCGCATTTGTCGCACTCATTATTCATAGCTCATCAGAGCGACGAGCTGTCGACCGAACCAACTTTATTCACCCACAACTTGTGGCTAAAAGTCTTGAATGGATTCTCAACTCTCTCAGTGGAATTGCGAAGTATAATATATGTAAATGTAGTTATAAATGAAGTTTACTGCACCAAAAACCCAAATAGTATACAGTCTTATAGAAGTAAACGAGTTCATTCCGATTTAAAATTAAATTGGTTTTAGTACAGTTTGTAGATTTTATTTATTATATATATATATATATTTTTTTATAAAATGCTTACTTTATTATAAATATTTTTCTTAATTGAGTTTATTTGCAATTTAAGCAAAATTTAGTTATATTAAATTGATTTTCAAATTCAAAATTTGTTGACAAATTGTATTCTAAATGTTTTGCAGCACTTATTTGATTGATTTTGGCCAATTGCATTTTGATGTCAATGCCAAATATATTTAAGATTTACCAAATACAAAATCAATTACATAAGACTATATAGATGTACATATATACATATATATATACTATACTACATACACACATATTTATCGATACGCGTTTACACAATTAATATCGCAAAGACTATAGAAAAAACTTAAAAACCATTTGACAAAATGTTCCAAGCATTTTCGACATTCCACAATATTTTTTGTATGTCTCATTTTTTTTGTTTTATAGCTGGATATAAAAAAATATATATCGCATTTATTTTTAAACATTTTTAATGGGCAAATATTAATAAGTTTGATGTCGCCTGTGCAGCAATAAGTAATAAATTGTATTTCCTTTACAATATACCCATACAGAGAAAGAGGTAGGGAAAGAGAGGGAGAGAGACAGAGAGGGAAAGCCAGAGAGGGAAAGCCAGAGAGCGAGGTAGATAGATATGATTTCGAAATGCATAAATTAATTTTATATTTGCAAGTTTCGAGTTCGAAATACGAAATTCGAAATGACAACTGTTAAAATGTCCCAGAGAGACAAATACTAGGACATGTTCAGCTCGAATGTTTTAGCCATTTCGCCATATACATATATGCATGCACACGCACACAGACGAACACACACACACGTACATACTTGTCATATGGTAAATATTTCCAATTTATTTATTTTTTTATATATATTTTATATATCGTTCATTGGCTCTGCTGCTGCTGCCTACTTTATAGCAGGCCTCAACATCGGCAGCCATATTTTTTGCCAGATCCATAAGTATGTGGGTGTGTGTGTGTGTGTGTTGGCTGATCTATGCTGCCAGCGTCGCTGCTTCAGCTGCTGCTGCTGCTGTAGAGACGCATCTCTGTGCTAGGAACTGGCATGCTTTTATATATTGGCCTTAATTTCGATTTGGAACTGTCGATGTTCACTTGAAATCGGGACGTAGAGACGCGTGGACCTTTTGAGAAAGAAAACGTCGCTGGCAAATTTCAAATCGTGTCAAACACATTAATTGAGCAGCATAATTAAATACTGCACTTAAATTGAACAATTCAGTGTCTGCGTGTGCGTGTGCGTCTGTGTGCGTAGCTGTTGTTTAGTGTGCGTGTGAGTGTTAAGGATATTCGCACACAGGACTTGATCTTCAAAGACATTTTTTGTAGCTTCTATTGAATTCTAATTCTAGTCATATGCTATTATATAACGCGTTTGTAATTTCCCTTTAAGCGCGTGAGTGTTCATTTCTTGTTTGCCAAATCCTTCCATTTGTTTGCCCATTTTGTGTTGCTCAGCAAGGATCAGCAAGGATATGCCCCAAAAGGAAAACAGTGTGTCTGCATATCCTTGCTGCTGCCCGCTGCTCAGCTAGAATGCGCACAACATTCGACGTGCTGTTAAAATTAAATTGTTCTAAATTTTAAGTGTCTTTATTTCAAAATCCAAAAACACGTGTTTCGAAACTCATAAAATATAACCGAAAATATAAAAATTAAATACAAAAAATAAATATCAAAACGAAAATTGCCTTTACAAAATGCACTTCAGTTGGTTATCCGAAAAGCCACCCACGCCGGAAGCGACCTGGGCCGATCATTCATACTATTTTCGATCCAATTACTATAAAGTGACCGTCTCTGAGCGCGATCATCCGGAGCGTACGCACGTCTATTTCAATGAGACCATCATACCAGAGAATCAAGGATTAAATGGTTCAGATTTTATGCCCTTGAATTTCAAATCATCTTTTTCAATTGTAACACATCAAGGTAAAAATAATACAAATAAAATTTGTCTAATGAAAGTACGTAAAAAATTGCACAACAAATAAATATCTTAAAGAAAAAATATTTAAAAATAATATACAAAAAACAAAATTCAATATAAAACTACAAAAATTAAAAAATTAAATAAATAAAAATATAATTTTAAATGAATTAAAAATAAATGCATAATATATTAAATATACATATCAATAAATCATAAAATACATAAAATGGCAAATTTAAAATAATTAATCCTCTTTGGCACTGTTTTCAAATTATTTTTATATGTAAAAAAAAAAAAATAAAATTATATAAAATACAACAAAACTAGATGAAGGGAAAATAATTACGATATATTATTCTACATCTGACAAACATATTGAATCTATGTATTTATTTTATAATGCTTAGATAAAATATATTTGATAATTGTCTTACATTTATTTTGAACCCACAAATTTCCCTAAAAACAAATTTTCTGTTAAGATCAAAACTTGAACTGCATAGAAAGATCAATCAAAATGTAGTGCACATTCCATTCGATGGAGTTGTCTCTGTCCCACCGAACGCATGTCAGAATATCTTGTGCTTGCTTCCATATATACTTATAGATAATTATATTTATATGCTTATATAGATATATTAGATTTTACTATTTTGAAATTTTGCCAGGCCAAAATGACGTCCACGACTTTGCCGTCAATAAACCCAATTCCGCTGACTAAAGCCACAAAAATGTCTTTTCATTTGTGTTAATGGCCAAAATCTCACCAAATGTCTCCGCTTGAAGACGGCGCTTGGCCACACACATCCACACACACACACCTACATACGCTAAGACTCGCACCCACATCAAGCAATGCAATTTTGAATTATGAGCAAAAGCCTTGCAGATATATCTTTTGTAGTATACATATATATGTAACGCATTTGTCTATTGGCTGGCATTATGCTCGTTGCTGCAAATTAAATTCTATGATTTATTATCAGAGTTTGCAACAAAGCGTAAAATTCGTTTGGCCCCTTGTGCGGTGCTGCTGCTGCTGCTGCTGCTGCTGCTGTTGCTGTTGCTGCGTATGCTTCATGCATAAATTATAGTTTACACTAGCCAACAAGTGCTGAAAATGCATAATTTATTGATATTTACATAATATATATTAAAATGAATTGTAGTGAAATACTTGAAAGATTTGGGGTTTGCATTGCTTTAAAGTCATTGCATGTTTGTAAATATTTAAATTTCGTTTCGTAATAAATTTTAATTACTTAACAAAATGTGTGCCGAGATGCCATATATTTAGGCACTATATATGCAAGAATTTTTCCAAATATTAAAAATAAATAAATACTCTTTATTGCTTGCTCAGATGGATAAAAAAGTAAAGTAAATCAAACATTAAATAAAAAATAAAAATAAAATATAAAAATAAAATATAAAAAATAATAAATAAAATATAAAAAATAATTATGAATAAAAACTAAATAAATAAATAATACAAACAAAAAATGTAACAGAAAATATTAGATTTGAACTCTACAGCAATCGCTGTACCTAGCATAGACATACATATTTATGTATTAAGCAACAGTTTAGCTACCTATTTTTGTTGGCTAGTGTATTCTCTTCGACATTTTTCTATTCGTATCTGCAAATGGCGCAAAGTTTTGCTGATATATCGAAAACATATATGCGTCCACGTCGCCATTTGACTCGAACCGCTTGAGAGTCATTAAATCTTTCATTTGTATTGCCAGCGCCCATTAGATAGATGATGCCAAGAAGCCAAGAGGACGGCACTGCCCAGCAGATTGCCATGCTTCAATGGGCAGCCGCAATAGGTACCGCAGGTAGCTCTATGGGCAGGGGGGCGTGCCACTGAAGATGGGCATCAACTGGGACGGACAGCAACAAATGTTCAAACATAAATAATCAAAAAATTATTTTTATTTATTTTCATTTTCATATATATTTTTGTTCATTTCTCATTCGTCTAATGAAAATGACCATGCGAACAGCTAGATAGAGTTGTCTTGCCAGCATTTTTTATGCGTTCTTGCTGGTATTTTCTAATTTCCCATAAACATATATGCTGGCTCTGTGTATAGTACATATACATTTACATATATCGAGAGATATTTTCCTAAAATTTTCTCTGCACGCACTCAGCGCAACATTTTGATCGTTAATTTGCAAAAAGTTCTTTGAACAAAATATTTCGGATTATTTGCATTTTACATGTCATTTCCATTTTATGATATTGAACAGCTGAACGCAGATGCTTTAGTCTATATAAAATGAGTGCTTGGAATTTGGCTTTTGATTCTCCACAGCTTAACACACTCTCATTGCCAATCCGCTAAATGTCAGTTTAATTGTTGCACATCAGCAAGAAACGTGCGCCAATAAATTTTCAATTTTCCATTTTCAATTGTTTCTCACCCAAATGCGTTCCACTTGGCACTAATGCCAGACATTTTCTTTTTGATTTTCTTCTGCCGCCGCTTTTCCACCCGTCCATCCAATTGTTTTGTTTTGAAAATTTGCTTAACATTGGGCAGGCACGCGACACGTTTCCCTCTGTCTGATTTATGTCTGTTTACCAGTCGGCGGCTTTGCTTTAGTTCAGCGATTAGCCGCGGCTATTTATTTTATCGTGTCATTTTATTTCATTTTTTTCTTAGGTTTATCAAAACATGGCGAATCATTAGCACTATTTATAAATATCTGAAATATCAAAATCAAAATATCAAAAATGTTGAGTTTGCTTTAAAAATACATCTTGAAATTTATGTTTAAAATACTTTTAGGATAAAGTGTATAACAAATGGGGCACTAGGCATATACTATATTAATGTATATTAGGTTGCTTATCAAGGCTATTAAACGATTTTCAGGCATATCTATATATGTATATCATATTAGAGATCCTCAGTTCACAGTTCTTTGAACCGATCTGTTAATGGAATAAATTGCTTTAACACAAGTTAGTTGAGTTTAAAATTTAAAAGCGTGTGCGCTAAATTACATGACATAAATATATAAATAAATATGTAATGTACATATAAGATCAATATATATTTTAAAAACTGATCCATTATACCAAAACAATTCTCAAAGCATGAACTTGTTTCCGAAACATGAATTCACTCTTAGCATTTGCAGCCCTGTTATGAGTTCTAACAAAAAACATGTCAACACTTATGTTATTATTTATTGAGCAATTATTTATGATATATATAGTATATAAATAAAAGCACTCATAATTTGATAATCATTTTAAGAGTGCCCCAACAACTGAAATGTTCTTCAGCTATGAATCACGATGTTTTCCATCATATAATTTATATTTATTGTATGTATTGTTTATTTTTGTTTTCAAAGATCTCTTATTTACTAGAAAGATAAAACATTCACTAAATTATATGCAGGTAGATTTCTCTCAAAATATCTGGCGTCTTATGTGCCAGGCCTTCAAAATTAATGATCCCACGTTGGACTCTCTACATAAGATTCCTGAACGCGAGAAGTATATAAGATAGAAAGTATTTTCGGGAATAATATACATATTATATATACATACATACTTACACAAGTGAGAGTATATAATGTGATATAAATAAGTTTCCCAGAATATAAAATAAATTTTATTATAAGTATGGGCTCGCGCCACAGTGTGTTTGTTCAAGAGATATTCCTCCAGTTCGATCAATAGAAACTTCTTGTCAAATCTGGCACAGACGATGTCTGGATATATATACCACATATATATGTACATATATATTTGTGCATATGTATGTTATATATAAGTGGCTACGAGCTAGAAAAGAGATTGTCCTATATTTGACCTCAAAATCATCCGGGACAGATATTTTCATTTTTTGTCTTATTTTTCCTCTGGCGACTGCGTGGGAAAGTATAAAACCAATTGTAGGCGTTGCTGAAAATTTCTTCAGAAAGTCGAAAGATTACTGTGAACTCAGTTCGTGCGGAGCAGTCGCTGTGTTGAGAAGTGTGTTGAAATCGAAATTTTATACCAAGGATTATAAAAAGGAAATACTGAATATATATATATAGTGGGCTAAATAGTATGTGAATAAACATAAATATGCTAAAGAACAATTGAAAACAAGAACTGTAATCAAATAAAAGAAATATTTCTGGATCTTAATATTTTAATTAGTAGCCATATCCTGTTTAAAAATACTTTCGGAATTTCAATTAAAATTGTGAAAGAAACTTTTTCGCCACTCTCCAGTTCCGAGTGCAAAAACATTTGTTCCCATTAATTTTAACTGTGCTGCGTCATCAGAATTCATAAATATTTTCAAAAATAATTTGTTTTTGAATACCGAAATAGATGAATTTAATAAATATTGTCACACTAGTTCGCCTATACAAATTTAAATTATGATATCGCTGAGGAATATTGAGCTGGGAACATTTTTGGAGCCGCCTACACAAAGTGTTGATTTCTATATACTTTATGGATATTTTTGTTTCGGTGTCACCCATTTTGGACCACACCCCTTTTTTCTTGAGCATGCATTGAGGTTATGTTAAGTGTTAAGATCGCTTGACTAATGTGAAAATATGTTTCGTTACATTTACAGCTGAAGTCAGAATGCCAAGTGGTAAGGTAGATAAACCCATTATTCAGGATAACCGTGATGGTACGGTCTCCGTGAAGTACGAACCTCGTGAGGAGGGCTCCCACGAGCTGGTTGTTAAATACAATGGCGAGCCTGTTCAAGGTAACTAACTATATAATGGAGAATAAATGGAATATTTCATATTTATATTAACTATTATTCTCCATTATACTATAAAAACACCGTTTTGCTCATGCTTGCTTATTTCTTTTGACAGGATCTCCATTCAAATTCCATGTGGACTCCATAACATCCGGCTATGTGACCGCCTATGGACCAGGCCTGACGCACGGTGTCACCGGTGAACCCGCCAACTTTACCATCTCCACCAAGGGTGCCAGCGCTGGTGGTCTGACCATGGCCGTCGAGGGGCCCAGCAAGGCAGACGTAAGTTTAGAGAACATCAATATGCGAATTCAGTCATAAACAATTCCATGATTTTACAGATCAAATACCATGACAATAAAGACGGCACTGTTTCGGTGCAATATCTGCCCACGGCTCCTGGTGAATACCAGGTGTCGGTGCGCTTCGGCGACAAGCACATCAAGGGCTCGCCCTACTTTGCCAAGATAACGGGCGAGGGTCGCAAGCGTAACCAGATTTCGGTGGGCTCCTGCTCGGAGGTGACCATGCCCGGCGACATCACCGACGATGATCTGCGCGCACTGAACGCCTCCATCCAGGCGCCCAGCGGCTTGGAGGAGCCCTGCTTCCTCAAGCGCATGCCCACCGGCAACATTGGCATTTCGTTCACACCCCGTGAGATTGGCGAGCATATGGTGTCGGTGAAGCGGCTGGGCAAGCACATCAACAACTCGCCCTTCAAGGTGACCGTGTGCGAGCGCGAGGTGGGCGACGCCAAGAAGGTAAAAGTGAGCGGCAACGGCCTCAAGGAGGGACAGACGCACAGCGACAACATTTTCTCCGTGGACACACGCAACGCCGGCTTCGGTGGTCTCTCGGTGTCCATCGAGGGTCCCAGCAAGGCGGAGATCCAGTGCACCGACAAGGATGACGGCACACTGAACATCTCCTACAAGCCCACGGAGCCCGGCTACTACATTGTCAATCTGAAGTTTGCCGATCATCACGTCGAGGGCTCGCCCTTCACCGTCAAGGTGGCCGGCGAGGGCAGCAATCGCAAGCGCGAGAAGATTCAGCGTGAGCGCGACGCGGTGCCCATCACTGAAATAGGCAGCCAGTGCAAGCTGACCTTCAAGATGCCCGGCATCACATCCTTCGATCTGGCCGCCTGCGTTACATCGCCCAGCAATGTCACCGAGGACGCCGAGATCCAGGAGATCGAGGATGGTCTGTATTCGGTGCACTTTGTGCCCAAGGAACTGGGCGTGCACACCGTCTCGGTGCGCTACTCCGAGATGCACATCCCCGGCTCGCCCTTCCAGTTCACAGTGGGTCCACTGCGCGACTCGGGCAGCCATTTGGTGAAGGCTGGCGGCTCTGGTTTGGAGCGCGGCGTTGTCGGCGAGCCTGCCGAGTTCAATGTGTGGACACGTGAGGCTGGCGGCGGCTCGCTGGCGATCTCAGTGGAGGGTCCCAGCAAGGCCGACATTGAGTTCAAGGATCGCAAGGACGGCAGCTGCGATGTCTCCTACAAGGTGACCGAGCCTGGCGAGTATCGTGTGGGCCTCAAGTTCAACGACCGTCACATCCCAGACTCGCCCTTCAAGGTGTACATCTCGCCCGATGCCGGCGACGCCCACAAACTGGAGGTGCAGCAGTTCCCTCAGGGCAACATCCAGGCCGATGCGCCCTATCAGTTTATGGTGCGCAAGAACGGCGCCAAGGGTGAGCTGGATGCCAAGATTGTGGCCCCATCTGGCACCGACGACGATTGCTTCATCCAGGTGATCGACGGTGATATGTACTCGGTGCGCTTCTATCCACGTGAGAACGGCATCCACGCCATCCACGTCAAGTTCAACGGTGTGCACATACCCGACTCGCCATTCAGAATCAAGGTGGGCAAGGATGTGGCCGATCCGGCCGCTGTGCATGCCACTGGCAGCGGCTTGGACGAAGTGAAGACTGGACACAAGGCCGATTTCATCATCAACACGTGCAATGCTGGCGTTGGCACACTGGCCGTCTCCATCGATGGTCCATCCAAGGTGGCCATGGACTGCACGGAGGTTGAGGAGGGCTACAAGGTGCGCTACACACCACTGCTGCCCGGCGAGCACTACATCACGGTCAAATACAACAACATGCACATCGTGGGCTCACCCTTCAAGGTGCACGCCACCGGCGAAAGGCTGGCCGACGAGGGCGCCCAGGAGACGTCCACAGTGGTTGTGGAGACCGTCCAGAAGGTGGCCAAGGGCGGTAAGAATACTGGCGTCCATCTGCCCACCTTCAAGTCCGACGCCAGCAAGGTTGTGTCCAAGGGCATGGGCCTGAAGAAGGCCTACATTGGCAAGCAGAACCAGTTCAGCGTCTGTGCCACAGATGCGGGTGAGTGACAATTGATGAAACAGACATAAATGGGATTTTTCTCTAAGTGTATTCTTTCTGTTCAGGCAATAACATCCTGTATGTGGGCATGTACGGACCAAAGGGACCGTGTGAGGAGTTCCATGTCAAGCACGCTGGCCACAACAATTACAATGTGCAGTATCTGGTGCGCGATCGCGGCCAGTATGTGCTCCTAATCAAATGGGGCGAAGACCATATACCCGGCTCCCCATTCCAGATCGATGTCTAGGCTAAGGCCAAACAATCATATATAATATATATATACACATGCATAGATATATGAACCACAACCCCTAATCCCAGCCCCATCCAATTGTTCCCGACTATGTGTGAACCAATCGTCTGTTCCAGGGTCCAAGAATTTTTTGTGTTTGTTTCTCTATGATTGTCTGTTTAATTTTAACTCTTTGCCTATCATTATTATAAGTGATTATTATTTTTTGTTATTTGTACATAAAAATCAAGGAAAAGATCATGAAAACGAAATCAACGTATGTTTTCGACTTGAAAATAATGTTTGCGCGCCATTTTCACATATCAATTAATAAAAAAATTAAAACTTAATTTTCATCAACAATTTGGTATCAACTAAATTTACTTACGACAAAAAAAGTGCGAGAAAAATCTCTTAAACAATTATTTAATACTTAAGCAAACACTTATGAAGATGATTATTACGATTATGATGTATTATGTTTTTTATTATCACTATCGACATGTAATTTACGTAAACTCAAATAAATAAATTTAAAAAATAATTAAATGAAGCGATTACTTACATCTATTACTTTTGGTTTATTTTATCACAAAATTAAACAAAAAATCAATCATAATAATAAATTTACAATACCTTTCCTTGCATTTTTTATATAATTACTTTAGTGAATCTTAGATATAATTGTTTTTAGTTGTCTGGTTTATTTTGCTGCAATTGCTTCATGTGCATGATGCAAATGATATCGAAAATTCTCGTTTTAGCCTCTTCTAGGAGATCGTCCTTCAGTAAATGCAGTTCCTTGGTAATAAAACTACCAAATTGTTCAATTTGTTCTGGTCTGGTGATCGCTTCACTTAAATTGATTGAGTGCTCCATCGGTTGACCTTCCTCCATCAACACCATAGCGAGGTTCTCTGGGTATATTAGATAGCATGCGTCCTGTGCATTATCCGAATGAATAGATCGATCGAATTCATTCTCTTCAGCTTGCTCTAAGGGTTTATCGTTAACTGCACATCCAGGGGAAGGACTTTCCAAGCTATCTAAATCGACTGGCTGATCCTCAGTGAATCTACTGGTAAAATAATCAATCATCTTGGGATTAACGAAGTGGCTTGCACAATCAATCAAATGACTATCAAATTCTGGATCGATGGGGTAGGTATTGGCAAAGTAATCAAAAAGTCTGGGCATAGGGCAGAATAGAGCTTCATGGCCTTCGGCCTTCGGGGTCTGTACAGGAGCCAACATTTCGCGCACCTTCGCATAGTGAGCCCACTTAGAGGAATCCCCTGTTCTATCACGCTCATTGCTGCAAATAGAATTTATATTTGAAAGGCCGTGTCTCTAAATATATAACTTCGATAACTGTCTTACCAAAATTTACGAATAAACGATTCAATTTTCTTTTCGATATTATAGCATCTGATCTTAACGCCCTTGTTTTTGAGCTCCGCCTCCATATTCTTATATACAATTAACTTTTCTTTAGCGCGTTCTAAATCTCCCAAATATTTCTTCCACACATCCAAGAATATCCCTTCTCTTTCCAGGCCCCTAACTCTGTCTCTTGGTTTCGGTTTTTCCACAATTGCACTGTGGGCAGCTATAGTCGAATCGGTTGGCCTGGCTTGATATTCGTTACCGTCGATATCTTTTTGGAATGTGACAACGCTTGTCGTTGTGGATGCCGCTGTCCGCATGTCCTTGATTTCGAATTGAGCTTCAGCATGTTCTAAGGGAGCAAACACATCAGTACGGACTACACTGAGATCTGTGATTTATACTAATAAAAAGTAATTATTTTGTTTATAAAGCTCACTTGAGCTGTGTGAGTCGTTTCTAGTCTCATAGTGTATTTCTTGAGCTTGTTCCGGATATCCCATTATTATGGCCATCCTCTCAAAGTGCTTCCATCGTTTTTTTTTATTCGGCTCTTTTATGATCCTGAAATATTGAATACATATTAATTGTTCCCAGATTAATACACCGTTTGCGCTTCTGAGACTACTATACTTACTTATAATATTTTCGCTTGAACGACTGCATTTTGGTTTTTATACTTTCCACCGTGGCATCAAATCCTTTATTTTTAAACTGAACTTGGAGATATTTACAAAAGTCTGTTTGATATCTACCACTGTTCAAAGCTTCCAAATTATTTTGCCAAATGCGTAGGAATATGTCCTCCTCGTTGGGTGTCCAAATCTTCCGCTGGCCATTCACTAGTAACGATTTTTGGATTGTTGAGACTATTATAGACAATTATAACTTATACATACTTTTTGGTTGATTCTTATTAAATTTTGGAAATTGTATTTATAGAAAACTGAATTTTTGCTTCCAGCGTAAAATTCAAAACGAATGCTTGGGGTCTCAATGAGCTGCAACTTGCAATAGCAACGTTGCACGGCTCAGATATTAGTAAATACTGACACCCGTTAGTATCTCAGAATGTTGCCACACTGCATAAAATTTCAAATGTAATATTTAAAAATATATATATATATATATTTGTCGATTTGAGCCATTTGTAATATTTTTACATGAATGTTGATGTTGAATATTATTTATTGCGCTCTTAATAGGTATGCTAGATTGCAATCTGTATATTTATTTCTTCAAATAGCTTAAATTGTTCACAACGAGAAGCTGCTTGCTATGAATAAATGGCAAATGCAGTATTTTTTGTCGGTATTTTGTCAGATTTGGCGGCTATTTTAAATCATTACATATTACAACATATCGGGATAACATCGTTGGCGGCTACTTTAAAAATCATATTTTATGTGCTTGTTGTACACATTGGCGTCAAAATCCTTGGCGGCTACTATAAAAATTCCAGGTAAAATGTTCCATTTAAAGATAGAAGGAAAAGTTGAATTTAAATTTACTTCATTACATTGTTTATTTATTTGTTTTTAGTTAAATATGCTTTAAAACTTATTTACATGATTGTGCACTAAGCAAATACATATATATTTAGTGTTACGCATTATAAAATTCATAATAGATAACTTTTACATTAACATTAATTATATATATGTATTTAGGTTTAACTTTCGCAATACTTTGAAACTTTGCGGTAAGGACACTCAATTTCCATCCACTATCCAATTAAGGCAGCTCTCCGTTCATCCTTTGGGATAGCAAAAATAAAAACAACAATTCCGAGCTCTTGGGGAAAGGCTTTTCATTTACATTTTCTTTGTTTGTTGAATTTAATAGAAATTTAATATATTTAATTTAGTTTGACTTAGTGCTAAATGGCTTAATAGTAGAGTTTCAAGTGTATTTCAATTGTTAATATTTTACCCAAGCAGCATTAGGAAACGTTTTAAAGATATTTGCAACTTTTGACCGACGGAATGAAATGACTTTCCTTCCTTCTTTTTCCTTCTTTTTGGCTATTGTTGTGATAATAAACTATAGTTTTTTTCTATCCAAAACAGGAACGTTGCAAGAAACTCAAAAATAAATTACAATAGACTGAACAGGACGAACTTATAAATTAAATAAATATACAGATACTTGCAAAAAGTAGAGGATCTATAGTCACATAGATGCTGGCTATCTTAACTAAGTTGGCTAACTTACATGTTTATATCACTTTTCGCAAATAATTCGTTTCATACATTGATTTTGTTTTGTTTGCTAAAATTATATTGAGGCTGTTGAATAAAATGTAGCATTTGGTTGAAAAGCTGCGTCGATGATGTCGAGTGGCCTGCCTAGAAGATGTTGATCTGGAACTCGCTGACAATGCCCTCGAGGAAGCCTTTGAGACTGTCGTAGGAGTGGGTGCGCCAATAGATATTGTCATTCACCTGCTCCATGGCCAGCCCGATGGCAATTTCGACGGCCCTCAGGCCGAGCTTGCGGCAATTGGCAGCCAAGGCCTGTAGCTGCTGCTTATGATAGTCCTTGTTCATATAGATGGTCAGCGACTTGATCATCTCCGTTATCGTCGAAAAGCCATCACCATAGCTTCAATGCGAAATGTTAATATATGTAAATATAATTTTGATATAGGCGCAACTCACTATTCGGCTATCTCCTTGATGTTCGTCTGCAGAAAATCAAAGGCTATCTCATAGCCAATGGCATTGGAGGCGACGGCACGGAAGGCTAAGGCGCCATCCTGCTTGAGTATGCCCGACGTGGAGTTCACAGTCAAATTCAGATATCTAAAGATACAATCATATTTTAATTTCTGTAACATATAACTGCTATCTTCCATCTCTTACTTGGACAACAGCCAGGGCTTGGTGGTGCAGCCTAGGGATGTGAGTATCTCCTCCTTCTCCGAGGCACTGTTCGTTCTCTTGTACTGTTTGTAGGCGAAGTACCACTCCGGGTAGGAGCCTTCCGCCAGGGCTGTGCAATAGATGACCGACTTCAGATTGGGCTTAATGCTGTAATAGAATATGAAGTTAGCTATTGTAGTATTAGTTGGTGTAGTTTGATCTACTTACGGATTCCTCTTGGGATCGCGCATCCATTCCCGGAACTTCAACTGTGCCACCTGCGTGCAGCGATCGTAATTGAATTTGCAAGCAAAGTTGGCGACCAAGGCGCGATGCTTCAGCTGCAGATGCGACTCATTGTCCGGCTCGTTGAGGCCGTAATGATCGAAGGCTGGACGCACTATGAACTTCATGAAGGCCTAGAGTGAGCATAAAGATAGAAAAGTAAGTAAAGAGGCTAAAGGGCTAAATCTTTTTCCCACTTACCCTGAAAGTCTCATAGGCTGGTTCCCGCTTCAGATTGTAGATGAGATAGTTGATACCCGGCTTAGCTGCGCTCCACAACAACTCATCGTCCACGGCCGTGAATAGCTCCATCAAGAAAGTCAAACTGGAATATTGGATAGAATTAGTTTCCAAGAAAGCTTTCGAATTTATATATTCAACTTACGGTATATCGTATGGCAGGTATTCGGCCTGCGACAGATGCAGTGCATCGTCCATCAGCTGAGCGCGAGTGATACGTGGCAGTGTGCTGAAGTTCTTCTTCAGAGCCAGCCAGGAGGTCATGTCGTAGTTGACTCGATAGTAGCTCTGCCGGTTTAGATTTAGGTAGACCACGTTGTCGCTGTTGTTGGCGGAGGTGAATACATCGTTGATCAGCAGCTGCTCCTGGTCCTGGGTCATCCAATGCGTTGGTATATTGTCGCCTTTGTGCAGCTCGTCCGTCTCATAGGTAATGGGGATGAACCAGCGACTGGTGTCCAAGGGATTGCGAGCGGGTAGCAGATAACGCTCCTGTCGCAGCACCAAATCCGCACCATTGCGTTCCACGTGAACCACCGGGTAGCCCGGCTGTGTTATCCAAGAGTCCATGATCTGTTTGACGTTCATGCTCTTGGGCAGCGTGCCCTTAGCATGGCCATGGCGCGTGAGGAAAGCCCAGAGATCATCGCGTGACATGTTTTCGTAGGCAAAAGTCTTGAGCAGATCCTGGGTAGCCGCACGGAAGGCCTCATCACCCACAATGGAGTTCAGCATGCGCAGCAAAATCGTGCCCTTCGAGTAGCTGATGGGATCAAAGATGCGACGCACATCGCTCGAGGTCTTCACATCGAAAGAAATGGAATGAGATGTATTGGTGGCATCATGTTGCATCGACTCCTTGAATTCCTGCAAATTTAAATGGGAATTAGTTGGGGAATTCCGTCTTCATCTCGGGCTTTACCTACCAGCACCGTAAAGGTATCCATAATCTGGAACTCGGGATGTACATGATTGAGCGCCTTGTAGCTCATGTAGCAGGCAAAGCCTTCCTTCAGCCAGAGATCGTCCCACCACTTGGGCGTCACCAGATTGCCGAACCACTGATGTGCCAGTTCATGGGCAATGATCTGAGACACGTACTGCATGTGCTCCGACGAGGAGGCCAGCTCCTGGTCCTCGGGCACCAGCAGCGCCGAGTCACGAAAGGTGATCAGACCCCAGTTCTCCATGGCACTGAAGCCAAAGTCCGGCACCGAAACCAAATCGATCTTGGGCAGCTCATTCTTGATGCCGAAGTATTCCTCATAGTAGGGCAGGAACTTGCGCACCATCTTATATGCATAGTTGGTCATGTCCACAAATGTGGGCCGCGTCCAGATCTCCACGCGCGGCACAAGGGCGCTATCCAGTTCCCTAAAGCTCGAGTCAACCATATTGGAGACTATGAAGGCCAAGAGGTAGGTGGGCATGCGGGGTGTGGTCAGGAAGTCGTCGCGTATATAGCCCAGACGATGGGAGCTGGGGAAAGCAAGCGTTTGATATGATTTTGGTTTCTTCAAGATTTATTCCAATCAGTTTATTTTCATTTCGCTTACCTGCTGCGATATTTGGGCATGTTGGACAGACACATTGTCTTCTTGGTATCCCGCACGATGCTGACGGTAAAGTTGGCCTTCATGTCGGGGCGATCGAAGCAGGGGAAGGCGCGGCGAGCATCAATGGGCGAGAACTGAGTGCTGATAACCCATCTGCAAAGGAGGAGGAAGAGCTTAGAGGTGAAGGATATCCAAGTTAGGTTATCTGCATTACGTACTGCAACTGCTTGGTCTCCGGATTGGTGTAGCTGGTCTTGTAGATGCCCTGCAGCGTGTCTGTCACCTGGCTGACAAAGTCCAGGCTCAGCAGCACTCGCAGATTGGACTCTCCTGCCAGATCCTTGTCCAGTCGAATCACAAATGTGGCATTGCTCTCCCCATAGTCGCTGTCGAAGTCCAGATCCACCTCATCGCTGGCATTGCCAACGGGCGCTCGTATCACGCGCACATTAGAGATGCTCACGTTGTGCACGTCCAGCACAATGGGCTCCCAACTGCTGACCTTGGCATCACGTTCGATTTCAATCGACAGACTGCCATTGTTAGCGGACGTCTCGACATTTGGCTCGATGACAATTCTGCAAAGGGTCGAAAGGTTGGGTTCGGCATTATTCATTAGCCAACTACTTAAGTGCAGGTGCAAATAGTTCTCTAACCACTGCCAGCAACGACAAGATGCCTCAATCAAAACTGCCAATCAATCAGCACAGCTTAGTGGGGGTCAGCCAATCGCCGAGCTATGTCGCATTGCAGCTCTGGCGTTTGTGTTAATCATTCGAACGGGAGCTAAACTGTAATTGCGAGCTATAAAATGCCACAAGAGCAAATAATGTGAAAAGGCGGACGTGCATGACCGACAGTCTATTGCTCTGTAGTTCTTAAAAATATCCCTAGCTCGAAACTGATTCACAAAGGCCATAATAAGTTTCCTCGAAGCTACCTGAAAAGGTTTCGATAAACAGAACAGGAATGGTTAAACTGGCATAGGAAAGATCTATTTCTCATAGTATCCAAACCGAATGATCCACTAATAAAACCTACAAATTATGTAGCTTCAAGTTTCATGATGCACTAATAAATATTCTTTGCTCTTAGCCTTGACAATCTGAGGTGGCTAACTAAGTTCTCCTAAGCATCCAACGTCAAGTGTAGTATCAAGAGTATCAAATCGAAGATCAATTTCTGTTCGCCCCCCTTTCGCTTCACATTTGATCAAGAATGCCGTTGGCAAGAGCTGGCCGCCAGATGGAGCCACTGTGCTGCTTGGTGCTCTTGCGCCTGTTGGCTTTTAATTGCGTCGATTGGTTTACAATGTGTTGTTACGCCCGGGGGCAACCAGGAAGCGTATTCAGCGCAATTTGCCATGGACAGAGAGACGGGTGGACAGACGGACGTATGCTTTGATCAACAGCTGCAAAATCAGTTAGCATCGATGATTTTGTGTAGTGAGCAGAAAAATGGCATCGATAGCCAACACCGACTGCTCCAGCTGCGTGGCAGACGCAATTCAAGTCTTTGGGGTATTTCTGTGTCAATTATATTAATGCATGCGGCATTAGCTGCAGCATCTTCCATCTCCCCATCTCCCAATCGCCCAATCGGCCAATCTTCTAGCTAACTAACCAAGCAAGCAACCCATCTGGCGTGCTGACAGTTGGCGTGCGTGCTGCTGCACAAAGATCTGCTTCAGAACTGCCTCCGATCGGCCTCAGATGTTTGCCGCCTGGCAAGGTAGGGGTAGGGGCAGGGACAGGGGGAGGGTCCAGTAGCATGAGGCGATTCCGCGTGAGTTTAGCTCTGCTCACATTGTGGACATATTTGGCCAGCTCCTGTGGTGTTTGATTGTCGAACAAGTTGTTGGATGTCTGCATTAGCTGAATGAGCTCTGTGGATGTGCGCTTAGCCTAAGTGCCAAACTGGCGTACTACTGGCGACGCTCAATCCTTGACCCAGTTAGCGGGTGTGCATCGTACCTCAGGCATAAATACGAAACGTCTGACAAAACATCTTTTGGCATGACGTCAATAAATGTCCTAGGAAATGCACAATGGAGCACACGACATGGGGTCAAGGGTTCAACGATTGTTGTTGGGCAACTGCTGACAGCTTTATGTATCGAAAGCCATTTACGCTTGACTTGAATCGATGACGAGATAATTTTGTTGATATATCGAAAATGGAATATTTAACAATAAGGAGAGGATACACTTTAATAATAAATTTAATAAAATTTAACATTCAAAAAATCCATCGATCAATCAGTCGATTTATCAGTGATTCAGTTAGCTAATCAGTCTGACTGATCAATCAGTTGATCAGTCAGTCAGTTTGGCGACTCATACAATGATTCAAAAGAGTAGTCATTCAAATCATCTGTCAATCAATGTGACAGTCAATCACTCAATGTAAACTTTAGTCAATCAATAAGGGATCAGATCAATTCACTCAGTTTGACTGAATTAGTCCGTTAGTCAATCAATTAGACGTTAGTCAGATAATCTATGAGTGAGATCAATCAATCGATAAGCTGAGCTTCAATTAATTCAATTAAACAATACGTCAATCAACTATGCATTCACTTGCAAAGTACTTCAGTCAGTCAGTCAAAATACTCAACTAGTCAATCAGTATGTCAGATAATTAGCTTATCAAATAAAAGAATTAATCAGTCAATCACTCACATTCATTTACATTTATAGATATATCAAGAATTTAAATACAATCTGAGGGGAAAACTCGTGCCGCATCCCATTTTAGTATTCCGACACGCGCTCATCTGCAGTACCTAATGATAAGCTATTATCGTCGTATAAATCGCGTTATACTGATTTCGATTCGTAGAAGACTCGACGCTAATTGCAACAATGTGAGCCGGAAGCAGTGGAGACAACAAATCTCCGCCGACAATTTATGCCCGGCTGTCCATCCATCAGGCCGCGCACTTTGCGTGGCTTTCAATTGAAATGCGGGCATGCAAAGCAATTTGAGGAGTAGTCGCGTGGAAGCCATTATTCAATTGGGGCTGAAGTGCAAAACTGAGTAGTTGCCCCTCCCCCGCTCTACTCTAGGCTCTGGGCTCTGGGTTGCACTCACCTGTAGTGTAGTGGGCGCCAGCCCTCGTACAGCTGCAGCGTGCGTTCCATAGACTTTGCATTGGTGTCGAGGGTCTCCTCCTGCACGGGTATATCGCCCACTGGCGGTACAACTACGGGTATTTCTGGCTTGGATGCGATTGCAGGCTCCTTTTGCTTCAGCCAGTCGGGTATATCGAACTTGGCAGTTGCCAAGGGCGTTGCATTCGCGTGCGTGTCGCTCGTTGCATCGTTCTCGTGACTCTGGAGATCCTTGGACTGTGCCTGGGCGCTGTGTGTTGGCATGGGTAAAAGGATATATGTATAAAGTTTTGGGTTTGAATTTATGTAAAGTGCTTAATTGTATTTGGACAAGCAGGGCGCGGCCTGTGCAAACAGTTAAGCAGCCAAAGCAGCTTCTTTGACCCTTCCACACCTCGAAATGCGTCAGAGGAAACGAGCCAATTGCTTTCGCTTTCAAGACGGACGTGAAATGAGGTCACGCTGGAGTCGACAGTCAATTAACTCGTTTGCCAAAACGCATTAGGAGAATGCAAAAAAGAAAAGGGAAAACAAATAAAAATGTGCTAAAAATTAATAAGCATGCCAAACCCACAAGTCCAACTAGCTCAGATTCTTAGGTGTAGCTCTTAACGTGGCTTACTCACCTGGGCTCCATGACAGGCAGATTGTGCGAGGCAAGGTAGTAGGTGACAAGCACTGAGAATATCAGAGCTACCACCATGATGAAGGCCGCGACGACCAAACACGTCTTCGAAACATAAACACCCGATGGCGGTCCGTTAAAAACATATTTCTGTCCATTTTTTGTCTTTAGTTGACCGCCTATGACAATGAGCGAGAAAGAGAGGAAGAAAAAGATCAGTTAGTTGGTATATTAAAGACATTAAAGGAGAAGAAATCATACTTCAAGTGTTTAACGAATTTTCGTAATTTTTCATTACATTATTTTTCATTACGTAATTTTTCATTACGTAATTTTTTATTACGTAATTTTCATTACGTAATTTTGCATTACGTAATTCGTTACGTAATTCCATTACGTAATTCCAATACGTATTCCTTTACGTATTTACACGCTTCACTGCACTGCACGACTGACCCCCACCAGGTCTGGACGACTGAAGAAATGCTGCAGCTGCTGCCCTTTATATAGGGCGACTATCACTCAAAGCCAACGTCGCGCTCAAATGTTGAGCCCGGTGACAGATAGAACTCATTGCAGTTGAGCCTTAAGTGACCAATGAGAAAACTCTCTGCTGCTTCAAACATTTTAACTTCTCTTTGCTTTAATATAAGTACCAAATGAATACTGCTGCATACATAAATGGTCTGTATACTGAGAGACAGACTTGGAGACAGGAAAGGAGTGAGACGGAGAGACAGACAAACATACGAACATATACATACATATACTATCTCATTACGCTACTGAAGATATAGGCTTAATGTGCGTATGGTAAATAGCTTATGTACCTTAAAATTTATTTTCTTCTCTAGTTCTCTTAAGAATGAGTCTGCTTCAAATATTAATAGACTAGAGCTCTCTCGAATTGGTTAGATTTAGGCCTAAATAGGCTAAACTGACAGCACGGCTTGTAGGGGGAGTGAGCGAAGGAATTTTAAGTGCTAGTAGCTCATAATTGCTCATCTCTGCGTGTCTGTCCCGTTGATCGTTTATGTTCTTTGCGTGTGCGAATATAATAGTTTTGCTAATTAAGGAAAATTAACTAAAGAGTGCTAATCCCGATTAGTTTGTTTATATTTGCTTCCACATATTGATAAAGCGGTAACTATTTTTATACATAGAATCAGAATAGACATAGAATGAGTGAGAGACAGAGACAGAGAGAGAGAGAGAGTGAGAAATTACTAGAGAGTAATATGGAGCCACTGTTAAATAGGTAAACTCTCCCATTTATAAATCCATTTGATCGAATAATGTGTTAATGTGCAGAACATGACATGAAAGCGTATTAAAGCTTCAACGTGCGAGGCATATCCCTCTCTCTGTCTTGTTGTTTGTTTTTGTCTTCTGTGTGCACTAGAAAGTCTGCTTGGGCATTCTTGGCATGCCGATGCATTATGAAAAGTGTTCAATGAAAACAAATTATGCGCTTTTCCGACACATAAGACATACGAGGGAAATGCGCGCCTCGTAATGAAATATGATGGTATAATTTGGCCAATATATGAGCACAGGAATTTAATTGTTAACGAGCCATTCAGCTGGGTGTTGACAGCGCCACGATAGCTTCCCGCGGCGTAGCGCGGCACAAGATCATTAAACTCAATGCTGAAAAACTGAATTCGTATTTGGCGAACGAAATTGAGTGAAAAATATGTATGGCTCATTTTTAGGGCCGGAACATTTGTAGAAAGACGAAACCGGCAGCAGGTGGGCATATGCATAAACAAATAGCCAGACAGTGAGGCACAAAAGTGTGTTCACACTTCTCGATAGGCTAGCGAACTAAACCACGAAGCGTACAATATGTTTCTCCAAGTGTAAATGTTATCTTTATGTAAACTGTTAAACTGAAAACACTCAAGATTTGGTAAAAATTAACTTTTGTTTAATAGATCCCAAGCTAAAAAGCATTTCACTATTGTAGAAATGGGCTTACATATAATTTGAGCAATATATACCACCAGGATTTGTGCCTGTGCCTATTTTTAGTGATTGCTAGACTTTTGTTGCCCACTGTTAGCACTGAACATGACCATTGATCGCGAGCAGAAGAGGCGCACGTGTTGGGCATTTCAATTACCGATCAACATGATCGAAACAAACTGTGTGGTTATTGGACTTTGCCTATAAACCCACACAACTGGACGTTTTATGACGCGATAAACAGAGGGAGAGAGAGAGAGAGAGTATGGCGAAAGAGTGGGAGAGAATGATTGTGTGTATCATTAGATTTAATTGGCAGTTCAGTGACTTTTCGGTCTGAATTTAATTGCAAAAAAATGAAGGTTAACAATCTGGCCCGAATTAAATTTTCACCTGCCCCAAATGCTAGAAAATCTGTTGTTAATCTACGCAAGCCCACAGCAACCACCAGCACCGCCTCCACACCCACTGGCTTTGATCTGGCGCAGGCTGATGGAATTTATGTGGCAGCCTCAGCCACATTTTGTGGCAGCAGCCAAATTAAAAACTTACACGGGTTGTGGATCATGTTGAATGCAGCGGATAAATCAGTTGTCAGACATTGTAAGTCACGTTGAAAGCTTTTCAAATCTATTTTCTTTTTCCCTCTCTCTTTCTTTTTGTATTTCACCAATTTTTAGTTTTATTTATTGTTTGTTTAGTTTTGCTGTTTGTTTTGCTCTTTCTGCGGCTAGGTGAGAAACGATTAAGGAATTTCATTAAAAAGTAAGAAACACATGTTGCGGCCCACGTGTGCACTGACTGTGCTTCATTAACAGACAGACAGAAAGTCAGACGGACGGACGGACGGTCACTCCTACTCCAGCCAAAATAGACATTAAACACACAAACACATATATGATTTTATAAATGTATATACATATGTGTGTATAAATTATGCATGTGAACATATGTATTTTAATATGCATCAGCCGAAGTTTAAGTAGCATTAAAAGACAATAAAAACATTCAAATTGAGTTGTGAATAAAGGCGACTATAGAGAATGTGTGCGTGTGTGTGTGTATGGGTATGTTTAGGCGTGTGACTATGAGTGTGTGTGTGGGCGCTGTGCGTGAGGCGCCGGCTTCAATGTGAAACGGGAACGCCTACGAGCCGACTTCAGTGCTCAGAGCTCGGGGCATTTAGCTGGCGACATTGAAATTAATTCGGGAATTTGAGCTCGTAAAAATATGCTCACCAAATTGTTAATCAACATGTCAAATGAGGTTAATTAGAAACTAACTGAGCAAAGTCAGGTATTCAAAAGTAAAACATCAGGAAATGTCTATATAGACCATATACATAGATATAAGGCGTGCTAGCTATCTACTGAAAAAGCTCTTTAAAGTGTGGAAATCACCTGGATTTTGATTAACAAACGAACCGTACATCTTTCAACTATTTTGGTATTCTATATTGTATATACATACATACATATATTTATGTACATATATATATATGTATATACATATTATATACTTTTGATATATTCAATATAAGTAAGAACATTTTCAATATATTACAAACTTTAATCAATTCATGCCAATACTTTAAATTAATTTATGAAATTTTGAAACATACCCAAAAATCTGTCCTTCGATATGAAATCGAAATGCAAACGTTTTCTAATATTTTTCGAATCGTTGAATTTGAAATTTCGCAATTTTGTAACGAATCCGTGAAAGGAACGGCCGTCTGCCACGCCCAAAGCTGGAGTTGTGGATGAATCGGATGATGAGCATTTTGTTGGTGGTGCAGAGGATGGAGCCACTTCAATGGCGGTGTTGGCGCTTGCTGATGTTGTTGCTGGCGTTGTTGTTGTTGTTGGCGCATAAATTGATGAATTTTGCATGTTGGGATTGGTATAGGATATGATGGCTGTACACAAACACAGATACGCGAGAGCAAGCGAGAGAGGGAGAGAGAGAAAGAGAGAGAGAAGGAGAAAAATGCGAAAATTTTGAGCAAAATGAGCAACAGCTAGATGAATGTTGAGTTTAAATATTATTATTTTTTTACAATGTTAATTAACAAGTACAATGGTTAAAGCAATGAAAAAGCAAATGAAAATGCGTGTGTGTGTGTGTGTGGGTGGGTGTGCGTGTAACTGATGCCAATGCGCAGTGGCCACAATTGAAAATGCATTTAATCAAATTGACGCCACTGCCGATTGAACAAAAGGGAATCGAGCGGATGGGTCGGGCGAGGGCAGCAGTTGGAGGCATTCAAGTGGCACGTGTCGCCACGGGGAGGTGTGTCTGTATTATATACGTATACATATATGTATATATGTGATATTTGTTGTTGTCGTTGCAATTACGCCCATAGTCAAAGCGCAGAACGAAACGAATTCGATTTGCCGGCGCCAAATACTTAAATCTTTTCGCTAAAAATACAAAATTTTTCACAATGTGCACAATGTTTATAAGTACTCTCGCTGAGTACTCTAGCTGAGTTATACCTATTTATAAACAAATATGTGTGGATATACACATACATACATACATATATACGTTGAACTGCCACGAATAAAAATAGTTTTCAGAAATTTAGCAAAATTTCATTTTTACTGATAAACAATAGGCTGCGATTGAAATGATTGAGAATATATACACATATATATACATACATGTATATAGGCCTTAACTTTTGTTGCCATACAAGCTGTTCGCCTTGCTCCTTAAGTAGTATTTCGGGTCGCTAGATGAATCATCCGGGTGAATGTAACCAAACGCTTTGCCGGCAACTCCGAATCGTCATTCGATTTTATTATGCGTGAAAACAGAGAAGTTCTACGACCCATAAAATCAGAACTATATTGCTTTTTTGCATATTCGCACATACACAAGATCGTTTTACAAGCAGCAGAGAGAAAGAGAGAGAGAGATAGTGAAAGAGGGAGAGTTGGAGTTCCAGTTAGAGTGAGATGGCATACAATTCCGATCAAGCGTTAAATTTTGTGCGGTTTATGGCGACGTTTCTATGGGCAAACGAGGCGCAGTTCAATAACAGCCAAAGCAGCACATTAAACAAGCAAGGGTGAAACAAATGATAGTGTTTGACTAGCAAATACCCTGTGCATTCACATATTGCTGTATGTGCTTCACTGAATATGATGTAAGTGGTTAGCCCAGACCTTAGGTAGCAGAATTAATAGATATAATCTATAAGTCACAACGTCTATCACATAGCTCTGTGCCTAAGCCTTATACACCCTTCACACATCTCTTGGAGATACTGGGTACTATTATGAATGTGTTCGACTTTGATCTTGAATATACCCAAATAAATAATAGTTATAAAATGACTGTATCAGATCGTCTTACGATTCGCTGGAGACTGTTGCTGAAAAATTCTATGAATGGACATTTAAATAGTTGCTTTTATTATTTTTTTTTTGGTCAAAATGGTTTGGTATTGCGTCTAGAAAAGGCCGCGTATACGCAATCTTATCGGGAGTATTTGCAAAAGTTGGCAGCAGATAAGGACAAAAAATATTACTTAATCCAAAACAAAAGCGAAATGACGAACTAGGAAGTCGATAAATGTTCTAAACTCGTTTCTTGCTTTCTCATGGGAATAAAGTCGAATTCTTTTTGGCTGCAACAAATGTTTTGTTGTGAAAGACCCGACAGCGTAGGTGCGTGTGAGGTGCACTACTTTATCGACCTATAAAGCGAAAAGAAACAGTCGTATTTACGTCATTGTCAACTAGTGTGGACTGCACCAGAGAAATGTACCCTAAAATTGTATCTTATCTTATCGCAGGCATCGGAATCACTGAAATGACAGACAATCGCTTTTTCGTTCTCTTTCGCTTTGAACATGTGCTCCCGTGCCTATTCCCATTCCAATTCCCAATTCCAATTCGGCATGCTCAACACCTCATTTAATGATAACCCATATTGGAAAAGAAGAGTTAATTGGGTTTCGGGCAACTGGGTTACTTAAACAATTTCTGTTGTTTGCGCTGGTGTTTACAAGTGCATTTCTTTCTTCCCATCGGGCCATTGGGCAATCGCAGTGCCCAGATTTATGAGTCACAGTCACAGATGCCAGGCCCTGATATTTGTAGTTCCATTTGCTTGATTAACTTCTCCCTGTCCCCCTGGCCCACAGTGCCATTCTGTTCTGTAATGCGATCGCCCAGCCATATGCTAGGGATCTGTTTGCAGCACTCTTAATTCGTATACAGCAGCCCGTGGTTTAATTGCGCGCTGACCCAATTCCAGATCTCAGCCTGAGCAGCTCTTCAGGAGGCAGCGAAGTAAGCAGAAAGAATGTGGCTGAATCGGGCATAAAGGACCATTAAATACTCTGTTTGTAAACAGTCTCAATGTTGAAGCTACTGCTGAGAATGGGAGAGAAGTATTCCCTAGTTTCTTTCATTCAACTCTCGATCCCAATATACTCTCAAGCACGCAGCTGAACAGAGTATGGCACAAGAATAAAGCTGACAGTTTTATTTTTGCATTAATTACAAGCGGTTAGCAGATGTTGAGGATGTGACATGGCATATTCGCGATATGAAGAAAGCCAAGGCTAGCTGTCATCGAATTTCCACAAAACTGGCGACAAGTGGAAGTGGCACCACTCAAAAGCGAAATGTGGGTCAGCCGAATGCCAGCCAGAAAGTAAGTACACTTCGCTTCCAATTATACGAGAAGGGAGTGAGAAATTAGCCAGTTGTTATTTCAATTGTTTCTCAATTTGCAAACGACGCCAATAGGTCTGGCACGCTACGCTTAGAGCAACAACAAGTGAAAGAACAGAAGAAGAAGAATATAAAATAAAAAGAAAAACAATACAAATAGTTGACAAACTTTTATAAACATTGAATATCAGACTCTTCTTAACTGTTTGTTTCTGTAATATATTGCTTCGATTAAGATTCTCAGATATGCTGCTATTCGTTACAGATATCGTGATCGAATTATAAACACCCTCATTTAGCTCTTAGTCGGAATAATGTTTGCCGATTTCTCATGTTCTTCATTCTGTTGTTTTCTCTCTTGTCATTTGTTCAGCTGAATCGTTAAACTCGTATATTTGAAAATAAAGAGTTAAAAGCCCAGGCGCAGAGTTGACTGAACTTTGCAGAACGTGCGGTGGTTGTATGTATGTGTGTGTGGGTGTTTCTCTCTCTATCTCTCTCTCTCTCTATCTATCTCTCTTTCTATCTCTCTCTCTCTCTCTCTCTCTCTCTGTCGGTGTACTAAAGCAATACTACCGAGTATTACCGCCCGGTATTCCGTTTTATTGCCCATATTGTTCTGCATGCCCCTAATGAAGCGTTCAGCATTGCAATTACCAAGCTCGAGGGCTCTCCAAGTGCCATTGATTCGCGGCATGTGCGACGCTTGGTTGCCACCGACTTTTTGTGGGCAGGAGTGAGGGGGATTTCTGCGGAAATGTCAGTCGATTTATGCATAGTTTTCTACTCCATTCTGATGCATAAAATGTTGCATGTGTCCGGGCGATAAACAATTCATTTGTTGTGTCGCATCAAACTTGAAATCTAAACAAACTTTCAACTCGAAAAAGTGATGGAGCTAAAAAGAAAAACAAATAAACAGAACAGAGTAGAACCGACTGTAAGATGCGCGCTCACATATGATAAATACTGAGGTTCATAAAGTAAAGATTTGGTATAGATTTGATATGCCTTCTATTAGTCTTTGAAGTATATCAACTATCTAAAGGGATTTTGGGACTCCGTTTCTAGTTAGAAGATATATCAATTCGCCTCTTGAGCAACAACTCATAAGACTCAGCTATACTAGAAACTTTCAACATGCTTTCTTCAACTTCAAGCTATCATCAAACTGATATACTCTTCAAGTAGCCCCTGCGAGCAGAGAAAAAACACTACACGTAGTTCATATTGTGGTCATGTTTTGTCTTCTTGGTTCGGTTTCGGTTTGCTTTAACGCCTCAGAAATTGTTTATTTCCAGCGTTGGGTCCAGAGCACTTTCTTTGATTTACGCCGCCACAATTTTATTTGTTGTTTTTCTTCGGTTTCGCTTTTAGTTTTCCATTTTTCTGTAAGTTCAGCAGAATTTGTTAATTTTCATTTTCTGGAGCAGAGAAATGAAAGCGAAGCAGTAGCTGGACGGTTCCATAAATTCGAAATCTATTGTATAATCGAATGGGCCAAGACGAGATTAGCATAACACGCTAAGATCTCGGCTAAAGTTATAAATAATTAGTGGAAATTATGAGACTGTGAAGCAAGACGGAGAAATATAAGAAAAACAATGCAGCTGATTATGTGATCAAGCTCGCTGTCGGTCACATTTCCGGGACAGACAAACCTCCAAAAACCAGTCGCATTATTTGCACTGCGCAACGGTAGCCGTGGCAGATGCAGACTCCCAGATACATAGAGACATTAAGATACACAGACACAAACATGTATGTTTGGCTCATAATTATGTATCTCAGCAACAACAGATTGCGACAACATGGTGCACAAACAGAGCTAAGCCCTGAGAACTGTTTGGACTTGTCACTACTCGCCCTTAGCTACCTTGAAGTGTGAAGCCGTGTAGCGTGGACAAATGTGGAGCTGTGCACGACTCAGCTCCGTTCAGCTCGACTCGCTGCATTCGGCACACAGATAATTTGGCGAGGCTGAAAGCTTAAGTGCTGTCAGCCTCAGGCGGGCAGCCATGAATTATCAAGAGGCACGGAGACACCTTTTAGCGGCTGATGAGACTGCAGCTGAAAGCAGAAGCTCTGTCTGAGTGGGCGTGGCAGACAGACATGCATTGCTAATGTCGATTGCCCCCGCTGAGCGACAAAATGTCTGCAGGGATTATACGAAATGAAAATAAATGTCGAATGTATAAAATAGAGGCGTGGCACAGTGACTTTCAGAACTGCGAGCTGTTGGCATGCCACAGCAGGCAGCCAACAAGATACTTTTGTAGCTGAGAAAAAGTTTTGTATTTGTGAGATATTTTATGTACGAAAAAATATGTGTGTATCTGACATGCTTCTTCAGTTCAGAGAAGACTTATGATAGCTGTTAAGCATATCAGCTAAAATTTTTGTATATCTACAAGATACAGTTGCAGTTTCAAGATACTTTTGTATCTATGGGAAGTATAGACAACTTTTGTATGTATGGGATAATAAAAAGAAATTATTTATATCTTCATCTTGCAATTGCAATTTCAAGATACTCTCGCATCTATGATATAAATTATTTAACACACATTTGTAGGCAGCTCAAAAGCTGCTCCGGTATCTGTGCAAATATGTTGTATCTATGAGCTACTTTTGCATCTGTTTGCGATCGACACAAATGCATTGCATCAAGCGGCACATTGTGCACCTAGCCGATGATCTATGAGCATTTTGTAGACCGAATTTGACACTTGTCGAGCGTCGGCTAATTTGCAAATTAAATTAGCGCTCATTCTCATTCGCTGGCTAAAAATGACAGCATGACGCCAGCTCAAATGCAAACACATTCACACTCGCACTCACAGTGAGAGAGAAAAGGCCGTTCACAGCAACAAAGCAGTCGTCAGTTATCAGCCAAGCCAATTTCCATTAGTGGTTCGAGAGGAAGCTCGAAACAGGGCAAGCGGCAGTAGGCGCCGTCAAAGAGAATTAACTCGCCTACAAACATTTGTGAGTTTTTGCATGTCAAACGCAAAAGCCATAAAAAGTGGGCAATAAAAACAAAGTTTGGCAAACAAATGGAATTAAGTTTTTGTCTCTATTTTTTTTTCCATTTTTTATATTTTTTCACTACCTGTAATAGTGGCCGCCGCCTGGTTGAATAAACCTTGTGGCCAATAGACCAAAAAAATAAAAAAACGCAGGTACAACCCGGCGTATGAGCGATGCCTAACAATACGTCCCAGAGCAATGACTGACCCCACAGATACATACACTGAACAACATGCAAATAGCTTTTAAACAATTCTAACTTTTAATTAACAACGACACGTTACCCAAACGTTGCCAACAGCCAGCCATAACAAACACACTTTGTATACACTGTATGAGAAGTGAAAGAGGTATATTAGTGACATGAGTTTGTATCTCATGTAACCCTAATGCTGAGGGATAGATAGAGAGAGGGAGTGGAGGCTGAAGATGATGAGATCTGCTTAGGCATACAGATTTAGATTGACTTCTATAGAGATAGAAAGAGATTGAAATATCGAATGGGAGAGATTTGATGTATTTAAGGAGTTTCAGTTATAAAAACTATTTAGATACATCATAGCTCTCGCCTTCGACCTTTCTCTTCTAGTCACATTTTCAAATCGATTGATTTTTTACTTTTCATTATCAGCTGCTACAACAAATAGAGTAATATGCAGTCAGTTATACCCGTTTCTCTATTTCATTCAACAATTTTCACGCAAAAAAGGTTAACAAATCGTATTGTGCTTTTTTCTGTCCACTCGACATGCAATCCATTTCTGATGAGCTGGTGATTTAAGTTGTTTTGTAATATGTAATTCGAGTGCTTTAACAATTTGTCGCACTTTGCGAATCAAATTGAAATGATTTTCAGTTTTTCATTAAAAAATCACAGCTGCAATTAGGCGCTTGCCACTTGGAGTGGATATGTCAGTCTATTGATAAAAGTATTGCCAATTAGTTAACTACTTCACAGTTGGTAATTATTTCTGTGGTGAACGCGACAAGCATCTCAATTACAGGTTACAAATATATTTATTGTTCGATTGATTCGTTCGTACACTTTATTGCCTTTTGTTCAGCGTTCGCAATTTATGGCTTATTCGGCTTCATTATTTCAAGAAACAATATTCATTGGCAATTGGTCAAAGATTTCAAATAAATTAAGAATATATCGCATTTCTTGGAGCCACCTCCCATGCAATTAATGGCAATTGCCTAACCTTGTGTAGCGCCCTCCCCCATTACGCATTACGCCATCAACGTGAATAGTAAATGCCTCGACGCCCCAGTAAGTTCTTGATATATACAATCAAATTAAATGTCGGCCATAAACTATAATTTCGCGTGATTACGTTAGGCTTGAGGCATGTCCTTCGGCCGCATTAAACTGTCGCTCGGTCCACGATAATTTGATAGCTTTTTATATGCCTGATAAACTACATGAATTGATAGGTGCTCTTGCATGTATTTACACCTACAGCAAACAGCCTACGGTCTACAGTTCCGCTATACAAATTAGCCACAAATTATTGGCTAGGATCGCAAATGAGACGTTTTGTGTGCACAAACTAGAAATATGTAGACTCTGATATGCATAGGGTATATTGAATATTATAGATAAGTGGATTGGTTTGCGAATCGACATATAATCCGCAATATTCCAGTTCTATGATCAAAGTAGCTGTTCATGTGGATTTTCAGAATCTATTTATACATATTTCGATATTGAAAACATATTTCTCGAAACTTTTTTGAACTTCCTATTCAAATTGTTTCATAAGAGAACTAACTATTTCCATTATCAAACAATCAGCAAAAGAATCTACTCAAATACATATTCTCTTATAAAAATCTCAAAATATAGGGTATTATTTAGTCTTTCCTTTGCTTTCTATCTGTTGCTAATTCGATTGTCTTAATATTTGAGTGCTGTATGTTTGGCTATTTTTGATTTTTGTTTTCCTTTTGCTTTTTGTTATTACGGCATTTCATTATTTTTCTATTATTTGTTCCTACACATATAACCGGGGCATAATCGGGTTTTGATTTGGCGTGATGCCAAATTAGTTTTGCTCTCGTTTTCACAAGCTGGCACTGACATTGTCACGCACTGTACAATTTGTTGTTATCTTTGTTGATATACGCGCTATACTTGAAGCATAATGGGGTATGCTGATTTTGGTGCAAAAGTCGAAAGAGGAAATGTTTCCATATCCATATCCATATATATATATATATATATATATATATAATATTTATATTTAAGTAAATTGTATATCATGCTATACAAATTAAATATCACTTAAATATTAGAGAAGAAAGGAAAATATTTGAGAAATGATTTAGTATTCTTGTACGATTTATATATGTAACTGAGGTCATCATCCCCCAACTAGTTACAGAATATCTCTTAGTCGTTCACTCAAATCTTTCAGTTGTTTTTGTGCAAAAGTATTTAGGTTTGTTTATCAGCACACAAAGAATTTTTTATATTATTTATATGACTGTCAAAACTATTTGCTAAAATCAAGGCATTCGCTTCTGAGCTAATGGATATAGGTAATTCTTTTGGAAATGATATATAAATAGCCACATATATATATAGAATCATATTGTATATGTGTGTATACGGATTAGGTTGGGTGTGCGTGTGTTGCGTGGATTTAGCTGGGTCTTTGATCCGCACGCATTCGTTGCTGGCGACACGCTTGATTTATGGCCAACGTTTATCTGTTGGCAAGTCGAGTTTTCTGTTTTGTGTCTCGACTCGATTTAAATTGAATGAAGTTTTTCAAGCCTTGGATGCCCCCACACCTGCGCCCGAGGGTTGCCCGAGAGCTTTAGAGCCCACGCAAAACAAGATTCGTTTTCATTCTGGCAATTGATTAATTGTTGCCTCCTTTTTTGCCAAAACTAAAACAGTTTTAATTTCTTTAGCGGCCAATTAAATGATTCCAGCGTGGGCCGCAGTTGATCCCAAATGTTGAACTCTGTTTTCAGCGCTTGTCGTTTGATATCTTTGAGTGTATCGAAGCATTGCATATTCATCATGTCCCGGCTATTTGTTCCGCATTATGACAAATGTTCGACACGTTCTATGGCTGTATGCAGCTCAGGTGCAGTCAACTCCTCAATTGGTTATCTATTAGAGTGCAATCTAAGCACCGCGAATACGTGCTGGCAGCCAAGACATGGGGGCCAACTCTGATAGCATCGCCTTTGCGTTTGACCGCACTTTTCAAATTGATTTTCCATGCTCAATACTGAAGCCGATGACGACGACGATGCCGGCTACATCACGAACTGGCTCCCGGCTTTATGTTGTATTTCTTATTTTTTCTATTCAACTATTATTTTAGCCAATTTTGGTCAATTTTGCATAACAGCCCCCAAGCCTAGAGTTTATCTCTGCATTTTTGTACCCTAACCAATATTTGAGTAGGGTATCATGAGCTTTCTAGCATGCATAGAGGTTAAAAGTGATGAGCATTTGATGAACTATTAAATTTAATTTCATTTTTTACTTTCTTTATAATTTAAGTCAGATAAGCAATATTATTCATTGCAATGCTATATACCTTGACGTCCTTCTGCTACCTATGATACCATAAACCATAAATCATCTTTGCTATTAGAGGGTATCTCTCAGTTTCTTTCATACTTGGGCGCTGTTGCCATATAAGTATTTGTCTTGAAATCTACAGCGAAAAACACTTAGCCCCGTTAACATGGCTGGCCATTAAAATAAATTATTTAATTTTATTATTGCAGATAAAGCTGCAAAATTACGCGAAAAAAATGCAAAAGATTTGACAGACAGTCGAGCTTAAAACGCAGCGATTAAGGCGATTCAAAAGATTTGGCCAACAGCTGGAATAGACTTGAGAATATGATAATTATATAATTCAATTAAATAGGTGTTATTTTAGGCAATCGTAAGAACCAGTAAGAGTCAGATAACATTGCCTAAATAAACGGGAAAAGGTGTTGCGCATGCGCTCAAAACAAATTTGCATACAAATCTATTATCAACATGTGTGTGTGTGAGTGTATCTGTGTCTGCATGTGTATTCGTTTCCATCATCTATCTCCATTGCAATGTTTATTTAGCAAATCAATGGGCGTTGCACGAAATGTGTCAGCGGCAATTGGAGTTGCCACAAGCGCTGCAAATTGTCTTTAATTTGTGCACATTGTGCAGAAAGATCACAATGCTGACGTCATTATGCGCATAGATATATTTACATATACTATATATGTATATATGTGCACATTTATGTATATGCATATGTATCCGATCTGTTGTCATGCCCATGATTTTCATGAGCAAGTCCCAAGCGGCAGGCAAAGAGCCAATGCAAATATGTCGAGAAAACGGCCAATACCAGAGGCCAAACGATTTGACGGCTAGGCAAACAATTTAAATGCAAATCACGTGTTTCCACGACTGACCATAAAGCTTAGAGAGTTTATTAGCTTGCTGACTGACTATTTATAAAATGCAATATATGATTGATATTTGCAGTATATAAGCAAGATAATCAGACTAAATTTGTATACAAAAATAATTCTTAAGTTTCGAAAATAACTCTCAAGTTTCTATATATTCTTTCAACTACATATCTAACAATATTCCTTAGACAATTTAATAGAAAATAGCTGTCACAGCGAACGAGTATGGTGCAGCTGGTTAAGCTCGGTTACAACATTCCCCACTTGTTTTTCTTAATGCATTCGATCGATTGGCGATCGGAGCGGTTACAGTTGTCTTCGATCTCGCTGAACTTGAACTGGAAAGGCGCCTGGGAATGCAAATGGAAATGAAAACAGTGAAATACTGAAATATTCAAACGATCTTCAATGAGAATTGAATGCTATGGTTGAATGTGGGCAAATAGGTGAAAAATAGAAAATGATGCAATAACACACAGATTTAATTGTGATTGAAAGGCTGTCACAATTGTATTTAAAAACACTTAAGGAAAGCGTTTCCTGTACAGCTTCCAATTACAATTGATCGGCTTTCTATCAAACTTGTGATTACAGTTGCATTTAAAGTGTCAGGTAATTGAACACCTCACAAATGCAGCTCGAGTCATTTGCTCTCGACCAATTGAAAGACTTGTCAAACAACTCTTGATTCTAGTGTTGTTTTAAGAGAAAAATGTTTTTTCGTAAATATTTATTTCGTGTGTGCGAAGCTGTGAATACTCTGGCTAATCATTTCGCAGAGGTGTGAAATCTGACGCCTTCTTGTCACGTGGATTATGCTAATACAGATACCTTATCATGCCCAATTATGTAGACAGTCGCCTCAACAGATCAGATACTATAAGTGTATATATATGTGGAGACGCACACACACAAATAGATTCTAAGGTCAAGTTGAAGTCTAAACAAATAGCAGCTGCCTGTATTAAATTCAACAAACAGTTGTTGCTAATAAATTTTGCCTAAATATGAAACGCGAGAGCAACTGTGAACAACGAAAGCGAAATACTCTTTTACATATTGTATATGCACATTCATTTTAGATGATTTCGTTGATGTGTTAGGAATATATTAAATTTAGCAAACATTTTTAACATTTGCTTATCATTGGATCTGTTTGACTTGTAGAGTTGGATGCTCATCTACATAGATCTACATATATTAGCTAAATGATATTTTGAATCTATTTAGTTAATAGTATACAATAGTTTAAGCATCAGTCTAAGTTAGACTGACTTTGACTATATTCAAAATATTATCTTTTATATTCCTACATAATGTCTCACTATAATATAATACTCCACTCGATGGGTTTTGAGACTGTGGTGTTCCCCCTATGTTAATTCTCATGTTTATGTTGTCGTCATCGCTGCGACGCCACGAGATTTACATATGCATAGATCAGCAACATAAACACATATGTATATATATACATGTCTCTGTTTCTATATCTAAATTTTGTTTACAGTTCAAAGCACTCGCGGCCGCAGGGTCAATGTAAAACTGAGTGGACCATGTCCATGTTTCAGTTACGTTTCCCAACTCTGCCTGCGCAACATTCAAAAGCTCTATAGATATATCATTTTATTTTTACTTTATCCACAAACAGACTGTGCTATGGTGGGGTGGGCGTGTCAATAAACACCAACTGACACGATAAATTATCGCTGTGTATTGCTGTGTTATCTAATTGCGATTTGAATGCGTTGTTAAATTCAGTTGATTTAGCTGTTGCTCGATATTTTATTTGTTTTTAATCAAGACACACACATACATACATATGTATGCGGGTGTCATGAGCCATAAAAACTTTTCTATTTCTTACGGAATTTCAGACAGATGTATCCAAGGTTATCGACAGGTTCGGGTCTTTGCATTATCAAAGAAGAACATTTATTTGGCTTAGGCGGCGACATTGTCCAAAGGCAAGTTCAAGGCTAAAGTGACTCAAGGGCATTAAAAACTAAGCCATATCGTTGCAGCAGAGTTTAGTCGACTGTCTAATACTCGCTTAGAGATAAATGAAAACTACCATAATACATTATCTTTAATCATATTTCTTCAACAGATCTTCATTTCTATATATTCATCTTCAAAGACTCTTTAGTGGCTGAGGAGACATTAATGTTTTATTCATTTAAGGCGCATGGCCCTTATGCGATTTGATTTTAAAAGCCCAGATCAAGTTATTTATTGCGGTTTGTTTGCTTGTTCGTCGAGTTCCAAGAAACAAATTTGTATCTAAAGCGAAGAGCGCTCAGAAGGCAGTCAAAGTGGAAGTCGCTGCAAAATGTATCTTCATTGTCTTCTGATCTCAGCTCTTTTCGCTCGAAACGTGTTCGAGATACATGCGGAACGATCCTTAAAGATCTTTTTGCCAGTCCGGATGACATCAGCAGTTGACCCAAATTGCTTGAAACTGGATGTTGCAGCAAGTCTTTTTTTCTCGCTTTTTTGGTTTTATGGCATTTTGTGAGACGTGCCTCAAGTTGCAGTTGCATTTGCATTTCTTGAATGTCTCTTTCATGGGTGTGTGTGTGAGTACTTGAGATTTGACATTGCATCAATCGTTCACAGTTCGATGGGAATTCTACTCATTGCAACTGTCTGGCGTATAAATTTATGACAGTTTTATTTACTGAATTGAATATTAATTGAAATACGCATAAGGTTATTCAGCATCCGCCAGTTTGCCCTAAATGGAAGACAACTTGTCAACAACCACAGTGGCGGGACTACTTAGCGTTAAGTTTTGTTTCATTTAAGGCATTTTACTATATAAATGCCGAGAATATATTGCGATTTTGATGTCACAAATTCATAATCAGATTATGTAAATATGGAAATCACTTGAGTCAGAACTATACTGGCTGATATACACTGTAAAAAAGCAACTGCCTCTATGCGAGTTGATAGAAGTACGGACATTGTATCAAATCTATGTACTCAAAATATTTCATTTCAGTTCGTCAATGAGTTTAAATAAGGATTGTGTTGAATCAGTAAAATGCTGATTGATGGATCGATGATCAGCACAATACAATCAATCGCTGAAAGTCATATAGAAACACCTTTACCGAACAAAAGTGAAAACGTTATAATTTGAAAGTTGTTGAAAATGCAGTTCCTAAGATCAGTTAAGGCAAAAGCTGACTCATGCAATTATTACAGAAGTAATAAAGCTAAAAGTTTGAGCTGAATTGTGGTGAATTCAATTTCCATATTACAAAGTCTATAATTGTCATAATCTAATATAGATTTTTAGTTTTTTCCATGTATTGATCTGATATAATTTATATGTGTTTGCATATGGAGGCAACTTGTCCCTACTCAAGCCCTAGAATATGTTCAGCCAGAGTGGGCGAAGCCGCGTAATAACCGGCTTGTGTGTAACTGAACGATAGCAAACCAGTTGACTACAACAACAACCGAAACGAATTTCTAGCTGTAGCTGTAGCTGTAGCTGAAGGCGATATCATATAGTTAATTGAGTGTCGGCCACAAATTGATGCCACTTGGTTTAATGAACCGCCCCATTGGCGCTGATAATTGGGCGACATAAAAATGGATATGCACTTAATGCTATGTTTCAATTTACCTGGACTTTCCACGCCCATTATGGCATCGGAATCCTCTGTGGGGTCCGCGTGTGTGCATGTGTTTATAGTAAATAGTAGATTATAATATTTAACTATGATGTCAGATCTAAGCTGCCTGAGTCAGTGCAGTTCAGGTAAACAGAGACTAGCATCGTAATTCTCTATTTCTAGGCAGCAACGAATGTTTGCCAGAATCGCAAGAGATTAAAAATAAATGAAATAATTTATGCATGCTATGCTCATTCGGTTGACTAATGCTGGCAGCTTGAATGATTCGCTAAAGCATTCAGATAAATCAAATAAAAACCGCATCTGGTGTCACTGTGCAACAGCGAAAACTAAAGAAGAACAATTTGTCTGCTATGCAATTTTCATAGTTTTCGCATATTTCAAAGTCAAAATAAGCTGCAAACATCTCTTGCTCTGATCATTTTCAAAAAGAATTTTGTATTTTTGTGTGCCGAGGTGCCTTATGAGCTAATGGCCAAATTTGCAATTAACAATCAGCTAGAATGGCTTTATGTCTATGTATGTAAATTTGTGTTGTATATGTACATATGTAAATGTGAGTGATGCAAGAGTTCATTCACAAATCAAGCGGCTGGATAGCGAGTCTAAGTGATGTATGCATATGACTTGGTCTATAAATAAACCTTGAGCAGGTATGACTAAGAAGTGCCATTGTTTCGAATGGCATTACAAATGCTCAACTTGGGCTATTTATGAAAGTGAAAATACTCATAAAATTATTTTTCTATATTTCTAAATTTAGAATAAAACAAGACGTACACGAAAAGAAGTGCAGAAATGTTTGATAATAAAAAAAAAATTTCTCTATACATATTCATTTCATTAAAAATATGAAATAAATAAAAACCCAAAAATGTGTTAAAGCCGTATAGATTCAAGCAATTGAATTGAAATTGAATGCAAACGAACCCATAAACATGATTCGATTACAGATTGAGAAAGTGCATTCGACCCAAGCGAGAGGCCATAAATTAATGGATAATTGACTTTAAAATATGGCACAAGTTGGGCAAGTGCTAAATTTCAATAGCATTTGGGTTTTAGCACCTCAATCGAATGCAGTGCGTGTAATAAATATCTATATAGGTGTACTTATATATGCATACAGTGGAAGATCGATAGATTTACGAGGCACTCACCTTCGTTCACGTAACCGCCCTCCATGGTGCCGAATGTGTACACCTCGTTGCGGCTGCCGCTCCGTTTGCCTTTGAACACCTTGGCCACGACCTACGCCTATGCGGACACACGAAGGGGGGCAACAGTTGGGGCGGGAGCCTCGCGGTCTGGTATCTGCAGCTGACTTCTGGGCGATGCACTCGACGCCTCTCGTATTTCGAGCTACTTAAGAGAATGTATGGCACAGCGCTCCCAAGATACGACTAATAATAATAATAATATTATTGTTGTTCAGCACTTGGATATCGAATAGGGCAGCATTTGTGGCATCATGTGGCACGTGTCACACTCTCTCTCTCTCTCTCTGTCTCTTTCTCTCGGTGATTTCCAGTTTTCAGTTGCCGCAATGAGCAAACAGATGCACGCTTTCGTCCCACTGTGCAGCAGAACTTATCTGGCAATTGTATCTGCTGCTCCTCTACAGCTAATACTGCTCAGTGTGTGCGTGTGTGTGTGTGTTGGCTTTTCCTGTGAATTTGCATGTGGCGCGATTTGGCTTTTCTAATACTTGCTGTTGTTGCTGGTGCTGCAAAGTAAATGGAAGAGGTGCCACATAAATAAACATGCAACATCAAATTGGCTTTTGATAAATGTTGAACCCCAAGTCTGACCCGAATGTAGCCCCAACAGAAGAAGAAGAAGAAGAAGAAGCAGAGGAGGAAGCACAGAATAACATATGCACATTCACCGCGAATCAAGAGGGCAGGGCAGAGCAGAGTAGGGTCGGGCTGGTTCGGGTCTCGACGAGATGAACTCTCAGATTTCAAGGCGCTGTCACTGCAGAAATACTGTCTGTGTGTGAGTAGAGATATATATGTATATATATGTGTGTGTGTTTTGTTTTTGTGTACTTTTCTGCAGATGCTGTGGCCCATTGCCTGTTCTAATTTTGGATAAGCTTAGTGAAAAGACGCCTTGACATTTGTTTGACTTTGCGAAATTTGCGGCTGCATTTTTAATGAGAAACGACGCGAGACAAGCAGCCACATGCCGCATATCTCGTGCCGCATGCCCCCATGCTCCCATGCATAGCTGAAATCTTTGGAGGGACCAACAATGTGGGGCAGATTCGTGTCAATGTATCTCCAACTAGCCGAACTTCCATCTACAAGTTGATAAATGCATTTTATCTAAATAAATGAAGCCATTTATGTTGACTGACTGACTGACTGAGTGAGTGAGTGTATAAATGTGAATGATTGATTGACTGGCTGACTGACTGGTAAACAGCAAAATTGATTGCTCAGTTGACTGATTGATTGACCGACTGGCTAATTGAATGATTGACTTGATGACTAGCTGTCGACTATCGACTATCTGATTGATTGATTGACTGAGTGGTCGACTGCTGGAGTATTTGATTGATCGAATGTTTACAATGCTGATTGATTGATTGAATGGTCTACTGATGGACTATTGATTGACCGAGTGCCAACCCTGCTGATTGACTGACTGACTGATTGATTGAGTGGTCCAGTGGTGGAGTATTTGATTGACCGATTGCCTTCCCAGCTAATTGACTGACTGATTGACATAGTGGTCCCTTATGGCAATGGCAAACCCGCTGATTGACTGACTGATTGTTGATGTGACTCATTTATTTATCTATTTTTAATATACCCGACACCGGCCGAACAACGCCGGATACCAGCAATTCGTATGAGTAATTTTTAACCAACTTTAGACCATCATAATGGCCCATTAGACCAATTTGAGGTATAATCAGACTCAGGCTTAACCGCTTGCTTGACTTCTTGGAATTTTCACGCCAGCTAACGTTGCTTTCATTGCTGTTGTTGCTGTTTGTTTACTTGAGCCATTAGTACATAAATTTTGTGGCACTGCGGCAAAGCGTTTTCCAACTTATTTGCAAACAACTGCTGATGTCACTCGGTCAATATTTGCTGCATAAATTGAAAACTAATTTGAGCTGCAAACAAACGAATAAGCGAATGAAATCGCTGCGTTTGTTTGTGTTTTAGTTTTGGATTGTTTGTTATCGTTGGTTGTTTTTCTCTTTTTTCTCAAGTTTAGTTTCCAAGCAGCAAGTTCAATGTCAAATTTGCAATCCACACACAACATATAAACACACTGAATTATGATAATGTCTCGCAGCTCAGATCATACCTAGACTGACGGTGCTCAGCATTAAAGTGGAACTAAAACCAAACCGAACCGCACGCGCTCAGAGTTCCGCGAGAACTGACCGGAAAAATGAAAGCCGGAAACAGAAGCGCGATTCGAAGAGAAAGACATAAAAAAGAATCGAAATTGCTTTAACGAAAAAAGCGCCGAATTTATGCATGGATATATATTGTAATAAAAAGAGTGAGAGTGATGGTCGGCTATATACAACTGATGCATACTCGCCTAAATTTTCATAAGTGCTATATATTTTGCAATGGAACTCTAGAAGATAACTGAAGGGATTTCATACTATCTATACTACAAGTACTACTAATTCTATTACTACTATTTCATTCTATCTATAAAAAAAATAAAATAAAATAAATAAATACTGAAATTTATTTAGATGGTATACGGATTTATCTAGAGAGTTGAAGTTATTCAGATGTATTCCATCATAGAATAGATTTCTAATTTCTGACAGCTTCATCTTTCATTGCTATTGACTGCCAACGAAAGTGGTCATCTATGGCAACAGTCCATATACTCCTCTTCGGCTAGTGAGCAGGCATTGCAGCACATAAAAAAGAAGAGCTCGAGAGAGTAACAATTGTCAAAGAGACCCATCAAATGGATTCGGACCGGCGTTGACAGCGAGCAGGCGACTCATCAATGGATTCATACTTGACATTCGCTTTCGGGCGGCGCTAAAGAACCAAAAGACCAAGAGACAGCAGCCCGAAGGCCTGCTGCCCAGTCCCCGCCCGTTAGTCTAATGCCAAATAAGAGGCTCGTAATACTGTCAATTCTTTCATTCATTTTTGGGCAGTTGTTCAATTTGATCGGCGGCAGGCGAAACGAATTTTAATTGATGCGGCAGACCGCAGACGTCACTCAGTCGACGGATTGGCCCCGGGCGATAAATACATACATGGATATTACATGGGACAGTTGTGTCGCATAATTAAGGCGGCACTTGATTAATAATCGTTGAACCCCATTGTGACCCGCAGGGGCCGGGCCACGCCTTCTAATTTACTAGCACTAACCACTTTTATGCTCCCATTTATGTTAATTGTTATTATTTATTATTACTACGGTTGGTTGATTTGTTGTAACTATTAGCGCAGCATTACGCATTAATAATGAATTGTAAAATCCGCGTCTGGCCTTCGCTTTAAAGTAACCCCTATGATTTGGGCCGGGGCAGTCAATTCAATCAATTCAATCAATTCGATCAATTATTATCTGCTTTTTATATTCTTTTAATTCTTTTCAGTATTTATGAGTGTAAATATTTGAAGCTAAGGACGGTCTACTGCGCATGCCTGGCTGCCTAATTCAATCCCAGTGCCATCAATCAAAGCTGCAAATTGCCATCAAGGAAAGGGTATATGCAGCTGCCTAACCCTCCCTCTCCCTCTCCCTCTTCCTCTCCCTATCATTCGCCTCTGTTTGTTTTGCTTTGAGCATCGCTTTAATTGCCAACACAAGTTTGTAATTATGTAATTGTCATCGTTGTCTCCGCTGTTAAATTCCCGCTGCCTTGAGAGTGTCACATTGTCGCTTCGACCATGACAAGGGTTTTCGGTGCCCCAACGCCAACTTGTCTGCCCCAGTGACAAACAAGAAATAACTGAAGATTGGGCTTAGAAAAAGAGTCAAGTGTTTAATTCAATATGAGTGGAAGGAAGTTAGAATGAATGACTTCAGCTTAAGCACACTTAGTACCAATTAGAGTAAATGCTAAGCGTTGAAGACAAACTAAAATACTCTACAACAATGGATTGGACAGTAATCTTCATTCTACTCAAATGGCACAGAAACAAATATACTTTTGTGCACAACAACCTAATACAAATATGCTCGAAATATTTATGAAAGATTTGACCACAGAGATAAGCTCAACTTACAGACAACAACTATTCCATTTGCTAACAGATAGTAAACAAAAGTAAAAGTTTGGCTGGCATTTGCCTTTGTATGAGTTGAGTTATTCAGAATGTCTCAGGTTTATATTGGTTTAAGCTATGACACTCAAGCAGCCAAGTTGTGTTAGAATGAGAGTATTTTTGATTTTCTCTCCGAGTAGCCTCTGCTCGGCCCATTGAGAATTCTCTTAATAGAATCTAACTGCTGTATGTAAATATCGAAGCAAGCTTAAATTGAATTCAATGGCATTACAGAATGGGAACTGTGAGAGCATGAAATTTCGATGAAGGGCAAAATGATCAAAAGTGTCATGAAGAAATAGCACACCTCCATATGCAGATCATGGGCTCTTCTCATATTTGAGACAACTCGCCTAAGTAAGTATTATTTACGCTCAACAACTCTTCTCTTCTCTTCTCTTTATTCCCAAAGGTCACTTGGAGACTCGTAAAAACAGCCAAGAAATCATACTTAGGTCATAAATATGCATTTTCAGCGCACACAAATTTTGGTGTTTAGTAACAAATTATGTATTTTATTTATTGGTCAAGCCGCTTGACAAACATTTAATAATGCATCTTTGTTGATGGCACTTGGTAATTAGTCAGACTGCAGCAGCTGACATTACGTATACGTAAGCGTGTATTCATATATTATGTATACGCCGATGCAAACTTGAGCGCCGGTCATTTGCCAGCTCCAGCTCGCAGCCATAAAACCAATTGAGTGTCAGTTCAGCAGGCCAAACAAAACAAAACAATAGAACTCTGGCGAGCTTGTGTGCAGTGGCTGTATATACGTAAGTATACACATACACATATATTGTATATATCGCAGTCAAAATTAATAGCGCCTGTTTCTTCTTTTTGTTGCTGTTGGTTTCTGGTTTTGTCAATCGCCGACGACGACGTCATTGTTGGCTGTCAGCTACTGTTCACCGACAATTTAATATATTATATATAGTCAGCAAGGAGATAAAACAACATGGTTTATTTTCGCTTTTTGTTCTCTACCGAAATAAAAGAGCACAAAAATCATAAATCTATTGAAAGTAAATAACAAAAAGTGGGTCAGCATTTGGAATAAGACGAAAAGTGCTTGAGGTAGTAGTATGAATATATATTTGTATCTATAAAAAAACACATCAATCATAATAATGTGTGAATAGCAGCCAAAAACAGCTCAACTTGTGCTGAAGTACAAAATGTTATAGACTCTAATATTGTCAGACCAAGTAGCTCGTGGCGTATGCCTAATTCTTGCTCATGAAATCTACATAAAATAATTATGTGTAGCTGACTCAACAGACAAGTTCAGCGCACTTCTTGTCGGCAAAAATGTTTCGAATAAACTGAATATAATCAAGACATAGGGCAATAAAAGCGAGAGTCTAGAAGACTGCACAGTACTCGCTCGAGGTCGAGCAGAGCTTAGAAATTTTATTATTTAAAGGTTTCCACATAGAGGAGGCCAAGGAAAAGCAATTTTCAAAACTTGATGATAGTTCATCTGAAACTGATACTGCAATACTCAATTTTTCGATATCAAACTAGAATATATACAATTCTTATAAATTGAAATGAATCTCTGAATGAAGAGCTTATTTGTTTTTACCTTCATTTCAAAACAACTAATATACCCATTTTCACGAACTGCAGGGGTATAACAAGTAATGTTCTTCCGGCAGCGGCGCCTTATTGGTTAAAAAACCCTAAAGCCGGGCAAAAGCAAAAACAAAACGTGATGAAAATTGCAGCCGATGCCGACAAAGTCATTTGCCAGGCAAAAACCATAAACTTCTGTTGCCATTCCCATTTCACTTTGCCTAAATATTATTCAAATTGAAATTACTTAACTTAAAATATATTTTCGGCTTATTTATTTATTTTTTATTTAACACCTACAGCAGCTGACATCATGTTGGGCGTGCATAGAAAACTTTTTAGAATTAGGCAAATAAGGTATTTGCTTTTTCTTTCGAGAATTGCGAAATGCCGCGACCTTCGGCATGAGTTAAATGTGTTTCATGAAGGTAATTTCTTCTCACATTTTCCGTTTCATTTTTTTTGTTAATGAAATATTTCTGAAAATTCATTCGAAACAATTTAATTTCATTTCGCTCGCCTGTTTTTTAGTTGTTAGTTTTAGGTATATTTATAGCTGATCTCATTGTATGCTCTTGGTTCCCCACTTGCCATGAGCAATTTCAAAGGCGCGCTAAATCATTAAAAACAGTTTTTGATATCAAAATTGTATAAAGATGTATATAGACATACATATAGGTATTTATGTATAGGTATAGGTATATATACGTATATATATGTATGTATACTTCTGTGCTTCGCATTGGCATTTTATCGCAAAGGTTGGCCAAATGATGCGTGTGTCTAAATTTGGTGAAATCAGGCAAGTCAATTAACGGAGCCTAAAATCGTTTTTGACCGTTTGCTGTTGTTGGACGACAATTGGACAGTGGTACGCTCTTGTTTATGTTGGCCTCTTCGTGGTCAGCTGACGTAATTTGCTGCCCAAGGTTAGCTGCAGCTGAAGCTGTTGTCTGCGCATGAGTTGCACTATCTTTCTTGATCTCGTTTGGGTATGGCACACAAACACACTCACAATACGTGCTCTCAAATGGCTAGGCGTGAGGCTTAAATAAATTGGGCAACTATGTGTAACAGTTATTAGAAGACTGAGAAAATATAAGAGTATGTATATGAAACTCTAAGTCCCTAATACTCCCATTTCTTGCATATTCCTAAATATCAAGAACTTAAACGCAAATCTAATGAGCAGAGTTAATAAAATTAGCCTAGCTGCAAGCGTAGATGTTGAACTGGAACTACCAGTGAACCAATGCTAAGTCTTTTTGGATATACAATATTGATTTGTTTAAATGATATATTCAAATATATATTTGGAGTGAATATATTGTATTTTGTATGTTTGCATATATATAATCTCATACATGTACATATATATTATTTGTTTTATTTATATTGTTTATTTATTCAGTCACATTTTTGGCTCACTTTCTCAAATGAGTCAAATAATCAGATGTTAAGAAAACATTTGCCAAATAATACTATAAAATAGATTTATGACTAATATATATTAGATCATCTTAATATTTCTCTGCTCTTATCTGCAGTCGGAATCTTGATAATTAACGTTAATCTCGTACATAATTGCATGGGATTATGCATGTGATAGAGTCTACACTTAACAGGTGGACAATCTAATAAATTGCCAAGCCGGAACAGATAACGCTGCAGGTTGATGTCATATGCCATTTGGTGGAGCTCGCTCGTATGGGAGCGTGTCATATGCTCAACTAAGTGTTGCGCAGGCCTTATATGGTAGGGCGGCTGCAGAACTAGGCCTGGCGAAGACTATCGGCCCAATCTTGAGGGGAAAAGAAATTTCATTTTCTTTTGCATTGCGTGACCAGCTGCCGGCTCCACCTACAACTGCAACGACTGCCCTCGCACCCATTGCAATTGTCATTTATAGTATATATATATGACTCTGTTGTTGTTTTTTCTGTTAAACACGCATAAAAATTTAACGCTCTGGCATGTTTGTCATGTGCCGCTGGCCTTTTGACCTGCCGAGCGGCTGATGAAGTTGGCTGATATGACCGTTAACAGCTGGGGCAGGGGAAAGGGTGGTTGTTTACTTAACTGAAGAGTGGCAGAACGCGCGGGGGAGCCATCATCAGCTACAGTTCGGCTTAGACAGGCGTGTCCAGCCGAGCAAAAGCTACAGAGCGTCAATAGCCCCTGCCCCAAGCTGTTGGCTTTTTTTTGTTATGTGTGTCAAGTCAAATTAGATACGCTAAGTGTGAGTGTGAGTGTGAGGGAGCGTGTGTCTATGAGTGAGTGAGTGCGTGTGAGTTTCTGGCAGGTGGTTGCTAACAGCGGCCAAATGTGGCTGTCGCCACGGCAGTTGACAACTGAGGTTGCATCCATATTCATAATTGCATATTCACATTTTCTTATTTCCCCTGCAAACGGAAAAGAATCTGAGTGAAACATACAAATTCACGTATTCAATCGCTTTTTTCATATGTATATCTGAATTCTCAATCATTTTCCTATATTCGCATTCACATATCTCACACTCATATAGCTGAACATGTTCATATACTCTTTTGTTCATATATTTGAATAGTTATTCAAATTTACATATTTCAAAGCCATAAGCAGAACTATAAACAACAGCTGAGCACATGCACATTCACATATTCACTTCATAAATATTCATATTCACTCTCATAAAGTTTATCAGTTCTGCATTCACAAAGATGGTAAATATAACATATATAGATACTCAAAAATAGTTGACATTCGTATATATAATTTTATTTACTTTTTCATTCATATATTTTACATTCACAAAACTGTGTAGCACATTCACATATTCATACATTAATCTATTCACCCACACACAGTTCATCTGTCAAAAGTATATGAATATGAATCACATGTTCACTCACATTCACAATCAATAACTATTTGCGGATGATGTTCACATCTTATTCACATTCACATATTCACCTTTTTCATTCATATATTTCAAAACCCATTTAGCTGAGCGCCTGCACAGGCAACTCACGCTCACAAGCACAGATATATACATATAGATAGTTATATATTTGTATTCACACACTCATTTAGCTGCACACTCAACTCTTGTGCTCTTGCACTCATTCATCTTCATTTAAGGCCTGCATTTACATTTGCATTTGCCACATTCACTTGGCTTTGTCATCTGTCAAATGCATCGCTGAGTTTGTCCAATTGGACGTTATAAAACATGAATATTCCAGTTGGAACATTTGGGATTGCCCTCTTGTCTTATCAGCTGACAGCGAGCTATCTGTCATCTGTAGCACATGACACACGACTCTTAATCCAAAACTTAAACTGAAACTGAAACCGAAACCGCAACTGAAACTGAAACTGAATGAAAGCAGCTTTTGGCATGATTTCGTCATCAGGTTTATATTCATTATATATACAAACATACATATATATTCTATTTGGCACCTATTTTCGGTGCTATTTCGGTGGATGCGCCAAGTGTTGCTGGCTAATTGAATTTATTGCGCGCCTCACTAAAATAAACAAATGCAACTCTCACACACACATACATGCAGACACACACATACTATCACACACACACACTAACTAATACATTTGCTTTTGTTTTTATCACCTGACGTTGAGTAAATTTTTGCATTCTGCTCTGTATTATATACGAGTATGAAAGCAATTTATAGACCAAACAGTCGCACATATTTGCTTTTTATTTAATGACAAACAAAATTGTGTGTTTATTTCTTGTTTTTGTTGCTTTTACACACACGCACACGACAATTTTACGACGTGGCTAACCTTGAAGGTGGTAGCCGAGCAACTTGAAAATCGCATCTATCAATCTATATTATATATTAGTATATATATGTATATTTATTTAATATATAATCATGCTTATGAAGCTGCTGCATAGTTTTAATGAATATAAATTAACTCGGATCAGCTGAGAAATATTTGCATATTTTTATGCAATCCTCAGATCAGAGATAGAGAGAACCTTTGCATATGTTGTCATGTGCTACAAAATTATATAAGAAATTTCGTAACTATGTAAGCATTTAAATTATTAAAAACCATTTTTTTTTTAATTAATCTAATTCTCTGTATGTTCTTTCTCTTTCCTTCCAAAGGCCTCTCTACCATATAGGATTAATAGCTTGCAAGTATATATTATATATTTCACTAAAACAAACCAATTTATCGCACTCTAAGCTCAGCTATGCAGGGTATCTAGGCTTCTATCAGCACTCATTTACAGTTAATTAAAATGAATAGGTGAAAACAACGGAATGTCAAATGTTTCAAAACAATTTCACCAAACGCCTCAGCGTACACAGTGAAAAAGCTCATTTCCCCACATGTTGCAAAAGTGCTATGAACAAATGAGGAGCCAAAGGGGAGGAGGAGGAGGAGGGGGAGGTATGCAACGTATATTCATGTGTGTGTGTGTGTTGTGTGTTTGCCGCACATTGCACTTGAAATAGTTTCGAAGCACACACAAATTTCAAATGTTTGGACTGAGCTACATACATATATCTGCTATCTGTCTATATCTATTTCTATATCTTTCTCTGTTTCTATTTCTGTTTCATTCTATACCATAGATATGCAGATATATAAATATACATATTTATATATATATACGGCGTATATCGTATGCTAAAGAGCGCTCGCCTATTATCATAATTTCTTATCAAATGACTCATGAGAAATCGTGTTGTGCGCAACAGTTGGGAATTTGTTGTGGTTGTTGTTGTTGCTTGTTTCTTTTTCTGACACCGGCCAACTGTAAACAGATAGAAATAATAGAGGGCGAACGCAATATGAGCACAACAATTGCATGAATTGTGCAATCTAATTTATATGATCATATAAAGGGAGGCAATCAAATACGGAATGGAATTAGTTAGTGGCGCTTGGCTCTGTTTCTTGTTCTTGAAGTGAAGGGAATGGGAAGAAGTAAATGGAAGTATATATTTCCTTATCTAGATGTATCTTACATGTGATGTTAGAGTTTTATATGCATATATTTTGGTTACTAACCAAGGCAAAGAGAACCTGGAAGTTATAGATACTTCATAAGTCTTTAAATCTTTCAAATGTATAAAGGTCATTATGAGAATTAGTGAAAAACAAAAAGAGATTTGAATGAATGTTGATCTATAAAAGAATATGAAATACAAAAGAACTTCAGATGGTAAAGCAGTCATAATTGATATTTTCTTGAGAGGCAAAAGTCTTCAGATTTCTACCAAGGCATTCAGTCTTATATTCAATTCATTGATATTCTCTTTGCTTTAAACTTTTCAATAAATTCTGTTACTTCGAAAGAAAATGATTGAGTTCATTGTACTCATGGCTTAATGGTAATAGAATAATTTTGCATTATAAGAGCTTCACTTCCGCATTCAGAACTTTCTTTTCTTTGCGTAATAGATGCAAATTACCTTTTCCAAGAATCCTCAATAGCTGTTCAATAATTGAATACCCTAAGCGCGCATTCAGTATGGGCATTGTCTGCTCCTGCTATGGCTTCCCGCATTTCAGTTCTCAGTTCTCTTGTGGCAAAATTATAATTATGCCAGGCCTGTGCCAGGCAGGCAGGCAACTGCGCAGCCAGGCAGACCTGGTAAAAGGATACTCCATAGCCGGCATAAACTTTCTCCCCCTTTCGCTGCAGCAAAAAAGGCAAAAGAGCGAAACCGCAAAAGTAGAAAAAAAAAGGGAAACCACAAAATGTTGCAATTCACTCAGGTAATACAAAGCGTTTCTAAAGAGGGGGGCGTGGCATACGGTAATAATATGGTGCGGTACCTAATTGTAAATGCAATTATGCAAATGCCAAAAAGGCAGTTAGCAAAGCGAAAGAGCAGTGACGAGCGACTCACAAGCGAAGGGTAATCAAGCCAAGCAGATAATTGATAAACGAACCGAGAGACATACGATTGATAAAAGTGCCCGAAAAGAGCAATTAAACCAATATAAATTGTGAACACGCGCCAGAGGCGCAAACAAAACATAAAAGCCAGCAAAGCAAATATATTCCCAAATGTGAAATCGATATGGGCTCGAGCATATGCCCGAAAGGTCGCACAACAAGGGCTGTTGGTTTGAGAATGAGAAAGAGAATGAGTATGAGAATGAGAAGCGTTTACTCGAGGAGGGGTTGAGACCGACCTTAAATAGGGAATACGATATGATATTTGCGTTTACCTTGTATTTCCCTGTGCGAAAATTGCAGCCGCTGATGAGCTCAGAACCCAAAAATCAGAATCGTGCGATAAGAGCGGACACAGTACAATGCCACGCCTCACATATATACATAGATGATAAAAACATATGCATACATATATGTATATGGTATACATATAATATATGTAGAGTATCTGCTTCGGATGACGTTACCTTTTTTTTGGCATATGCTGTTTGCTCTTATCTCTGTAATTCTATCAAATTACAATCGAGCAAATGTTTCGGTTCCTGTGCTGAAATCTGATAAGCAACCGGCCCTCCCCTCATAGAGAATCGCTCTACTGTTAAATTAAGTGTGGCATTGTTGGAGAGGAGGGGCGTAGAGGTTTGTAGGAGGCTTGCATAATAATTATAGAAATAGTCGATTATCGCATGGTTGGGCAGCATTCGATTAATTAATCGACAAAAATACACAAAAAAGAGCATTTTAATTAGATCATAAACAGATAGATACTCTAGGAATTCGTGATATGAGAGCATATGAATGTGTAGAGCATTGTGGAAAATTTAACAAATTTTTTTTTTCTAAATATATTATATAAAATATATAATTAATTCCATATAAAACCTGTAGTACTTCAGATATCTGATAATAAATACAAATTGAATACAGAAATCTTAATTAAATATAATTCATTATACATACTATATCATTTTGATTGATAAAGTCTGGTATTTATTGACTAAGTCTAGCAAGTCAGTGGTAAGATAGTATATGGCAAACTGTTTTATATATAGAATATTACCTATTCCTGTTTATCACCAAATAGCTATCGTATTCTCGTATAGAACAAAGTCGATTTTCCTGTCGTCGCCTCTCTCTTTTACCCTGCCTATCTGAGCTCATGGTACACTTAGAGGCAAGGCAAGGACTGTTTGGAGCTGTATCCTTTTGTTGTTGAGCAACTTGTTCACAATGGGCTCATGCATAGACTGTAGCATATTTGCGGGCGTTCAAGCGTTCATCAATGCATAATAAAACGAGCAGCTGAAAGAGGCAGAGACAGTAGCAGCAGCAGCAGCAGCAGCGGCGGTGGCAGTGACTGTGGCTATGCCTGTGGCAGAGACAAATGACAGCGACCCACTTAGCGGCTATGCCTCGCTTAGGTAAGCACAGTGCGCCGCTTTGTTGCATGCATGTGCAATTACGTATACGCCCTGTATTTATTGGCCAGAGCCCACGCTGCGCCGGCCAGACTAACAAGTGGTCCCGCGAGAGAGCGCTGCGAGTGCTGAGAGCTGCTGGGACTGCAAGTGGGTGCCGGTGTCGAACACCTACGCATACAGACAGCAGGTAGCACCACACACACACACACACACGTACATATACACTGACAATGAGAGCACTTGTGCTTGCATTGAAATGGAAAACAAAAGCTGCATGAGAAATGTTGCAAAGGGCGCAATGTTGCCAGCTGCAAAACTTTCAACAGCTGTTCGGCCAGGTTGAAAGTTCATGCGGTAGCAACAACAACAACAACAACAACAACAACGACGACGACGTTCGCTTCGTCCTTGGACTTTTTTGGTGTGGCTGCCACAGCAGCTGCCCCGAGACCCGGCGTGCTGCAGCCAGCGAAGGACATTTGCTGCTAGCCGGGTGCTGCACACACGAAAATCAATATGGCAAACACTCGAACACTATGGAATGCCAAATGCATATCTAGGCAGCGATTGCCCAATGCGCTCCAGCCGATAGCAGCAACAGTAGCAGCAGCAGCAGCAGCAAATTCCACTTGATTAGCACACCAAAACACAAAAAAGATGGAAAAAGTTGATAGCTTTTAAAGTTGCCCCAAAAGAAAACTTAAATACAGCAAAGAAAATATACAATTTACGAAATAACAACAAACACTCGACTCCTCCGTTACACTTTAGCCAGGGCTCACTGTGGATGGCCGCGTGCGCTTCGATTTTGATTAGAGCGCAGACAATAACAACAAAAACAAAAGCAAATCTAAATCAAATAAGCAATGCAAATCGATTGAAACACAGCATTTTTTCAATGTTGTTGTAGCTGCTGCCCTTGTTGTTGTTTGAGTTATTCGAGTTGCTGTTGTTGTTGTTGTTGCTGTGAACATTTAATTTCACACACTTTAGTTTTCGTTTTCATTTGAAAATGCTTTGGGCTTTTATTGTTATTGTTATTACCTGTTTAGCGTATGAATGAAATCACATTTAGAATCAAAATCAAATGGCCAAACAGCAGCAGCACCAGCAATAACAACAATATGCACGTAAAACTCACTTGGCTAAATAAAAAATTAAAATTAAAATTAGTTTTTGAAATTCTTGGGTCTTATAGCAAAACGCCCACTCTTTCTGCGGCCCACACGCAACGCGATAACCAGCCTCAGCTCAGCCAGCAATAATAACAATAACAACAAATAGTAATAGTAAAAGTAATAATAGTAAGAGATATCATAAATTATTGTTGAATGCGTACTTCGATTTGGTTGGCGGCCCAAAAACTAACGTTAGTTTGGCCAAAAGCAGAAAAACTCTATTCTTTTCTCTCACAGAGAACTCGCTAACGGATAAACGAAAAACTTGCGCGGACTCAACACGAACAACCGACGCGTTTCAGTTGCGCCAACAGACTGAATTGTTCGAAGCACAGCTGAGAGAGCGAGCGCAGTCAACAAGAGCAGCGCAGCAGCGACGTCGGCGCCAACAGCGGCGTAGCGAACGCCGGCAGCAGCAGCAGCGGCATTTGGCGATTCTCGATTCAGCTGATTGATAAGAGACTCAAGCTCGCACACACACACACACACACACACTCACACACACACACACACACACACACACACACACACACACACACACACACACACACACACACACACACACACACACACACTGTCACTTAGACACTGCATTGCGCTTATCAATTATGAAATGCATTCATTCAAGAGCAAAACTAATCAATATAATAGAAATGAAATATTCATAAAATGTATTTAAATAAATAAATTATACATATTTATTTTTCAGTTGTTTATTAATTTGTTTAATTAACAATATTTATTATATTTTAAATGATGCATTAAACTAATTAAGCATTTTTTAAATTATTGTTTATTATTTGAGTGTATTGTTTATTATTTGAGCGTATTTTTATCATAATACTATTATGAGTACACAACATTAGAATTTTATATTTATATTATATTTTTTATTTATATATAAATTTTATTTAATATATATAAGTATTGTAAATATACATATATATATTTTTTAAATTGCCTTAAACACTTTAAAAAAAAATTATAATAATAAATCAATCACAAGTAATTGCTCATAAATTGTTTTAGTTATAGTCCAATATTTGGAGAATTAACTTAAATTTCTGATTTTTAGCGATTCTGGGAAACGAAATTTAATAACCAGAGCATTTTCTTTCTAATTTAAATTAAACAGTAATTTATATGCTAGCAATGAAGGAGAAATGTGTGCAATTAAAAACTCACGTAATGCAGGCTAAGCGCTAGGTGAATCGTTGAAAGATGAAATTTTTGTCAAGTTCCACGGCCAGGTCAAGGAGAAATTCACTCATTATTAATTCTATTGAACGAAACAGATTCCATATGCAAATAATGCTGATGACATGCTAAGCATGACTCCTGTGCAGCTTGGTTTTTTTTTTTTTTTTGTTGAAGGCATGATGACGACTTAGAGGATGACTCAAGCGCAATGAGAGTCTTATTTATTATTTCGGATATTACGGCATTGGTGACTTGACTGGAATTGGAATGGGCTAACCAAATAATATTTGTCAGCAACACAGCAGTGAATCATGTTTGAGATCTTGTCAATGCTTTCTATTTAGGAAACATTCTAAATGAAAAGTTCTTTATGGACATTTGAAAGTTTCTTTTTATCGAGTTAAACCAAAGTGGCTAATAAAATATAGAATAGGACACGGCCCGGAGCCTAGTTCACTGGCCCCCAACAAGGCTGCGGGTGTTGTTCGCAAGGCAAACAGAAAGGCGAAGCGAACTGGATTATTTATTGGGCGACCCAGAAAGCTCGACGTGGCCAGCGAGGCCCATTGAAAATGCAAAATGGCCACCAATTAATTAGTAAAAATTATGAAATGGAAAAACTAAAAACTAAATACGAAACTATAACTGAAACGGAAACACGAAATTCATTTGAGTTATGCGCCAGCCAAACGCAGCTCCAATTTGAGCAGCTGTCCCACTTACCCCGTCCCCCACCCCCTGTATGCCTTTCAAGTGTCCTTGCCGTAAGTCCGAGGCACTAAGCTGCTAGCCCTTTGGCGACCTAAATACCAGGCAAGGCTGGAAGCTTGTATACCCAAAATGCAAATAGTATTTCAGTAGTTGAAAAGGCATAAGTAATAGCAATGGTGTTTGATGCACTTAGAGAAATACGTAGTGGAAAGCTCAAGCACAAGCTGATGCACTGACAGAAAACTATTTTACTAATCAAGTAAGTTATAATTCATTTGTTTTTCATTCAAAATTGTCGCTGTAGCTGAAGTTAGCTTGTAATTTCCGAGATTTTCTTTCAGTGTAAACCTAAGCTGCTCCAGTTTCGGGACTGGCCACATCCATGTGGGAGTTGTCCTATTGATTTAATTTCCACTATTCTTAGTGACGCAATGCGCGACGTAGTCGAGTCGCGTCGAGTCGAGTTGAATGCGCTGTCCGTGTCGTTGTCGTTGTCGCTGTTGTTGTTGTTGTTGTTGTTGCTGTCGTTGTTGCTGTCGCCGTGGCGTCCCAGCAATAGTCCTGAGACGCCTCCAAGGGGTTGTTTTTGTTTGCCACACTGCCACAATGCCACATGGCCCATTGAGCTATGTTTTTGGCTCTAGTTGTCTGCCGGCGCCACAATGACTGCGCATAATTTTATGGTTTATGGCGAGGAGTAGTTGTCGGCTCCCAGCTTTCGATTCCCAGACGACTATAGGCCGTTATTGCTATCAATATTTTGGGCGGTGGCTAAGGAGACCCTGCGACTGTGGCCACAACTGCAGTTGGCTGCCAAACATGACCTAGACACTTTGGTCTAGTTGTCTCTCTAGTGCGATCATTCTCGAGGTCATTACAATGTCATAGAGCAGCGCAGCTAATTAAATTAATTGAATAGTGACTAATAATGAGCTGCAAACTGCATTTGTATTGACACTGACTCAACTTCTGCTTGCCAAAGAGTCAGAATATATATTTAGAGCTGGATTCAAAGTGGGATGAGAGCTTTACTTAAGCGTTGTTCATAGCTCAATAAAAATTTGTGTAAATTTAAGGTAGGTCATATTAAACCCTAAATTTAGTTCAGATTCCATGCTGAAAATTAGATCAGTCGGATTAGTATTTACAACCGCTGCTCAAAGTCTTAAAGTCCCCTTAAAACCAACTTGATTTGCTTTAGAAAATATAGCAGTACAGCTCTCCATTATCTCAATTTAATTTTCAGTAAATATCAATTCTTATTGGAACTATATTCTATATATGCTTTTATCTTGATCAGAAAACTAGTAACAATTTAGCTAGAAATTTGCCAACTCAACTGAGCCAACAATGAGATAATATTTGTGCGCAACTCTAAAAACAGTGCGAAACTCATTCGAAGGGGATAGGCGAGGAGTGTTTGGGGTAGGAAACATGAAAAATCGTTTGTAGTAACAAGTGCGCTTAGCACTTGAAGTTGTTTAACTGCGGCTCCTCCCTCCCGATCACTATGCCGCCGACTCCTGCCCGCAGCCTCTGGCAGCAGACAACAGCTGATAAGACAATTGTCTGTCTTTGTCTCTGGCAACAGTGAGCGAGTGAGTGTGGTACATATGATACATATATACAATATCGTGTGTGTCGAACAGGTTCTATGGCATTTTATCAGCAGTTAACGGGTGCCGCTGACCCACTTGCATAATGGTCTTATGTCTAAGAACTTCCTGATTTTAAAACAAACAATGCCAATTGTTTTGGATTTGGAGCACCAATCACTTTAAATGCATGTAGTATACACTATTTAGTGGTTGGTATATCAATGAATGTTATGTACTTTAGATTTTTAGTACTTGTATTGGCTTCTAGTGAATCACTTCAAATGGGTTGGCTGTCAGCCGTGCCCATAAATTTCCTTATTAGTTAGCACATCAACCACAATTAAGCTGATCAAATGATATTCGCACAATATATTTTGATAGCTTTCTTGATTGTCAATGTGTGTGGTTAATTGATCTAATTTTTGCATGCAACATTTTTCAATGATTGCGAACATAAATAGAAAGTGAAGCGTGTCACAATACAAATATTTATTATTAGCTTTAAAAGCTTATATGGTTGTTAGTTTTGCAACAAATTTTGCGATTAAAAATATTTTTATTGCTTTTTGCTTAACTTGAAATATTTGAATAGCCCGCCAATGTGTGGAAGCTATAAAAAGCTGATTGCTACAGCACAGCAAGTTGACAGCGCCGGAACACAAATGAGCTAAAAAATGATCTGCCTTATTAACTTTTCCTATCTGGTCACACTGTCAGTGTTCTCCAAAAAAATTGCAGACAACTTGTCTGAATCTCCATAAAAATATAAACATATAAAGAATGGACAGCAACAACGATCTCTCAGATGAGTTAATAAGACGCCTTAGCGGTGGCGGGGGCCTGGGTAAGTCATGAATTATCGCTGCCAGTGAGCAGATGCTGCAGCTAATGCCATAGCCCATGGCCAACCGCACAGGTTGACATTATAGTGCATGTGCGAAGTCTGTGCGCAGCAACAGTTGTCAGCTAACTAATTTACCCCGAAACCCTTGCAGAGGAAGTGATATCCAGTGAGATTTTTGAGGAGACGAACATATACGAGGATACAAATGATGTGGAGAACGAGCCAGATGACATTATCATCGTGCACATGGATATTCGGGAACCGCTCAGCACGCTTAAGTACATCCCTATATATGCAAAAAGTTTTACATATTAATTTGGGGTTCATCTTACAGAAAGCTTGTGGAGCAAAAAATTGGCGTTGAGCTTAACTACTACACATTCTGCCTACAGGATGCGCAAGAGGTAAGAATTCTGAGAAAACCCCCGAAACACCAACTAAACAAAGTCATTTGCAGCTGGAGCCCCATAAGAACTTGGTCGATCAGTGCGTCAAGGGCGAGGGTCTAGTGCAGATCAATGTCCAAATCCAGACTACACACAAAAAGATCAACATTGCGGATGTGCTGAAGCCCACAGAGGCTGCGCTGGCCACCCTGGCCATCGAGGAGGCTGCCCAGCTCAGTGCCCAAGACACCAACAGCAGCGGCAAGAGCTCTTCCAGCGGCAGTCCCAGCAAGGTCAGCAAAAAGCGCAAACAGAAATCCGATGAAACATGCGATGTGGATATCATGGAAGAGGACAAGGATACGGATGTGGAGATAACCAAGCCCGTGCTCAATTGGGTGCTGGATAGCAAGTTCAAGCGCGAGCAAATCCGTCTCAAAATACCTGAAGCTGTGAGTGAATGGTCGCCTGCGCATGTCGCCCACTGGCTGGAGTGGGCAGTCAAAGAATTCGACCTGCGTGATCTAAACATGGATGAGTGGCGAATCACGGGTCAGGCGCTGTGCGCCATGACGCATGAGCAGTTTAGCCGGAAGCTGCCCCGTGATCCGGGCAATGTATTCTGGACGCATCTACAGCTGCTCAAGGAGTGCAATTTCGTGTCCGTGGTGCACAAACAAGCCGAGGAGCTACGCAAGCCGAAGCAATCCAAAGCGACGGCAGGTGCCAACATACCCGGAGTGGGCTTGGAACAACGTATTATGCGTAAATCCTTTCAGAGTGTTAAGAGCAATGACTGTGAGTAGCTGACTTATAAATAGTGGATGCCTTCAACTAATCTTCTCTTCTCTTACAGCCTCCGACAGCTCGCCGGCGCCCCAAAGTCCAGGTCATCATAACAGCATCGGCTCTGGCAACAATGGCCAGGTGCAACTCTGGCAGTTTCTGCTCGAGATTCTCACTGACAGCGAGCACACGGACATCATCGAATGGGTGGGCACCGAAGGCGAGTTTAAGCTAAGCGATCCGGATCGCGTTGCCCGTCTGTGGGGTGAAAAGAAGAACAAACCCGCCATGAATTACGAGAAGCTTTCTCGAGCGCTGCGCTACTACTATGATGGTGATATGATATCCAAAGTATCAGGCAAGCGTTTCGCCTACAAGTTCGACTGTGATCTGAAGCTGCTGATAGGCTACGATGCCAGCGAGTTGTCCCGCTTGGTTAACGAGCGCAAGTGGTCCGAGCATCTGCAGGCGGCGCAGAAGGAAGCCGATGCCGATGCGACATGACAGCCAGACACTGGTGTCAAGCGAGAGCCCGATATCCTGTGGAAGTACGAGGCGCCATAACGCTGGCTAAAACGGTTCGCTGTTTGTTTAATGGCAAGAAGAATTGTAATGCATTTAAATAATTGTAGGCACATGATTTTATTGTTCACTTTGTTCATAATATATTATAGTTATTCACTAAGCATTATAATCTCCGTCTCTATAAGCTATCGCTATAAATATCATATATGTAGGTACTGTAACTATCTATATAGTAGGTATCGTATATGTTTAGGTATTATATCAATTATTGTTCGATTATACGTTGGCGATTTTTGTAAAATCCATAAAATAAAAAGAGAAATCAATTTTCCATGTGATTTCCTCGATTTTCATTTGTATGTTTGTGTGTATGTGTGAGTGTTTGTGATTTTACATGACTAGTTCGCTCAGTAGAGGCTAGATGTTAGACTAACTAAGGCTAAGCTAGATTAAACTAAACTAAACGTTAACACTTAGCGACTCGGCAGCTAAATGTGCGTCTCAGTTTGTTGATGGCCTGGCGGAATGTGCTCAGCTCCGGGCTGGACTTACGCTGCACATGGAACCGTGTAGCGTAGCCAGCTTTGTGCTAGGATAATACTCTTCCCTCTCCTGCTGCAGCGGCCGACACTAGAGCTCAGTCGTGATCTCGTCCTGCGGCCGAAAGCCCAGCTTGTAGAACTCATCCTCCAGCCAGAGCGAGCTGGCATTGAGATCCGTGATGAGATTGCCGCTCTTCAGCGTATTGAAGCTGCTGCCAAATGGATCCGAGGCGCGCGGCTCTTCGAACTCGTGCAGGCTAATCAGCGACCCGAACAGATGCAGCTTCTGCTGTGCCGAGGCGCTGCTACTGCGATCGCCTGGCATCAGATCCGTGGCCAGCTTTTGGCTGGGCGGCGTCCCCGCCTTCGGCTGCTGCTGTTGCTGCCTGTAGATGCTGTGGCTTGGCTTCTTGGGCGCCGCATACAGCGCCTCCGAGCCACCGCCGCCCGCATGGGAGGTCTGGAAGAAGTCAATCAGCTGGCCCACTTGTGGCTTATAGCGCTCCAGCGCGTGCTCCGACCACGCATACAGCCGCGCCCAGTCGTGCGGCGGCGTGGGTATCAGCTCAATGGGCCTGTTCAGCAGTATCAGCAGCTTGGCCAGATCCCGGACAATGGGCCGATACGAGTTGGCCGCTGCCACCTCGCCGGACAAGTACAATTTGCGTATTTGCCGGCGCGTGTCGTTCAGCATGGCCAGAAAGTACTCCGCATTGGGTCGCATCTCGTTCAGTTGACGCATGAAATCGGCCCGATCCATTGTGTTCTCATTGATGAGCTTCTGCTTGACAGACTTGCGTCGGCGCTTGCGCCGCACCAGCATCACGGCCACGGCCAGCAGCGAGAGGCAGACCAAGAAGCCGCCCAGCAGGCCGGCCAACGCTGCCATCAGTGGCCCGGAGTAGCCAGTGGGCACACAGACGCGACCCATGAACTCGGTGTGGGCCGACCATTGATCCAGATAGCCGGCGGGGCATTCATCCACGCATTGGCGCGTATCCGTCACCAGGTACAGTGGACACTTGATGCAGCCCGCCTTGTTGCAGCGCAAGCAGTGCGAGCTCGTCGTCACGGGGCAGCCTGCAAAGAGAAAAGCGCCAGAAACTGGGTTAGTTAGGTTGGGTCACAATTGAAGGTCTCTCAATTAGCGCTAGTTCACAATCAGCATAATTGCTGCTCATTTGCCTAGGGTAACGTTTGCTGAAGCCTCCCACAGTCAATTCCCTTAATGACTGTAAATTAAGTCATCCATCCTATTGAATTATCACTGAACAGCAAAGTACACTAGACAACAAATATCCGATAGAAATGAGACTTTTGATCAAGAGTACTGAATGTAAAGTTGAGTACAACATTTAAGATGTATGTTGTCTAGTGTAATGTTGCGTCTTATAAACTGTTTCATCGAAAATCTCGGTTTCTTAGTGAAATATTAGACAGATATATTTCAAACTGGTCTTTGCTCAAATTGATAAATATTTGAATTTTTTATGTCATCAAATCACTGTTAACTTATCTTTTTTTATTCATTGTTGTCTAGTGTAATTTTACACAGATAACGTAAAATTCTTATTATCTATTTTCTTCCCTAAATGTTAATCAACCTCTTCTTTCTGCCCATTAGAATCACAGTGCTTGTTGTCCAGTGTCGGCTACGCATATCACGAAGATTTTCCACTTTAACTGGGCTTTGTCACTGGCTATTTGCTTTGTTGGCTTTCAAATTCAAGGTAAGCCCAACAAAAATTGTTTGACTTTTGGTTTTTGAAAGAAACGACGACGACAACGACAACGACCACAACAACAACAACAACAACAACAACATCAACGCATTAGCATAAGAAGTGTTGTGCACACAGAGACACAGACAGTTGACAGACAAACAGTCGGACGGACAGAGAGACACAGACTATGCTACATATTCTAGGAAGGCGTCCGTCCGTCCAATGGGAAAGTTCAATATGAGACGCGATGAGGAGGCGCATCCCAAGTGTTGTCGCCGCACATCAAAAGCTTTTTTTGACAACTGCAACGAGAGACAACGCAATGCGACTCCCAAGCAGTTCAGTTGTTGCCATTGTTGTTGTTGTTGCTGTTATTGCTGCCATTGTTGTTGTCGGATCAGCAGCTGGCCCATTTATCTTGGACTGAAGTGGCTGTTATACCCTGTGCGAAAGGTGAACAAAGAGAGTATATGGGCTTTACGCGAAGACTTTAAATACAAATGAAAATAAGCGAATCTGCTTAGAATATATAGAATAGATGATCAACTATAGCTAGAGCAAGGTCTACTGAGCAGTACATTATGTAGAAGAAACCTATAACTTTTGCATATATGTATATAGTGAATAAGATAGGATAATGAGATTTCAAATTTGTCGAATCCTTGTAAAGCTTGGGTTGAAAGTCTGAGGCATTCCATCAATAGAATCCTTTTTCAGTTGGAATTCAAACACAGAATATCATGAGCTTAGTTCTTTCTATATACAAATATTCATAACGCTCGAACACATATAAGTAGCTATCTAGGTCTACTCGTCACAGAGTATGCTGTAGTCGTTCATTTTCGCTTTTTCGATTTTTGTTCTTCAACAAAGCCTTGGCGGTTGCTGTCTGTCTGTTCGCCTGTCCGGCTGTCCGACTGTTTGTCATTGCACCACGTACGCACCTTGTCTGCCCCGATTGCCATGCACTGGGCGTCCGTCGTTCAGCATCGGGCTGGGCATCATCAATGGCATTAACTTGTTTTAGCGCTAATCAGACACAACCCCCGAGCAAATGCAGCCGCAGCCGCAGCAGCAGCAGCAATCGGATTGCCGATTGTCGATTGCCAATTGCCAATTGCCTTTTGCCGACTGTCTGTTTGCCTTGGCCATGGCCAATTCCCAGGCAAGAGCTGTGCGGATAATCAGTCGGAACGTAACTCGTAATTGATATTGTGCAGTCCCTGGCCGGCTTGGCTCCGCCACCTGCTACGACCCAGTGGGCTGGTTCTGGGCGTGCAGTTGATCAACGATAATTGGTTATTAAATGGAAGATTGCCTTACCCCCAGCTCCTGCTGCCGCTGCTCGTCATGTAAATGCACTGAAATTACAGCGCCCAGCCAGATTATAGTGATGCACACACATATATACACATACATACACATTTGTATGTATGCTATATATAAATAATGATATCTCGATTGAGCCAGCAGGATTCCATTGGCATTGCGCACTTGAGCGGAATAAATGCATAGCAAATGCTCCTCGGACCGAGCATCGTAACTCAATAGAGATTCAATTTAACAACTGATTGAATCACAGATCGAAACAATTATCATTGCAGCCCTAGCACGATTAAGTGTTGCGTGTAATTATACCCTGTACGCAATAAATGTAAATGGATTGAAGGTGTGCCCTCTATAGAAAATATTGCGCAAGTTTTGCGGCTCTACATACAGGGTATCGTTTTCCAATGAGGGAACACGAATACTCAAATGCCCGAAATAATTATAAAATATTGAAATAAATTAAATTGTTGTTGCATTTAAGTTTTTATGACAACCATAAATACCCTGCATAGATAATCAATATTAGTATTTTTATCTAAAACTTTCCGATATTGAAGAACTACAACTATACTGATTAGAGGGTATCTGTTAGCTAATCATTCAATTTGTAGAAGATTCATTTATCATCTTGATAGTCTTATCCATTCATTTGCATTTCTCAGCAGTCGATGCTATCATAACTCAATCAACAACAAACTGCGCCCTATTCTGAATCTGTCACGCCCACATAAACTAACTAATACAAACATTAGTGTAGGCTAATGAGCAACAAACAAATAAAATCATCAACTAAGTAAACTAAAAACAATATTTAAACTTTCTATCGCTGACTCAGAGCAGCTGTAGAAGCTCTCTGAACATGGGAATCAAATGCCATAAACATGTGAATTTCGTATTAGCTAGGCGTGTCAAAATATCGGACAGCTGCTCAGATATTTGACAGATATACTTTCACTCAAAGACAGCTGCAACAACAGCAAAGGCTAACTGGCAATTAGTATATTGTAAAATGTTTATCGTGCTCAAATCGCAGATCGGCGCTTAAAGCGTTAATTTTATGACGCGTCAAATGAAACACGCATCAAACTAACTACATACATAAAAGACCATTTGCTGTGGGGGACGTTCGTGTCTGAATGGCAACTATGAGTAATGCCCCAACAACTAGGGATGTGAGCGTGAGGCAATTGCTCTAATAGGACACGAATGTGTATTACAAATGACATGGCTAACAGAGTAAATGGGGCTTACTGTTAAGTTTGTTTCTTTAAAATTTGAAGTAAACTTTATCTAAGACAAAATAAGTGCCACAGTTTATATATAGGTCATATGATGAATCTACCTAAAGCTGAATTTGTTATTTAATATAAACCAACCTTAAGCTTGATCGATTGTCAAACAAAGAAAATTCTTCAAAACATAATTCTAGCTCTAATGATAAGATCCAGAATCTTAGATTATTAGAGATAAGAAAACTTGACTGAAGAAACCAAACACAAGTCACTAAAATTTTGTTTTAATCTGTCAGCCAAAGCGAACTATTTTGCTTCTTACAACGCGATCGTGACACGCCACGACACGCACCCATCGCTAGCACTATAAAAAAGATAAATGAACTGGTTCCCCACACGCTCAAGGTCGTTCCATGTGAGAGAGTCGCGCATTGAAATTGAAAATTGGTTATCGAAAATCAGCGGCAAATGTGGAGCCAAACAAAGCCCAGCTACTGTCTACAGCTGGCTCTGCTTATCCAAAACCAGGGCGTGGCCTTTCGTGTCAGTTGAAAGCATTGACATTTGCATGCAAATAGGGGGCACAAATGTTCTAATGAACAAATACTAAATCTATTAAATAAACGGGTTAGTTTATGAACTAAACGTTGGCAGGAAGGAAGGCACGAAGACTGAACAACAACGCGTGGGCGTTGCCAAATTTGTTATTATGCCCCAAGCCGTGGGGCGGACTGTTCCATAATTTACCACAAAATGCTTTGAACTTGCTACGTGCCCGATCAGCCCCGCCAGCTGCGTGGCAATTGAGTCGAGTCGAGAAGAAAGTTCGCCCGGAAAGCAAAGCAATGCAAACTTTTACCAAAAAAAAAAAAAAAAAAATACAAGCCAAAAGATTGTAGGGTGCAGGGCAGGAAAGTCGTGCGGGGAGTAGCTGTGTGGCATGCCCAGGCGGCGTTTATTAAAATAACGGCACTTAAGTGCGCCCTAAGCAAACTGCACTTCGATACTCGCATGCAACGAGCCGCATGCAACTAAATAAGCGCCAAGAGCAACTCGCATTTCAAATGGGCGGCGACCAAAATTGGCACAGGACAAACAGAACAGCGTCGAGCAGAGAGAAGCGATAAGGGAGCAGGGCTGTAATAAGCATTTAAGCGACATATATGACAAGCGGCAACAAGAATGAACAGTTAAGTACTCAATGCCAAAGAAGAAAGCTGCACAAGTGCTGGCTACAGCCTAAGTGAAAGAAGAGCGTCAAGAAGATAAAGAAGATGCATTAAATTATATATGTTAAAGAAGCTAACAATAAGTACGAAAAAAGTGCGATTTGAAAGTTCTGTGTATTTTAAATAGTTTAGATACGATAGATTCTACAAACTGATCTGAATATCTTGAGAGTTTCATAAACCAAGATGGGTATTGAAGAAGTTGAGCTATATATAATTAATAAATTGAATTTTATAATATAAATAGATTTAATTTTCATCCGTTTACAATTCGTTAAAAGAAAAAACCCTGAACAGAGAAGCGAATTCCTTAATTTTCTATTTCCTTTGCTGTCAAACAGTAGTTAAGATCATATCTGAATTTTACCTTAAAGAGAGTAGCAACATAATTTTTGTTCTTTTATATTAATAGCCACGACAAATATAATTTTTATGATGAACATTAATCAATCGTTTGCGTGGCTTGCGCAAACCATTCTCAAGATCATATCTAGGTTTTAGGTTCAGCTTTGGCCTGACCCCCTTTTGAGGCCAGCGAGAACAAATTGTATCATGAGCAAATTGTTTGCAGTCTTTAAAACACACACCCATCGATGCCTTTGTCTGTTTGGCTTCAGTTCGTGACCTCCATAAATTGCAGAGTCCAACTCATACAACCGGAGATAAAAGGAAGCTACGGAGAGGGGGAACGAGTGAGAGCGAGAAGCTGATCGCCGAGGGTGAGGTGCGGGCAACATCCTAAGATTCTGTACCCGAGCGCACATTTTTTAATTGCCAATAAGTTTTGCGAGTCAAGATCAACTGGGCAACACGTCAAGCGACAATTTATTATAAATTATTTTTGGTTAGTCAGTCGCATTATTTATAAGGTAAGTTCTTTTTACTTTTGTTTCCCCTTATGATAAATTGCTTAATTCTGCGATTGCCTCAGCCGATGGAGCCAACGGCGGCCAAATTCATTTAAAATTTTGTCGATTTTCAAACATCCGTTCGATTTGCCATTATTGTCACGATTTTCTTGCCGGACCAGCCAGACACAACAACAACAACAACAACAACAACAGCAGCAGCAATAGCAACAACAACAAAACAACATCTCGCTCAATTTGCTCAGCACTTTGTGTTTATTTGTTTGCGATTCTTTTGGGTGCAGGAGAAAAAAAGTAATTAAAATGCAGCTGACAAAATGAAGTTTCAAGCTTGTCGCAGATGCAGCTGGAAGCCATTTAAAAAGGTCCGCGAAAATGTTAATTCGTTTCATGTTTTTATTAGAAAATCGACAGGCTTTAATTATATAGATATACATATATACGACGATATATATATGTATGCATGTATATATGCTTTTGGGGAACTATGGCATAGGTATTGAGAGATAATTTTTATTAACATCTTTAATTTGATTAACGTGAATTAGTAATATTTTGTTTAGTTGATTTGTTAACATTTATTATTGATATTGATATAATTGGTATTATTATTATAAGTGCTATTAGCAGTAGTCTCTATTATTATTAATTTGTTAGTCATTATTATGATTTTCATTATTGTATTAATTTAAATATTATTATATATATTTTATTATCATTGTTCATGTTGTTATCATTATTAATATCATCATCATTGTCAATGTCATTATGACTATCAGTATCATTATCATTATTATTATCATCATTATCATTATCATTATCATTATCATTATCATTATCATTATCATTATCATTATCATTATCATTATCATTATCATTATCATTATCATTATCATTATCATTATCATTATCATTATCATTATCATTATCATTATCATTATCATTATCATTATCATTGTCCCATACCGATAACCCTTACATTATTAGTACATATTGATCAATCATGTTAAGCATAATCACATTGGCATTCACATTGTCATGATCATGATACTACCACTACCATTACCATTATCATTATCATTATCATTATCATTATCATGAACATGTGTCTACACATTTCTGCATCCGCATCAGCAGATGTCATGATCATGCGCATGCACAATACTTGGATTTTTGCCTAAATTAACACCTCAAAACTGCTCAAATGGAGCGAGTCAAGCTGTTGCTGTGGCTGTGGCTGTGGCAGTTGCAGTTGCAATTGCAATTGGATTTAGTGGTGACAGATATCAGAAACTCATTCAGAGAGCCAACTTGTTTGGCTGGTTGGCAACGAAATGCGCTGTTGCCAATTGCCAGCACGTTAACTCTGACCATAAAAATCAAATTTACAACTGCAGCTGTCAGCTGTGGCTTGTTGTTCGTTGTTTTGATGCCCTGTAATCGATGCAAATGGGGAATATTGGATTCATGCAGCTAGAGTGAGCGAACTATACAAGGGTATTTCAATTTCTCTTTGATAAGTGAGTTAAGATTGAAGCGTTTCTGCAGTTCTCTTTAATATATATATTAGTTAGTAAAGCTCTCTATAGGGTAGCTCGCAGTCAGTCTAATTTAGCTGCCCGCTGTTGACTGCCTTTTACATTTACTGCTGACTGGGCATGCGTTGCCCGTTGCAAGTTGCAAGTTGGCCTCTAATTGCCGGACAGAGCGCGAATAACTTGACATTAATGCATGTTGAGTTTAATTGTTTCATGTACACGCAGTTCCCTGTGGTCGTTACACTGGGGGCCCACACACACAGCCGCCCCAACGCCAGCCCCAGTCAGCTAGCCAGCCAGGGAGCAGGGGGAGGGAGAGGGCGAGCCCAAAGTAAATAAATTGAAAATTGCGCTGGGGAAATTGTTTAAACATTGTCACAATTGACAATTGCCAATTGACTTGGTAAACGCGTGACGTCGTCGTCTTTGTCGTCGCTGTCGTCGGCCCACTGGCATTTGCATAATTTGTAGATAGGCCGCGTACGTATGCATAATAATAATAATAATAATAATACAAGATATCGGGCGCTATATAAATAGATAAGTCGATACAAAGACGGCAAAACGGCGATATTGACAACGACTTTGGCATTGACTTGATTGCAATTACAGAATTATTCAATCAGACGAAGCTGTCGATATCTAAACTATAATCAAAACATGTATCAGAAATGACAGCACTCACAGAACTCAAAACCTGCATACAATATACATATGTACTCTTTCAGAGAGGGTTTATTCAATTAGTCATAATAAATAATACAAAATAATTCATAGAATGAGAATTAGAAGCAATCATTAAACAAATGAAATCTATTATTATAACTAGAGTATACCATATTCGTTCTCAGAATCTATTTGAAGCTTCCATATTTATTCACTTGAGTGGTGTTTACATCATTTATTTAATTATCATTTGAGAGCAGCAAAAATTGTTTAATTTTTATAGCCACGCACAGCAGGCAAAAGAATTGCCTTGTTCACATTGTAGCCAAGGCCTACGATTGTAATCTACTTAAACTGCTTACATTTGAAAGATTAATATTGGCCATTAAATTAAGTTAATGCGATTTGGCGCAAATATTTGTATATAATATCAGACATTCTTGCAATTAATGAGAAATCGTTTCATTCCTTTAGAACTCAAGTTTTAAGGCTTTAAATACATACAATTTATTCAAGTGAATAGTAATTTTTTTTTTGGTCAAGGTCTTATGAGTTCTAACTAATACTCATATTAGCACTAATACGAATGGCACTAAATGCTATCCAGTAGTATATACATTCAACGACTTAAATTACAGTCTATTGCCAAACATTTAGACCAACACGAAATTTCATTTCATTAGCATTGTTATTATTATTATTATTATTTATATTACTATTGTTATTGTTACTGTCTGTAGCTAATTTATTGAGGCCCCATATGTCAGATCGTATTACTTGTATGCAGCTTGTTTTATAGCCAACTTGAAGCATTTAACATTAATCAGTTGGTGGAATCTTTAAGCCTGGCTCGTATGCATATAATTTCGTAATAGCTTTGAGCTGATGCTTAGCCCACTGCAGCCAACAAAAGCCGTCTAAGCCAATTAGGCAACTGCGACTTGACTTTATACTGATTAGCATGACGAAATGTCGTACCATTTACAAAAACATGCCAGACCCCGAAATAAACGCAGCAGCAGCGAGTGGGTGCGCGGGCAGCGAGAAGAAAAGCCAAAAGTTCAAATGCCTTGGCGGTTACATCAAATGAAGTCATTGCAGCAAGGAGAGAGAGAGAGAGAGAGAGAGAGAGAGAGAGCGGGAATGGGGCAGGTAATGAAAACAAATACCTGGCAAAAAAACAAACATTAAAACGAAAAAACAAATACAAATAAAATGCGACAAAATCTGCGCAGCTTTTGCACACGCGCTCCAAGCCAGACCAGACTGGACCGGACCGGTCCGGCTGTCTGTCCGCCTGCCTGTCCGGCTAGCCCACTGGCTGCACTTGCGCAATGTGGCAGGCAGCGACGCATGCGCAAGCACAGCCACTGCCCCAGCTCCTGCCCCGGCCCCCGCTCCAGCAGCTACCACAAACGGTTGCACTGCATTTTAGCCTGCAAATTGTTTAGCTAAATGCCGAACTGCGCCGATTGCCGCAAAACGTGGCGATAATTTCATTTGGCTGGACGGGTTTCAGTTTTATCAACTAATTTGAATTCGAATTTGAATTTATTCAGAGGCGTTTAGCTGGCCTTCGTCATGGCTAATGCCAGCTGACACTTGGCGAAAGTCCAGGTCGATAATGAGTTTCCCACCCTGACTTGCCCAATTAGCCAAATAGTTTCAGTCAACCAGAGCCATGCAAAAGGCCTTTTCTATTATGGGCAAAAAATAAAATACAACTTTTTGGCTGAGCTCATTAATGTAGAAAATAGAAATGATACGAACAGAAAGTGAAATTTCGTGCTAAAATTTTGTTAGCGTTTATTGAAGTTGGCTCTGCAGTTTGTTTTGGTATTTAACTACATTATTTGTAGAAATTTATAATATATCTGTACATACGACGTGGTTGAGCTTGAGCTATAAATGATTATAGATCAAATAACAATCAGAGAAGAGGAGAACTAGAGTTTTTTTGTATACTCCCTAAAACTAAAGATTTCTTTACCATGACTCATGCCTGCTTTACGTTATTCATGTCAATTACAGGGTATACCTTAGCCGAACTCCCTTCATAGCTGCCTTAAACATATGCTGCTTGGCGACGCTGTAATTGAAAGTAGCTGCTTTGTGAGTGTGTGTCAAAAGGCTAGACAAAAACGGTAGCTGCGACAAGCAAACAATAACAACAACCACAACAACGACAACGACCACAACAACCACTACAACAACAACAACCATAAGCAGCAGCTGCCGTCAGCAGCTTCTTTTGAAAAGCGCATCCAGCGAATGGAAACGGAACGGACCGCAGATGAGCCAAGTCATTTGGATGGGTGCCAAGTGGAGACATGGGCCAAGACGTGGCCAAGACGTGGCCCAGACGTGTTATCACGAGCTACCAATTGGCTTTTGGACTTTCTTTTTGGGGATCGACTCATTTCAAAATGCTTTACGTGCGCCGTTTTTTCTCTCCTTGGCTGACAGGCGCAAATAATTAAAGTTTTTTGTTTTTGCTTTTATTTCTTATTTTTTGGGCAAATGATAAGCGTGTGGGCCCGACAAACTGTAACAAATGCGTAGAAAGTTGCGTGTGCCACTTAAGTGTCGTGGAATGCAACACCAATATCTTATATGCATATGCATATATGAGCAGCTCTGGAAGGGGGGGCAGGAGGCGTGGGCTACTGGGGCAGGCTTGATAAAGTGTCAATGTAATGCGTCGAGCAACAGCTTCCACATGTCACACAAATCAAATCAAACAAAAAGCAAAGCGAAGCCATTTGACAGCCAGTTGTTGTTGTTGTTGTTGCTGTTGCCGCTGCATGCAACAGCGAGTGGCAAGTACTTGACCGAATTCCATTGCTGCCCCCGCCAACTCTTTGTCCGCCTCTCTCTCTCTCTCTCTAGCTCACTCACTCTCTGCTGAAACTGTGTGCGTGTGTGTGTGTGTGCATAATTATGCCCAGTTGGCAGCACTCGAACCAGCAACTGTCAAAGAGTTCTCCGGTTCCCCCAGCAGCTGCATCTGAGTTGACACCAAATGCAAAAGGCTGAAGTCGAGCTTAGCCGACTTTATAATACTTGACCAAGCTCTAAGAGCTGTTATATAGATGAACTTGAGAGAGTTATTATTAAACGAGCTCAACGGTGTTGCACCTGCTTAACTGTGCAAAATATTGCTTTGAACCTGAAAGATGGAGGGCCTTGCTAGTAATATAATCACAAATCAATGCCACAAGCTACTTCCATATGTTAAGCTGTAACATATATTTGCCATTTTCTATATACATGTATATAATCTTGTGCTTATCTATACTATCTCTTAGATGTCAACTCCAATATACTCTTATCTCTCCATGAGCCAGCATAAATAGCTGCGACCACTTCATGCAACAAGACGCAACGGCTCGCTGAGATGTGCCAAGTTGCAATTTGCAAATCAAACAGTTGCAGTTGCAAAACAGACAAAATGCCAAAAGGCAAAAACCAATGAACCAACAAAACCAACCACAGACAAGAATGTTCACAAATATTTAGAAATCTGTTAAAAAGAAACAAAAATGCAAGGAATGCTAGAAGCGCTAGCCATAGTAGCTAAAAAAAAACACACACAAAAAACAAAAATAGTTAATTTGTTCAATTATTTTTCAGACTTGTCTTAGAGCTGTTATTCCATTCCATTAAATTAGCTTTTACTTAAAAATACTTAAACTAATTTAAAATAACATTAACATTTTTTAATAATGACTCTAATTTAATCCAAAGACAAAACATTTCTCTTAGTTAATGTAAAAGATTTTATTGTCTCTGCATTGTGTTTGAACAGCTTGGGAATTGTAAGCAAAAATGTAAAGTATGCATGAAAATTGGAATGGCAATTTACTTGCTTTTCACAACTATTGGCGAATTTCAATTAATTAAACCAGCTAACTCTACGGACTTTTAACGCTCCAAGTTATGGCAAAACAAAAGCTCAACTTAGGTAACACAGGCATAGTTCGAGATTTATGTGTATATCAACATTTTTCAATGTACTCATATGTAAGACTTAATTTGGTGCCCGCATTGCTGCCAGCCCGAAAACAAATATTTTCACACATGTCAAACAGAAATATTCGTTGTCATGGCTAAAGGAAAATTGATAATAATCTGCCATACAGCGCAGACACACACAGAGTGCTCGCTGCAGTTGAGCACGACGACGACGACGACGACGACGGCAACGTCACAATGTCGCCATAGACGGCGTCCATTGGAGGACAACTGGATGGGGAGTGCTGCAGGAAGCTGCCAACTGCGATCGTGCCACAAGAAATATGGCAGAAAGTCGTGCAATAGAAAAGTGAAGCAGAAATCCCAAGCCAAAACACGGCCACATGCAACAAGCGCAGCTTCCTTGAAAGGTGTGTTTGAACAATTAATTTTGCTTTTTCGGCGCACTTAGAGCTTCACTATGAGCAGAGAGTTAGGGTATAAGATCAGACTCTTGTACACAGTAAATGTTTGTTTAAGCAGTTAAATTGATTTTTTATTATTTTTTTATGTCTAAAATGAAAGATGTTTATGCAATCAAAAAGATTATATTGCTTTTTTTAAGTTTGTGTAGCAGATAAATATCTATAAACTTTTTCTGATTATGTTAGACTGAATATTTGATAGAGATATATTAGAGTTTATCTTCAAGTCATCCTTAGCTCAAAGGAGTTAGAGTTTCGTTATAATTTATACCTGCATCTCGACTTTTCTAGAGTAGAGACATAAACTATATAATGCAGGCTCTGTTAGACTACCATAAGACTAAAAATATGTTTGATATTCCACTTTCATTCATCCAAATAATGAAGCTAAAACTTGCCTGAGCTTTTAAATAACTATTTATCAAATTCAAACCCAAATTTAAATTGCTTCTAAAGCTACACCTCCTTTTCTTGCCGTGTAGATCGAGTACTGTGGAACCACAGTGGAGAGGCTTAGGTATGGATTTGTTGTACCAAAACGTCGAGCAGAATGCGGGCACTGAACCAGAAGACAAACGCTCTGAGCCGAGAGGTTTTCCAAAGATGCAGACAGTTTATTTATGGCTGCCAACTAGATGAACATTATGTGTACGTACAATGATAATGATAATGATCATAATGATGTTAATGACGATGATGACAAGGCAAGCCAGGCTGTGACCATTTAGAGCTGATTCTAAGCGCGCACTTTGGAAAGTTGCCTGGCGGATTTCCAGGGAACAGCAATTTGATGACGCCAATAAAATGTGTGTTTAAAGCCAATTGATTGTTGTCGACGCGTTTGCAGACATGAGCTTCTTCTAATGGCCAAAGCCAAACAGAAGAAGGCCAACATATCAGCGCGGCTATGGACCCCACCAGACGCAGGCAGACGCACATTCACACACACACACACTCTATCAGAGACACAGTATGGAGCTGCCTTTGTGGAGCCTACAACTGACATCTAGTGGCACTTGAGCTAAAACTTGCAGCATGAAGTGCATTTGGGAATGCCTCGCACAGCATTAGATAGATTGGAGAAGATCTATGAAGATCTATGGGTTGAGGCACTTGAGCAACAAAAACATTTCAAGTTGCATGCAACTCCACTCAATACATATACATATATGTATATTGTGTTTTGTTTAGTTTTGCTTTGTTTTGGCAGTTTGAGCTCAAGGTAATGTAAGTTTTTGTTGCTTTATTGATGCTAACAAGTGCTTTTCACACAACTTGAAAAATGAATCGGGCCTAAACCCTAGCCAAACCAAATCGCAGCGCGACTTTCACAAAAAAATTAATCAAGAAGACAGCTACAAAATTCCATTATACAACTTTCTAGCCTAATGTAACTGAACTAATTAATGATGCGGTAAATGCGTAGCGAATTATCTAAGCGAAAGGTGTCAGCATGTGCCACATGTTCCGCATGTGGCACAGACTTATGGCTGCAGTCAATTTGTTACCGTATTGCAGTAGGTCAGCTGAGCTCAGCGTTTTATATTTGGGGCGTGGCAGCTCTGTTTTGGCTGTAAGTCAGTGCCAGACTGGCAATTGAAACACCCACACAATGCACAGCACTCTACACTGCACTACACACTTGCCTGGCAAATAAATGGCTTGAACATATGTAAATTAAACCCACTGCTATTGCACTTTGGACGCCGATTTTAATTATCCCAAAAGCCAAACAAGCATTTCAACTGTATACAACAACATCGATAACAACAACAACAGCAACAACAAAATTTTTTATAAAGAACGAGTCCCATACAAATTTTGTGTGTACGAAATTGTGAGAGCAACAACAACAAAACCAAGACCTCTAAAAGTGAACGGGTGGCCGCTCAAAGACGTTAAGAGCTCAAATAAAGAGTACGAATATGAGCATGAGCACAAAACTGAGTGTGAGTGCGAGGGTGTCTAGCTAAATTCTACAAAAAAAAAAAAAAACAACTTTAAATCAATTCGCAAAAAGTGTTTAGCAACCATTAAGACAATTAGATTCACCCAGTTTCATAGTTAATTCCAGCAAACCTTACTCGAAGCCCACTAAATATTCTCACTTTTGCACCACTGTGCGCCACGCACGTCAATTCTGATGCACCTGCCCGCACACCCAGCACGCCCCTCGATTGATGCCTTGGCACAAAGCGCATGCGCAGCAGCAGCAGCAGCAGCAGCCGAGCGGAAATGGCCGCGAATTGTGGCAATAATTGCGATCGCTCGGTCGACTGGCCAGACAGAGCATATCCACTCACCGCTGAAGCAGCGACCCAAAAAAAAAACCAAAAGACCAACAAAAAACGAATTCAATTTTCAGTTTGAAAATTGGCTGATTTTTCACCTTCATTAATTCTGCTGCGAGTCGCTTTCAGTGCTCAATGTTCCGGCAAACGAAACAGCCGCTTAAATCAACAATGTTTACCAGGCGAGAGAGCAGAAAGAGAGAGAGAGAGATGGGACGGGTGGATTAATTTTTGTTTGGGGGCGGCGACAATTGTCGCTGTCCAAATCATTTCAGCCGGGAGCGGGTGGGCGCCACGTCAAGTGTCAGTCAGTCACATTTTATGAAGAAAACGAATGTAAGAAATAAGACATAATAATACATTTTCATAAATGCAACATTTTAATTTTCATAACGAAAAGCGAGCGAAATTATGAAATTTCCGGTCGAGGCAATTCGTGGGCCGTCGTTGATAAGCTGACGGTTCAGGAAACCTGCGGTCCAACGAGCTCTGAGCTATGTCAACACACAAACCAAGCACAAGGCAGCTAGCCAACAGCTGGCACAGGTAAAAAGCCTAGCAATGGATGGCCTATGGATACCCTGTAAAACTAAAGAGTGCTTGAATTGATGGTGAAATGCAGAGGCTTCAAAATAGAGGCTGTTGAAGGATTTGACAAAAATTAGTGGCAGCTAAGACACAGAAGTCTTTAGGCAGAGGCTTATCCAATTCATAAATTGTTGTTATAGACATAGTACAAAATAGTAGAAAAGAGTTAGAGTTACTAATAGGTAACAGTTATGCAAAAACTGTCAACAAAACTACTTTTTATTTTAATGTGGGCTTTGCAAAAGTAAAAACTTGAATTCATTTGTATATGTTTTCAGACGCAAATCACAGTTTAAGCTATGACCAAGTTTCGCTCTGTAATGGCTTAGTCACAGTTTAGTTCTAGTCATCTGTGACTAAAGACAAAAAATAAATTTAAATACTTATATTGAAGTATCTATTTTCAAAGTGAACATCTTATTTATTCATCTCAATTTTACTTTTACTATAGTTCACCACATTTAGGTAAACAATTAACCTCTTCTAGTTACAGGGCATCATCAAGTCGAGGGCTTTCACCTGCAGCCTGGTTGTTTATTGTGCCTTGCATTTGGTAATGCAATTCCGGTGAAAAGTCAACCAACAAATATTGCCAACTGCAAATGCGCATAAAAATGAGCAGCGACTTTTCTTACCCCTTTCGCTCACTCGCTCTCTCTCTCTCTTTCTCGCTCCCTCTTTTTATGGGCACTTGGCTTTAAGCACCGCATTGACATGTCTGACACATGTTTTGGTCGCGGTTTTTTGGCTTTGGCCAACTTCATTTGAATATGCTTTTGGCACTTGGCTCTTAAATAAAATCTATATATACACATACATACATATATTTAGCAGCGTTCATGCTTCGATGTTTATATAGCTGTACATCTAATATCGTTTGGTTTTACCTGGAATGAGCAGAGAGCAGAAAAGAAAGAAAACATTAGTTAAATGGCTAAAACTATAAAAGTAAAATCGCAAAATGCCGCCAATTGCAGCCTTTTGGCCCCCGAGCGAGCCGCTGCCAATTGGATGACACCCACGACAAATAATCTTCAGTTAATTAATTGAGTTCAAAAAGTTGAGAAAATAATCAAAATCAATTGAAAAAAAGCTTTTCTTTGCTGCTGCTGTTGTTGTTGCTGTTGTTGTTGTTGTTATAATTTTTATATTTTTGGGGTCAAGCGGCCAATGTTGCATTGGCTTTGCTGACGATGTCAAAAAATCATTTGCAAATATTGCGAAAAGTTTATAATGGTTGTTTACTTTATTGCTGTTGTTGTTGTTGTTATTGGCAATTGAGCAATTTAGCGCTATTCATTCATAAAAAAGAAAAAACAAAAACAAAACAAAATTTTGTTGGGCAGCTCACGCGGCGCCCGAAATATTTGTAAACGTGCTCAAAATGCTCAATCAAAAACACATTACATGAATATCAATTTTTCATTTAAGAAAAATATATACAATATATGTATATGGAATAAATAAATAAAAGAAATAAACACTATTATGTTTAGACAACAAAATTCTTGCGCAATGCTCCCCATTTGTTGATTGTTGGTTAAATTGTCAATCGAGCCAGCGATTGCGTAACATATTAATATTTTAATTACCTTCCACATTTGTGTGAACTTGAACCCGAGTTCAGTTCTGGCGTCATCGCCCGAAACTCTTGATAGCAAGCCGCCCCGAACATAAATTGTGTAAACGCAGCTCATAAATAAGTCACTAAATGAAATATTCGGCACATTTTATACACCGACAAAGACAGCTCACAAAAAGTTCTGCTGGCAACAGCTCGAACAGCTACTTAAAGCAGTTGCGAATTACAAAGAAAAACAGCTTAATTCAGCTTATAGCCATTTGATATATCACACTCTATTTGGCAAAATGCTGGCTGATAGAAAATACTATTTTGATTTCCTATAGTATATTTAAGCTGTCTTTTGTATGTGAGTCATCAATAATTGTTAAGGCCCGTGATTCAACAGCTCTTCAGTGTTATGCAAATGTCAAAGTTACTTTTCACTTCATTGGAATATCAACAAATGAATTATAATAATATCCACGGCGTTTGCTTAATGTGCCACTTGTTATAGACCGAAAATGCCTCTCGCATATTAAGAACCTTGAAGGTTTCAAGAGGTTACAGATAAATTCAAGAGCTATTCGTACACACAAAAAAAAAGGAGGGAAAAATACTTTTACAAGTTCGTTGGCTTCGGCACATTCGAGTGATTTTTATGTCTTTCCCTACAGTACATTGTGAAACGTTTATAGTGCACAAATGTAATATATATGTATATATAGCAGGTAATAGTATAGTAAAGCAGTTAGTCATACCAGCATCAATTGTACTCTGGGAAGGTGCTTTCAGATGCCAACACCTCCCCATTTGCAAAACCAGTTTCCAAAACTCATTAAAACGCTTGCATGCAAATGGATTCTATGTGTGTAAAACACAAAAAAAAAACCTCCACTTTGCATTCAACTATATCAAACAATAAAGTAGCTGATTGCAAATAGCAAACAACAATAAAAACAGTAGTTAAGCAATGAGCAAGTCGCTGATGATATCATGGCAAATTATTACATTTGGAGTAAGATTTCTCCAAAGTTTGCAATCGTTTTCGTAATGCTGGAAATTCTTGGCAGTCAGCGGAGCCAAACAAATTAATTTATGGTCTATATAGCATGTATAGCAAAAAGAATAAATGGATACACATATGAATATATATATATATAGGAGTATATGTATATATATTACACAAGTGGCCAAAAAAATTTATGAGAGGAAATGTGAGCAGCAAATTCCGACGTTCAATGTCAAAGCGGCGCGAGTTTGTTTACAGAATTGAATTTTTATAGCGATTCGCTGCTCGATTCTCAATTCCTTACACCGAAAGAAAAATAACATGTAGTGCTTTAATTAAGGTAGAATTGCAATGGAATTTAGAGCGATTTTTCCTTTTTATACCCTGAACCCATTGAAAATGGGAAATCAGGGTATAATGTTTTTTTTTTTTTGGGTTAGGTTAAAAATAAAAAATTTACATATTAAAAAAAAAAGACATACCGTCTTGAATTTATACTAAAATATCACCAATAAAAGTATTTTTCTATATCTATTCTATTCCTGGCCTAAAGCTCTAGAGCTTCGATTTTCTTTAGTAACTTCTTATTTTTTCAGCTTGCATTTCGAAATGGTTTAAACAGCAATTTCCTTTGTAGCTTCTCTTTTGTTCAGTGTATTTATTGAGCAAGTTGTTGCTGAGGGGCGTGTAAATTGCGGCCAAGCGCCGCGATTTTGTGGCCTTTAATTAAGTAAGAGGCACGCGCATTTAACGGTTAAATCTTAAGCAAACATAAATTGTGGGGTATTTATAAGATACAAGTCAAGATCGCGCGATTAGCTAGCAACAGCAGCAGCAGCAGCAGCAGCAACGGCAGCAGCAGGCGCAATTACCGCCAGCAATATACACAGCAGCAACAGTTGCAGCCGTCAACAGCGATCTGTTGGCTAAATTGAAATGTTGCCACAACAAGTTGTTGGCCAAGTAAATCAGCTTATGGGCAACCCGGCAGACTGGCCAAAAGAGAGCGACACTGATGCTACTTTGAGTTATTTATGTTGGCCAGTTCCATTAGGCCAGCCAGCTGTTGGCACTCATTAAATACAAATATGATAATGCGTCGATCACATTTATCACCAAAGAAACAAAAAACAGAGAGAGAGAGAGATAGAAAACAAAACAAAATATTAATAAAAACCAAAAACAATCTAATAAAATTAACAAACAGCTCAAGCTGTCTGAGAAATTGATTATGCAAATTTGTTTAACCTTTTGCATCAGATTACAGGATAAACTGCTTTTAAATTTCAGAGAGCGAAACATATATATCTACGTACTTCTATCTGCGCATTTTAGCTTCAATTTTGTATTCTCACATTTTCGCTTTACTACTAGCCTTTATAAGCAATAAATTGTCGTGAGACATGAGCCGATTACCGAACTTAATTGTAGTATCTAAATATATATGTATTCAGTAGCTTAACTAACAATCGCTTTTGATAGCAATCTGAGAGTCGCAAAGAGTTTATAATCTGTGCTAGGATTTTACAGCTTTAGGCCATCTAATCTTATGCGTTGTATGCGGTGAACGAGCAAGAGTTATACGACTTTCAATAACTCTATTTCCACAGCTGTTTAGCGATAACATTTGGTTCTTTGTATATTTAATAATATATGCCTTTTGAGATGTCATAACTATAAATATAATATCTTGTGGAATATCTGTATATTTGAAATATATATTGTACATGAAATCTATGATCTGAAGATAATCAAGTAATTTTTCACGAATAACAACAATATTAATGCATAAATAATACAAATAATTAATTTTATAATTATTATTTATGCATCAACATTGCTTCTATTTATAATAATTAATTAATATGAAGTCAAATGTATATATTTTTCAACCTCATTAAATGAAGCTTGACAAATTCTAAGCTCATATTATACGTATGCTATTCTTCCCTTGTCAATTCAAATTGCTTAGATTAGGCTGTATTTACTGAACAAAAAAATGATTGCGATTTTAGCTTAGTCCAAGTTTTATTTGATTTGACTGTAGCTAAAAACTTTTGCAATTGCAAGCAATTTTGCAGCAACTGTTTTATGCCAAACTATTAAAGTTTTGCAATTTTTGTTCTGTTCTTTGGGTTTTTTGTGCAACATTCCAATATCTGTTAGTCATTGCACGTAAGACACACACATGTGTGTGCATATTTATTTAGCGCACTGTTAATGCTGCTGCCAAAACGCTTTTGCATGCACCAGTTTCAACCTGAGCTGCTCTCGTTCATGCCCCCCGCCACTGCTGCGCTCCGCCCCACCCGCTCAAACTCCCACTAATGTGCTGGCTGCATCTGTATGTGCTGCTTCATGGCTTTTGAGCTATTTAACGTGCGAGTTCTGCTAACAGCAGCAGCAACAACAACAACAGCAATCAAATGATCTGATTTTAAGCTTTTATGCACATTTTATGGGTTGCATTTTTTGTTTGTTTATTTTGAGTAGAGACACGCCGCTGTTATTTTATAAGAATTTCGTATTTGTATCTCTTCCTGCATCTATCCCACATATGATTTTTGATTGTCTAATTCCCACACATCGATTATAAACGTTTCGCAATCAATTGAATTAAGTTGTTGATTGAGGCGTTGAAAATGCATTTTCATTGCTTGTTTGCTTCAAGTGGTTTTTCCCGTTGCACCATCGCGCTGAAATGCGCGGGGCAGCAGAAGCAGCCTCAATCAAAGTGATGCCACGCAGCGGAAATGTTCAAGTCAGCAGTAGAAGCGTTTGTCACAACAAATGCTCATTGTGGGGCAACAGCACGTAGCTCCAGAGAGAAAGAGCTCAGACACTTCCGCAATAACCAAGCACCCGAATAACAAGTCGAAAAAAAGATTTTCGCATGAATTGAGCTCAACAAAAATCTGGTCAGAAAGCTGGCCTATGCCCTTGTCCAAGCTGCTGGCTTTTTTTTTTCTTTTTTTATCAGCAACTAAGCATCTCTTGTAAGCTTATACCTTAGGGTTTTTCTGGTGAATCCGAAGAAGAGATCATTTCTGCATAAAAACTGGACATAAACGTGTTAAATAATCATTTTATGATTAATTTATATTCCATTTCAGCTTAATTCATTCATTTTATCGTAAATTTTCCTTTTTACCACCTTTAATCCTTTCCACACATTAAATTTGCAGCTTCCAACACCTCGTAAACAGCTTACAGGATAACTTATAGTCGCGCAATTCGACTTATTTATGTAAGTTTTTCTTTTTTTTTTTTTTTTTTTTTTTTTGTATCCAGACTTTTGCCGATAAAGTCGCATTTGCTTAAGTTAGAAATAAATTCTTGTTGGCCACAAAAAATGTGTAAAAAAAAAACGTCTTCAGCAGTGAGAACCAGTTTCAAAAACTTGTTTTGGCCAAAAAAACAGAGGCCAGAAGAGAAAAAAGTCAAGTTGGGGCTATTAAAGCGCCGCCAACTTGCAGCTGTCTGCCAGCCATATGAAGCCATAAAGAAATTGGCCAAAAAAAAAAAGTAAAACACCAACAAAAAGAGATACGAAAACTGCAAAATATATATAAAAACATTTACGGCGCACATTTCTTTAATGAATTTTTATGCAGCACACAAATCAACTGCGCTTTCCAAATTAGTTGCGAGTTCATGTTAAATTAATTTGGTAAGGGAAAAAAAACTAGATTGCAGCAGTTGCTGCCACAACTTGTGGCACAGGGCATGCTGAGAGAACAGCATTAACAGCAGCAGCAGCAGTTGCAAACAACGTGATGCTGACTCTTGAACTGCCTGCAAGTACCGCAAGCTGCAGATCAGCCCAGCCAGATAAAGCCAAGGAGCAGCAGCAACAGCAACAACAGCAGCAGCAACAGTTGCCGCAGCAACAGCAACAGTTTCCGCCAACTCCTTCAGAACAATGCAGCTCGCCTGTTGCAGCAGGCAAAAGATCAATGACATCATGATGAGGCTTTGGGTGGATGCTGCCCTCTCTCAGCACGCCCCTGCCAGCAACATTATTGCTATACACTGTCTGCCAAGCGATTAAGGGTATATTGGTATATAGAAAACTTAACGTGGATTATCTATTAAGCAACGAATTTGTGACAGTAGAGCTACACTTCTGCTTCTGCTAGTTTCAGTAACTGTGTAGCTCAGGTTTCCGGTTGATAGATTTCTAAAGAAATAGTTTGAATATATATGTGGACTTTATATATTATATGTATGTTTATTTACTTAATCAATCTCAATACAGCTTGAGAGCTATCAGCCTATCATAGGCAGAAAGTTTCGACCAACTAGTATTCTAATTGTCTTCCCTTCAAAGTTGAGCTAAAATTTTAAACTTTTATAGCCCGCATCATGCAGCCGCGCAGTTTGAAAGCCACTGCAGTTTTAGAGTTACTGGATTAAACCTCAATAAATTATCTTTAACAACTGCCTCAGGCTATTTCAGCACTGTGCAAGTGCACTTTGCAGTCGTTAAGACTCGTTTGCAGCTATGTTCTTAGTAGTTGGATGCTGTCATTGCGCTGCACGATAGAAAACGTACAACCTCTGGGTTTGGGTCTGCAGCTTCGTTTGGCCTCTGTCTGAGTGTGTGTTTGTGTGTGTGTGTGAGTTTTGTCGTGAGTGCCAGCTATAGCCAGTGCCTGAGCTGACAAACTGACTAACAGACTGACTGACAGACTGACGAACTGCGCGCTTCTAACGCAGAACAAACTGCAGTGTTTGTTGTCTAACTTGCTGTCCATATGTCTGTCCGTCTATCTCTCTGTCCATTTGTCCATTTGCCAGTTTTGTCTGCAAAGTCGTGACACTGAACAAATGTCAGCACTTGCGGGCGTGCGGCTTTGACTTTGAGTACGAGGCCAAGTCGAGGCGGTCTGGCTGCCTGGCTCGCTGGCTGGCGGGCAACAACCAATCAATTAACTTGGCCAACATTAACTTGGCAACAACTGGCACCCAGCACACAGCCGCGAAATTTGATATGGCTGTGAGTGCGGCTAATGTGATTTATGCCCACCATTGGCCAGCCATCCTCAAAGGCAGCCGACAGCAGCCCAAGGCTCAGCAGCCAAACAAAACTCATCCCCCAATTGTGCTGTGTCAACTAACGGTTAACTACCTTATGTTTAGCTACCTTAAAGAATGTCGTGGTAGAAATATCCCACGCAAATCAAACGAGTAAACGTGAATGTGGACCACGGCGCAGCCTCTCACACAAATCAAATCCAAATTGAAATTCAATTAGTCACTTTTTATTTATTTTTGCTTTTGATAAACATGATTTTTAGTCTTTATTGCCACAACCTTCTGGTTTATAGGCCTAGGCAGCTGTGCTCGTCCGTTCACCGAGCGAGACATTTGCATTAAGGCTGACCCCACGACTTGACAGCCACTAAGTGAATAGTTAAGAGTCTGTGGCACGCCCACAACACCCATACCCATAGCCATACCAATCTCTGCACATGGTCAACGTCAACCAGTTGGATCGTTGATCGTTGATGGGCAAGTGCTGCGACGCTATATTTAGAGCACAAGCTACAGATACACGAATATACATACGTATATATAAATATATTTGTACATATTTGTATGTATGTATGTCTGCATTCATTTGAAGATACATATCGTAGTACTTTGGCCATGGCCAGCACAAGAGTCCAAAGCAAATGAATGTCAACGCTCCGGAATCAAAGAAACTATACAAAAAACAGAAGTAAATAAAAAGTGTCGCTGGGGAAACATCATTCGTGATTTTTTATTATTTTTATTTTTATTGGTTTTGGTAGTTTTTTTTCTCCTTTTTTGAGCGGCACACGAACGATCAATCAGCGTGCACACATGATCATTATGGCCGATGCGGTTAGCCGAGTCTTTAGGCCACTTTCCCAAAGAGTTCGAGCGCGAAATAAGTTTTCGCTGGTCTTTTGTGTGGGCCGCATTGTGCGGGAAGCGAGCTTGGGCCACAGGAATGTCGGCGAATTTGTAATTGCGGCTAAGTGCAGAGTATTGGGAAACTTACAAGAGCCATTTGCGGATGCGGGCTCATTAAAAATAGCACAGAAATACAAAAGACGTCAAGTCTTTAAACTTTAACGTATAGAGATATGGGCGGTTCTCAATAGGAAGATCGCATCTAAAGAAACAAAAAACTTCTCAAATGCCAAATTTAGTGTCAGTGAATTATTATAAATTTAAAGCAATAATATCAATATTTAATGATTTTTGTATAATAGGCAATTGTTATTATGTTGCTTCGCTCCACTCTATTATATTATATATCTACTTCAATAAAACCTTTTTTCCATATCTAGGCACAATTGCAATATACCCCTTTTCTCAAGTTTATTTTTAATGCCGCACAGTTCATAAAAAAGAGTGAGCATCAAGTCTTTGACCTCACAAAAAATTCTTGATGAAAATTGTTTTTCGATTGAGCCTAAATATAGATCAACCGCTATTAAGCTGCCATATGCCAAGTGAGAGATTTATGCTATTGTTGGCTGTTGCTCTTGCTCATGGAACTTGTTCAATCGCACTTTACCGTGCGACAAAACTCTAGAACATATGAACGAATGAACGGTAAATGGCAAGATCTCTCTCTCTCTCTCTCTCTCGCTCTCTCTTTTTCTTAGCCATGACGGATCTGTGATCAGTGATTGCTAGCACACATTAAATGCTACACAAATTTCATTGGAGAACTCGAGCGTACAACTTCATAGGGGAGGGACGTCTGATCGGCCGTGTCGAACTTTGACGATCGCCGTCGTCGACAAGCGACGCGCGCGCACGACAAGCTACGCCAAGATACTTACGTATCCATAAGATATGCGGTCCAACAAGCGCATAGATACACGTGTATCTGTAGCGACAAGTACAAAGGGAGAGCGAGGGTAGCTCAAGAATCAAGTGGGCAATAGCATTGATAAATAATTGGAAATTTATTCATAACTTGCTTTCATATATATAAATTAGAAACAATTATATATATTATTGATAAGTTTGATTATTATATTAATAAGTATATATATACGATAAGAGTTGATATACTTCGTTATTCTTTATTCTTGCCGCTTTTCTATCGGAAAGCTGTTTTAAAGAATCTCATGATTCACATTCGTGTTCTCTAATTTTTCTCTAATGTACTCCACATACTTGTCTAACTACCCTCGCTGCTTGCGCCTTTCGATTTGCTTTCTTTTTATGCTTTCATGTTCTAGACGGCATTTTTCCTGCACGCCTATAATGAGTGTGTGTGTGTGTGTTGCTGTGGCTAATTAGCTTGTAAGCTGAATGTGAACACATTTTGTCGAAAATGAAATGTTCATTTTAACACTTTTGTTCTTCTCTTTTTGGGAGGGGCTGCAGATGGAGGCGGCAGTGGGGGCAGCTCTAGAGATCAGCGGATCGACACGCTTATAAGTATATGCGCCTTAATTGTGTGTGTCTTGGGTGAAAGTTGTTCGATTTCTAGACACTTATTTGCTTCTCTCTCTCTCCCCCCTCTCTCTTTCTCTTTCAGAATATGCGCAATAGAATCTTGAGTGGAAGCGAATGGCCGTTTGGCCGGGCTGGCTGTCTGTTTGCCGAAATGGCTAACTGGCTGACTGACTGGCAGTTGGCATCTCCAGTTTCGGGTATTTTTGGCCAGGCGTATATAATTTGCGTCCACTTGTCTTAGCTGCATCATTAGCTAATTGATCGTCGTATCGAAAGGGATCGAAAATCTTAAAGCCACGCGAAGACTGTAAGGCAATAGGTTGCGCATAAATTAAACAATATTTCATAAATAACATTTGATTATGGCCTGTCCAAAGACAAGTGGGCAAAAAGCAACAACAACAGCAACAACAACAATAAAACAAATGGTCATTTCGAAAACTCATCGAACGGTTCATTCACCTGTGCCGTGCTTTAAGCATATGCAAAGGCAATCGCTGCGAGGGCCTTTCCGTTATCATGTTTCTAACGGTACCCGGCCTGCTTGTTGTGTGGAAAAATGTGGCATAAATTAGAGTCACAGCCATAAACACAATAAGGCAAAACACCCCCTACCAGAAACCAAAACTCTGTTCTATCTGCCCAATTTTCAAAATCAATTTGATATCATCCGCCACCTCGAAACCCGATAATAGCCAATTCGATTTATGTTGATAAGCTAAAGCTTATAACAAGAGAACAAGATTTCCTCAGTCGTTGAGTGCCATGAAAATGCAGGCTAATAGGTTTACAAGATGTCGTAAAATGATGAAAATATGTATGTGGAGGATGATCTTAAGAAAACTATGCAGCTTGATAGATACCCTATAATTAAACAAGTATTCTTTAGAATAAGTTTTGGATTATATAGAAGGAATAATCTATACTTGATTTGTATAAATGCGATCGATTGCAAATACCTCCGACTTCTTTGTTCCAACTATCAAATCATATATGTATAACAAAATTAGTTTGCAATAAGCTAAAATATGTCAAATATGGGAGTACTGAAAGATTTCTTTATCTACATATTTTTGAATATATCTCAGCTGAATTTCCTCATTTAACTGTTATATATTCCTATTAGACCAATGCCAATTAGACTCCTGTCTACTTGCTAATAACCTAATGAAAAGACTTACATCTACTGAAAATGTCTTTCTTTTAATGGTACATTGTCATTTGTGGAAAACTGAACAGCGTTGACAATTCGATAAATCTTAGCAGCTTTCAATTGCACGAACACTTTTACAACAATTTGCTGGCCATAAAAACAACAATTTTATAGCTGCACTTGATGACTTGATGACTTGACAATTTGATGACTGACACACACGCATACTCACACACACACACACACACACACTCGTATACTTCCTGGACTAACTAATTTTTAATGCCTTTGACAACTTTGGGCGCTCCATTAACCACAGCGACCCGCATGTAAATTTTAATCACGCCAATAACATCAACAAAATGTCCAAAAACGTTTATTTAAGGCGCCAACATAAACGAAAATTAAGAAGAGAAGAAATCGTATTAAAATATTGAGAAATTTTGATTTTTCTTAAGCGTCTGATCATTTTAATTGAAAGAAAAGTTTTTTTTTTTTATTTTATAAAAGCCTGGCCAAAGTTTTATAGCCAAATATTTGGGGAATTTTAAATGTTGCGCTATAAAAGAAGAAGAAGAAACATAACTAAAGCCAATCAAAATATTGCGACAAGCGCTTTTTGGAATGCGTGAAAAGAGGCAACGCTTTTGCCTTGTAAGCACCTTAGTTTAAATGTTTATCTAAATATACATATGTATATACATTTATATTTATATATATTTATATGTGGTATAAATAAATAAAACGATTGCCAAAGTTTCTGTCGTAATTCCGGTAGCCAATGAGCTGGCCAGAGAAAGCGAGGGAGAGAGAGAGACTACGGCAAGGAGAGGGAAAATGCTTTGATACCTAATGATGATAAACAACAGATGCATTATGTGGCAGCTATGCAGGTGCACACTAACTAGATACCCTGTAAACGAAGAAGGATATAAAAAATGCTAATTTGAGAGAGATTGTCTATGATCAGGAAACTCGCAGAAGACATGTGTTTTCATCAACTGATTTATCATTAAGACATAACCTCTTCAGCATAAGTTGCAGCTGTTTTAAGGCACGACTGAAGCAGTAGAAAGGGTATATGTGAGTGCAAATATGAACTCAGCAAGCTGCAGGCAGAAAGATCACATTATAAATATTTATTAGGCATTCATTGTAGATCAGCTAAAACTTTCCTAAGGAAAACCCATTTTTGTTTCACATCAATAACAACTTTTGCCCAACCTACAGGGTATATTGTATATTTATATAGATATTGTGTTGAAGATGAGCAAACAGCAGAGACGCCTGGAAACACCTCCTGGGAGGCGGACTAAGCCACACCGAGCGTAAGAGGCAATTTTCATTAAATTGCCATAAATTAACAGCCAAAGCATTAGACGAGGTGAGCTGGCAACAACAACAATAACATCAACAATATTAATAATAATAACAACAACAACAACGATAACATGGCAACGCAATGGAAATGCAAATTTGTTGCTGTAAACCAGCTGCTGGCGAGATTTGCGTAATTTGTAATGCTGCTTAGCTCAGCTTGCAGCTGACGCATTGACTGAATGACTGACTGACTGAGTGGCTGATTGATTGATCGATCGATTGCCAGCCACAAGCCCAAGTAACATTTAATTATATGCACTTGCATCTCTCTTGCATCTCGCTCTCCTCTCTCTCTCTCTCTCTCTCTCTCTCTCTCTCTACCTCCCTCTCGCTGCCTGTCTGTCTGCGCCATAATTGACTGTTTATTGGCTATGTCGTCGTCGGCTTTAGCTTTTTGATCATTTATCGGGGTCCGCAGTCAGGTTAATATATTTCCCATTTAGTCATATGCCATAGGCAGGGCTATTGGGGTGAAGCTGCTGCAGCAACAGCAGCAGCAGCTCTAGCAGCTGCAGTTGAAGGTGTAGATCGTACCGTTTGATCGCGCCCCAAAGGTGTTGCCGTGACAAATTGTGCAGTGCGGAAGCAATTTTCAAATCAACTTTAAAGAAACCGAAATAAATAAGCATTTTAACTACCACAAGAAAAACATATATATTTTCGTTTCTTCTTTATATATTTCGATTTTTTTGATGTCGGATAATTGCGGCTTTGACTTTGATTTCCGCATGGGCACCAACTGATGGCGCTCAAAGTGCTGACATGCAAATTTTAGGGAGTGCCTCGAACAGCGAAGAAGAAGAAGGAGGGGGGCACGAAATAGAGATTATAACTTGAGCGAAATTCATTTGCAGTTGAAGAATCAACGAATACAAATTAATTGAAATGATAATAAGGCTTTTATTATTTCAATTTTTGTTTTTCAATGAATACGATTTAGATGAATATAATAGATAATATTTTTTCTTTTCTTGTTAATTTTTATATTTTTTTATATATATTTAACTATTTCTTTATATATATTTTATTTTTTGTATTAATTATTAATATTTTTTATCAATATTTCGACTGTTTTGTAAACTAATTTCATTTTTTAACGAATTTTAAGATTACCCTAACAAATCAACTTTCTACACCTGCAATTTACAACTGATTTGGACACAAAATTCTAGTTAAAATATTCTATATCATTCAACTTGTTCAAATATTCAATAATATTTAGAAATTAATTCATGTTAGATCAAAAATGCTAAAAAGAAAGCCAAATTTCTAGGTCAGAAACCAAATACATATTGGTTTTTCACTTTAAACGAAAAAAAAATAGGTATTCTATTCAATGTGGTTCGACAAGTGAGCCTGAGGCTTCTCTCTTGCGGTTGCGCTCAAAGTTCAAATGTCAGCTACACGCACGTGAGTAAGGGAGAGAGAGAGAGACAGCATGCGGGATAAAGAATGAGAGAGCAAGAGCATGAGTCAAATAATGAAATGAAACATCTGTGCGTCTGTTTATGACTGTTGCAGCTCGCCTGTGATTTCTATTTCAATTAGGCGCTGCTGCTGCTGCTGCTGCGGCTGCTGCATGTGGAACGTCAGTCAGCCAGTCAGTCAATGCAACAATTCGTCAGAGAGAACCATAATGATCTAACAATAATGCTCTTAATTTTCTCCTCTGATTATTTATTATGCATTCGCTGCACATGAGTTTTATCTACATCGACATCAACATCTGCATCTGCATGCGGGTGCTGCAACACAATACAAGTTTCAAATGTTCAATCCCAAAAGCTGCGCTGCATTTTAGAATTTATGGCCAGCCCTTCGAATTTATGTTTTGGTTAAGAAACATAGCATAGTCAAATTTTATGTAGAATTTTACATTTCATGTTGTTTTCATGTCTGTATGCTCCATATGCATGCATTTAGAAATACATTAACACATGCATATACGGCCAGCACTCACCCACGCAGCGATTCTGTTGACATGGCTACAACTACAAACTGATTTCTATACCCTGCATTTATAGTGAACAAATATTTGGGCTTATAGTGACGTATGAGTTTATAATAGGCAACAGATAATGTTCCTCAACTGATTGTTAAGCCTTTTTGATGTATGCTTAACATCAGTTCAGATAGCGCTAGATTTTTAGACTGATTTATAAATGTTATTACAGGATGTCTAGCAGTCGAGCAGTGCTCATTAACTCCCAATCTCAGTTGCATACAATGCGTGGTTACATCTTTTATCTTTAGCGTATTTTTCTTGTTGAACATTCACTTTTTTTGTTTCTTTCTTTTCATTTTTTTTTTTTTTTTTGGCACTTTCTTTCTAGCTGAAAGTTCGTTTGCTTTTTTTTTCTTCATTTGCTTTGTATGTGTGTGGGTGAGGAAATGTCGTGGAGTTGGGGGTGCTGTACATGCGTTAGCCACAAGCAGCAAGCCGTTAGCCGTTAGTTGCTTTTCAAAATGTAAATACATTGGCAGACACCTGTTTATGGCTTTTATACATTAAATTCAAGCTCTGTCTGTTTGTCTGTCTGTGGCAACGTAGGTGGCTTGCTTGTTGCCTCAAATTGTTGCACTTGCCATTGTCTGTGGCATATCTGGCATGTAGTTAGTTTGTAGCTTGTCTCGAGCCAAGCCAAGCCAAAAAATACAATGCCTTGATCAAAATCTGTAAATTTGCCCATTTACCCATTTGCTACGTTGCATAGAAAGTTGAATTTGAATTCAATAAAATCAATAGATGAAGCACAGTGGAACCAAAACTAACAAAGAAGAGTAATAAATTTGTTTAATTTTTTTAAAAAGATAATTGAATAATATGTACAATATTTTTGATACAAATATAATATATTTTTTAATCATTTAAAAAATATTTATATATATGAATGCCTTTAAAAATATCCATAATTTATTTAAGTCGACTTTGCTTATCAGCATTTTCTGCTATATTTTCTGCACCATTTTTCTATTGTAGACACGCTGACATTAGATCTGAACCAAGCCGAAAACAGCAAAGCGGCAAAGTTCATAAAAATATAAACTTCAGGCAAACATAAACAAAGGAACGGCGCATAAATACATGTAAACAAATCAATATACATACATACATACACATAGACGTATATACATTGCACAATTGTAATATTTGAAAACAAATAAGCAGAAAACTTCTGCTTTGGCACTGTGAGCAGGAGTCGCATTAACGAAAATGGGCTAATAGAACGGAAAATCATTTAAATCTCCCTCCTTTTTTTGGGTTTCATTGACTTTTTTTTTGCAAAAGGTGTAAACAAAACAAAAATAATCCGAGAAGAGATCAGGCGAAACGCAGCGTGAGTTGTGACTAGACAGAGTGTTAAAAACTACCTGTACGCTACGCAGAGACGTGGATGCTTAGATAGATATAAGGTGCACGATGGATGCTGCATGTAGCATGCTGCATGTGGTCATGGCGTGCCGAATCGCCAGGCATGAAATGTGTAAAAACGCCATGAAATGGGCTTTCGTCAAATTAGCGTGCCAGCGTTAACGACGAACGCATCTGCAGATGCTGTGCGAGTGTGTGTGTGTGTTGCACTGTGGGACATTTCGCACTTTGCGCTGGCAGTTCAATGTTGTTCTCGATTTGCTACCTGAGCGAGCCGAGAGACTGACTCTGTGACGGACTAACTGACAGAACTTGCCTTGATTTATTTGAAGCTGTGCGTTGTATTTCTTGCTATACCCTGTGTAGATAACTAAAAGGGGTATATATTTGTTTTTAAGGCGAGATTGTCGAGTGAAGAAGTATTTTGTGTTTTTTTTTTTTTTATAAACTTACTCTGTTATATTCAAATGATAAAAAAAATAGACATAAAGAGGTTGATTAAAAACAGAATCACACTTTTTAATATATAAATTTTATTTTATAGTATTTTCGAATAATGAATACAGTCAAACTTGCTTGAAATACCTCTGAGATTCGCAAACAAAACGACTAATTATGACCATAAATCATAAGAATCAAATACCAATTCATTGAATTGTATTGAATACAGGGCATCTGCTAGTCGTTCACAGTGATTGCAAACTTATTTTATGTATCTAAATTTGCATTTGCATGTGACCTGTGCAAGTGCTGGAAGCCTTGGTTCTTATCTAATGTAAAGAACTCCTCGTCGCTGACTTTGGCACTTGATCCACACACACACACACACACAGGCTATATACAACAAGACACGCTGGGAGACTGCCGTATAAACTGTTTAAACTGAGCGTCATAAATACTCCCGTCGTTTAGTTTTTACGATTGTCGGCTGTCTTTGTTTGCCATAGACTCGCACCACACACACACACACACACACACACATACATTGCCATGCTGAGATACAAGTTCCAAGTATCTTTGAACGTATCTAAATGCATATACAAGTAAATGCCACAGCACTGTGTAGAGAGTTGAGAGACCAAAGAGCTCAGAGCTCAGAGCTCACAGCTCAGACAAGAGCCTCCTGCTAAGATATGTTCGCGACTCCTGCGTACTGTACCCCAAGCCCGAGCGAATCCCAATATCATCCAAAAACAGGTCCCCGCCAGGGCCAAAGTTTGCGTGCCTTGCAGACATTTTTATGGTTTCTTCTGCTGCTGCTGTTGCTGTTGCTGCCGGATCTGCCCCAAAAAAAAAAAAAGACACCAACAACAAATTACGAAAGAGAGCATTTATGGGCGCTCAGGTAGAGTCTAAAAAAAATTTGTTAGCTCTGCAGACTCTTTGAGTGCTTTGAATATTTTGCAAACTATTTCAACCATTGAATTGTATAGCGTATAACAAACTGAAATGCCCAAACGGAAATTCCAGCTTAACATTTATGTGGTAACAGAGCATGCTAATGATTGAATCTAGAGCTATATGTATTTACTTTTTAGTATTCTAACTTTTTAAATTACTGTGCTAGGACTACAACTATAGACCATAGGAGTTATACAGACAGCACGTCTGCAATGTTAACTTTGAATTAGAAGTGCTCTTTATATAAATAATCTAAGGTAAATACATATGAATATGAATATACTTGGATATATACAGTAGATATTGGATTTCTATAAAACTATAGATTTTTCCTTTGTATACATATTTATATCCAGAACATGTCTACCTCACTTGGAATAATTCCATTCATGATTTTCACATCAAATTTGTTTGTCTATTCTAAAGGGAATACAAATTCCTGTTTACTACCTTTCTAGTCAAACAAACTAGCCAACTCTTCATCCCATGCATGAGTATATTTCTTCATATATACATATCCATTACACTTCTACACACAAATTTTCCACATATCCAGCACTGCCATTCATGGTCTCCTTATCGAATTCAGCTCGTCTTCATAGGCTTTGAGCTCTGCCGCGCTCTCCAGGAAAGGTTCAGTTCCAGCCCCAGCCCCAACTCCAATTTCAAATTTCCAGCTTCGACTTCCAACTCGATTCAATATTTGGTGCGTCTCAGGTATTATGGGACGGCGCTTATCTAACCTTATCTTACAACACTTTGCCGTCTCGTTGGGTTGTTCGGCTGTCGTTTCGGTTGTTTATGACCTGCGCCTTGGCATCGTGGCATCGTATTTCAAAAAATTGCTTCCAACAAGTGCATTTCTACCGTCCCTCTGTCCGTCTGCTCTTTTTCAGTTCAGTTCAGTTCCATGCGTGTGTTTTCTGTCTCTCTGTCGCTCTGACTCGCTCATTTGTTATACCCTGAACCCATTGAAAATGGGAAATCAGGGTATAATGGTTTTGTGAAAAGTATGTAACAGGCAGAAGGAATCATCGCAGACCCCATAAAGTATATATATTCTTGATCAGGACGATGAGCTGAGTCGATATAGCCCTGTCCGTCTGTCCGTCCGTCCGTCCGTCCGTCCGTCCGTCCGTCCGTCCGTCCGTCCGTCCGTCCGTATGAGTGCGTCGATCTCAGAAGTTAAAAGAGCTAGAGAGCTGAAATTTTGTATGCATACTCGTGTATACCATACGCAGTACGAGTTTATCATATTTTTTCGATAACTCATTCGATATCTTTTTTATCGAGGATAATCGATAAATTTATATTGTTTTTTCAGCCTAATTTGAACACTATTAGACCTAGAGACTTCAGATTTACTGTGTATATACATTTGACGGGCACACACATTTTGTAATTTACAGATTTTGGATACCACGCCCCCTTCGCCCCAAATTTGTAAAAAACGTATATCAAGTACTAGAGACTTGTGCTTTGGAATGTACACACATTTACACATAATGATTACGTTCTGAAAGTTTCATTAAGATTGTACGTCTACATATGAAATTATTCAACAAATAAATTCTCATAATATTGCCCACACTGCAGCGCAGCCCAAGCGCAGTCGCTGTTTACTGCGCAGTTAGCAGGGCGCGGGCCTATGCGTGGGGGTGGATGCATGTGTATGTATGTGTGCAGAATGATTGGAACATCAGCACGGAGGGTTCAGGGTATCTCCTAGTCGAGCAGTCTCGACTAGAGCTTTCTTACTTGTTTTTGTCTGCGTCTTTGTCTTTTGTGGTCTCTCCGGCTGGTAATTCAATAGCTGGGCAACCACTTCACAAAGACGCTGCCCCCAGCTGGGGCATCCATCCATCTATCCAGGATGTCAACCGCACAGCTTAACGCTTTCGAGTCTGCGGCACGCTCGGCACATCCGCTGCTGCTTCAACAAATTCTGTTGGCTCATTATAACGAGATTAAACTGTAATCACTGCGAGAGAAGTGTGCTGTACACTATCTCTCTCTCTCTCTCTCTCTCTCTCTCTGTCACTCTACCTCAATATTTCTTTCTTCTCAGATTTGTCTTTTCTCTGTTTCATTCACTTTTTGGGAACACGGAACCCAAGTGCTCGCTTCCTGTGTCCCCAAACCGACCCAAACGCTTCAGCGCTTCTCTTCAGTGAAAGGGACGCTACTTTTGTTGTTGTTATTATTGTCATTGCTGTTGTTTTTGTTTTGTGTTTTATTTATTTGTCTCTTGGCCTATTCTGTAGCCCTCTCTTTTCTTTATTTAAATGTCATTTAAGCGGCTTAACTTGCGTCGCTTTTTATGACAACATTTGCGAGCTTTATGCCCCAGCCAGGCCTCGTTTATGAGCGTGAAAATGAAAGTACTTTCCTCATCTGGCGGCTGCCTGACTCGCTCATTAGCTTGCCCGTTCTCCATCCCTTTCTCTATGTACCCACGTCTCTCTTTCTCGCGTTGAGTCTCTCATAAGAAATGATGACTGTGCAGCTCTTTGACGCCTGGCGAACGTTAATTTTGAGCTTTCCGAAATATGCCACAATTATTTCGTTTTTGACCTGGCAGCTGATGAGTAAGCCACCTTTTCAGATGATATGATATACAGATTATATATCTGCATACATATGCATACAGATGATTTTTATATATTTTCTATATAATCACTTAAAATAATCCTCTTACTGAGTAATTCAATTAAAATGTGAACATTTTGAAAAAAGTATGTTAAGTAACTCTGTTATTAACAGACGAACAAGTTAACGTTCGGTTAACATTTGCAAATCTCTGATCAACTTAAATGGTTTAACGGTTGAAGAGCAATCAATTAACATAGGCAATAAAATTAACATAAATGTTGACCATAATGTGAAAGTAAATTTCTCCATTACATTACCATAATATACGATTTACGTGAACTGAATATATTCTGGTCATAAGATGAATCTTATTCGCATCAAGTTTTTAACAGAATCTCCGATGAGATTAATGTAAGTCGAAAGTAAATAATTGCTCTTTCTTTCACCAACGTGCCTCAACATTAACATTTTATTTTCAATTATCATCGAATTTGCTACGTCTAAATTTAATGGAAACTCACCTGAATTTAACTGCACGCCTGGCAATACCACCGACGACTCCGCTTTGAATCCCATCATGTTATCCACATTATCCGAATTGGCTGCTTCCTCTTCTCCGGCTCCGCCACCGCCTCCTGATGCCTTCTCTAGCTTCTCGGCGCCCATGTCCAGTGTGGTGACTGCATCCAGTTCCATGTCGATCAGCGTGTTGCCTTTGAACAGGCCCGCGCTTCGGTATTCCTTGGCAAAGGGCGTGGCACCCAGCGCCGCCCCCAGCAGCATGAACAGAAGGCAAAGCAGGCGACACACGCGGCACATTTCACATTCAGCGGCTTTTCTGTGCCACATTGCGAGAGACAATTACAGTGGACACTCGGCTAGACATAAATTGCTAGTTGAATTATATAGCGAGTGGCCTCAATTAACGGCGCAAAGCGCACAAGCGCTGATAAAAAATAACACACAAACTTAAACCTTTTCACATCAAATTAGTTCAAGTCTCGTTCGGGACTTGACCGCAGCTAAAATTCAATTATCTGTCGGCTTTTTCGCCTTTTTCTTTTTTTTTTCTTCTTTTTTTTTGCCAGTTATAAAAAAATTATGTCACCAATTAGCGAGCGACTTGAGTTACGGTTGTTGTTGCTGTTTTTTTGCTTTTTGACACTGCAAAGATACAAAAGAAAAAAAAGGGAAAGCGTCTGTTTAGATAGAGCGTTGGGAATGGATATGTTTTAGAGACTAGTTTCTTTTTGAAGACTTTGACAGAACTGCCAGGTAAGATCTAAATAAGTGACCTAGTTGTTTATCTAGATAGTTAATCATTAAAAAATTGCAACAAAAATCACTTATTTAAAAAGAAATCTGAATGTATTTTAAAGCTATATTAAAAATATACATCAATTTGAGAGAAATATAGTTTTAGGATAAAGCTAATTGGAAAAGGTTATTCTAATTTCCAAAAATTTCTATTTTCGACTGAGCACTGTATCATATTCCAAAAGTTGTTTGGAAATGGTAATTGAATCCTTCCAGTGCTGGAAGCTGTACCGTTTCTATGCTTTTAGCACTTAATATTGTTGTATAATATAAATATACTCTATAAATGAATACAAATAATATTAAGTATTTACTCAAATACGTATAGAAGGACGCGTTGCATTTATTTAAGCTTTACTGTACTATATATGTACATGAATATGCTGTGGGAAAATATACATATTCATATATGTATGTATGTATGTATCTATCGATACACAGCCATCCTTACATATGCATATATATTTAGATAGATACATACATATATACCTACAACCATATATACATTGGTTGCTTTCATATAAAAGGATTATTCAAATTCGCATAACAAAAATTGAGCACTGGAAGTAAATGGGTTAACGGAAATTCTTGCACATACATATTTCCAACAACTGCTGTCGGCTTGTGCGTTGGCGCGACAGCAAATCAATTAAAAATGCAACAACATGTCAACTGGCGAGTGTGAGTGTGTGTATGTGTGTGCGTAGTTGCGTGTGTGTATTTGCGTGCGCGTTAATTTCCATTACAAATTCCCATAGACTGTTGGGCATGCGCGGAAATAAACGCACAAATTTCCACAATGAGAGGCGCGCAAATGCAGAGCCCACAATAAGCAATAAACGCATAAACGGTAAACAAATTGCCGCTACCTGTGAGACAATCCACACAAACGCCTTAAAAGGGCGACATACGCACACAGAAATGCACGCTCGCATCGATAGACATACATATGTATATGTATGTATGTAAAATGAACACTTAAACAAACTGTGAATGATGCGTACGCATATGAATATGTACATGCATATGTATGCAGCCATGTGTAAAGCGCCGTTAGCGCCGCTCATAAATGTCAATGCAAAATGTTGTTGCTGCTGCTGCCGGCACATATGGTGCATTCTCTCTCACTCTATCACAATGACTATGAAACGCGTTTCATTTTTTTTTGGGGAAGATGCGTCTGGAAGCGAATTTAGGCGAAAGGAAAACAAAAGCCTGCAATATGCATGCATGTGTGTTTGTGTATGCTGAATTCCCATATGAAACGAGTTTTGTCCAAATATTTTTGCATTACAACAACGAAAATCCATTAACAATGCAAATATACACACACATACACACCCACACGCACGCACGAAAGCTAAACAGCGTTTTTAATATCCGGCGGGAAGAACAACAATAAACGTTCGTTTAATTGTTTATATTTACTGCGTACCTTCTATGCAACAATTAATAATTGTTGATCAATTTGTTGGACACGCACACACACGGAACACCTACAAAATATTGCGCGTAGTTTTTTTCTTATTCAATTTGGCGATATTCGCGTGAATCAACAGTAACGGTAAAATCGAAAACCACTGACGCGCAATCTCGCTTCACCGACCGCACGCTACGACAACGATCTTTACAATAACACGCCGAATGTTGCTCAACAAACTGGCCAAAGCGCAGAGCGCGCGCCTTAGCAACATGTATACTCAGCCTATCTCAGCTGACAATCGATTATAATGCTGGGCTGCTATTCGTAAATATCGATAGGTGTGGTGAATTTGGAGTTCATTGTCAATGAATTTGTAGACGTTAACTTTTGAACGATCTGTTTTCGCTTAACCCAAATGAAGTAATTTTTGCAGTAAAATAGAATTATAGATATATTATAAAAACGAAAATTAGTTAAGAATACAGAATTAAAAATATATTGTAAAACGATTATTAGATAATCGGGGCATCAACCAGCGTTCTCATCCAGCTGCCGACGATGTTGCATTTGCAGCTCAAAACGGCGATTCGAACGAACTCCGCGCACAATTTCGCTTCTCTTCTCTTGTCCGCTTCGACCCTTGAACATTTCCATGTGCCGCTTGCGACGCGCTTCCAATTTGTTCTGCATGGTATCATCCCTATCGCCGGGCTTCACCTTCGATATGCTCTGGCTGCTGCCTGGTCCAGTTAAAGCTGGAATAAACAGCTTGGAAGTCACCGAGGTGGACAAATTGAATGCCGGCTTCGGCACCGTCTTGTTACTCGACAAAGCGGGCCGAGCCGGTACCAACGCCTTGGGCTGTGTCACAGCCACTATCTTGCGCGGCGTCGGCAGCAGCTTCACCCGCTCCACCTCCTCCGGTTTCAATGGGGTCAACGTATAGCTGGGCACTTCGATCTTTTTGACCGCACGCGAACGCACTGGCGTCTGCTTCTTGGCTGATGAAACAGTTCTATCCGGTTGTTGTTGTTGTTGCAGCTTAACTGCAGAGCTTGTTAAGACCTTGGCACGCACGGCCTTGCGCTCCATGTGCTCCACCAGATTCTCCATCTTCTCGAATTGCTTTTGATGAATTGCCGCGAAATTTGGCAGTTTGGTACGCGCCTTCAATTTACTGGGCGTGACTGTGGACTTGATGGGAGGATATTGCTCTGAGAGGATATGAAGATATATTACATATAATGTATATGAATAGGAGATATATACTGCTGCACTTACTCATCTTGGGAATGCGACTTGGCACGGGATTTGCCTCCAAGGACTTGGAACGTTTGCGACGCGTCGTGACATCTAGCAAAGGTAGGGAAGGTATTGAATATATACGTGATTAATAAATTGCAATTATAGCTCTTACTACTGTTGTTCAGATTCTCCCAGCGCTTATCAATATCATTGACATTGGCCATTTCCACGGGACTGTAGAAGGTGACTCCCTTGGCCTTCGTCTCATTGGAACGTGGTATGGACTTCGAGCGTCTAAGTCGTGGGTTTTCCAAAAAGACTCCAGATGAACTGGCTTCACTGTCCGTGAATTCCGTCTGGACTTTGCGCTTGAAAGGTGTGGGAAAGCGATAGGCCTTTGGCTTCGTTGCTTCACTCTCAATGTCGGCAGCTTCCGGTTGCTTGAGATCCTTATCAATTTGCTGTTCTTCCATAATGCACACGACGGGCATCACTTCATCCGCATGCGCTTTGTCTTCGGCATCGAAGGTGACGTTCAATTCGTTTTCTGTGTCGCCATCATCGATCATAATGAGGGATGGCATCTCCTCTTCCTCTGGTTGATTCTCAGCTTCGAGCGGGCACAGGCCCAGCTCATCCATATCATCCTCTTTAAATAAAGCTATTTTCTGATCTAGCTCTTGGACAGGCTTAACATCATTTTCTACTACATCTGGGCACAGTTCCACTTTAATCTCCACGGGAGTAGGCTTAACAGGTTTATTCTCTCTTATATCCTCAATTAATTTCTCTTTTTTATTTTCATCATTAGCATTGGGCGATGATGGGACTGTGATTGCTTCTGTTACCTCCAGCTGCTTGGAATCTTCCTCTTCCGGTTCTTCTATTTTTGTTTCCACTTTCTTCTGTTCCCCCTGCTCTTTCATCTCATCGTTCTCCTTATTTTCGACCTGCTCCTTCCTATCCACGTCTTCTTGTTTCTGCTCTTTTTCGTCATCGCTTAGTTTTTGCTGTTCCTTTTCAACTCTTGACGATTTGGCTTTCTTGGCTTTGCGACCGCGCTTGCCCGAAGTGCGACCCACCTCGGCTATCGTCCATTTGTGTGTTTTCTCCTCTTCTAAATTCTCTTTGTCGACAATGGTAGTGTCCTTCTTCTCCTTGCTGGCAGAAGACAACAGATTCTTTTCAATGATGTCCGTATAGTCCAGAGTCGGGCGCACGCTCTTGCGGGCACTGCGACGCGGCGTTTCGCTGGCTTTGCGAATGGATGCACTGGGTGTTTTCGGCAATGACATGAGCTCATCATCGTCTTGTACAGTCTCTCTATTTAAAATACTCTCATTTTGTTTTTGAAGAACGGCGCGTCGCGTCTTTTTGGCCACAGGCGTCTGTGGGGCTGACTCCTGGTGCAGCAGGACGCCATCAATTTGAACTGCTTTATGTGTATAGTTTTGTTATATTTGTACCTCTGAGAAAATAATGCATCTCAATAAGTATTTACCTGCAGTTGTTTCCATTATTTTGTCTCAATAAATTCTTTTACACTATGTGCGCGTCTCTTTTTTCGTTGCTTTCAAAATTGTTGTATGCAAAGCCAATGTTAGTTAACACGCATTATGCGCGCGATATATGGTAAAAATATCGATACCTCGTGATGATCATCGATAATGCTAAGAACGCATGCGTCTATCGATACAATTTTCAAAAAGGCGTTGAATTTCAAAAATGTTATTTATTAAAAAGTTTTATGAAAAAATACTATTAAACTGCGTACTCATTTAAAATAATGACAGTTTTATGATGGCAACAACGACTAGCAAGTCAAGTTAAAATGAAAAACAATGGTATGAATATTAAATATATTATAGTTTAGCACTCATCGCTCTGTACTATCGGGGTGCTCTGACTACTGAGGGCCAGTTGATAGGCAACCTCAAAGGCCTGGCCAAGAGTCAGAATTATTTCGTTAGCGAGTTCCTGTAATGAAATACAATTAATTAAATATATTGATATAAATTGGAGTTGAAGGCAGCGTACCAAATTGTCAACCATAAAGACATGACAGTAATGCAGCTCCTGCTCTTTGGTTATATAGGCGAAGTAACGCATATCCTCCGCATCCTGGCACACGCAATTGATGTTCTCTATGTCGTGCGAGCAGATGGCAGTCTAAAATAGATTTATAATCAAATAAGCTTGCTTGTGAATCGTTTCGATAGCTCACCTTTAACTCGTGATCTATGAACTTAACGCCCATGCAGGAGACAGAGATATCCACCTGGAGGCGTGTCTGCAGATTAGCTGCCTTGAGATACTTGGTGGATGTATTGCAATTCTCCAGCAAGCTTATGTCGCTAACACTTGCAGCTGCCTTCAGCTTCTCATCGATCTTCAGCTTCTGGATGGACTTGCGCGTCGAAATGGTGCCCTGCAGCTGCCTGATGACTGTTGAGCCCAGATACTGCGAGGATTGAAGTCAATTAGCAGTTGAATATAAATTAAGATATAAATACATATATACATACATAAACTGAGTAATGTATTTCGCCATAGACCAGTGTATAGGGTGAATGGCACCAATGCGAGGCCGGAGTCGGCGTTTTGACCAGCAGCAAATCCTCGGGATTGCGTATGTGCAGCGATTGGCGAGCTTCTTCCATAGAGCCAGGTTGCAGGTGTGCACTATGCATCTCCTCATCATGCTGCTGATCCATTTCCTGCTCATGTTCCCGGGCCTCATCCGTCTCCAGCTCCATCTTCTGTTCCTGCTCTGGTTCCACAATGCACACCTCGTTGCCAATATTCTCGAAGATCGTATCAATCTCTTCCCACACACGCGAAGCGCTAAAATCCTCGCCAGTTGTGGAAAATCGCTGCTTGGACAGACTACGGCGTGGATTCAATGCATTCACGTTTCTCACCATGCTGGGCGAACGCAGGCCACGCCCATCCACCACATCTAGCGCCAAATTCAAAGTTGAGCCCTTAAAGAGGCCAGCAAAGGGCTCATCGCCCACAAATTCCTCTACCTGGTCGGAGCTGCAGGAGATCTGAGAGTCATCTAAACGCGGCGGCTGCATAAAACTAAAGATCGTGGTCTCTGCCTCAACCACAGTGGGTGGCGGGTAGTCGGGCGTGGGTGAGTGACGAGCTATATGCTTGATGTTATTGCTGTTGTTGTTGTTGTTGTTGTTGTCTACAGCCTGCCTGGGCAATATATTCTCATAGTCAAGATTTAGACGTGTACGCGGCATGGGCACCGGAGCTTGAAACGGAGCCTGCATCGGAGTTTGCACGGGAGTTTGCACCTTCATCTCCACATAGTCAGATCGAGTTTTCGCTTGAGGTGCACCAGCTGCAAAAGCAAAACAAACGTAGTTTAGTTATCGATTGGGATTGGGGCCTGCCGAAGAACTTACAGCCGTTGCTGTGGTTGCTCCGCTCCTCGCTGCTGGAGCTGGGCTTGAGCAGATTGATGAACTCATAGGAGCGTGAGGGTATGGAACCATTCGAGAAGGTCTGCGCTGAGCCGAGTAGAGCGCTCTGATACGGCTGCTTGTAGACTGGTTTATAACTCGTCCACATCTCCTCGCGTGGCTCCAAAGTGTGCATATCGCTCACCGACTTCTGTGGCCTAATGGGCTTCATGTCCAAGTAATTGGGCGGCCTTTTGATGTAACTATCCAACGAGCTTAAAGAGTGCGAAAGTCCATTTGGTGGAGGAACGTGCTTGCTACAGTCAAGTGGTTAAGTTTTGTTTTTGTTTGTTTTGAGAGGGTGGTAGTAGTGTTATGTAGAAGAGAGAGGGAGAGAAAGAGATAAAGAGAGAGAGAAGACCAGACCCGTTATATGAAGGCGCTGTGACAATTAAAACAACTACCAACCAATTGAGTACGCTGTGTGTGTGTGTACGTGCGTGCGTGCGTGAGTGTGCGTGCGGGTGACATGGGATGATGAGCATGAATTCTATTCTGGAGCCGATCGGAGTTCACATACATACAAGTTAATGCCTGCATTTCGTTAATTGATCTCATTAATTAAAACATGTGTATTTGATGTGGGCGCATATGAGAGAGAGAAGTTACTCGGATGCATGTGGGCGTGGCACATGTGGTTCAGTGATTCAGTGGTTAGTGCGTGCGTTGGCTTACTTCCTCTGCTTGGATGGATCGCTGAGCTTGGCCTGCTTCGGCCGTTGTACATTCTTCTCGTAGAGACGCTTCGGCAGCGACGAAGACGAATCGATATGGTTGACCAGCTGCGTTTGATTTCTGCGCAACATCTGTGACTCAGTCAATTCGGTAAATTCTGAAAGTAAACAATCCGTGTGGGTGTTAGAATGTCAATACAAAGAGAGCCCAGTCATGGGCACCACTCTAAATCATGGTAGAATTATATAAATTATTAGTTCTAAAACTATATATACATACATTTTTCTATATATACATACATATATATTTTCTATCGATGCGTTTTATTGTAAATAAATATTTTACTGCAGATCAAAGATATATATACATATATATAGAGTTACACATTCCGTAACTTCTATTCTAAATCACCTTTATAAATAAATATTACTGGGAAAAACATATTGAACTATTTATATTAGCTATATAATATATATGTATATACTCTATCAGAGTGTTTTATCTGTAATCATATACATATTGCACCTCATCAAGAATATATACTTATTTATATATTGGCGTATATTGCGTAGCTCAATTGAATCGCCGGATTACTTATAATAAATATTTTTAATTGTATTTATTTCAGTCAAGTTGCGAACCTTTGATGATGGCCGCAATCTCGTAGGTCACATGAGGTGGATAATCGGAGAGTAATTCGAGGGCGGTGCGTCCGTTGCCGTCGGTGGCATGGACATCGATGCCAGCTCTGAGTAGGGTTACCACCACCGACTTCTTGCCACACAGCGCTGCCTCGTGCAACGCGCTGCCCGCATTGGTTAGAATGTTGACATCGACGCCAGCTGCTAGCAGCGTTTCCACTACTTTCTTGTGGCCATTGCGGCTGGCCAGGTGGAGGCAAGTGTGCGTGAAGATGTGCTTGGTGGGCGTGGGCGAGTATTGGTGCGAGTAGCCAAGCATTTCGTCAACCTCATCCTCGTCATGACGGCGATAAGGTGCAATCAGATCGGGATCGACGCGCAGCAGAGTTTGCACCGCCTGCAGCCGACCGAACTGTGCAGCCAAGTCCAGAGCCGTCTGAAAGCTATTATTGCGTATGGTGGGATCGGCGCCATAGGACAGCAGAATGGCCACGACATTGGTGTGTCCATGCTGAGCACTCGAATGCAGCGGCGTCTCGTTATCAATTGTTTGGGCATTCGGATTGGCCGGTTTGCAGCTATGAAATAGGAGCATCTTCACAATGTCCTGATAGCCCGCCCAGGAGGCCAAGAAGAGCGGCGTCGTGCCACGTATATCGGGCACGTCCACCTCTGCATTGTGGGCTAGCAGCAGACGGACGATGGCGCTATGGCCATTGAGACAGGCGTGATGCAATGAGGTATATCCATTGACATCTTGGCAGTTGATATTGGGACTTCGACGAAAGCTAAAAAAGAGAGAGTGAGAGAGATAATGAGAGAGATGTTATAAATAGTATATAGTAACTCTAATACTAATGCAACAATTGCGCTCACCTGGACAGTGGACCGTGTCGTTTGGTCATCAGCTCCAATAATTTGCTAACGGTTTTTATATCCCCACTGCGCGCTGCTTCGAGTAAATGCTGATCCTTGCCCATTGGAACTATTTCATTTATCAGACAAGAATAACAAATTTGTGATTAAACTAAAATACAATGAGATCATAGCTATACCCCACCCCCGCCCACACCCTTTCTGAGTAAACAGGTCTCTCTTTCCCACCCGTTGTCTCATCAGGTGGCAGTCAGCTGTTTCAGCCCACTGTAAACTCTGCAGCACGTTCCAATTATTCACACATTCCAATGAGCACACACACGCATAAACAAACACACCAGTGCATAAGGTATGTTTGTTTTTATAAACGTGTTGGATTTAGGGCCTAGTCTTCCAAGGTCATCGTACGGCATTGCCACCCAAATTTTCACCAAAAATAGTTCAACTTCTCACTCTTATGCACCTACCGACTAGTTCTTCACTTCCTAAATAAAACACTTAATGAGCTATAAATGCGGATAGCTTGACACAAATTCCACCAAACATTATTGTGTGTGCTGCTGCTGATCGTCGAACGATTAATTAATTATGGTGCTTGTACGTGGAAATAAGAACCACTGCAACAAGTCCAACACTCTACACTATCAACAAATTGAAACGAACTGGCAGTAGAACGATCGCTCATGTTGTGCTGTTAAACTTGTCAGCAATTCATTCCGTTGTCTCACTTTTGCGTTCTGTTGCCTCCCTTCTGCGTTCTGTTATCTAACTTTACCGGCATGTGTATGTAATCGATACTTATCGAATCGTCGTTTGCTGTCAGTCGGAGACATCGATGTTTTTGCTTCAGACGCTCAATGTACATGTTTCATTTGGTTAATCATATTAAAATTGAATTCTACAAATAGCCAAACACACAATATGGAAGAAACTAGTCCTATGAAGCCCAAGCGCAAAGACAAAACTGAAGGTGAGTGGAAGCATACGTAACCAGCATTTAAGTAGCAAAGAACTGCGTATAAATGATAAATGTGCCGGCACAACGAGTTCAATAGAGACCGCTCGTCCGTGTGTGTGCGTGTGTATAGGTGTGTGCGCTGGCCATACATTAAAATTTAAGGTATGCGTTTCTGTTTAAATGCTTAATGCAATGTCATTCATTGTGTTGCCCTTGCAGATAAAACGGGCGAGGAAACGGCAGTGGCAAACATCGAAGGTCCACAAAAGAAATTGGCGAGGCTCAATGAATCGCTAGAAGCGGCGTCTGGAGCGGGCGACGCCGACGTGCAGCTGACACTTAACAAAGCTTATCAGCAAAAGGATGTGACGCAATGGCTGCAGTCAGCGTGGGCAGAGCAAGCGGCAAGCACAACAGAGGAGACGACTGGTGCACAAATCTATGGCGAACCATTCCAAATAAGCTTGCTGCCCAGTTTCCTGGAAACAGATAATACGCAGGCTTTGGTCGACGAAATGATCAACAAGGTGCACTGGTCGCGCAAGCAAATGGATCTGTACGAATTCTACCAGAGCACCGATTTGTCCAATATGCTCGAGTGTCGGCTGCTCACGAACTTCCTGCAGATGCTGCGCAAGCAAGTGCGTCCCTGGCTGGAGGAGATCACAAATCTGAAGCTGGACTATGTGTCCGCCTCGTGCAGCATGTACAGCTGCGGCGACTACTTGCTGGTGCACGATGATCTGCTGAAGGATAGGCAAATCGCCTTCATCTACTATCTGTCGCCGTGGCAGGGCGTTGAGGAGTGGAGCGCGGAGCAAGGCGGCTGCTTGGAAATCTTCTCCAGTGATGAGCAGTGCTATCCACAGTTTCCAGTGCAACGCAAAATTGCGCCCAAAAATAATCAGTTTGCATTCTTTAAAGTCGGCTCACGTTCCTTCCACCAAGTGGGCGAGGTGACGACCTTTGACTATCCCCGTTTGACGATCAATGGCTGGTTTCATGGCGCCACCAACGAGGCCTTCATGGCGGACTCGTCGCGCGCTTTTCCTCGCCCCACCTACCTGCAACCGAATGTGAATAATAATCCCAGACTGGGCTTGCTTCTAAACGATGTCTACCTAAAGGCAGCCACACGTCGCAGCATACAGAAGCGCATCGAGGAGAACTCGGAGATTTGTCTGTATGAGTTCTTCAAACGCGAAAAGTTTGAATTGGCTCGCGCGCAACTGCTGAACGATGAGTCGCTGAGCTGGCGACGACAAGGACCCGCCAATGCGCACAACTACGAAGTGATGGATTTGGACACTGCCAACGGCACTATTCAGGAGCTTCTGCAACTGTTCCGCAGCAATGCCATGTTTCAGCTGCTGCGCGACTTCACCGATCTGGATCTGTATGGCGTTGATGCCATTACGCCCACTTGCAGCGTGGAGCTGCAGCGCTGGTCGCACGGCAACTACACTGTGCTGGGCGACGGCCTGGTCAGCGAGGAGAATACCCTGGATTTGGTTTACTATCTGAACGCGGCGGAGGGTGCGGCGGTTATCACATATCTCTCACCTGATGTGGAGCAGCGCACGGCCCACAGGAACGGTTTGGATACTGACCAAAGCATTGATAATACTGACGACACAGAGGACGACGAAGAGTGCCAAGATGACTCCGTCCTCCTCACCATAACTCCCGTGGACAATGCCCTGAACATTGTCTATCGCTGCGAGGGCACCACCAAATTCACCAAATACGTTTCGCGCAACACGCCGCTGGACAAGGGCCCGGTGTTTGTAATATCCTGCAGCTATAGGGAATAATTGCGATGATTTGTCCACGATATGCCGCCGCACGTACAAGCCATAAATTGTTTTCCAAACAGGCGCAACGCACAAATATTAATATTCTGTTTTCTAAAGCTCAGCGAGAGAATGTTGTTTGTATACAAGCGGGAAAGCCACTAAATGAAATGCCCAATAAAGTGATGTATAAAGAAACGCAAGCGATCAAGAATTTTATCTATGCAAATCCCAAATTATTTGTAAAAGTTCAGCAAACGAATTCTGCAACTTAATTGTTTTATCAATCAGTTTTCCATTTCAGCAAAAATTCTTCACCCTAATTGTTTTATCATTCAGCATTGTTTTATTTGTTTTATTTGCAGATAAGTACCGCATTGCTGCAACGATTGCGTTCATTGTGGTCATCGTTGGAATCGGCGTGCCCATGTGGTGGAAGACAACCACGGTCTACAGGTGAGTCAGCTACAGTGGAAACTCATTATGGTGGATGTTTGTGATTAAATGGAAGCAGAACAAATGGAGCTTCAACAGACAGCTAATCTTCTATATCGATAGCTCACTTATCTCTTAGCACACTCTATACTAATTTCTCTTTAATACAGTTTTTACTGCATTCACAATCAACAAATTTGAATTCTCTTTCTCAGAGTCAGTCTGCCCTCGTCTGACATTCAGCGCCTCAGCGAGCAGCGCATCAAAACAGTTGTACAGGTGTCCATCTATACGCAGCAGCCAGATCGCGGCCAGCTGCTCATTACGGAGCTGCAAAACGCATTTAAAGACAGCGGTATGTCTAAAAGGAAAAACCAAAAACAAAAAAAAAACATCATTAATCATAGGCTTGGCATGGACCATTACTAATGACTATTTCCATTTAGATATTTGGATTATGGACTTCAAGCAGCTGTCACCATTCGCCAAGGCAGCCGAGGTCCATACGCCGGCCGCCTTGGAGAAGTTGTTGCTGCAGCAGCATCCGCAAAGCGAGGGAGACTTCATGTTCATTGAGTGGCCCAAGCTGGAGGATGAGCTGCTGCTGACCACGGAGCGCTCGGCGCTGATGCGCAGCGATGTCAGTAAGTAGCAATGTCAATGGCTAGAAATTTCCACTTGAAGCATTGCAAATCTTTCACTTTTCAGCTTCCAATAAGATAGCGCAGCTGCTGCATTCGAAAATTCTGCAAACCTATCGCATCAATCAGATACTCAGCACGGATGAGCGCATGGGCATCAAGTCGGAGGCTCCACAGCCCGCCTACGATGTGGTTATATCCGTCCTAAATCCTAAGCCCAAAATCACCAATGCTCAGTGGAATGTCGCGCTGGCTGCGCAGAGTAAGTTCGTCTAAGTGTTTCAAGCTCGCTCTAATCACTTGCCATTGCAGCTTATATAGAGCCCTTCCTGGCGCAAATCTCTGACATATCCAGCTACACAGTGCGCACTCAGTGGAAATATCGTGTGGCCATTGAAGCCGAACTGAAGCAGGTGCGCGATCAAACCAAAGTAGGTCGCCACTATGCGCTGCAGGAGTCAGCCCTGCCGCATCTGCTCACATCCATAGCACAAAATTTGAGCGCGAGCATCACCGACAAGCCCGTCATCAACTTGGTGGTGTATATACCGCCCTGCAGCACTGCACCGCTGCACATATACAATAGCAAAAATGAGATGTTGACGCGTGACGGTGTCGATGCATTCATTTCCCCACCCTGGGGCGGCTTCATAATAGCCAATCCGCCCGAGAGCGTCTGTCTTGCCTATATGAACGATGAGCCACCCATGCAATATTATGTGAATACTAATGATAATATGCAGGTGATGCTGGATCAGCTGCACAAGCTATTGGACATCAGCAGTGAGGTGCAAGTCGCTGGCGTCAAGACAGTGGACATTGAGCAGCTGGCGCCCAGGCGCTGGGAATACGAATCCTATATACGGCGCAGCGCTATTCACCACATTGCCACGGCCAGCAACACGCTGCAGAGTCTGATCAAGCTATTGGGTAAAGCAGAGCAGAGTTAGGACTAATTAGATTCATATTTATTGTGTGTCACGCTTCGTTTTGCAGATCAAATCAGCTACATTGTGATTGACGATAAAGTGGGCACCGCCATTACCAATTCGTATAAAGACATTCTGGCTGCCAAGGCCGCATTGCTGGAGCATCGCTTGCTGAATGCCTCGGCGTTGGCCAAGCGCGCCTTTGTGGCCTCGGAGCGCGGCTTCTTTGACTCCAGCTTGTTGGCACAACTGTACTTTCCTGACGAGCAAAAATACGCCATATACATTCCACTCTTTCTGCCGGTCATGGTGCCTGTGCTCAGCTCTTTCAATATGCTGCGCAAATTGCTGCAGCGCAAGCGGAAGGAAAAGCAGCCGTAAACGAGCCGTATCGAACGTGCGCTTAGTCAACCAAATTATGTATCATTTAAATTAAAACAAGAAGATTCTTTAGAGATTTCAAAGTTTACTAATAGTTGAGCTCGTCCGTTGCGCCCTTCCTAATAGCATGATCATCTTGCCGAGCATACACTGTAGACACTTACGCAGATGAGATATGCGCACAATATGCGTAGCTTCATGTTAGAGCGTATATATATGTATATATATAAAGATTTCGATCCAAAAGTATTATTTGTACATGTAAATAATTTTGATTACTAAATCAATGCGAGCAAATGCCACTTCGTAGCGCCTCAATTTTCCCTGATGACTTTTATTGCTGGTAGGTGCGATATCAGCGCAAAAATAAAATATGTTTTTTTGATGTCAGGGCTGAGAGATGCCACGCACCCACATCCATACCCACAGCCCCCCCGGGCCAATCGAGCGGACGCAGCGTGTGAACATGGCGCATAGGTCAGAAGCGGGATGCCGCCTCATGATGAGTGTCAAAACAAGTAACAAAAGCTTTGCCAATTTTTGTTGTTGTTTGTCTCCTCTTTTTGTTTTTGTATTTTTGGCAAATCAAATGTTGTTACACTCTCGCAGACAACAAAGTGCACGAAGTTGGGCTAGTCGACTATTTAATACCCTAACACTTATTAAGAGTGATGAAGTATAGATTAACTAATTCCTTGTAGTGTATTCAAATTGAACTAATTGGACTACAAATTCGTAATCTCAAATATATTTTCTTTTTATCTGCAAATATTTATTATAACATTTTATTATTGGACTTCTCGCTGTTGTGTTCTCCTTCTCTATCTATGTATATATATACATATATATATATATAATGTCTTAATTTTTTTCGTCATCTCTCACTTTCTCACCTGTCTATCTACATATATATCCTTTTTTCTCTCTCTCGTTCTCTTTCTGTGTGTTCTTCGCTCTGTCTTCTTCCTATGAATATTTAACTCTCTATGCGATATTCACTCTCTCTGCGATTCTCACACTTTTAAGTATAATTCCTTAGAATTATATTCAATTTGTAAATCCTTGGCATATGTATAAATTTGTGAAAGTCAAAAAGTCCTCCATCTGCATTAATACCAAAATAAGGAGCTACTCTCTCGCACTCCTTCTTATCGTCCAATCCCATCACAAGTCGAATGAATATTTTAATATAATCCGCTGAGTAAGAGCATTCAAATTGCATGCGAATGCAAATAAACAAAAAAAATTTCTGCACAGCTGTCAAAACTCGTTAAACATTGAATTGGCTTTGGCTACGGCTATGGGGCTTTGGGTCTCTGGGGCTATGGGGCGCTGATCGGTTGAGGGTGGAGACGGAAGACGCGGCCCAGCATCGACGGCAAACTATGGGCATTAAAAACTAAATAGTTAATTTTTAATTGCGCATGGCTCGTTGAGTCGAACAACAACAACAACAACAAAACAAAAGCAGCGTCAAATGAATGAATGTGAGTGTGTGACTGTGACTGTGAGTGTATTCAACAAGTATTTGTCTCTTGTATTGCAAAGGTTAAATATTATTTTAATGAGCTGAGCTGAGCTGCGCTTGTCTGAGACGCGAATACTCGAATAAGAAGAAGAAAAAACTACCTTTTCTCCAATTTACGTTAGCCAAAAAGGTCAACAATGTGACTTTTAACCAACGCCAAATGCCGTCAGCTTGCCAAGTGGCTTTGTGTCACGGCTTCAAAGCGAAGACTTTCGATTATGTCCCTGTAACCATCCACCTAGACCACATGCCACATGGCCACATCATACATAGTAACTCGAGTCGACTCGATTGGCTCCAGTGGGGGAGGGGGCGACGGGGCACGCCTGCACTTGCGCAGGGCTCGGCGTCTGCATTTCCGGCGCCGATTGAATCAAATTACATGCCATCTCCTCCAATTGCTTTGGCTGGCCACAAAACTTTGATTTCCCACACGCAGCCCGAGTCGGATTCGGAGCCAAACCGCACGCACGTAAATATTCAATTCAGTTTAAGAGCAGCAACTCGTCTCAATTTTTTTATTTTTGAGATTTCAGATTTGAGATTTTTCAAAGAAGTCAGCTAAGCCGAAGGCTAACACAACAACGAAACTAATTTTGATGCGGTTGTTAAATATTTCCAAACATCTCAACAGAAAAATGAGCTGGCTGAAAAGCAAATCGGGCGGGAAATCATAGCGAATGCCACATACCCTAGCATACAAATTACGTACAACCTATATGAACTCTATTTCATGGAAATCTGCACATATGGCCTGTTGACGTTGCTGAGGTTCGAGGTGTTAAAGTGGTTCGATATGATTAGGTAATTCTATATGATCTGGAGTCATCTAGAGCCATAATGTTATAGTGGTTCAATATGATGAAAGAATTTTGTATGATCTTTCGATGTTGTTGTGATTATAGATGTTAAGTGGTTCAATATGATGAAGTGATTCTATATAACATTTATTATTATTGCTGTGGTTACATATAATGAAGTAATTTCAATTGATCGCTCGATATTGTGATATGCTAAAGTCGATCAGTATAATATTTTGGTATTTGATATGTTGTTGTAGTTCTATTTATTTCTATATGTGATGGCATGGCTCTATATGGCATAAGTGGATTTACATGTATATGAAAATTGGTTCTATATGTCATGCTGGCTCTATATAGATTTGTGTGATATTGATGGAGCCAATCGCAATAACAACACAGAGTTGTTATTTGATATGATACACAGGCCCCACACAATCTCTGACAAAATTTATTGACATATTAAAGGTGGCCTTTCCTCATATTCATAGATTTCATAAACTGGCGCTTTATACATATCAATATGTGTTTTCCCTTCTTTTGTATTTCCCATATTCATGATACCGACTTATACACTATCCGAGGGCTTCAGTGTGGAAATATTATTGTTGTTTATCGATGAAGATGTTGCACTGCTGTTGCTTGATGGACAGTTAAATGCAATTGCCGCAACAAAGGCAGCAACAAGGCGTATAATTAATAATTGATTACGCTTAAAAACGGACATTCAGTGCCCAGCCTGAAGAATTTTGAGCCAAGAAGAATTGAAGAATTGATTGGTCAAGTATATAATGAAAAAAGAAAATGGCACAAAGTACAGGGAGCCAGGTGTGCCCATGTGTTTGGCTTATATGGCAGCCAGTCGCGCAATTGCCAAATGCGCTTGGCCATAAACACTTTTGACCATAAGTGCAGTTGTTGTTGTTGTTATTATTATTGTTGTAGCAATTGCTGCAGCTTGGGTCTGTGTGTGTGTGTGTGTTTTTTTTTTATTTAATAGCTGCGCTGCATTCCCATCGCTGCGAGCTCGCTAAGTGAAATTAATAAAAATTGCAATCAAAGCTGAACGATGCTGCTGCTGCTGCTGCACCAAAAACGTCAATGCGTCTGCGCAATGCACATAATTTGTTTAATTAATTACGCCAACACATTTTCATTGCTGTCGATTGGCCAATAGCCGTGATGTGATTTTTCACATAAAAATAGAAATAGAAAAAACAAAATACAAATGGAAAAAACTGTAACAACCGAACGGATTTGGCAGCTTTCGAAAGATGTTGCTGCTGCTGCTGCTGCTTCTGCTGCTGTTGCCCGTCAGCAACGTTCTCAGCATGCGCCAAGGCCAGTGGCATTTTGTCTGTGCATATGTGCCTGCATCTGCGTTCATCCGCGCACATTGCAGCTGGAAGTTCAACTCAACATTTAAGCCAACTTTTGTGAACGGCAAAACTTTAGTTGCTGCTCTTTTTTTGGACCCATTGAGAATGCTTATATAGGGTAGATTGTTATGGTTAGAAATATGTGTGTAAGTAGTAAATGAAGGCTTGGCTGATACCATAAATTTTATATACTCTTGATTAGGGTCTATAGCTAAGATTGCTTGCCCAACTCCATAGGAATATCTTGCTCAGCGTATATAATCTTGAGCTCAGTAAGAAGTATGTTCCTATGCATAAAGCTAATTTTCATTTATCTAATTTATTTTTATTCCTATTAAATCGATTTAAATCTTTATTGATCTTCCCATACAGCTTGACTCTTTGCAGACTCGAATTAGGTTTACAGCAACTCTCAAGTTTACTTATAAGGAAATTATTCCACCATAGCACAACTTCTCTTCACATTCCCTTATTAAATTATCTATTTCAGGGTATCTCATAGTCGTGCATTCCCAGCTACTATGTTTTGCAGCACTTTGTATCGCTTCTTTGCGACTTGTTTAGCATTTTCAGCTGTTCTGGGAAATCTATGGAGCTAGCTGCGGGCAAAAACTAGAATTGGGCTCGTGACACGGCCAAAAAGCACCTCAGCTCGTCGTCTTTATTGACAGCAACTTGATGCAGTGTAATTCACGTGTAGTCTTTTATGTAGAACATGTTTACCTATTACTCAGCCAAATTTGTATGTATTAAATTGATTTTTATAATAATTCGTATAATTGTATATATAGTTGTATAATTTCATTTAATTTAAAAAATAATATTCAAGTCAATCTCTTGATTAGCTTCGTCATGCTAAGTGAAGCTATGTTCCTTTATCTGTGTCTTAATTAACAAAGATATTTCCTTAGTTTAATAAACTTGATCTTCTCTTACCTAGATCTCTTTTTATGCTCAATGCATATGCAACTTTTTTTCAATCAATGCAAATCAAATGCCAAAGTTGAAGCTCATATCCGTATGTAAGCACATACATATGCACGCTGGCCTATAGCTAGGAAAATCAAATTAAGAGCAAGTCATATAAAAGAAATACAAATATATTTCTCGATATTACTACAGGCGAGAGTACGACAGTCTCTCTCGTTAACGTGTCGTATACGTAATGCAATAAAGTTGTTTACATGACAAGAGATTATTATACAAATTGCCAAACTCTTGTAGCTTAGGCCGAGATCTCAAATACAGCTCGACTAAATAACAATGAAAACTTTTTTCTTTTCTTTTTTTTTTTTTAATTTGTGAAAATGACAAATTACGCGACGAAACGTAATTCGAAGGTTTCCCACTAAAAGAAAAAAATTGTTTGCATAGATTCATGTTAGATGGATAATAATAAAATAATAAAAAATAAATTGGCGAGTGATTAAAAAGCGTTCAGTAAGAAAAAATGTTGCTGTCAGAAAATAATAAACAACAAACGTATATATAAAGATATTTTTATATATACTTACATACATATATATAGCAGTTATTACAATGCCTGGGAACTGCTGAGAGCTGAGTGCTGAGGGCTTGTTGGATGCTGCTGGAAAAGTGTCGATGCTGCAGAGAGGTTTACGATCGTGCTCAAGGACGCTTATAAAACAAATAAAGCGAAATGCATTAAACAAAAGCAAAAATATAGCTTGCCGCCATTTGACATAAATGCCAATTTAAATGCTGCAAAACGCATAAATCAACAAACGAGAGTTTGTTGTTGCTGCTGCCGTTGCTGCTGCTGCTGCTGCTGCGGCTGCGGCTGTTGCAGTCGTGTTTTAGCCGAAGCAAACGTTCAGCAAGTGGCGCACCTTAAAAACGTTTTTCTGACTTTATGCCCGCGGCAAATGCAAAGCAATTGAAGAAGACACCAAGCCGAAGGGAGCAGAGTTCAGTCAACGGCAACAACTGGGTGACAAAAAAAAAGAAAACATTGCAGCAAATGGCGTTTAATTGAATTAACATAAGCCAAGAAAAGTTGGCTTAATAAATGCGCATAATTTGGCACATCCTGGTCAGTTGGCATTTAGTGGTGCTGATGCTGAGTCTAGAGGAAATGACAGTTGCAGCAGCAGCATGAACAATGCTCAGCGGCAAAAGACTGAAAGCTCATTAACATGATTACAATGAATAATTCCATGCACATGCACATACACATGCATATATGTATATATTCCAACATTGTTGCAAATAATTACGAAAAATGCATTTGTATGGCTATGCAATTAGTCACAGATAGTACAACAACAACAACAGCAGCAATCTGCTGGGTGTCGCTGCAGCATCTGCAAGACTGCGCGTCGCACCACGCCGCGCCGGATTCTTGGCGAAATCAGCTGCCAGGCAGCACCTTTTGCCGTTTGCCATTCCCATAATTTGCAATACATATATATAAATATATGTATATATATATACATTTTTGTTGTTATTTATTTTGTTGTTGTTTGAGCGAGCTTAGCAACTGCAATGTCTATAACATTTTCTCACGTTTCGGCTTGGAAAGATTTCGGCACAAGTTGCGCCTAATGGCGGGGGTGCTGCCTAATGCGCATTTTATGCAAATGCAAATGCAGCATCAACTGAGCATCAATATATAATATGTATACACACATATATATATATATATATGTATATCTGGAGACTTATAGATATTTATATAGCTGCCTGGAGTTTGGTCAGTTTATGAGTGCAGCGCTTAAGTTGATAGTAGCTGGTCGAACAAGTTCGTTGCCTAAGTCTTTCGTTTTAATTGCTCGCATAAAACGCGCATCTGTAAATCTGTTTGGCAATGCGTTTCGCTAACTGTCAAATTAGCCGACCGACTGACTGACTGACCGCACAACTGGCTAGCTGACCCAATCCTGCGCCTGAGCCGTCCATATTTCGCAAGCATCTGTCGCATCATAAACTGTAAATTGCACAGCTGCGACTGCATTTGCCACGTGCAGGCGTACCGAATCGCAGCCCATGCGAATTGTTGCCAGCGAATCAGGCAGCGCAGCGTGTGAGTGGATGTATGTGATTTCTTATTATGAGGTTTTCCACTTTATCAACGGAAAATCTGCTGGCAGCCAGCCGCCACATGCCTATGCTCATTGCTGCACAATTACTCAATGGGCTCCGACAAGCAATTCCAATTGAAATTGAAATGCCCAGCCATGCAGCTCCCAAGCTCCCAAGCAGCCGAGCAGCCGAGCAGCTAAGCAGCCCCATTCCCAATTTCTGCTTTTGACTCGTTTGGTTTGGCCTGATGCTAACTTTTTGGCATTTTTTTTGGCGCGTCGCGCTTCCAGCAAATGCCAGACGCGCATCTTCAGCTTAATTGAAATTTACTCTTTGCTGCTGCTGCTGCTGCAGTTACTGTGGTTGCTGCTGCTGCAGTTGCTGCTGCTGGTGAATGTCTGCATGCATTTTGCATTGGCTCCCACACATTGTGCAAATGCTTTCGGCACTTTTACTGCATTCAACCAGCCCAGCATCTTATATAATCACACACAACCAAAATAATAATAATAATACATAAAATTCCCCCAAAAAAAAGAAGAAAATGGAAAACGAAATATTAAATAATTTACGTGCATTGGAATTCTTAACGAGTTGCTGTAAGACCCTTTTACCAGCTGCCATCGGTACAGCAAAGTCGTGGCGCATTTATCAATGTCAGCCAGGCGGAGGCCATTCAAATTGATGTGTATTTAATTGAAAGCGGGCGCTAATTAGAATTGTGCCTGGGCTGCTGTCTAATGCGAAAAGAAACTGAAAGCGAGTTCGTGCCTTAAGTCTTTTGTTTGGCGCTCGCTTTGCATTTGATTGTTGATTTTGTTTTGTTTTATTTCATTTTGTTTAGCTTAGCCGTCTGGCCGTCTGGACACTTCCTAGTTATTAGCCTTTCCCACGCAGTTGGGCAACAGCATCGCGTGAGTCATAGCCTTTCTTTGCCGGGGATGACACAAAACGTAGGCCAAGCAAAATAAATTGAACATTTATTATGTTTTTTATTATTTTTTCTAGCCCTCTCTACCCATCTCTGCCCGACGACCTGCCGAAAAACTGTTACACAATCATTGCAGCTGAACTCTGAACATGAGCCGAGAAATTAGACAGAAACAACAACAAAATATTGATGGGAAGCCCGTTGCAGGCGCAGCACATAGGATGGCTTATGCCCGCAGCTCAACGAGGCTGCTGCAAGTCAACAACCAGTCAACTCAGGCTCGTCTTCAGTTGACATTTTTTGTTGTCGTCTGTTTGTTGCTGCAGCTGCTTCGCTTTGTTTTTCCGGCAGCCAACCTCAACTTTGAAATGCCAAGCTGTCAGTTTAGGGCCACACTGTGATGGACATTAGGCGTCGAGCCGCCTTTATTTTGTCTCATTTCTGTTGGCCAGATCAGAAACGGCAAACAAAAATGTTTTTTAAATAGCAACGCCCAGTAAGCGGAGATCTCTGCTAGATCTGCAGGCGTGCAAATTCCCACACTGCAACAAATGCCGCGCATTCCCCACACTACTTACCCATATACGCGAACCGGATTGCCGAGAGGCAGCAACAGCAACAGCAGCAGCCGCAGCAGCCGCAGCGGCAGCAGCGGCAGAGGCAGCGCGACTTTTGCCCCGACACAAGCAGCAGCAGCAGCAGCAAGAGTAAATGACAATGCCGCGCCGCGCCATGACTAACTATGACATAATACCAGCGGAAGATGCAACCGACGCTTCAGCTTCAGCCTCAGTTGCAAGCCAAACAAACATTTTCTGTACGTGTAATTGCAGGCGTCTTGCGGTGGGAGTGCGGTCATAAGCATGAATTGATGCTGCCGCTGCCGCTGGCCCTGTGGCCGCTGCCAGTTGACGTAAGTGAGTGACAAACGATGCCAAAATGCAACTGCAGCAACAATGCAAACAACATGTCACCCGCTGCGTATGCGTAATGTGCGTTAAGCATGCGACACATGCGCCCAGCCAGACTCGAAGCTTGGCCAAAGCTGAACCAGCAACTTCTATGCTGCCAGCTGCGACGCCGCTGCTGCCGTCGACGTTGCTGCTGCCGACACTGCTGCTGCTGCCTCTGCCTTGGCTGCCTTGGCTGCTTCTGCTGATGAGGCCCAAGTGGTTTTTCCTTTCGCTTTCAGAAATCATTTCGCTTCGACAACGTAAACGATAAAGTCGCAAAACGCGCAACATTGCGCCTCGTCGTTGGCTCGTCTCGTGCGGTTCGTAGTTCAACTGGTTAAAACACACAAACAGTGACTGTCACTGTGACTGTCAGTGACTGTGACTGTCAGTGACTGAGTGCTTTTTGTTAGTCTGCCTGTTTGCCCAGTCAACTGGCAAAGACGTCTGCAACGTTTCGCTGCACATTCTAAATGGCTTTTCCGTAGTTTTCGCACCTTGCGAAACACATTTTTACGCATTTACATACGAGCTCGGTTCGAAGCAAAAAAGGAGGAGAAGAAGCAGCAGCAGCAGCGAAGAAGCTGAAATAGCAGAATTTTCGATTTGAACACTTTGTCGGCATTTTTTGCTTATTTTCTAGTTGAGCGCTGGCATGACAAACAGTTTCACATAATGAAAATGAATCGCTCGATGATTTTGTGTTAATTTTCCAAAAAAAAAAAGAATACATGAAGAAAAAGCATAGCATAAAAACCGAAACAAAAAATACAAAAAGCTTTTAAAAACATAATTGTGCGTTTTGTAATAATCGTATTTATATGATCTTTCTGCGTGTTGTGTTTGTTATCTGTTTACAGTGCATTCCATGTGAATATCTACTTTAACTAGCAGCTTAGGCACTTCGGATAATTCCCCCTCCTTACTTTGGATATTATAAATTACGCTTTCGGCTGTGGATATACGCCCCGATTTTGGATTAATTAACCACGAAAAGCGCCATGTCGACTATTAACTATCAGATGAGCGCACTTCTACTGGGTGAGTTGTTGGAAATAATTAAAAATTAGATAGAAACAATTTTATTTTAAACTGATATTTTCTATCTTAAAAATTTCAAAACTATCAAGTTGGCTAGGTTTTTAGGAAAATGTTTTTTTTTATATTCATTCATTTTTTTTTTTTTTTTTAATAGAAAATGTATTGTTATATTAATAAAATATTTGTTGTACAGTCGAGTCCCGATAATCCGAAACGTCAGGGTGATCAGATTTTTTTTTTATTTAAACAGAAACTCAAATTATCGAGAATTATCGAGAACGAATTTTTTTCAAGGAGATAGAATTTTTACGATTTATGCGGATTTTTTATTTAGAGGGGTACAAATTATTGACTGTATATATTTCTTTTCAAATATTCTGTTAGTGGTTTAAAAACAATGCAGAATGAAAATATAAAAATTATATTCTTAGTGATTGTTCTAGAAAGCTCTTAGCTTTTATTTTTTATTGTTCACTAATTTGTTTTTGACTTGAAATCAGTTATTAATAATTTAGTTACCTAATAAAAATGCATAGCACAATTACAAAAAAATCTTATAAAAAATGATTATTTTTTATTTATATATTTTTTATATAAATTTAAATATGATTTAGTTTTCAATTCTTAATGTGAGTGGATGTATATAAATAATTCGTAATTTATAAAATACTCTTGAAATTCTACTATTTGTATTTAATTAAGACTTAAGTATTATTGCAATAATTTCCAAAAATTCATTTCCCTTTTAATGACCTTAAAGAATAGTTTATTTTTTATGAGTAAAATAAATAGATAAATAGATTTTTAATAGACACTAAAATGTGTAACAAAAAGTACCTCATCAGGTAATTCAAACAGTCATTACGGCGGACAAAAAGTTCCCTCGCACATTAAACACACAGAACACATTTGAAGATTCATTGAAATCACTTCCTGATGACAGAGATCATTTGGAACGTTAGCTCATTGGGCACGCATTGTATTGACCTTCTATCTCGATGGCTTTAATTACGCATTCCAACAATCACATCATGCGGAGCTCATCTGTTCGCAATAATTAATTCGCATGATCATTAGCTGGGACTGGCTCTGGCTCTTTAATCTTTCATAAGAGGAAATTATGCATGGGCTCAAGGTCCGCACATTAACGTAACTGAGCATCAGTTTATGGGAATTTCTACAAATATTACCCGAGTCCCCCCTAAAAAAACCAAAAAAAAAAAAAACATAAAATGCAATCAGTTATGAATTTTTGGCAAAAACAACAAAGATGCGGCCAATAGGTAAGATAAATAATTTGCCTTAAATGAATATTGGGTCAGAAATAATTATATGCGCATGTAAAACTTTTGAATGATCATTAAGTGGTAGAGACGACGCCCCACGGAAGCTGTCTGGGTCTGGGATTCAAATTGGTTTCGCCTGAGCTCGAGTTAAACAAAAGAGATGGGCCAACAAAAACCACAATTCCCGGAGCTGCTGCTGCTGCTGCTGCTGCCCAGTCATAGTTCACAAAGGCAAAGATTTCAAATGTCTGGGGAAAAAGTTTGTGGAATTGAAAATGAAATTCACTTTGAATTCAATGCGAATCTTCAAAGCCCAGGTCTTTCTCCCTCTCTCACTCCTACTCGTTCTGTCCCTCTCTTAATGCCTGTTATATACACCAAACGATGATTGCGCAATCCTCCAGCCAACAAATTTGACTGCAATTTGAGCCAAGGCGATTTGCGATTTGCATTGGTTCTGCAATTGCAAATTGCAATTGCTTTAATTGCGGCAAGCGCATCTTCCGCTTACCATACCACTTTGCCAGAACACTGCCTGCAAAAAGTGTATTAACAGAGCCGGCCAAAAGTCGTCTTGCTAATTAAGTGTTGCACATGTAGCAATAGCATTTAGCATGGTTTGTACTCTCAGTTATAAGAATACATTCACAGAGAAGTTATGCTTAATACAAGAACAGTGCCTGCTAAAAGACTGCCAACAGACTGACAACAAAGTTTGTCATAAATTACTACTAGTTTAATGAGTGAGGAGCTTTTATATAGTAAAATAGGTTTATCTAGGAGAGATCTTCAATATTTAATTGACAACAGTGAATGCAAAAAGTCAGTCAAGGCCAGCCAAAGCCAAAGCCAAAAAAAATTAGTCTATAATTTGAAGAAAATTGTAAGAATTTATATATGGGCATGTGTAGGATAAGAATTAATGACATTTGACTGAAAACAGTGCCTGCAATAAGTCCTGCAATAGCACCAATTTTAAGTCTTTATTATATCATGGTGCTGTTCACGTTGAAGTGATGTTTTTATCTAACAGCCATTAAAATATAGCAAAATCAAATTTCATACTGATATATATAATATTTATACTAAGTACAGTGCCTGTAAAAAGCCCAGCAGCAGTGTTAGCTCTAAGACATAAGAGGAAAGACATCAAATGCCAGTAGCATTTAATATACTAATACTAATACAATATACTTACATAGACCAGAATATGATCTATAACATTTAAATGGGAATAGTACCTGCAAAAAGTCTAGTCATCTTAAAGTGAACATGTAAGCATGACATTACTTGACATTTTATACCACTTGCACGGGCTTTTAGTGTGAGATGTAGCAAATTTAAAGTAAACTAACCATAACAGTGCCTGCAAGAGCTGCCAGCCAAAAAAAAAAAATGTCAAGGCAACTGGATTTTTCACATTTGGAAGTAGCTTTTAGTGTGACATGTTGGAATTTGTCTCTATTAGAGTGTAGTCCATAGCATTTGATGAATAGTAGTGCCTGCCAAAAGTCTAGCAACAGTGCCATTCGATGGTAATTAAACATTTCACATATGTAAGTGGCTTTTAATGTATCATGTACTCCCATGTTGCTTGGCATAGGTAATCCATAACATTTGATTGACATGACATTTTAATTGTCTGACCCTCATATTGGGATTCATATAGATATGTGTTGTTGCTGTGGATTTGTGGCCAATTTGGTAGCTGAATTGACACAAGTGTACAAACAGTGCGCTGTGGGAATTTGCGGTTTTGAATCTTAATGATGTCTTTCTGTATCAAAAAGCCATCAATTGTCAAATAAAAACAAAAGCAAAAGCAAAAGCTTACAAAAACAACACACGCACACAGAACTTGGCCAACCTTGAGCATCAGTTACACACACACACACATACACACACAGACAGTACTCAGATACACGCATAAATCATGTGGCTCGTCTTGCAAGCGAAAGTGTTGCGAGTGCGCGAGCCACATTAAGATGAAGGTCAGCGGGGCAACCGAGCTGGCTGCCAGTGGTTGATCTGGCGGTTGCACCACTTGAGTTTCCAATTTGTGTTCGAAAAGCTCACGATTTTGTTTGGTTTTGTCTTGTTGATCTTTGCAGCCACCGCAATGGCCCTGCTGTGCGGCCAAGTGTTGGGGCAGGCCCAGCTGCTGGACGAGGACGAGGATGTCTTTGGCAGGCCCTGGCCCACCTACAGTCTGCAGAATATGCCCAAGACGCAGTTCACCTGCCGCGACAAGATACTTGGCGGCTACTATGCCGATCCCGAGACGCAGTGTCAGATGTTCCATGTCTGTGTGAAGCTGCCCGGAGTGGGGGTAAGTGCTATATGATAGCTTAAAACAACAACAACAACAGCAACAACAACAGAGCAGATGCATATTATTGTAAATATGTATATGCACTACTTACAGTGGGTATATAGGCTTTGTAGATTGTAAATATGTGAAAGGATGGCCTGTGAAATTCTGTCTTTAAATTATTGTTTCACTACAATTTTCCCAAGGCTGTTAAGGGGTCTATGTAGAGTTTACAATATAACATATATATCGCACCAATATCATTTAGAGTCTATATAGATTTTTCACACCTCTATTCATCTGAATTTTATAACAATATCTAAATTTATGATTGCTTTATTTTGTATATAATTGCTTTAAATGTATATTTAAATGAGCTTAGGCTTCAAATTAATTATTATTATTTAATACATATATGATGATACATTTTAATAATATTTATTATACCGTGTGCAATTTCAAATAAAATAAATATATTTTGTGACATATCTAGACAGATCAAATTTCCTTTAGGGCCAACTCGACAATAAACAAAATATGTAATGGATAGCTAATTACAGGGCATCTGGCAGTGTCATAAGATCATAAGTAGTGTACCAGCATGTCTACACATAATGATTACAATTACACGCAAGTTATGGTGTAAACGATGGATTAACCAACAATCTACCACAACCTTCGGCTAAGAGCGCACTTGGCTTCGTCTACATTCTTCGGTTTTCAACTTTTCACAGCATCAAATTGATAAAATTTTATTCGATACACGCGCACATTATGTTGTAAAATAGATAATTTAGAGTGGCCGCCATAGGGCCACGGGTATTCCGAAAGTCTTAAAAGAAGAGAGGAGAGACGCAAAGACAAAACATCAGCCATTTGTTAACTTGCGGGCGCTCTGAGTCGCAGTCAGTTTAAATGGCAAAGATGCACGGCTACATAGGCCCCCACCCCATCGGTTGAGCCGAGTGCGGGAGGAAGCACTGGCAAAGGGATGGGTGGGTGGGGGGTTGAGGGTCTATGTCTATGTGTCTGACGAGACTTCGTGACTGCCCAGGTTGCCAGCTGGTGTTGCAGTTGCAGCCAAACAGCATCTGCTGGCTGTTCGCTGACCTTTAAGGTATTCAATACGTTTAACATTAATTGCCTGCCACACATAGGGAGACAAAAAGAGAGAGACACAGCGAGAGAGCGGCAGCTACAGCCAGAGACAGATGCAAATCAGAGAGTGCAGCAGACTGAGCGAGATATCTAACGTACAGATTGGCTATGGCTGCTCTCCAGCTGCTGCGTGCTATGCAGCTCCAGGTAGATGTCGTCCAGCACCTTCGATAGCTTCGCCTGTCGCTGCTGCTCCTGCACTTGCTGCTCCCTGCGCTGGTGTCTCCACAAGTGCTCAAACATATTCGAGTACTTGGCCAGCTTGCGCTTAAATGTGAGACGCTGCTGCTGCAGCTTCCTGTTGCTCTTCGCCAGCTTGAGATGCAGGCGGTCCAGCATTTGATTTTTCTGCTTCAGCTGCTCGCTATTCTGCTCGTGGCTGATGGCCAGCTGTGTGACAATGTGCCGCACTTCCAGCATCTCCTCGAGGCTGGCTTCCGCATCGCTCTTAAGGTGCCTCAGCTGATGGGACAGCCAACTCGCCTCCATCTCCTCCTTGCATTGAGTGTAGGCGTTGCGTTGCTTCGGCAATTCGAATTCCAGCTGAATGTTGGTGTTGTTCCTCTTCAGCAACTCCAGCAGCTCATCCAGCTGAAATTTGTAATCGCTGCCGCGCCAGAACTCCAGCCCGAAGAGCTTATTGCTCAGGCAATGGCATTTGTTGCGCTCCCGCAGGTAGAGCGCCTTCCAGACCTTGGCACAGTCCGTGGCCCCAATTGCATCGAATTGTCTATCCGGCGCAGTTGTATAATTGATAATCACAGTGCTCTCATCGTTGTCCAGTAAATCCTTGAGGATTCGCGTTAGCCGTATATTATAGTATCTGATATGCGTTTTGGTATTGCTCGCCAGTGCGCTGATTATCCTCAGCAATGAGGCCATGGGCGTGTGCAGTCGCAGCATCATCTCCGACGGATCGATGGCCGTAAAATGGACCAGTTGGATGCTGCCGTTCAGATGCAGCGATCGATCCAAATTGGTCTGCCTTACGCATATGGTGAATAGCGCATAGGGATAGTCATTGGTGGGCATCGCATCATCCGATTGCTGCTGCAGCTGCCCAATGACCTTCTCTATATACACATAGACATCATGGGGCGAGGCGACAAAGTGCTCCGCCTGTGCGCCCATCAAGTGATCCTTTGCCACATGCTGTTGCATATGACTAATGGATATGTTGATCTCCATTGCCACCTCCATGGCGTAAACGTGGCCAAATAGCTCGCACAGAATGCGATCCACCACGTCCACTTTGCTGCTGCGTCTCTCGCCAATTGGCCAATGGCCATAGCTGAATATGGTGCTGGCTTTGCCCTTGAACACATCGTCCAGTACACTCGATGCGGCCTCCTCACAGACATCGGTTTGCTGTTGACTGAGCTCAGACAGTTTGCGAAATAGATACATTTTTGCCTAGTTTAAAGGAATCGGGCATTGAGCATCGTGCAGCAAACGGGCAGCATTGCCGGTTTTGCTCTTACCATGTTTAACGAAGTAAATAATGCCCAAGTCACAATGGTGCGGGTTTTGAACTATATAAGTACTATACATATGGATTTTGAGTTGTCAATTAGCCTACTATTCTATAAATAATGTGGCTGTATTTGTGTGCATACACACACACACACACACACAGAGAGAGATCGAGAGCACGTTCACTTCGCCTCAATTAACGGCAAAAATGTGTGCAGCAGCATCATCTGGTGGCAACTGCCGCAGCCGGATACCAATTCAAATGCCAAGTGCCACAAAGCACAAGTAGAAGTAGTAGAAAAAGAAGAAGCAGAGGCAGACGCGGCACTAAAAAGCATACGACAAATGCCAAAGTTCATCTACGGCCTTTGGCTTGTTAAAGTCGAAACCTTGCCACGGCTCCTCCAACTATTGTCACGATATGCACCATGCGACATCGCTGACTATGGCCGGGCCAGCTGATATTATATCTTATACTTGAGATAGTCTTTATACCATATAGTAATGAAACGTGTTTCGAATAAAATGTATATAAAGTATTCTATATATGTATGTAGCTAGCATTCATGTAATATTCCGAGACTCGAATTGGTGATTAGCTCTCAGATTAAAATTGGATTTGAATAAGATATGATTTGCATTGTATTGTATACATATTTTATATATGTACACGAAAATTAAATTTGTTAAACACATATATGTACATATATAGAAACATACATACATACACATATGTATATCATTTCCACTGCCAGGCATTTAGATACCCTACGCCCAAGTTTCGCTGCTCTAGAAGACTGTGAAGCTTCTAGAGTTTCTAGTCTTGTACATTTACTTACATACATACATATGCTAGGGAAAAGTCAACTGCTTTGTGTATAAGCATAAGTTCATGGGAATGAACAGTTATACACACAGCCTTACATACCTGGGCTGGAGCAACATATCTAGTCAGCATCTTCAATACTATGTTAGCTATGGCCATATTTATTTTTATAATTATTATATATTACTTCCACACCTTAAGCAAACACTATTTATTTAACAATTAAATGGCAAATCTTATTAAATGTTTCAACAGCTGTCTGTTAAAATTAACTTAAACAGCTTTTGAAATTTAATTATGCTTGGTCATCGTTCAGTTTAATGTTTTATAAATCATTCAAGGCTGATGCTATTTTTGATAACTATAATTCAGCAGTTATTTAATTTAACTATCACAAGCCGTAATATTGGTATTCAATGTGATTTACTATATGATTATAAATGTGTAGAAATAATTTGATAAATAAAGATATTTTAATGAAGATAACAAGATAAGTAATTTCCGTTGCCTATTTGTCTGCCCGTTTATTTGCATGTCACTATTACTATTTCCTATTAAAGGAAGAAGCAGCTAATTTGATGTATAGGTGTCATTTTTAATTTCATTTGCACATATAATAATTATTATTTTCTGGAAATTTCATGAAGGTTGCATTTCGAGAAAGAGTTGTCTGATAATTTTATGGAGATCTTAGGTCTAGAATATTGTAACTTGTACACCTTCAGAGGATATATTGTTTTAAGGATTTTTAGCTTATTCCATAAGTGCACAAATAGCAATTTATTTTTATACCCTGAACCCATTGAAAATGGGAAATCAGGGTATAATGGTTTTGTTAAAAGTATGTAACAGGGAGAAGGAGGCGTGGCAGACCCCACAAAGTATATATATTCTTGATCAGGGCGACGAGAGAAGTTGATTTAGCCCTGTCCGTCTGTCTGTCCGTCCGTCCGTCCGTCCGTCCGTCCGTCCGTCCGTCCGTCCGTCCGTCCGTTCGTTGAGACTTGAACTTTTTTTAAAATGACCGTATATACAGCGCGCATATCAAGTTTATCACAAAAGATCGATAACTCATCCCGTTATTTTTTTATCGTTCAAAAACCTTATCGAAATGCAGTTATAGAATTATATCACCTACATCTTTAGAGCTAGAGTATCCAAATTTGAAATGTAGATTGATATGTACGTCATAGAATTTCGATTTTTGTTCAATTTCACCCCCCACCCTTATATCCACCCCCTCACCCATAAGTTTGTAAAAGGCGTATTTCAAATACTAGAGACTTGAGCTTTGGCAATTATACGCATAGTAATGATAAAACCACAATCTGAAAGTTTCATGGAGAACGTACGTCCAGAAAAAAAGTTATTAAACAATTAAGTTCCCATAGTAAGCCCACACTGCAGCCCATGCGTGCGCGCCTATGGGTGTCTATGTATGTGTGTTTGCGTGTGTATGTGTGTGTTTGTGTAAGCAGGGAGACGCTAAAAATGATTGAAATGGCTGTTGCTTGAAGGGTTCAGGGGATCTCGTAGTCGAGCACTCTCGACTAGAGTTTTCTTACTTGTTTTTAATTTCATTTGCACATATAATGATTATTATTTTCTGGAAACTTCATGAAGGTTGATTTCGAGAAAGAGTTGTCTGATAATTTTATGGAGATCTTAGGTCTAGAATATTGTAACTTGTACGCCTTCAAAGGATATATTGTTTTAAGGATTTTTAGCTTATTCCATAATGTAAGCAATTTATTTTTCTTCTTGAATAGTTAACTTTTTTTTTTTAATTTTAAATATATGTATTTTTTTTTTAAATTTTTATGTCTAATTTCCTTTCATAACTTTAAGCTTATATATTAATATATTAAGTAAATATGTAAATATTTCTATTTAAAGATGCATCTGTTTTTACTGCTGTTGTTATTGTTGTTGTTAATCAAACGAAAAATTAACAATTAGAAAAGAAACCAAAAATTGCTTATTAACTAATTTCGCCCACTTATCAAATTGAATCTTGCATGTTGATCTGGTTATGTGCTTTTGGTGTTAATGCGGCTAACTGTTTGCGCAGCTCTCACATCGAAGAGTTAATTCGTTTGTCCAACAGGTGCAGGACTATCGCTTCCTCTGCCCAAACAGCACGGCCTTCGATCAGGAGCTGCAGATCTGCGCCAACTGGGCGGACGTCGACTGCGACAAATCCACGTCGCTCTATCTGAACGATTTGTATCGCTCGGTTGACGAGAGCAAGAGCGTTAATCAGGAGGATGACTCCACCTTCCATTTGCAGCGTGCCGAAAGTGGTAGATAATGATCCAATTATGTTGTCTTATCCATTATTGTTGCGATCCCATTATACACGACTTGACCTGATTGCAGGTGATGTGCGTCGCTCCAAGGAGAATCGTGGCGATCAAAAGTCGCGCCCGAGACATAATTACGCGGTGACTGCTTCCAGTTCCAATGCGGACAACGCGTCGACAACGAAACGACCCATCACCAGCTATTATACGCCCACGACAACAACAACCACAACAACAACAACCACTGAACGTAACTATTACAACAACAATAACTACAACAACAACAACAACAACTACAACGACGACTCGAAGCGTAAGTTAACAAACAATGGAATCTTCAAATTTATTACACAAATTAATCACGCTCTTGTCTCTCACTGGCATCCACAGAAGACATCGATGATATCTTTAAAGGTTCCCACAGCTCGCACTTCTTTGCCAATCGGCATGGCGGTCGCGAATTTGACGAGGAGCCGCCGCGTCCCAGGCCCAACGACTTCAACGATTACAATCGCAAGACCACTGAGGCGGCTAGCAAGACGCGTGCCACGCCCACACGTGGGCAGCGCACCAGCCAGAGCCCCAGTGCCAGTCCAGGCACCAGCACCACAGCTGCTCCCTCAACGAAATCCGTGAAGAAGATAACGCTGCATGCATCCTTCAATGCAGGCTTCCAGGACTATACGCAGCACTACAAGTCGACCACGCCCAGCACCGTGGCGCCCACAGTGAGCACCACACCGCGCCTGGGCAGCGGCATTACCAGCCGCTTCAGCTTCGGCTCCAATGACTATCAGACCCAGGAGCGCATCCAGCCGACGACATATAATCCGAACAATGGTTTTCGCTACAAGAGCACGGAGCAGCCGTCCAGCTCGACGTCCAAGCTGGCGGGCAAGAATGCCCAGGACTTTGACAAGGAGACCACCAGACGACACAAGCCAACTGTGTCAGCACGCAAACAGAAGCTTGGCCCACAGGAGTCGAACTACATAAATCACAACGAGTTCGCTGAGCTGGCCAAGCCGCAGCCATTCCAGGCCAACCAAGGTGCTGCCCGGAAGCCCGCCCAGCTGGAGCCGCAATATCAACGGCCTCGCTCCCAGTCAACCGCCCAGCAGTTGACGCGCGTAGGCAGCCAGGAGCCGTCGCCGTTCAAGTCCTCGTCGAGCGGCTCTGTCTCCAATGCCAAGCCGCGCACCTTCACCAGCCGCGGCAGTATCACCTACAAGGCGACCACCCAGCGTTATGCCGACGATGAGTTCTATTACCCGACCACCACCAGCACAGCGAATCCCAGCAAGAAGCTGTCCACGCAGGCCCTGAGGGATTCCTTTACGCCCACCACCTTCAAGCCGACGACATACAAGAAGGCCTACGAGCAGAGTTTCTATCAGGTGCAGCAAACGCAGCGCCCCAGCCAGAGTCCGAGCTCCAAGAAGACAACGGCTGTGACGCCTGCGCTGCCCACCACAGCCAATCCGTACGCCAACATTGATGAGGATGACGGACAGTACCATCCGGAGCTGTATGAGAGTGACTTCCCACGCAATCGCTTCAAGTTTCTACGCAATCGATCCACCAGCTCCACGACCTCCACGAGCACTACAAGCGCTCCCGTCTCGAGCCGGCAGCCGCATGGGTTTCAGCAGGCACACAGCCATCTGAGGAGCCAGCAACAGTCCGCCTATCAGAAGCAGCATGAGCAGGAGCAATCGGATCTAAGCGACGAGGATGAGCTCTTCAAGACGGCACAATCGCTTAACTTTGGCGCTGCCAGCATCAACAAGCTACGCGCTGATATCTACAAGGCGGAGAAGACCTCGCAGCAGTATAACTCTCAGTACAGTCCACAGTTGGCGCCATCTAGTCCGAAGACGACCGCCCAGGTGACCAGCTCCACCACGACATCGGCGACAACAACTACAACCACAACAAGACGCCCCACAACAAGCACAACGAAAGCAACAACAACAACAACCACAAGCTCTCCGGTGGAATCTAAGAAATCGGCCAAGAGCAAAAAGGAGGACAAGAAGAGCAAATCCAAGCGGCCGCCATATGCCGATGAGGATACCAGCTACGACTACGCCTACTACGACACGGATTGAGCTCCAGGTCAGCAGCAGCATCGGCATACGCCCAGCTCAGCCCAACCTAGCCCAGTCCCCGAACTATATAGCCCTTAATATGTATGTCTTCATCGAAAACTAACAATGCTAAAACACACACTTGAATCCTCTCCAGCAGCAACTATATAGGTGCCACAGTATTTTATATATATGTATACACAAAACAAAACAACTTCCCGTTTAGATTCAACTATTTCTCGCATTTTTCATCGTCTTCGGCTATTCATGGCCCCTGAATACCCATTAACACTCGCGTACATTCATTCAATCAGATGCGTTCGTTCCAATGAATTTCCATGCGTGTATCTAGTTATTTAAATAAAACAAACATATTTTTAGTCGTTAGACAATTGTTAAACTGAAAAAGAAAACACGAAAAAGCGAAAACTTAAAACACATTTTGAGCTTCAGCTGCTAAAATTGAAATGAAACATTTCTATTCAAGAATTTGTATTTGTAATGTTTTTCGATTGTATTCATTGCGAAATTTATATTAATTTTAAGTTTTCTTGTAAATAAAATGATAAATAATAGTTTGTTGTGAATTTTAATTGGTCGGCATTTAAATTGAGCGCCAAAGCTTAGAGCTTTTATTATCGATAAGGTTGAAGTCCAGCTCAGAATGGCTATGCAGCGCTCACCTATCGATGCTTGCTGCAAAATACGTTATCGAATGCATACGGAACGATCGAGTTGAGCTAATGCAGCCCTGACTTATCGGTGCTAGTTGTGGGCGCAAGTTCAAATTCTCTTGCTGTTTGCTTATTATTTTTTAATGAATAAAATCTTAAAAATCATATAAATTAAGTTAGTGCTGTGCAAATGTAAATTTATATGTTTAGTCTTTAAATTTTTGACGCACGCAACGCGGCATTGGGAACAAATAGAGCAGCATATTGAAGGCGGCTAGGCCCACTGCGAAAGCACAAGACGCAGCGACATCAATTGTTTCCTGAAATACCAAAATATATTTAAGGGAAAGAAATTATATGCTGGTAGACTTACATCTGGATCTGGTAGGCCCAAGCGTTCGTGCATAAAGTCTGTGGGCTTCGGGCATATAACAGAGGCGGTGGGCGTGCAGTTGAGCTTGCGTGTCTGAAAGGCGATGCTGTGCAGCAGCGAAGAGGCGTAACGCGTATGCGTGCCCTTGGTATTGTCCTGCAGCCAGGGCTGCAAGCCCTTAAACGAACTGCAATTAGAATATTTTATTAGATATAGTTTTACTTTTGTTTGCAGCTCTAAAAACTTGCCGCACTGTGCCGCTGGCCAGAGCAATGCTGATGACCAGCACATAGGTCACTGCAATGGCTGCATTGAAGGGAACCTTGACCACCAGCAGGAAGGATATGGTCATTTGCTCGGCCAGCACATAGCTGGACCAAAGGGCCACAAAGAGATAGGCGAACACGGTGCCATTATTGAACTTCGAATCCAAGAGAAGACTATGAAGAAATCACTAATTAGGATTTATACATACACTACTTATAAATTAGATCTCTTACGGATAGATAACACAGCTAGCCAAAACTGAAGACACCGCTGAGAAGGGTATGGAAACTGAGTTGTAGGATAAGAGCAGTGTAGTGCCCGTGTAGAGGCCTTCTGGCGTATCCTGGGAGAGCTTTTTGCGCCAAATGGGAACTGCAAATGGGAGAAAACTTAAGTCAGGCTTTTAAAAATGTGCTTAATAAACTTACACAATGTTATGGTGGTCAAAATGCCGCAACCATAGGACAGACCAAGAATATTCAATATCATGCCGTTTCTTGTAAAGAAGCCACTGGCATCGTCCTGCGGGAGAACAGAATATTAGAAAGACTTTTCGAAAACAAAGATTAATACCCACGCTAAGATTCGTGTAGAAGGCCCACAAAATGGCCATTGATATGGGCAAAAGGAGCAGCCGCAGGAAGAGCGTCTTCATGCCTACCACGCCGCAGGAGAATGTGGAGGCCAAAAGTTTTCTAAAAGCAAAAGGTTACAATCAAAAACATTTCTAATAAAATTCAAATTCCTAGTCTTACAAGTACAGCATAATCCAAACTTTGAGCTCGCCGGGCTTGCCATAGGCCAACGGCACCTTGCCCGAGCCCATGTTGTTCAGCGGTGCATCGGAGATGGGCGTCTCTCTAGAGAATCGCTCGACCAGTGCCTCGATCTGCTGGCTGGACTCGAGAAATCGGTCGCGACTGCGTCGATCGACCGTGGAGAGACATAAATAATACATGAGCGGATTCTCCAGCTGCGGACAGGGAAAGCCAATGGCATGGAAGTACTCCAACATGGCACGAGTGCCGCCCGAGTAGACAACGCCGCCCAGGCACAGGAACAGCGCACGATCCAAAAAGGGGAAGACATCGGAGCGTGGCTTCTCCAGCGACAACAAAATGCCGCAGCCTGTCTTCTTGGCCGTGTTCGAGAGTATGGAGATGAGCAGATAGGCGCTAAGAGGATCCAGACCTTGAGTGGGCTCATCCAGCAGCAGCATGACTAAAAATATCGAGAGCTAGGCTCAGCTGCTAATGTTTGAGTAGCTGCAAAACTCACCTGGATCTCGGACCAACTGTATGCCAATGGCCAACCGTCTGGCCTCGCTTATATTCAGATATTCCACCCGCTTGTGCGCCACCTGCGAGAGCGCCAAATCCGCCAGCACTTGACGCACCTTGGAGCTCTTTAGATAGCCGCCCAGCTAGAAGTAAACAATAGCTTTAAGTCATGTCTAATGAGAGTATTTTGCACCTACAATAGTGGGCGTATAGTGCAATGTTTGAGCCACTGTCAAACCTGGCACAAAGGTGCAGGATTGTGTCACATAGCCGCAACGTTGCTGGAAGAGTGCCTTGCTTAGTGGCGAGCCATTGAGCAGCACCTGTCCACGAGTGGCGCCATCCGCACGCCTAGCAATCACATCCAGCAAAGCTCGTTTTCCGCTGCCTAAAAAAAAAAAAAAACAATTTCTTTAAAATGCAACAAATAAATGCAGCTCAATCACCTACCCTTTGAGCCCAGAATGGCCATCACCTCACCGCTGTGCACGGTCAGGTTGACGCCTTTGAGCACCAGCGCTGAGTTGCCGGCACCATTGAAACAGCCACCACCGTCCACCTATACAGAGAGTGTGTATGGGAGAGAGAGAGAGAACAAACAAAAGACTTCAATGTTTAGGTATGTTTACGAGGATTCCAGTGCACTTGCCTCGGTGGTGTGGAATATGTTATGCGCTTCCAGTACGTAGTCGCTGCCGATCATTTTCATAGCCAACACAATAACAACTCTCCAGAGCAGCAAACAACTTTGTTTGTTATTCTTCTGATCTATGCCTCACACTCTGTACGCCGTTCAAGAGCGGCTCAAAGAACAAACACTGGCTGGAAGTAAACAGTGCACAAGCGCACTGGAATGAGAGTCGAGCTGAGAGAGGGAAAAACCAAGAGAGAGAACGCGTTAGTTATTTTAATTTCATTTGGAATTTTTAACAGCAAATTCACTTCTTAAATATATTTTATTATGTTTCAAAATTAATTTATTTATTTAAATATTATTTGCACACTTTATACTTAAATTTAAACGCACCAAGAAAATATTTATTTATTTTAGCTGCGAATCAGCCGCGAAAACGTCTAGTTCAAGCGAGCGCAAAATTCCAACTGAAGTTGTTGCTGACATAGCGATCGACACAAAGCAGTAGCAATTCCTATTGGAAGTTTAAGCGTTGGCAGCTGGAATTAATGCGCTGTGCTCTCCACTTTTCCAGCCGCGTACACCAAAATTCCAATGCAGTCTAAGATGGCGTCCGAGGCCAAGTTCAGCTCAGTACGATTTGAGCAGAGCAACGGGAGAGTTGTCTGCTGCGCCGCTCGCTCGGCTTGTTCCCGTCTGTTGCCTCTGCGCATAAAAAGTGAATTAAAATACAACAAAGTTTAGCAATAAATAGAAAAAAACAAACAAACAAATAACTGCGCGCTTGAAAATCTTATTGAAATGTTGTCGGCGTAACTAACGAAATATAAATGCGGTAGCAATCTTTATGTGCATACATACATATATATAATATAATAAAAAATATATATATTTATTCATTAATTTATTAATGTGCAATGTGTGAACGCTTGCAAATGTGGTTTATTGGCCAGGCTCGTGTGTGTGACAAATCAGTTTGCAAATAGCTTGCAAACAGCGGCATTTGCCATACCCAAATTCTCCAATAAGAAACGCAAAACTGTGCGTGTGTGCATGTGTGTGTGTGCGTGAGTTTTTATGGAATATACAGCAGCGGCAATAACAAGCAGCAGCAGAAACAACAACAACTATAGCCAGGTAAGTAAGCTTGGGATTAAAGTTGTTAAACATTTTTTGCATTTTGCATTTTTGAGGCGCCTTTTTTTTCCATGTTGCACATTAAAACTTTGTCCAACTGGTATTAACTGTTAAAATTTATACTTAAAAACCAAGTCAAGCTAAAAAGACACATATGTATGTATGTATGTGTGTGTGTGTGTATCTATATGGGCTTAGTCGAGGCGTTGACGGGCGCTCAGCTCCTGCTCCACGTTGTTGTTTTCTTCAGCTGCGGTCGTCGTCGCCATTGCCAGGTCAAAGATCCCACAAGCAAGTTTTGTCTAGCGAACGCTTCGCTCAGCTCCATCGTTCTCTGCAGGTCTGCAGACCCAGGTCTATTGCCGTTTCGAAGCATTTCCACGCTGCTTCTTCGAGTTGTTGGCTTTTTTATTTTGTGTTTTCCATTCGGCTTAAAAGTTCTTTTGCGCGCTTAGGGCGCATAGACAGCGCCAAAGCTATGCGTTGGTCTGTCTCTCTCTCTGTGTGTGTGTGTGTGTGTGTGTGTGTGTGTGAGTGTTCAGGCATTTGTATGTGAATGTGTGTGTGTGTGTGTCTTTGTATCTTTCAGATACAAGTTTCTGTTTGTTTGTTTCGCTCGCTGACTCGCCAAGTTCTTGGCTGCGTGCGTTGCTTGTTGTTTGTCTTGCGTCTCGGCATTTCCTCTTTGGCTGCTGCTGCCGCTGCTGCTGCTGCTGCTGCTGCTGCGTCTCTTATTGTTGTTGTTGCTGCATTTTTGTGGTAACTGCTTATTGACGTTTTGTTGTAATGCAAAATCTGTATATGAAATCATTTTGCGTCTTGAAATCGTAAATGCTCATAAAGAGCTGCTATCATTTAGCTTTAGTAATTTATCTTTGGCCATTTATCTGTGGCGCTTTGTTGCCAAGAATTTCGAAATTGGCCAACAGCAGAGCAACTTTCACATTCAATTTTTTTTAAGCAAACAATCACTTTCAAAACTGTGAAAAATGTTGCCATCATTTGATAAGACTTATATATATAGAGAGAGAAAGAGAGAGAGATAGATTTATTTTTGGCACATTTCTCAGAATTGTTAATTGCAAACATTAGTTTTTTGGCCAACAATGCTTCACGTCTAATTACAATGCCATGTTTTACCGTTAGCTGAATACCTTTGCCTATCAGCGCCCTAAAGATGTCTGATTCTTGTTCTTTTCGTTGTTTTTACTTCCTCTTATTTTTTGTTGTCTATTCTCTGCCTGGTGACTCGTTAGTTTTTGTGGCTCTCTTCCTCTTCTTGTTGTTGTTTTTTTTTTTTGTGGCGTAAATTAGTTAACAGTATTTCTTATAACTATTAACGGTGCTGCCTGATGATTTGTAGCCAGGCCGAAAAAAAAAAAACAGAACAGAAACTAAAAACAAAGTGGGAGAAGAAAAATCTTGAAATGCGGACCGACCGACAATCTGTGAGTTTCAATTCGAGACAATTTCGAATCGAAAACGAAAGACTTAAGACACAAACTTGATGTGAAGACAAAGTCAAAGGCGCAGCGATTTAAGCCGAATTGATTGTCAGTTCATTGCTTTGCGCTGAGTTTTGGCCAACGCGGCGGGTGGTGCTGACGGTGGTGCTGCTGCCACTGCTGCCACTGCTGCCAGCTTTGTCTAGCCAACGTTTCGTTGCCTTATATAAGAAGGGGGGGAAAAAACAAGGTGCGGCTGCAGCTCTGGCCAAGAACTTGTTCTGCTCGGCACTTGGCTTACGTTTATAGCTTATTATTTTTAAATGCAGACCAATGCATTGGCTCTGCATTAAGAGTCATGATTCATTGCTTTTAATGGGCCTTCGCCTCTCTAGACAGACTCGTCTTTAATCCCTCGGCCCGAAAGCGTAGTGAAAACTTAACGAACCGCTGCAAATGAAAAAGAAATTTCCCTCGGCCATTGATAAAGTACAGAGCGGGTTAATTTGGGTTTTATTATAATTAAATTAACACATAAAAGACGCACCACATAGAACAGCTGCATAATTAGACGAAGAAAGTGCTATCCAGCCAACTGGATGGATGGATGATGCTACACAGCTTGTGGCGGTTCGTTGTTGTTTTTTTTTTTTTTTTTTTTTTTTTTTTATGGTCGTTTCAAACCAGAAATTCATTTCACTACATCAACTTGAACTGCGTGTGCCGTCAGCTGATGTCGAAGTTTGCTGACATAGAATCAGAATCGAGACACAGAAAAGTATCTTATGGAATGTGTGAGTCTGTCAATGTGTGTGTGTGTTTGTAGCTAGGTAGCGAAACACGCGCACACACCCCAACGTGCTGTGCATAAATTGTGCCACGGATTTATGTCACTCAAGACATCGTGTGCTTTGGCATGATCTACAATAGGTTCGTATATCAAGCCGGCACAGTGGCTTACAGCCAGTTTATAGCTGACATAATTATATAATCAAACGACAAATTTAGTGATCGACTTTTAGGGCTGCGCATTATAAAAGAGTTTTTTTTAGTTTTTACGATAGTCTTTTTGTAACTTTTCTATTCTGAATTTGATTAGGTTGTTTAGTTGAATAGAATTTTCGATGTAAAGAAATTAAATCGCATTTTTGAAAAGAAACTCAATTAAATATGGAATAGAAACTACATAAATTAAATTATAGAGTAGATATTGCCGTAAAAAATAAAATGACAACAAAGATTTAGATGCTTGATTAACAAGCTAGGTTTTTTCAAATAATAATAAGATATATTAATAATAATATATTACAATGTTTATATAAAACACAAACTGCTCATATTTATTTGTTATATATTGTTATAGCTAAGTTCATTTGGCAAGAATTGTAGTATACTAACTAAAATGAACATTTAAAGAACATACGAAAATACATTTCCAAGACATTGACTAAATATCTTTAAGAATTCACAATAGTATCTCCATACATAATATATGAACTTGGGAAACATATGAAAATAAAATACTTAGCTTAAAAAATTGTCAATATTTTAGTCACATTGAAAGCAAAGATGTTCTGTTCACTTCAATGTTCTACAAAGATATTTTATTTACGATTGTATAAATTTAAATCAGCTATAGCTGATTCTTTACAGTCTTGCACCACTGTAGCTAGCTGGCGCCATGGGCTCAGTGTCTGTGTCTGTGTCTGGGTGGGTGCGTTAGCTGTGTCTGGGATATGTTCGACCTATAGCTAGTCTCTCGCATTTTTATGCATGTGAGGGCAATGCGAAAATATACATATTTAGTTTGGAAAAAAGTTGTATTTTGTTTGTCATGGAATTTGTGTCAATTAGAGTGGCATGTGTGTGTGGTGTGGTGGTGTGGTGGTGGGGCGGATTGGTGGGCTGGTGGTTTCGCTGGGTTTAGTGGGCCGGGCTGGTTTTTGATGATGTCCACCATTGAGACGAACGGACGGACATTGGCATGCAAATTTTTGCCTCGTTGTCGACTTTCACAAGTCGATTGCAACACATAGGAAAGTGTTTTGTTTGAGCCGGAGCGTTAATTGCCTGTAAAGATGGCAAAAAAAAAAATAAAATAAAATAAATACAAACAAAAATCCATAGCATGGCAAACGGCTTGAGTCGAGGCAATTAATAAAACTGACCTTGCTGCTGTGAATTTTCCGAACGAAAAACGAGCAAACGAAACACCAAATGAAAACTGAATCACTTGAACACACACACACACACACACGCACACATAGACGAATACGGTATGCGAGGGCTATGCAGCCATGACGAGTATTTGTTGACGGCATGACATTAACTTGGCTCTTTTTTTTTTTGGGGTCACAGTTGGAGCGCGCTTTGCCTATGTCAGCAGCAGCAGCAGCAGCAGCAAAGTTGTTTTGTTTTTGTTTTTGGACTTTGGCGCATTCTTTGGCCGTTATGGTTTTGTAGTTTTCGAGATTGCCTAATTTAATAACCACAATTGGCTAAACCTAATAAACAGTTGGCCCAGTTATAGATGCGCATATTAGCCAAGCTCAAGTAGTTGAGTTTTGCTTAAGCGCAATTCTGTCTCTAAATCGATTATCTTTAAGTGTTTCGTCATCCATTTTAAAGACTCGTTCAATATTTCACTGAGCACATACATTTTCAACATAAGCTTATCGAGCTGTCTTGCCATGCTTTTTGTTGTTGCTAGTCTCTTAGTTTTTTCTTAACTTTCTTTCGCCATAGCTCCACATATGTCAAAGTCTGTCATATTTGTTTGCGATATCAGTTAGCGTATATATACGAGATTGATCACATTTTATGTTTTATTTTTATGAATTACACTAGCTATGAAGCGCTTAGAAACAGAATCCACTTGAAAATGGAATGAAAAGAGTATATAAGTTTTATGTAATCTATATTTAGTTAGTCTGATTGTCTGATTGGCTGTTAGTTGGATGCTTGATATTTGGAATATATGCTCAAGCACATGCTCAACATCATTTACATAATATGCATTTTTGACATATCTCTACAAAAGACAGATCTAATGGATAATGTAAACTATATATTCCACAGAAAGCATATCCGATGCTTAAAGTAAAAAATATATTGCACAGTTTTACGTCTAGTACCGAAACCTGAGAATAATTATCTCCTCTAAAAATTCTTGAGTTATTATTTGACATCCTCTACAGATAGACCTAAAATACTTCCACAACCACTGTGAGTCATCAGGACAACAACCTCTTCACTTTCTCCTATAATATTGAATACTTTCATTATCAATCAAGCTAAAGTCAAAGAATTTTTATTTCCACTTAAGTCTGTTTTCTTAAATCAAATTCCATATCTCTTGAAGTAAATTTGTAAAATAAATTGAAATAATCTTACATGAATAGCAATATAGATCTTGCTTCATACTTTATACTCAGACTAAAATATATTTGTTATATTTTTTTGCACCTTTACTTAAGGCACTTGTTAACAAAATATTCGCCTTAGATCCGTTTGGCAAACCAATGACACAAATAAAGTTGAAAAAGAGTTTATTTTTATTTTTAAACAATCTCGTTTCGATATAAAAACTTTTTCAACATTCGCTGCTTTAATAAAATGCCGTGAGCCATAAATAAAATCGTTAAATACAAATTTTATTTAATTTTTGAAGCGAACTACTTAAAATTCATTTGCTTGGCGCTTTGAGCCGCTCTCTTAGTCATTTGTCAAGATATTGAACAGAGATTAAATAACTCTCGATTCCCACATAACTGCCACGCGAGCATCTTAATTGATATCTCTGCTAGGGTATTATAGCTTCGGCACACCTTGGTGTTTCTGTTTGTTTTTTTTTTTAGTCAGTCTGAATGCACATTTATTAAATTACAAATCTCATCTAGACAGCTCGAGACATTCATTCGCAACACTCATTTGATGTACATTCACAATCTGTTCATAATCAATTTTCGAGTACGCAGCGAAACTTTCACAAAAATTGTGAATCTGTTTTCGGTTTTTTGTTGTTTTGTTTCATTCATGTTGCTTCTGCTTCTTCTTCGTTTTTTGCGTAAAATTGCGTGCCAAGTTGACTGACTGTCGCTTATCTGCAGCAGCTTGTTTGGGCCTGACAACGCTGCTGATGCTGGGGGGCTCTCTATCTCTATGAGAGGCGACAAAAATTTGCATACCTGCCTGTCCGCTACAAATGCCAAACACTAAACGTGTTAAAACCCAAGTCAAAATCGGCTATCGAGTGCTCAATTAACACACATAACAATCTACAACTACACTGTGCAGCATTTTGGATTTTAATTGAATATTTTATGTAGCTTTTAGAGCAATATTCATAAACTTTCAATAAATTATAATGATATGAATAATTTGGTTTGGTTTTTTAATTTTTTTATTGAATATTTTATAGAATACTTTAAATATCAATATTTTTATGAATTATTGAATTGTTGTTGTTATTTGTAAAATTGTCTGTGTTTTAATATACAAATTTAATATACAATTTCATAAACTTTCAATAAATGATAAAAATATGAATGATTTTAATTTTTTAATATTTTATGGTTTACTTTGATTGAAAAATAATATATATTATATTTCATTGTCTGTCTCTCTGTCCGTCTGCCTAAGAAGAGCAAGGGTTGCAGAAGAACTCCAGGAGATCATTTAGAAAATGCCTGCAGCAGCAGAGAATGTTTCCATTGCTCTATCTGGCGCTCTGCTCAAAATTTGAGTGGAAGTCGCCCTATATAAAGGGCAGCAGCTGTGGAATTTATTCAGTCGTCCAGACCCGGTGGGGTCAGTCGTACGTGCAGAGCAATTTTTTTTTTTTTAATTATTTTTTTTGTTTTATTTTTTTTTTGTATTTTTTTTTTGTATTTTTTTTTGTATTATTTTTTTGTTTTATTTATTTTTTTGTTTTTTTTTTTTAATTTTTTTTGTTATTTAATTTTTTTTGTTATTTAATTTTTGTTATTTAATTTTTTTAATTTAATTTTTTTTTATTTAATTTTTTGTTTTTTAATTTAAAATTTTTTTTATTCAAATTTTTTTTATCGAAACAAATTTTTTTTTCGGAAAAGTTTTTAATCTTAATTTTTTTTTTAAACAAACAACTTATAGGCGCCAGATAGAGCAATGGGAACATTCTCTGCTGCTGCAGGCATTTTCTAAATGATCTCCTGGAGCTCTTCTGCATCCAGTTAGGTGCATCAAAATTGCAAGAGGCTCGAGATAAGCGAAACCAGAAAGCGAAAGAACGAAGAGAAGCGCGCAGATTCGTAGTCAACAGAAGTAGAGGAATTAATGGATAGGGCAAAGCAACGTTTGCCGGGGCAGCTAGTATAATATAATATAAATGAAGCCGAAAAAATGTGTAAATCAAAGATTTGTAAAGCATTTGCAGCATATTTGATATTACTACCTAAAATTCGTGCAGTGTATGATATTGGTTAGCAATTCGCTAACGATTAGCGCTCGTATTTTTCAGCCATTTCGTTTAGGTGGACAAGTTCAACAAACGGCTTTTTGGCCGTCGGAATGTTGCTCCGAAAACTGGTAATCAACAAATTCAGTTTGATGTTTAGTATTATCAATTTGCATGGACATTGCGATTAGTATTAGTCAGTGCGGCAACAGCGCAGAGTTCCCAGTCACGCCCAAAAATAAGGCCGCAAGCATGTGATATTTTTGTTCTCTCTCGTCTTCTCTTTTTCGATTATTAATTGCAAACTGCAACCGCGACCCACTTTGGCTCGGCTGCAATTGGCATTTATCATACGATGTCTGGCAAGAAGAAATTATGGCACAGCACAAAGATTTTCACTTTCTCGTAAGGAAAGGGGCAGAGGCCGCAGCAAGTGCTGCCTGCCTGGACACTCACTGTCAGTCTGTCCGTCAGTCAGTCAGGCCGTCAGTCAGTCGGCAATCAGAGAGAAGCTTTTGAGTTTTGGGTGGCTGGACAGTTAACCTGTTGCCCGGGCCGGCCAGTTAACCAGTTACCTCTTTTCAATTCCAGCTCGTAAACGTGGCCCGCGGCGTTCAGCGTGCAAGGGAAACTTCCGATCGATTCCATATACCCATTAAAAGTGGTTAGGCAAAGCGTATTAGTTTGATGTGCATGTATGTAGGTAAGCAGTAGAAAGTAACAGTAGACCGTTCAACTATATATGTATGTCTGCTTGCATATCATCCGTAATGAACATTATCGAAAAAGCGGGTTGAGGTTTCCAATGATACAAGTTATCCACATAATACTCAGGAGAATGTCAGATTACAAGTAAAGCTAACCAAGATTACAAAATTTGCAAAAATTTAAGCTTTTGGCAAACTAGAACTAGTTGGATTTGGGTGAGTTGGCGAGTCTTACAGCTAGTTTCAGGGTATTTGCAAGTCGTTCGCTTTTGACTCTTGCTCTTAACTGGTTGTTGCTTTTCGGCTAACCCAATTTAATTGGCTTTTTGCGTGGGAATATACCCTAGACCGCAAGTGGAGTGACTGAGCAGTTCACATAGTCGTCAGTCAGTCAATTCGTCAGTCCGTCCGTCTGTCCGTCTGTCTAGCGGTCGCTTGTTTGTAATCCAATCAGCCGAGCAAGCACACACATTTCAATGGCTCACAAAATCGTCTCTCGAGTGGCTGCCCACAAAAAAAGTAAAGAAAAACCAAACAAAAATGTATGTATATATAAAGAGAAGTAAAAATATGAAAGACTTGGACAAATTATTATGGTCAAACCACTTGGGCACATGGAACCACTTGGGCGCGCACCATTAAATCATCTAATGTAAGCGGTGGCTTGTGTGGCTCCTCCTTTCGGGTCGTCATTCTCCACTTGCGTCTAACTGCATTTTTGCATCAATGGTCATGTGCTGCGGCTTTAGACACGCAACGGTTAGCCACTTGCCACTTGCCACTTGTCAACTGGCGGCTTTGCAACAAAATGCGGCACAAGCAACGGGAATGACAGCAACGGGTTTCAGTTGGAGTTCGACTTGGTCTCACTCACTTGCTCTCTCCCTCTCTCTGTCTCTGTCTCTGTCTCTGCCTCTCACCCTTTCTCTCTGTGTCAGTCTGCGGCTGAGTGTGAGCCAATTCTTGACACATTTGTTAGACAAACTCCTTAGCCTATTGGCGTAATCATTGCAGACTCATTTAAAGCATTGGCAATAACCGTTGGCCAATTAATTGCCTGGCATCGGGCACCGTTGACAAACACCACATCCGCTCCGGCCACCACTCATCATGCAAAGCGATTGCCAACACATAACTCAACCACTCGCTCTGGCCGCAGTTAATCTGCTTTATATCTATGATATAATTCCCCACAGACAACTGCCTCTGTAACTGTGCCAAGCTCTGTGCTGGAGTTGAGGCTGCGGAACTTTTGGCCACCAACAAAAAATTCTGGTTTCCAATTCGGTATTTGCTGCAGCTGCAGCTGCACGTGGGCAGCAGCACTCTAGTTGGAATTTTCTCGTTTCAGCTGCATAATCAGATAAATATGTATCTGTGCCTCTGGAGTGGGGGCAATGGATACCTATACTCACGCTCCTATGAAAATCTTTGAGTGTGGCTCTGTGCTTAGTTATAGGTAGCGATATAATGTATTTAAAGTCATATTAAGATATGCAGCTTTGAAGGTGTTAGTATTACTTACATTCGGGATTTGTGATAGAGAGGTGGAGTATGTCAACCAGAAATAAAGGCATAACGATCTTTGTCGGGTTAGATTCAGCAGAAGAAAGTAGATATATATATATATCATTATTGAGTTGGGTACGTTTCTTTGAGTATTTTAGGTGCTTTAGCCTGGATATTGGGCTTATAAATATTTGATGAAAAAGAAAATTGATTCGCTTTGAAGTGGATAAGTTTCAGGTCTAACTGTAAAATGTTTGTTCTTCAAACTGATATTAATAGCTTTTGTTTACCTTAATCAAGATCATATTGTTGACTTGACTCTGCAGCTAAGCTAAAAGTCAAATCAATTTAATATGGAACCAACATTATATATCGTGATCATACTTATTTCTATTTTTCACAGCATTTCTTTGCTGCAAAAAGTCAGTTTTAAAAGTCTTTGCTATACTGAAAGATCTATTTCTACTTGAGTAAAGATGGTTTATAGAACATTAATTTCATATTTATATCAGTCTTTGCAAGGGAGCATAGAGTGATTATTCTGATATAAACTCAATCTGACAAAGAGAATGTTCTGTGATACGATATTAAGCATATTAAGCATATATCGGCTGTATCTCTGATATTCAAGCAATATGATAAGTGTATATCAATTGAATATATGAAATTCATTCACCTTCATTTCTTCCTTCTACATTGAGGGATTGAGATTACTAAATAGTTAAACTACAGTGCAAAAATTGTACATACATTTATTTATAAATCAATACAATTCTTTAAATATTAAACATCTTGTTTCTTCTTCTGCAGAAGACATTCGCTTTTAACACAGGATTCTTTCAGTTTAGTTATATATGCAAAGAGTAACTTTTCACTTTCCTTCATAGCCTTATTATCTCACCTACTCATGTAGTTTAGCTTTTCATTTACGAACTCAACTATCGTTCGTACTTATTATAGATTTTATGACATCGTAAATAATATTTTCACAGCTTCATTACGTTTTCTTATTGCCAATTTGTAAAAGTACGGCTGAAATTGCCGTCAGCGTCTGGTCAATTCCCATATATCTGAGCTGTGACAAAAAAAAAGAGTAACATTTCGAAAATCACTTTCATTGCAACAGCAACTGCAGCAGCTCAATAAAGAGGCTGCACTCGGTATGCAATAAATTCAAGTCTTTTTGCTTAACGCACTTGTCAAATGATATGTGTACAGAGGAAAGAGATATGCCCATCTCTCTCGCTCTGTCACCCTCTCTTCCATCGCTGTATAGATATCAACGACAGCGTTCACATAAATCAATGCTGTGCCCTTAATACGTCCAGCATGCAGTCACTCAATCAGCCACGCAGTCATTCATTCATTCATTCGTTCATTCATTCAATGGAACAGAGGCACTGCCGGCAAGTTTTTAGCTTTGGCCCTATGGACGGGCTGAGGTAGGCGTAGCTTTAGGTAGTTCCTCTTGAGTTATATTTACATTATCATTGAGTGCGGGCAAAAAACCTTTTGCCGCCACTTTCACTGGCCAAGTACATACTAAAAATGCCAACAACAATAACAAGCAGAGCAAAAACAGCAACTCAAACGAAAACAAATAAAAAACTTACATAAAAAATAAAAGGAAAAAAAATCAACTAAACTGAACTTTAAGCCATAAGTCGCTATATAACACAAAATGATTTTAATTAAAGCACATTTAACACGCAATTAAAAGTCGTTTTTAGCCATTTTTGTAACAATAAAAAGTACGAAAATTATGTTTAATAATAATACATAATGCATATGACTCTTACCAGAGCCAAAAGCATTCCCGAAATAATGCGGTAATCAAAGCGTTTGATGCGTTTTCACACTTTTCACATCCAGTTACAGCTACAGCTCCCACTCGCAGCTTCACTTTCAGCTGTAGCTTTAATTGTAAATAAAAGCAAGTAAGAGTGCAAGCCACGACTAGCCGCTGCTCTACACTAATGTGTGTGATAGCAAAGCTTAAGAGTTTCAGCTTGGGAATTCAGTTTATATATATTATATATGTATATGCAAAAATGAATTTGTTGGTATATGAACAGATTTTATAGGAACCCTCATATCAAATTAAATGATTATTGCTCTCATAGTTTTCGAGATTTGCCCAGGTTTGATTGGAATTTTTAGTGATTTCAATGAAATTCAGCACGTTTCACTGATTTGGAATAAGCCAAATGTTTATCTATCATGAGAGTAAATATAGCTCATTAATTTACAGAAAACAAAACACGTTTTTTATTGAGATATAAAATAATCTAAGAGTTCCTAATAGATAAGAACAAATAACTCTTAAGTTTTTAAATTCTAGCTCCAATAATTCTGGAGATCTAAACGTTCAGCAGCAAAGACAGATAAGGCGACAGATTAATATAGCCAGCGCTTGCTAAGCATGTTTATAGAGAAAACAATCGTATTCTTATATAGTCAGTTACGTATACTCACTGATATACCCGTTCAGTAATAATCTACAGCGTATTATAAACTAAAATCTCTTTGCTGTTGCCACTTACTTTCGCCTGCTGCTGCGGCACTAAAAATAATAAAATATATATATATATATGTATATATAATTTAAACTGAGAACACTTAACTACATAATCTCGCACCCACTTGCAGCTGTTTAAGCACACTCTAAGCTGCTCGTATTTGCGCACACACACATCTACACACACATTTGTAGTACTCAAGGTGCACTCACTTCTGCAAACGGAAATGCATACGGCTGGCTGGCTTCCACAACCTCAACCTGGCAACAGGTGCATTTGGTAGCAGACAACGTTTTGTTAGTGTTTATTTTTTTGTCTTCACTTCTTTTTTGTTTTTGCTTTTAGACTATCTTGCATAAGTGCGGCATTTGGGTGCAACTTTGCGGCTCATTTGCATCTGCGTTTCTCGCATTAGCAATTAAAAACGCAGCCGCCGTGTCGAAATCTTCAGCAGCAACAATTGTTGCTCGATTCTCCGATTCGGATTCCGATTTGCTCGACTCGAAAATTAAATGTGAAAAACACAAAAGACAAAAAAAGAAAAAGAAACAAAAACTGCATAAATTCATTTCATTGTTTTCAAGTTTGTATACCCTAGATGTAGAATAGAAGAGGGGGCAGTTATATAAATGGTTCTGACTTGGTTTGGAATTAAAATGTTCGTGTTTTACTATTTTAATGAAACTTGCTATAATAGAAACTGATTAAACTCAGCTGAAGTCTGACCTGTATAAGCTTATGGGTTTCTCTCTTTAATATACTGCTATATAGGAATAGAGCTTAAACTATATATGCATAGTCGTTATAGATATGGTCTTAAAGCTAGAGCGATTACTACATTTTATGGTAGAAATAACCAATGATATTCTCTACATATTATGTTATTCGAGCATTAGCTCTATTGTCTTATTAGAATATCAGCTAACTGATGGATTTCCTATGAAATTAGATTCAATGATCAACTCAAGCGGTTGACACAGAAGTAGAGATTTATTGATCATTAAATAGTAAATATATAACTCTCCAATTGATTTTATTATTATAATTATAATAATGATAAATGATAAATGATAAATGATAAATGATATCTACATAAATCACTTATGCGTTAAGCTTAAAGCTCTTCAAATATTTGTATTATATTATATTCTATTTGTGCATACCTCATATTTCTCTTGCTCTAGGGTACAAAACTAAGGCAAGACTAAGACAAGATTAGCTTAGTTTAACAATAGCAGAGACTTAGACACACAGACAACCACATACATACATATATATTTATGTTTGTGTGCGTGGCTTTCATTAAGCTAATTCCCGCAAATTATGAGTAATAATAGCCACGCTGACATTCTTGACCCAGTTTAACTGGAAATTAGCTACATTTTTTGGCACCACGACACTAATTCTTTTCCTTTCTCTCTCTCTCTGTCTCTCTCTTTTACAGACCATGGAGCTGAGCAACTTTTCCAGCAATAAGAAAATGTCACGCGAGGAGCGTCGCTATTCAGTGCCGCATGGTCCCAATACTCCGCTGCCGCCGGCAGCATCCGAAGATCTGCATGCCTGGTCCATTTATAGGTAAGTGCGGAAGCATTGTGGGCGTGCCCTTGTCACATCCGCTGCAACAGGTGCTGCTACTGCTGCTGCACCTGTTTGGTTTGACAATTTTGAAGCGCTCGATTAAACCGCACCGAAGCGGAAGTTCAAATGCCATAACTTTAATTAACCGCATTGACCACGCCCCGTTTGAACAATTGACCAGCTAAGCGCAACTCGGCACGCCTTGCTCATCTGCCTCTTCTTCCCATCCCATTGCAGGCAAAATCTGAACTCTGACTTCACCGACTCGGCGCTGGGCTCATCAGATAAATCACCGCTGCCATATGGAAATTTCCAGCTACGAGATACCACAGTGCAATCAATCTTAAATCATCCGCGCTACGGACCCAAGTGAGTAGCAACAACAACTAAGATAAAACCTATACCATACATATCATAAAATATCTAGTATATATGGGTATACGTGTTACTCATCTGTGCATGCCATAAGCACTCGCATCTTCAATTAACAACATTCCTCAAAGCTGACAAGGTTTTTGATTCGATACAGCAAATTTGTTCAACAACAATAATGAAATGTCAAAAAAAGTTATTAAATTAAATGAAAATTAAAAAAATTATATGATATGATATGATATTGTTATTTTTTCATGCTTATCTAGAAGGGAAATGTTACCAAAAATATTTGTCAACTTAATTTCAAGTCTTGAAAGCAGCCTATAGTAAAGAAAATAGTTAAGTTCATCAGCTCAAAGGCTTCAGGGTATCTCTACGTATTTCCAGCTGGAGTACTTTTACTACTCTTATTCTACTCTGTCTAATCAAGAGCTGATCAAATTTATTCTCCATATTATCAAACGTCCCTCCTCACCTCTTTCTCTCTCTCTCTCTCCACCCTCAGATCTCCCCTAGGCTCCAATATGTACACATATCTAAAGTTTGGACTGCCGCGCGTGTTTCCGCCCAATGCCGGCTCACAGCGCTCGCATCGACCTGGCCCGGGTCCGGGCGGCTCCAGTGCGCTGGGCGGCGTGCGCGGCCGTGTGAATCGCGGCTTCCGGGACAGCTCGGGTGCGCCGGCGGGCGCTGGGTCCAGCGGCTATGACAGCAGCGACAACGAGACCACGCGCAGTCGTGTGCCGCCCAATCTGCGCAAGTATCGCAGCGAATCCGATTTCCGTGCCATCAGCGGCATGGGCATGGCCATGGCGCACTCCCGGCCGGAGTCGCGCGCCCAGGGCGGCGTGCCAGCGGCGGCACTGCGCCAGGCGAACAGCCGGGCCAGCATTGCCGTCGGCCAGCACCATCATCTCCAGCAGCAGCAGCACATGCAGCAGCAGTCGCAGTACATGACCAACGGCAAGCACTACGGCCATCGTTCGCACAGCGAGGCGGATCTGTTGGGCGCCGGACTGGGCGGGGATGGGGGGCTGGGCTATGGCGACTATGGCGAATCGCGCATCTATGGCAGCTCCCGGCACGCGCAGCCCTATGGCCGCAAGCAGTCGAGCTTGGGCCTGATCTACCCCAATATACAGGTGCACTGCCTGGACGTGAGTCCCTGCCTGCACGGCGTCTCGCTACAGGCGAAGGCGGGCGACCTGTTCGCCATCATGGCCACATCGCAGCGAGAGGGCAGCGCCCTGGCCGAGTGCCTGGCCGGTCTGCGGGAGCGCCTGGGCGGCGAGATCTTGATCAATGGCCAGCAGGTGAATCGCCGTGGACTGCGCGAGCTGTGCAGCTATGTGCCCGCTTTGGATGTCTCCTCGCTGGATCCGCGCATGAGCGTTCAGTGCACGCTGAATTTCCATGCGGCGCTGCGTGGCCCGCTGGACCGCAGTGATCTGAAGGAGCGCATGGATGTGCTCATCGAGGATCTGGGCCTGAATACGGTGCGAGCCTCGAATGTCTCGACGCTGACGCACTCGGAGAAGCAGCGCTTGAGCGTTGCATGCCAGCTGCTGGCGCAGTCATCGCTGTTGATCCTGGATCAGGTGACCAGCAACATGGACATCTTCGACACCTTCTTCCTGGTGGAGTATCTGCGTCAGTGGTGCAGCGGCGGACGCATTGTCATCATGACCCTGCAGCCGCCCACCTTTGAGATATTGTCCATGTGCTCCGGCGTGCTGCTGCTGTCCGGCGGACGCACAGTCTTCTCCGGCAGTCGAGCCGATTTGCCACGTCACATGGGCGAGCTGGGCTATCCGTGTCCGCCCTTCAAGAATCCAGCGGACTATTACCGTGAGTAAGCCCGCCTTATATGCCAAATCCTGTCTAACTCCCCTGCTCTCTAGTTGATCTGGTCACCCTGGACGATCTGTCGGCAGCTGCCATGCTGGAGTCATCGGCGCGCATCGAATCGCTGGCCAATGCCTGGGATCAAATCAACTCGGAGCCACCGCTGGCAGCGCCGCCCGCCTCGCTGCCCAACTTCACGATGAAGGCGGGCTTCTTTGGCCAGGCCAAGGCGCTCATCAAACGTTTCGCGGCCTACAAACAGCCCGGCTCGCTGCTCACCTGGATCAGCAAACTGATTGCCGCCGCGGTGCTATCCCTCTGCATTGGCTGCATCTTCTGGGATGTGCCCGCCTCAGATCCACAATTATCGTACAACGATCGCTTCGGCTACCATCACTGCGTCATGGTGCTGGCCTACTGGCCGCTGGTCATGCTGACCATACGCGACACCCAGGAGGATCGTCGCCATGCGGAGCGGGACATCCGACTGGGTCTCTATTCGCGCAGTCTCTATATCATTGTGCAGGTGTGTTGGATTGACATTGCTGTCCTGCGAATCCTTTGATTCTATGATTTTTTAGATTCTGTAACAACATCAGCTCTCTTAACACTCGAACTCTATTCTTGCAGAGTTTGCTGGGCCTGTTTCCCAGCCTGTGCATTTGGCTGGCCTATTTGCTGCCGGCGCACAGCATGGCCGGACTCTATACCTATTCGAATAGCAGCGATACGGGCATCTACCTGTACATGGGTAAGTCCGAAGGAAGTCAGAAGCGAAGCTCGGCAATCGATTAACTCTATATTTGTACAGGGTATATGCTGCTCTATCTGACGCTCATACAAACGCTCGCCTTGTTCTGCGCCCATCTGCTGCCCTGCAAGGTGTCCGCTAGCCTGGTCAACGCCCTGATCAGTCTGACACTGGCCACCGTGGGTGGCTACTTGGTGCATCCGCGCAATTTGTCCAAGCTGTGGTCCTGGCTGCAGCAAGCCTCGCCCCAGCGCTGGCTGCTGCCCGTGCTGGTGCAGGATGAGTACAGCGCCGAGACATTGGCCAATTCGGCAGGTTTGCAGCTGTGCCGCAACAAACAGGTGAGTTAAACGCAAATTCATTCCAAATAAAGAATTTGTACTCATATATAGAGTTTGACCATTGCAGGTGCAGCATCAGGAGATCATTGTGCAGCAGCCCTGCCCACCGCCCAATGGCACACAGGTGCTGCACGACTTTCAGCTGCTGCCGCAGCAGCATGTGCTGGACGCCACGCTCAACTATGATCAGACCACAACTCTGGCCTTGGTGCTGGGCTCCGTGCTGCTCTTCTGCTTGACTTTCGTCATCTTTGTGTGCAATTGCCGCGGCGCCTGTCGCAAGCGACGCAGTCGGCGCTACTAAACGGGCCGGACTCCAACAACTGTACATTAGTTAGCAACTAATTCTCTTAATAAAATAAATATAGCTATTAGTCGATGCAGCGAACGTTTAACTAACTAAGGCAAATCGCTTTTATTGTTCAGATTGGAGGAATGTTGATAATAATGTTGTGGATATTCATTCGAGGGATCCTCGTCTAATGGTAGTTAATGATGGAAGAGACGCAGATTGGTGTGCGCCATAATAATGCCGTGCTCGTCACAGGCGGCAATGACGCCCGCATCATTGGTGGAGCCGGACGGACTGCCAATGTAGGAGACGCCGCTCTGTAAGCAGAAGAATAAGAATTAGCCAGTGGTTTGGGGGCACCAATAGCCAGGACTACGCACAAGTTTGGCACGATCAATGTTGTCGCGGAAGGGGAAGAATGCATCAGAGCCAAGTGCTACGCCGCTCAACTGCTTCAGCCAGTCAAGTTTCTGCTCTGTCGTCAGCTGTTCCGGTGCCTTATCGAACCTAGAAGACAGCAGCGGATTAGAGAATATTCTGCACACAAGCGGAACTCCTGCTTACATGCCCTTGAACTGCGCCACTGGCATGTCCTTGCCCACCGTGCCGTTCACATAGTTGTCAATGGCATTTGAAATCTCTGCACGCTTCACGCCCGCCTTGAACTTCATGGCGGCCACATTGGGATGCTGGCGCAGCCACCAGTTGTCCGCCTTCTCGCCAGCGAGGCGCGTGCAATGGATGCGCGACTGCTGCCCAGCACCGATGCCAATCACCTGGCCATCGCGTGCATAGCACACGGAATTGCTCTGCGTATACTTCAGGGCAATGGTGGCCACAATCAAATCCCGCACAGCGGACTCGGGCAACGGTTTGCGTTTGCTCACGATATTGGAGAAGAGATTTGCATCAATGATGGCATCGTTGCGCTTCTGCTCTAGGGTCAGGCCAAAGATGGTTTTACGCTCCATGACGGTGGGCTCGTAGTTGGGATCCATCTGAGAGTAGTTCAAGATTAGCAATAGTTTGAATAGGATTTGTTCCATGTGATGAGATTTACCTGTAGAATGCAATAGCTGCCGTTCTTCTTCTTCTTCAGTATCTCCAATGCCTCCGGCTCATAGCCGGGCGCAATGATGCCATCGGAGACCTCACGCGAAATAATCCTGGCTGTGACCACATCACAGACATCGGACAGCGCCACAAAGTCACCAAACGAGCTCATGCGGTCGGCTCCACGTGCGCGTGCATAGGCCGTGGCCAGGGGAGTCAGCTGCTCGTACAGATCGTCCACCATGCAGAGCCTAGCCTGAGCCGGGTTGAGCGGCACGCCCACAGCGGCGCCAGCAGGCGAGACGTGCTTAAAGCTTGTTGCCGCCGGCAGCTGCAGTGCCTGCTTCAGTTCCTTGACCAATTGCCAGCCATTGAGCGCGTCACAGAGATTGATAAAGCCAGGCGACGCATTCAGCACGCGGAGCGGCAATTGGGCCAGCGTTGTGTACAGCTGCGCAGGTTTCTGGTGAGGATTCATGCCGTAGCGCAGCGTCAACTGTGAGCTGCCTGCGCCGTATTGCTTTCTAAAGTAATCCGAGATGGCCTCGTCATAGCTGGCCGTATGAGTGAAAGCCTTTAGTGCCAGGGCTTGACGCGTCTCCAGCGTGGTATCGCCCTTGGCACTGATCTCGGCCAGAACCTTGGCATAGTCGACGGCCTCACAGACGACCGTGACACGCTGATGATTCTTGGCTGCGGCACGCAACAAAGTCACGCCGCCAATATCAATGTTCTCCACGGCATCAGCCAGGGTGACATCCGGCTTGGCGATGGTGCTGGCAAAGGGATAGAGATTGCAGACGACCAGCTGGATGAGATTGTACTCCTGTTTCTTCATATCAGCCAGATCGCTGCTGGTGATGCGCGACAGGATGCCCGCATGTACAGCTGGATGCAGCGTCTTGACCCGGCCGCCCAGCATTTCGGGTGCGCCCGTTATATCGGAGACATCCTTGACGCTCAGGCCAGCGGCACGCAGTGCAGTTGCTGTGCCACCGCTGGCGACTAGCTGAAAGTCCAGAGCGCTCAGCTGCTTGCCCAGCTCCAACAGCCCCGTCTTGTCCGAGACGCTGAGCAGTGCTGCAAATATATAGATATACATATTTAATATAGGATTTTATATACTCCATATGCTTGCAATCTGAATCCCACCTATTTTCTGGTTTGCCATCGTTGCTGGTCCTTGGGCGTGCGTACGTGCGTTTCACTCGACAGCTGAAATGCAAATGAAAGATGAAACGATTTCAGTGCACCGACGTGGGCTCCAACTGCACAAACATGTTTTCGCTTTTCGCCTAGGCAACAACCTCTGTGGGCTGCGGCTTCGAGCTGATAGCGTATAGGACCCCCTATCTGCGATTCAGGGGAAGGGTCATTCGACTCGCTTGCATCAGCAAAAACATATTCGAAAATATTGATCAGTTGACCTTGATTTTAATACTCTAATTTAGGTATAGGCCGAACGATCTACTATATAATGTAATCTCTATTTGTAATATATAAGTATGTATGAATAGGACTACATAAAATATAGCTCATATTATAAGCACTTTGTTGCCAAGACAGAAGCGATGATATAATACATCTTAAGGATCAGCCGGACTTCGGTATATGTAGGTCTTGTGAAAGTACAAACAGACATAGTAGAATAACATGGCAAATATATAATATATAAAATATATAATATAAAATATAGATTATAAATTTATACCTCTACATCTACATATGTATGTATACCTTATACAGCATGTAGCTTCTTCAACCTGTTGCATATTCCACTACAAAACTAAAAGAATCTTCTCTACTCTAATATCAACAAGCTACAACTCAGGTTTTGTATACATAAATACATTTATTATTACAACTGTCTGGGCGTCTCGGTTACTGCGGCTTATCGGGAAGCTCGACAGCAGCTGCTGTCACTGCTGCCGGCTTCGATTGGGGTCCGATTGCGTCTGCCTCCTGCTGCTTGCGTCGCTGCGACTCGCGTCGACGCTTGTGTTTGTTGGACTTGAGATGCAGACTCCACTGATATTCGCCGATGAAGTGACGTTCGCAGATGGCACAGAAGTTGCTTGTCTCCTCGTTGAGCTCGGCGCCAGGATGCACACGCTTGGCCATGGGCGCAATCTCACAGACTTGCGCCTGTCGGTAGCTCTCGATGATGCATTCGGCTCGCTTGTAGACATTTTCGTGCCAGGCGCTCACATCGCTGGTGTCCAGCTCGTACAGGTCGGGCACCTGGCGATCCTTGCTGGCCAAGAGGCGGTTGTTTATCCACTTCAACTGTTTCTTAGAGTAGCGACGCGTCACCAGCTTCAGTTCATCACAACAGCTGCTCAGCACTTTGAGGCTCGCAGCCAGCTGCTCCATATCCTCCGTCTCTATAGCTGAGAGCTGCTCTGCAGTAGGCAACTGGTACTGGTGCGCACTCAGATACTCTTCAACCTTGGCATCCTGTTGTGCATCGTATTTCATTAAATACGGCACAAATTCCTTGTAGCCAATGGTCTGTAGGACGCCTTTTGTATATGCCTGCAGCGTGACACCCTCGTAGCTATTGTGGAACTCACGCAACTCTTTGAGCAGACCCTGCTGTAACATGTTATCCACCCGTTTATCCAGACGCTCATTAAGCACGTCCTGCTGACAGCGCAGCCAGAGCAAAATAGTGTGTGGATAGCGCAGTGGACCTCCCAAACGATTGCCACCTGGTTGCTTACGCTGCTCCGAAAGCTTTTCAGTCAACGTCTTCCCTGTAATTTGGTAGACCTCAATTGCACGCTGGATTTTCCGACGATTGTTAGGATGTATTCGATTCGCGCTTCCGACATCGAACTTCCCCAAATGCTGATGGAGCTCAGCGGTTGACATGGCAGCCATTACATCCGCTGACAACTGCAGGCTGTTTGCCGGTACCTGCTCCTCTTTGGTATCCACCAGTATGTCCCACAGTAAAGATTCTATATAGTAATTTGTTCCGCCAACCACAATCGGTGGCTTCGATTTGGCCAGCAGCTGCTCTATTATGGGCAATGCCGCATTTCGAAATTGCATAACTGTAAATGGGTTTGCCGGCGTTGCAATATCCAGCAGATGATGGCGTGCTCGCGCCTGCTCCTCCTTGGTGGCCTTCGCTGTAGCAATATCCAAATTCGTATAAACTTGCATGGAATCCGCGCTAATAATTTCTCCACCAAAGCGTTCGGCAAGCTCCAGCGATAGTTTCGTCTTGCCCGTGCCAGTGGAGCCCAATATAACTATTATAGGCACTTTGCGCAGCATTTTTAATTAAATTCAATCAACCTTTTTCAGAAATTGTTATTTGTTTTGTACATCGCAAGAGCAAGAGAGACACACAATGTGACTGCTCTCACGTTTCAAGCACGTGTTGACAAACTACCTGTTGCGTCAATTTACTTCCACCGTGAATTTGCTTATATTTAAAGTACATTTAATAGAAATAATTTAATAGCATTAATTAGAAGCTCGATCCTAGCCCGTTTTCATTTTAAATGTTTAAAAACTTACAAAATATATGCGCCGCAATGTCCACAATACCGACGATTATATCGATACTTACTAATGGTAGAGCTAATCGATAGCGTTAAGCTACATTGACCAACACTGTAGGCAAATTAAGGCATAGTGGCGCAAGATTGAAAAAGTAATGTAAGAGCTACACACTTGTGTGTTAATATTATTTTTCTATTAAAATTGTACAATTAGACTACTTATTACATTAAATACTTCATTTATTTGAATGAAATAAAAATCATCATGAAGAATTCATGGCATATGTAATAATACATATTATGCTCAAGTGGCCCACTGTACATTGCTCAAAAGCTCTCTCTAAGCTTTGGTATTTTCTGGCCAAGCAGTTCGCTTAGTTATTCCCTTTGGAACGTTCAATCCAAGCGGTTGTGTTGGCGTTTGTGCTCGCTTCTTAATATCAACATTCAACAAGTGGATTTAAAAGATTATTTACATTAAAAATGGCTTGCACGAAGTTCTTAACACTTAACAATGGTGAGAAAATGCCCGTCATTGGCATTGGCACCTGGCAGGTAATAATTGATAAACGATTTAAAAAACTGTAATTATTAAATACTGATTTGTTCTGAGAGTGCTGAGCTCATGTATATATGCACATATATACATATGTACATATCAACTTATAGCTTTGCAGATACATAGATCTATGTATTGATTATTTACACTGCAAGATTGTCACTTTGGTTTGGTGAGCTGAGAAGATATATTTATGTATTTATGTGTATGCACAGTGACCGGTTCTTGATTTCTGTCAACAAATCAAATCTTTGTACTTGTCCTAAATAGGGTCAACTTTCTCTGAATATGAAAGAGAAAAACATACAATGAGTTTTATTATCTGAACTAAAAACAGTAAACAAAAAATGAGATGTCTTCGTTAAAACTTAATCAGAAAGAGCAATCATATGTGGAATGAAGATGAGTGCGTCTGAATGCAAACGTATAATATTTATGTGTTATTATATTTCAGTCATTGGAAATGTTATACAAGTACACTAGCTTTTAGTAGAGTAAGAATATGATATAGTATTCTAAGATTTATGCTATTTCTGATGAAGTTTGGTAGAATTGCTCTTTAATATAAATTTGTGTATATCTAATATAAAGAAATTTCCAAGTCGGCTAAGAGTATGCAAGATGTTTAGAAACATTCACATGCATATAACAGTTCGGTGTTTGATATACATATATGAAATAAATCAAACTGTTATACAAACACTTTAGCTGCGACTTGGTATAATATAAATATTGGTAGTATTAAATCCTTTCAAAAAACTGTTATACGATTGTAGCAGTTATATATAGGAGGTATTTAGTATATTATATATTAGCATACATAAATATAGCGCCTCAATTGCTGATACGGATCTCTATAACATTTAATAAATGTGATCAACAATCATAACATATGTATGTATTTAACGACAAGCCCATTATACTGTCTGCGAGTGAAAGGTGATTCTTGAAATAAATCATAAACCGCAATCTCTTTACCGCACACCTAGGCATCCGATGAGGAAATCGAAACCGCAATCGATGTCGCCCTCTCGGCGGGCTACAGGCACATAGACACCGCCCCGGTCTATGGCAACGAGAAGGCCATCGGCCGCGTGCTCAAGCGTTGGCTGGATGCGGGCAAAGTGAAGCGCGAGGATCTCTACATTGTAACCAAACTGCCGCCCATTGGTAAGACCCATTCACTTGAAACTCAGCGCAGCATTAACTATTTGTATATGCAGCCAATCGTCCACATGAGGTGGAGCCCACAATCAAGAAGTCGCTGGCCGATCTGCAGTTGGACTATGTGGACATGTATCTAGTGCATACGCCTTTCACGATATTCACTAATCCCGACGGCACCTTACAGTTTGATGATGAGGGTCGCGTCAAGGTGGACAAGTCCACGGATCATGCTGCCACCTGGGCGGAGATGGAGAAGCTGGTGGAAAGTGGGCTGGCCAAATCCATTGGCGTTTCCAACTTTAGCAAGGAGCAAGTGGCCCGCCTGCTAAAGAATTGCAAAATACGTCCAGCCAACAATCAGATCGAGCACCATGTGTACCTGCAGCAACGCGATCTGGTCGACTTCTGCAAGGCAGAAAATATTGCCATTACGGCGTACTCCCCGCTCGGCTCCAAGGGCATTGCCAAGTTCAATGCGGCCGCTGGCGTAGAGCGTGACTTGCCCGATCTGATGGACATACCGGAGGTTAAGCAGATCGCCGAGGCACACAAGAAGACGCCGGCCCAGGTGCTGATCCGCTGGATCATCGACACGGGCGTTGTGGCCATACCGAAGAGCACAAATGAGGCGCGCCTCAAGCAAAATTTGGATGTCTTTGACTTTGAGCTGAGCGCCGAGGAGGTGGCCAAGTTGTGTGCTCTGGACAAGAACATACGCATCTGCGATTTCTCCTTCTTCCGCGGGTAAGCTGGATATACGGGCTCACATTGATAAACTCCTTAAGCATATCCCTATTTCATTTGCAGTGTGGAACAGCATCCGGAGTTTACTTTCAAGAATCAATTCACCGATTAATTTGAGTACAAACATACAGACATTTTATATATTTTATACTACAAATAATAAACAAAAAAGAGAAAAGCAATATTAACTGCCTTTAGGCGTGTCCAATGGCTGCAACATTTTCGTTATAATTTTCAATACAACTGGTTTTCCCACGTTCTTTTCACTGGGGCTGGGCGTGGCATCCAGCACTGCGGCCACATTTCTATTGCATTCTTTTTCGATTTCGTTTTCGGCTTTATTCTCGTTTTGATTGTGGAAAGAATCAAGTTTTAGACTGAAAATAGAACTGAATAATTAACTGGGATGCAGTACAGTGAACGCTCGCTAAATGGAATAGCTTGCTGAACAAATTTTACGAAGAACAAAGAGTCTATTATTTATTTATGGTGCATCAAATATGTATTCAAAATTTACCATATCAGTTCACATGAGCGAGTGCTCACTGTATTCTTCTGCATTGTTTAGTACGTAATGACATTTATTTGGAATAACATTAATTAACATAAGCTTAAAGAAATCACATTCGTAGCGAGCACAAAATAATTAGGTACGTATTTCCAAGAGGAAACCGGTTGACGGTTCTGGAATTAAGCTTTTAAACAATTCTCTCTTTATATATAAAAAAAAAAAGTAGAGTTATTGTTATTGATGTATATAAATGTTTGCTTAAAACTAAAAAGCTTATATACCCTTGAAATTCTTTAATAAATACTATATTAATTTCAAAACTTAGTTTGGCTACACATTAAACAGATTAAGGAGCATGCTAAGAGATTACGGAAATGGATTTCATAGTGTATACGTATTTGCCTATGTCATAAGACATATCTGAGAGATTTGGGAAATTCATCTTATAGGGTATACACTGGTCGGCTATGTCAGCACAAATGTCTAAGTACGGCAAGGGTATATAAACTTAAATCCAAACACATTAGTAAAATTCGTTTGCTTTGAATACACAGCTTTTAAGAGACGGACTCAAATATTTGTATACTTAATAATTTAGTACAAAAACAAGGTGTAAATAAAAGCAAAAAGCAAATGGGAAAACAACTAAAATCGCGAAATATGCTGTGGCTGGCATGAAATAGATTAGTCTGTTGGTCAGAGAGGCTTAGAAGCTTAGCCATAGTTGATTGTTAGTTTTACATTTCGAGTATTGTCCATGGAAGCCTAGCTCTGGACTTACGTAGTGCGCGTCTCCTCATCCGAGCTGCGTCTGTAAAGTGAAATTGATTAGAGCAAGTTCTCAAAATTGACGTATGAGCATTCAGCAATAGCAACAAATTCACTATTAACAAAATAAAACAAAAACTTACTTATATTCTTCAGCCGCAAAGTTGTCGACATAAATAAAATAACTTAACTTGCATACAAAAAGAAAGAGAGCTTCTTTTAACTTGCTCCGAACATACCTGGGCTCCTGATTCGTGCGCATGGCTAGGGTGGCCACTTCGAAGAGGCCAATGAAGAAGCAGAGCATGAGTGGCCCAAATATGGCACCCTGCCAGCCAATCCAGTACATGCCGCCCGCTATGGCCAGGCCATTGAGGTAGGGATGACCTCCGCTATAATGATTCAGTTATGATTTCTGCACTTTCTGAGGAACATCTTCACATACCCCTTAAGATCCGCATAGATGGCAGTCTCAAAGGACGAGGGTACAAAGAATTGTAATAGGAACAGTATGAGGCCCGCATAGAAGCGGTCCTGTGCCAGCCAAAGCTCCAAAAAGGCTGGCACAGCACACCAATAGCTGCCCAAAAATGGAGCAGCCGCCAGCAACGCAGCCAAAGCGGAGGGCAGGAAAACTATGCGTGCACCGAAGACCGTATGCACCAGCCACGTGAACAGACCCGTAAAGGTGGAGCACTTGAACATGGACACAAGCACAACGGTTATGGAATTCTCCAATGCATCGGCGACCTTGACGCCCGAGGCTGAATATCCCATGTATTTGGTTATCTGCATGGGCGCATATTTCTCCTGGCTGCTGGACAGCAGATAGAACAAGGCAGTGAAGAAGACAATCTGGAAGAGAAGAAATGTTACTGGGTAAGAGAAGGTAACAGTGCATACTCCTAATGCTCACCATATCCAATATGAATTCAATACACGCCTGTCCGCCTGACAGCAGCAGCGACAATATCTCGCCCGTAACGCCCATTATCATCGAGAGGTTGGTGCGTATGATATGCCATAGGGATTCGGCGACCTCCAATATCGTTTGGGTATTGCTTTGTGCCCAGCCAATGATGCCCTGTTTTGCCACTAAAACTAGCTCTTTAAAATGTCCTTGGTTAAAGTAAAATACCATGGGTTAGCAAAGGCAACATGTAATGAGTTATTTGTTTTCACGCATACGAAATATAATACAGGATGGAGGTTAGGGCCAAACGCAGCTCTTTGGGGAGCTTTGTAAAAAATTAGCGGTGAGCTAAAATCAAAAACTCAAAACATAAACGCTGGACAAATGATAACAGATAACAAATAACAGAAAAAACCAAAACCGCTTCGTTGACATTTACCTGGATTATCCACAATCTCGCCAAAGGTGCTCTTTAGGGCGTCGGTTGGAACGCGCGGTCCATACGAGGTGCCCGCCTTATTGAAATCAATCCAATACTGTATGAGTCTATCCCAGACATCGAGGATTTGCTCTTTCAACTTGGTGGCATGTACCTTGTCCGCATCGGCCAACCAATCATCAATGTAGGTCTCAATCTTACGGCGCCCATAATGATGCGCATTATCGAGCGCATCATCAATGGACGCTTGTATATTGGCTGGCAAAATATCAATTAGCTCAGGACGATCGGTGATTGTCTTGTTAATTAGATCTTTGCCCAGATATGCGACCTCAATTGTCTCTGAATAGATGTTGACGCAAAAGAAAACACTCAGAAATATGATTATGAGCAACATGAGTATGATCATTAGAATGGATGTAACCGACTCCACAGATGATTTCAATGAATCCCGGACAATGCTATTGATCTTGTAGTTAAGCTCCAAAACGCCAGGCAGACATAAAGGTAGCACAGCTGAATGATGATCCAAAGCCCAGTTCTGCAATGTGAAAAACAGTCAAATTAAGTAAATATGTACATATACATGTATTCATATATTTGTATATAATCGAATAGCTCACCCTCACGCCGTGATACGCATCATTAATTTTGTTGCACACAAACTGAGTTATTCCCGTATAGCTGCCGGCTGTATAAAGTAGATGTAGAAACACCGGCACCGCAGCCAGGATGAACATCCAAATATTGCGATACAAGAAGGTGCCAAGGCAGGCATAGAACAACAACTTAAAATAGGTGTCGCTTTGATGGCCCTCAGTCTCCTCGGCTGGCTTCGCATCGAATGTATCCTCGGAGTCCACGGTCTCGCTCAATGAGATATCTTCTACATCAGATTGCAGGTTCGGCTCGCCAGCAGCTTTGCGGCAAATACTCAGGGATTTCTCGAAGTCGTTTCGATCAAACAGCTTTTGTAAGCGATCCAAAAAGGAGCTGGATTCGTGATCATGAGTCGTCTGTAGATGATACGCTGTAGACGCAATGACGTAGCTCATGACTAGCAACAGAGCCGGAACCTGAAGGGCACCCAGAAAGCTGCACAAATAGCTGGCAATGGCTATCCACATGGACTGCCCGGCAATAACGAAGTGCGCTTTGTTCTCCGGCTTCCAGAAGAAGTGTACGGTGGACAGGTATATAACAATCAAAACGATGAGCTGAAAGTGAAGTGTGGGGATAGAAGTGAATAGAAGGAAAAAGTAAAAGCCATGCATCAATTAAATCATCTACCACATATGCATTGAGGAAGCCAATTATAGTCACAAACAAGCTATGCGAGAAGGTTATCCACCGCCAGAGGGCCATCAGGAATCCGCTGGGTGCATACAAAACGAGCAGTTTAACGCAGACAGCGACACCGCAGCCGGATGAAAGAAGCTGCCAATGCTGGCAGAGCCAGGTAATTAGCAAGCGACCGCAATGCTCGGTGGCCTCCAGGGGCGCCAGACAAATTGAGACGAGCATATTTGAATCTCGCTCTTCCAAGCGCTGAAACCAATTGTTGAGCAATTCGGCCAACCTACGCTTGAATGGAAACAAGACGGCGCCCATGAGGAAGGCCCAGAGCAGAGGTCGTACAAAAGGGCCCAAGATGATGCAGACAGCCACAAAAGCAGCCACGCCTGCTGCTATTAGAAAATTGTACATTGCAGCGCGAAAGCTCTCATGATTTTGTGAGCGCATCCGCAGCAGACGGTTGAGAACGCTGTCAAAGGAGCGATCACGCCGTATTGGTATGGAATCCGAACGGTTCATGGTGGTATAGAAGGTCGCGAAATGGGAGAAACTGAAACAGATTAATTCATACACATTAGGCAAATGCTTTGACCCTGTGCTGTCTACGGACACACCCATGTGAGTGCGTATTTTTAGCTGATGAATGTTTCCACTTACAATTATTATTGTTTTATCCTGAAATAAAGCTAACTGCTACAGCTTCTTTGCATTTTAGTTTTAGATTTATACGTTCGTTTCAAGGGGCCACAGCTCTGCCAGCGTTACAGCAATTTACAAAACCATTAACGAAACTTTAAATTTGCACATAAACAAACGGCAATATTGTTTATTATTATATGGGCAAATGACGTCAGCTGACTGCGCAGTGCTATTAACCCACCTAATAACGAACCGTTTCACAGCACTACCAAGCATTTGAAAACCAAAGGAGTAAGTTTTTGTAAAATAAAAATAAATCGAACTATGTATATAAAATTTCAACTATAAACAAACTTTAAAAAACATATGTAAATTAAAAACTTTTTTAATAATTTGCCTGCTTAGATAGAGTGAATGCTACAAGTAAATGTAAGAAACAATAACAACAGCCTTGTTTATTTTGATGGGCAAGTGACGTCAGCTGGCGATTCAGTGCTGTTAGTTAGCACAAAAAACTTATCGATATATAGTACTGGCAGATATTCGAAAAAGAGACGCCAAAGAAAAACAAACCGACATGGAAAGTAAGTGAAGCGAAGTAGAAAATACATAAATTAACATCTACTAATTTAATATGTTTATACAGAATTAACGCTACAACAAGTACAAGCTCTGCGGAAGGCGCAAGACGATTTAATTTTTAGCAAATCTGTCTACCTGGAATTCTATTCAAAAATGGCAAAACATGCCTACACAACAGACCTCAACAATTTGGTAAAATAATAAAACATGTGTTTATGTACATATATTTTTATATTATTTATTTTTCAGATACGCGGCGACTTTCAACGAGTTGACGTTCCATTAAGTATTCCCAAATTGCCGCCACTGCAAAAGGAGTCTGAAGAATACGTACCCATGCTACAAGTAACTACATACCTATATTAAGTCTTTGGTGAAAATAAATTAGGAAATATGTTTTAATTATAGTTGGACAAACTGATGGAGCTTTACGATGCCGCCGAAGAGGGTAGATCGCTTTTGCAAGACTGATCCGATTTATTCTTATTGTTATTGAGCCAGTAGCCATGCAAAATGTGTTGAATATGCTGCAGGCACTCGAAGGATGGCGAAAGACTCTTCAAAATTAAGTAAATAGGTTAACCTACATTAAGGAACAAAACCTCGCAAAAAACTCACATTGAACAGGGGTATTATGGGACGCTCTTTAAACATGCTGCCCTTTGTACGCAATATGAGCATATACTTTATGTCTAGCTGTAAGTAAAAGAAAATGATTTGAAATAAATATGCCGTTATTTAAACGTAAGGTCAACCAACATTCTCTATGACCTCGTTGAGAACCATGTCATGGAGATGGCCGCGTTGTACGCAGAGGACCGATTGACGTCCAAAAGTTCGAACTGTTTCCGTTTGCAGAGCCATGTCCCAGCTGTAGAAGAGTTTCTCGGAGTGCACCAACTGGAGAGCAGTGCGGAATATTGAAATGGACATGGCTAGCCATAGTAAGGTGGGGTATAGAATGTGAGCCTGGCCTAATCTGGCAGGACCTTCGCTCACTGTTAGAGCAAAGGCGAAATACACAATCGCCAAGCCAAATAGCATACCAAATCTCTTAAATTGAACTGCACATTGTTGACCATGCATACGGTTTAATAACTGTATACGAACGACATCGTCTCCATATTTCTGAACGGTAAGTTCTAAGTCCTCCACTGAGCTGCCTTTATATTTCGCTGCAATGCTAAAATATCTATGCCGACTCGGCTCCATTGAAAATCTGCTCAGTGCAATAAATAAATAAATATTTTTCAAACGCCGCCTTGCAACACTATCTGCTATTCTTGAGCAGCACTGTTGAGCAGAACGGTCATACTTTTGTTTACATTTGTGCATCGATAGGAAAATGCATATCGATGGTGGTATCGATGTGTACAAAATACAATATGGCGTCGACTTAGCACAAAATCGTAGTCGTCTCGGTTGGAACAGCGTCCGTTCCGCGAAAAAGTTTAAATTAAGAGTTGAATTGCAAATGTTTAATAAATAAGGTGTTGGAAACAGTAAATATGCGCAAACGCAAATTGTATATACTTTGAATTGTTGATAATAGGTGCTGCCAGTAGCGTAAACAAGGAATTGCAACGTGAGTGCATACATTTTTTGGTCAAGATTGAATATTACCCCTCGCGCTTTCGTTTCCACCGCTGTTGCCCTCTTGCGGCTTCTGTGACTGAGCTTGTGTGTGTGTGAGTGTTTGCGTGTGTGTGTGTTTAGGTGTGCATGTGTCTTTTTCGTGTGTAACTATACTTGATTCTGATGTACATCTTAATACGAATATTTAATGCAATCGCAAAACATGAAACAGTCGATTGAGGTTGAATAAACGGTGCGTCTTCATCAACATTGCACATTTGGATGTAAATTGTTTTCATTTATGGATACAACTCGTACTTTATGCAACAAACGTTCACCGTGTTGAGTTTATGGTTCTTCTATTTTGTAGTGTGTTGAATTCGAAGATTGCCGCTTTACATGTGGTGGATTTTGCGCTTGCCGTATTTCTCTGTTTCAGTGTGTGTACGTGACGGCCCTGTGTAGTTTTGTGGTGTGTACCCGTTGTTTTTATATATCTTGTGTGCGTTTATTTAAATCTTGAAACGTTTACCGCTATGCAATCTTTGACAAATAAAATCGGGACTAGCACAAAATCAAAACAAAATCTTTTCAAATAATGCATGCGTCATTCAATTTGACCGAGACGTTGTGTTTCCGTGAGTGTGTGCGTGCGAGTGTGTGAAAAAGTGTGAGCGTAGACGGCATTTTTCTGTAGCCATACTCTGCCAGATATACGCTGCAATTTTTGCAATTCTGTTTTGCGCTTGTCATTCGCAATAATTTAGTGAATGAAAGGAAAAGAAACGGGCCGAAAAACGATGTATTCACTGGACGGCTGATATGTGTGTGTGTGTGCGTTAGTATCGGTGTTCGTATTTCGAACTTATAAAAAATTGAATGTCTAAAGTAAAAAATTATTCCGCAAATTTTTGTCGAATTACCAAAGCGGGACATGCTTGTAAACGAAGATGTACATATTTGAATTAAAATTCCTGGAATTTTTTTTGCCCACCCCAAAACGGGAATGCAAAGCACGGTCATACACATACATATGTATGTATGCGCGCGTATTCTGCATACATCGGACGAGATACGACGCGTTCGTTTTCTGCCAGCTTTTGCAGGCCATTCATTGTGTGAGATCCATCACATATACACATACTGATGCGAATTGCCATTGTCCTGCTTCTTTTTGGCTTATGTATTTTTTCCCCGTTTCGTTTGCGCGCACGCATCATACTCGCGCACACACACACATGCATGGCTTACGCCCCCAGCCTCGCCCCTATTTTGTATGCCACTTGCAAGCAGCGTCAATATTTTTTTCATTTGGTTTTATTGCCATTGACGCTCTCCCGCTCCCATTTCAATAAGCGCTCTCAGCAGCTGGGCTTTACTTTAACTTGAACTTTGTTGCTGGGAGACAAATGAGTTGTTTTTTTTTTAACTTATTTTTCTTCTTGACTTTTTTTTTTGCGATGAAGCATGTGGCAATTATAGCCGTTGACCAATTTGCATGCTGATCCTAGACGAATTGGTCGTCCGCCCACGCAACTTGCGGAGACAATGAACCTAATTGCATATAAGTATATGCATATGTGTGTGTGTTATTTGGGAAAGCAATTGCGTTGGTTGCGTAAATGCCCATTTTGTATTAGTGTTTGCTTGCTAATTGGTGCTTTTGTTTTGATACACGTTCGCGTGAGGCGAAATATAAACGTAGATTACAGTGCGCCTTATCAAAGCTGCGCACGAGGTGAGGGGCGCCATAATACAAATGTCGAAAAATTCTAGTTAATTTATATAATATACCTATATGTATTAACATCGTTATTATTATTAATTGTTAATCTATATATGTATACACAAATGTATATATGTATGTGTATAAATACATGTTTTTACGCATATGTGTTAAAGTTGAACGTTTTTGGTAGACAAAGGTGGATTTCCTCAGTTTTCTCTGACGATGACGTAGACCTTGTCTCTTTTATTGCTATGAGCTAAATATCTATTCTGTTTACACACATTTTTTTATACACTTGCTCATTGATTTTTGTTGCCTTGTGCGTACGTCGTACGTTGTACATTATAGCAACAGCGTTTCTTTGTGTGTGTGTGTGTTTGATAATCTAATCTTGTCGCCGCGAATTCGCCCCGCTAGCCGGCCGCCACCCACTTGCTACACACATAGCCAAATGCTGGCACTCTCCCTTTCTCTCTTTCTCTCTCTCTCTTTCTGTTGCTCATTTTCCTCTCTTGCGCTTATTCACGTTCTGTCCACTTATTTGATGTTTGTTTTTGTCGCGCGCGTGTTTGTGCTCGCCTTCGTTGTTGTGAGTCGCTTTGGCGAAAGCGCGTAATAGTTTGCAATGTGGAGACTTCAGAAAACACACAAGCTGACAATAACAAACGACAGCAAGTTGTGGAGAGATTTAAAAAACCTGAATTGAATCCTCAATAGTCGCATAATATGGCTAGAAGGCATAATGAAGTTCATAAAATACGGAAAGGATCATTAAATTGTAATTTGTGCAATTTATTGCTCTCTCTTTCGCTCTTGCTTTCTCTTCTTCGCTTTGAATTTGTTTTCATTCTTCTTTACAATCGCTTTTTACAATCGCTTTTTATAACATTCCACCTACTCACTCTCTGCAACCCACAAAGAACTGAGTACACGGTATCTTCTATTCGAATACTCTAAATTGGCAGGGTTTTTTTTTTTGTTTGTAAACAGAATGGGCTAAAATATTTTTGGCATTTCGTTTTGCGAATAGTTTGTATTTCTCTACAAATACATATGCACGCGTTTGTATGCTCACACACACATACAGTGCACATGCATCAGCATAAAACGAAGCTTTCACAATTTCATTCATGCTGTCTGTTTTTCGCATCTTCTGTTTTGATACGCATTTGTTGTTATCGTAATTGGGATTGTATGAGTACAAAAAGTACATATGCACATGTATACATATGTATGGATTAGTGTTGTGAAACAATAAAAAAAAAATTTCAACTACACTCAAATCGATTGATTGAGAAAAAAAAAATGTGTATCAGTATACATTGCAAAATATGTATATCGATATATTCAGTTAAATGACGTAAATTATGTTTACAAAATTCTACTACAAATAACAACTTTGATTCGTATAGTACAATAATTATTGTTTCTCTCTATTCTAAAATTTGCTTTTCAGTTTTGCCTTGCACGCCTCACCAGTCACAGCATAACAATATAACATGGATATGCAAGTTGAACCTAGAGATTAGTTGAATATTTTGAATTCAAAATTCAAAATCCTAATTTCCGTTGTAAGTAGTCTAGTTGACTATCCCAAGCGAGGCTACAAGCCACCAACGATTAAAGGCAAAGCTGAAAGAAATTAGTACAGCGTAATTTTGTGAAACAACTATAAGAACAACAGCAACAGCAAAAGAGCGGAGAGCACAAATACCTCTAAAGCCAAACCATGACGACTGACACCCGCCGACGTGTTAAGCTCTATGCACTGAATGCTGAACGTCAATGGGATGACCGTGGTACTGGGCACGTCTCCTCCACATATGTGGAGCGTCTCAAGGGCACATCGCTGCTAGTGCGCGCTGAATCAGATGGTTCCTTATTGTTGGAGAGTAAGATACAGCCGGATACGGCTTACCAGAAGCAACAGGATACGCTTATTGTCTGGTCAGAGGGCGATAACTTCGATCTGGCACTGAGCTTTCAGGAGAAGGCTGGTTGTGATGAGATATGGGAGAAGATATGTCAGGTATTTAATAATTCTTTAATTTCTATTTATTTTGGATGACCTACAATCGAATTATGTTAATGCTGTATACAGGTGCAGGGCAAAGATCCATCCGTTGAAATAACGCAGGACATTGTTGAAGAGTCCGAGGATGAGCGTTTTGAGGACATGTCAGACACAGCACCGCCCATCGAGTTGCCGCCGTGTGAGCTGTCGCGACTCGAGGACATATCCGAGACGATACAAAGCTGCCTTTCCACGCCGCTGCGAAAGGAGAAATTGTCCATGGCCCTGGAATCGGAGAACTACATTAAGAAACTTTTGAATCTGTTTCGCGCATGCGAGGATCTCGAGAATACGGAAGGGCTTCATCATCTGTTTGAAATATTCAAGAACATTTTCTTGTTAAACAAAAATGCTCTATTCGAGATAATGTTTGCGGAAGATACAATTTTCGATGTGGTCGGTTGCCTGGAGTATGATCCGTCTCATGCACAGCCGAAAAAGCATCGTCTATATCTTAAGCAATTGGCTAAATTTCGCGAAGCCGTGCCGATCAAGAATATGGATCTATTAGCAAAAATTCATCAAACGTTTCGCGTGCAGTATATTCAGGATATCATACTGCCTACGCCATCAGTCTTTGTCGAGGATAATATGCTGAACACGTTATCAAGCTTTATATTCTTTAACAAAGTGGAGATTGTTACGCTCATACAGGAAGACGAACGTTTCCTGCTAGATCTATTCACACTGCTCACGGATCAAGAAACTACCGATGCCAAGCGACGTGATATAGTTCTGTTTCTTAAAGAGTTCTGCAATTTTGCACAAAATTTGCAGCCACAGGGCAAGGATTCGTTCTACAAGACACTCACCTGTCTGGGAATATTGCAGGCTCTTGAGCTGACGTTGGTCATGAACGATACGAAAACCAAGTCGGCATCCATTGATATACTTACGGCCATTGTTGAGTTCTCGCCGTTGGTGGTGCGCAATTACACTTTGAATCAGGCCAATCGTCCGGAGGGCGTAAGTGAAATTAGTTTAACAATCTACAAGTAAGTTTATCTGATCAGTAGTTTTGTTATATTGGTATTTTTCAGGAGCCTATGTTGCTGAACATTGCCATTGAACAGATGCTAAATGATTCTGAGCCGGAATTGGGCATAGCGGTACAGTTGATGGGCATTATTAAGATATTGCTTGAGCCGGAAAATATGTTGACTGAGAAGGGAGATTTCCTGAACTTTTTCTACAAGTACAGCGTCCAAACGCTAGTTGGTAAATGTTCAATAAGCAATTGAGAAGAAGTGCAAGTTTCTAATTATATTTATATATTGCACACAGCGCCTCTAATGCTTAATACAATGGGCGATCGTCCACTGAACGAGGATTATCTGACTGCACAGCTCTTGGGCATTGTGCTGGACATTTTGTCATTTTGCGTCGAACATCATAGCTATCATATTAAGAATTTCTTGTTGCAAAAAGATCTCCTCAAACGAATTCTAGTGCTGATGAAGAGCACACATACGTTCCTTGTACTTGGGGCCTTGCGGCTGCTGCGCAAGATAATTGCACTCAAAGATGAGTTCTATAACAGGTGAGTATAGATGACGAGGAGTTTAAACGAATAATTATTGGTATTAATTTCAACTATAATTTCGTACGATTTTAGACACATTGTCAAGTGCAATCTATTTGCGCCTGTGGTGGATGCTTTTATTCGTAACAATGGTCGCTATAATCTGCTTGAATCGGCCATACTGGAATTATTCGAGTTTATAAAACTTGAAGATATACGCACGCTGTGCGTATACTTCGTGGAGAACTTTAGCAAGATATTTGATGAAATCGAATATGTGCAAACATTTAAATACCTAAAGAATCGTTATGATCAGTACCAGGATAGGCTCAAGGACCGCGATAAGTTGGAAAATCGTACTGATGGGTAAATAATTAATTGTACAATACATAAGCATTGTTTCAACTTTGACACTATTTTGATTAGAACTCTGCCAATGATACGTAGCAGCAGTCGTTTCCGTCGTGATCAGCGTCAAATGGAGGAGGAGGAGGAGCTGTGGTTCAATGATGATGATGACTTTTCCGAGGAAATCGACACTTACAACAATGTGATGAAATGTAAGTAAATTATCGAGATAACTTGAAAATTATGACTCATTTATTTAATAATTTTATATAATGCAGCTGTTAGCGAAAAAAATGGCCCTCAGCAAACACAAAATCAAGCGCCACAACAGAAATCGTCGCCGCCGCATAGCACGTCGCCGCATGGCGTCGGCCTATTGGGCAATCTTAATTCCACAGCGATTGCAACTGCCAGCTCAGTATCTGTGCCGACGGCAAGTGGCGGCAGTAGCCCTGAGGCGACGAGCTCCGTTGATGAGCAGGCCCAGGCCGCAGTACAGTTAGCCGCCGCTGCGAACATTGCACTGCAACAACAGCAGCAACAGCAACAGCTGCAGCAACAACAACAGCAGCAACTACAACAACAGCAACTGCAGCAACAACAGCAGCAGCACTCATTCCAGCAACAGCCAACGTTGTCCTTGAATAGCACACTTGTGGCAGCAGCCGCTGCAGCTGCCGTCGCTTCCACATCGAATGCAGCCGCTGTGGCGCAACTGGAAAGCCAGCAACAAGAACAGCAGCAACAGCAGCAGCAGCAGCAACAGCAACAGCAGCAGCAACAACAAGAGCAGCAGCCCATACTGCCTCAATCCGAGATAGCGGAGCTGCAGCAACAGTTGAACGCTGTGGTGCCGCAGAATTCGGAGCTTGCGCAGTCTGCGGTATCAAATGGTTCTCCGACATCGTCCCCGACGCCGTTATCCGCTTCATCCACGTCACCAATGGACACGTCCACATCGTCTACATCGCCAACATCTTCGCCAGCCACTGCGCTGTGCGATTCGGCAGCAGTGGTCGCTGTGGCAGCGTCTCAATTTTTATCAACGATTGCAACAGCCATGGCTGCTTCGGTAACGGCAGCAGCTAGCACGCCCAGTCTAGCGACGCCTGTGGTCAGCGAGGACACCAGCGAGCCGCAGAGCCAGACACCTGCCACAGATGCCAGCGATGCAGTGATTAAGTTGAATGAGGAGAAGCCGGCGCTTAGCGCGGAACCGGCAACGGGCATTGACGCGGATAAGGCCACCAAAAAGGTAACTAACGCAACAAGGTTAGCCGAACAACCTGAATGGTAACAATGTTATTTTTATCTGCACAGGGACTGGTGGACTATGAAAGCGATTCTGGTGAGGATGATTATGAGGAGGAAGAGGATGGGCCACAAGCACAAAAGCGCGCGCGTATTGCATAGTGATTGGGCATCAATCATCAGGCGGCATCAATTATAAAATAGTATAAACACGCACCTATGTCTCATATATATACACACACACATACAACACACACGTATACTCACTCCTCAACGGACGAAAGGGTTGACAAGTGGGCGAAGCAACAACACAACAACAAGTGGGCGAAGCAACAACACAACAATAAGTGGGCTGCAGCAACAATAGTAGGGCACACTAAGAGAGAGAGAGAGGGAGAGATAGAGAGAGAGCGGTACGATGTAAGATCGAACAAGAACAAGGAACAATTAAAAAACTTGTCAGAGTTCGGGGCGCTCTGACATGAAGGGGGGCATTTTGCTTGTAAGCAATCATGTAAGAACAAGCGAAGAGTAAATTTTAGCATAAACATTTATTTTAAACAAAAACCTAAAACTAAAAAGTAAACAAGAAATTATAAAATCTTACTTTACTAAATTAAAAACAAAAAAAAAAAAAAACAAAAACATTAAAATCAAATAATATATATAAATTTATGTATATATATATTTATATATGTGTATATAAATATATATGTATATATAAATATATATATATGTCTATATTTAAAAATGAATATAAACTATAGAGTATATGTGCACACAAAAACAAAACACACTAATTGCTCGTGTGAAGCGACAACAAATATACGTTTTTTGCATTTGTGTGCGTTGTGTTTGAGTGCTTTAAAGAAAGTAAACAAAAGAAATAAAAAGAAACCAAAATAAATATACGTTTAGAACTTAAAATTACAACTAAATTAACAACAAGAAAGGCAGCGCAAAACAGCGAGAGGAGTGTTTGAAGTTCGGTGCTTGAGTTGTCCTAAAACGCAGTCGCTCAACAGAAGCTCACACAGATAAGCAACCCCCTTAAAAAGAAAAACAAATCCTGTTTAGTTGGCTGATCTTGTGCAGAACAGAAGAGTAACAACATTATTTTTTTCAGTGCAATATCATAGTTGTGGGTATTACGAGAGCAATTGTAATTCTTTCGTTAAGTTATAAATATAATTACATAATGTTAAGCGAAGGCTTGTAATACTTCTGCAACCCTAACAGTTGTTGAGTTCTTGTACGAATAGCATACATATGTTAAGCAAAAGATGTTAAGTTGTAAAATAATCAAAAGATATTAGCCAGATCTGAATATTTGACGTAAGCTAACAGATATCAAATATGTTAGGGTATTACAAGGCTAACCGCTGTTACACTAGAAAGGAAACTTGCAAATCAGTTAATGCTTCAACTAAACCTTAGTTCAACATTCAATGAATTCACTTAACTTATTTAATTGTTAATCGTAAGCTATATTAAACATATTTGTATTTCCAAAAGTTTTGACCCCCAGTTGGGGTCAAAATATTTGTTGAAAATACGTGCTAAATTCATTTCATAATTTATGTAAATGAATTGCCTTTTGAATGCCCACAAACGGAAGCCAACTAAACAAAATTTGTTTTGTGCATTCATAGTTAAGCCATATCTACATATGTAAAATGCCCTATTTAACAATACGAACTGGATAATTGAATAAACCTTGTATATAATTTAGCGTTATGCCCGTATATATCGAATTACAAGCTACTTATAGAACGTGAACACTTGCATATAGTTGACAGGCGCAAGGATTTGTAAAATAGCAAACAAACAAACAAAACAAAGCGAATGGAAAAGGTGGACTAGAAGGAGGATATATTGCTAAAGGGGGAATGTATTTTGTTTCTTAAACCATTTATTGAGTGAATTTGTTGAGTACATTTGAAATGCTGCGCCACAAATTGCATTCAACATACATACACACACACACACGCATACACACATAATTTACAACAAATAATGATAATTACAAAATAGAATTACAAGTGGGTTTAAATAATACGCATAGACAAAACAACAAAAACAATGAAAAAACTACCAGAAAAGTCTTCTTGCGTTTTTCCATCTAAGTAAAGGATTTTTTTTCGTTTTAGCCTAAAGATACTTTTTATATAACAAATATAGTTAAAGAAGCGCCTACAACAACAACAACAACAGCAACCATATACACAACACACAATAAAGTTATTTGTTAATAATAATTGTATTGTATTTGCCATTTGTGAGCAGCTCTTGCATACATATTTATTTTAGTGCTCACTTTTATAAACGAAACGAAAAAACACGACGTGAAATGGTTTCCTTTTTTGCATTGGAGCAGCTGAACGCCGGACAACCCTAACACCCACTCCTTTCCCTTCACAAGCATCTTCTAAGAACTTACGCACGTACATATGGCATACATATAAAGAAAATGAAAACAAAGTGAATGAAGAAATAATATAAATATATCCTTCCATGTTGTTGTTTTTGTTTGATTCAACTGAACTGCAACAATAAACGTAAATAACGAGACATTTTTGCATAAACAGAAAATACAAAAACCAACTATAGTTTATTACATAGTATTTATATATAAACAAATGTGTATTTGTATATGATATGCTGTCTAATACCCTCTAATCCTAACTCACACACACACACACACACACACACATACGCATACGCATACACGATACCTAACATACGATACATACATATATAATTTGAAACATCTCTATATTATGATTGAGTATAATTAAAAATCATAGTTTTTAATAGTTTTTAAACAAACAACACAAAAAAAAGAAAAAAACAAAAAAAAAAAATACAAAAACATCAATTGCAAAAAACTTTCCTAATGGTTTTTCTTTTCTAATTTGGAAATGGAAATGTGTGGTGTGTGGGCGTGGGGAGTGGGGGCGGAGCTAGTCGTCCTGGCAACCACTGCAAGGAGCCAAACATTGCGCGCAGGCTGACGACATTTTTAGCTCGAATTTGTAGGACGATTTGATTTTTACAGTCATCGCGTAGCGCTCGCTCTGAGATTATGGCCGCTGAAGATTCTTGGGTGTTCGATTCTCTGGTCTGCTTCCTGCACGGACCCGTCTGGAATGCCCCGCTGCAGACATTCATCGAGCAAAAGTCCTTGGGTAAGAGATTGGCGAGGAGCAAACAATTCAGCCACGTCATGGACTAAAATCTTTTGTGGCTGCAGTCTTTGATCCCAACTTGCAGCTGGACGAGAACAACGAGGACATACGCCAGATCCATGAGGAGTACAAGAATCTGGTGGACTTTATGCTGGGCAGCTTCATGGAGGAGATGCACATAACGCCGGAACAGTTCGAGATGGCCTGCCTTGAGGGCCGCCAGCAGGGCTCGGGCGAGAATCCGTTTCAGTTCCATCAGGTGCTCTTTCAGCAGGTGAGTGGGTCTTGCGGCGACTCCTGCCATATATTATATTTGGAATTATCATTCCAGATCTGGGCTGCAAATGATCTGAAGATCTTTATACGCATGATGACCCAGCGCAATGTGGAGCTACAGCTGCAGGCATTGGATCTCATTGAGAAGCATCAATTGGCGCGCACAGCTTCTGCAGAGCCAGAGGAAACAGAAAGTGCAGCGGGTGCAGAGGCCAGGTAGCTATACTATAGCATTGTAATCCACATCATGCTCATCTGATTCTTGCTAGCAATGGCGTGGCTGACTTGGATGTGGATGCACTGATTGCCAAAACGGTGGCCAATGAGCTGGAGAGTCCAGAGGCTGCCCTGACGCCTGAGCAGGATGCCAATTTGGAGCTGGTGAACGACAAGTTCCAGCGCTTGAATCTCTTCTTCGAGCAGGAGGATAAGGTGGACCCCAATGAGATCATCTCGCGCCAACAATATTTGCGCCAGCAGCGCGACAAGATCGTGGAGATCAAAAAGCAAACACGCGCCAAGCAGCTGCAGGAAACGGTGGCGCGCAGCACGCCGCAGCTGCCGCTCGAGCCAGGTGCTCGGCCCAGCTCTGCGCAGGTGGCGCAGCAGCTGCTCGAGAATGTGGAGCTGGGCAAGCCGCCCGAGGTGGGGGATGACGCAGACAATGCGGCGCTGCAGCTGCGACGCACGCTGGCCAAAAGGCTGCGCAGCGAAGTCGTCGAGCACAATTGAGTGTAGAAAGAAGAAGAAGAGGCTATCACAATTATTTGGAGTTTAGTTTTATTTTATTGCAAGCTTTATGGCCAAAGTTTTAACAGTGTGCGTCGTGTGTCTGTGTGTGTGTGTATGTGTTACCCAAACGCTGACTAGTTCACTTGTGTACGTGTGTGTTACAGGGTGTTCGTGGTTAAATGCTACAAGGTACTACGCGCATCTGACGCCCACACACACACGCACACACAAGCACACAGCTAATGTGCGTGTGTGTATGTGTGTGTGTGTGTGTGTGTGGGGGCACTGCTTTAATTTAGTTTAGCTTTTGTCTCGGTATCAACACAACAATAGTAAATAATAAATCTGCGCTTAGCACATGTGCTAAACAATATAAATTCATTCAATAATAGATGCGTATTGTGGTTGTTGTTGTCTGTTTGTTGGTGTTGTTGTTGTTGCTGTGCTCCCTTCAAGTGGGTATGCGATCACGTAGATAGGACATTATAGAGTCTGTGCCCTTCATTAGAATCTGATGGCGCGGCTGACGGAATGGATTGCCCACCAGCTCCAAGTGACTATAAAATATAGGGGAATATATTAGACAGGGCATTCTATATATAATTGCGACTCACGTAATATTTGTTAAATTTCCAAGTGTGGGCGGTACATATTCAATATTATTATTGCGTAAGTCGAGCGTGCTTAGGCGTGGCAAATTCTGTAATCCAGCCACATTAAGGGCCTTAATTTGATTATCGCTGGCTATCAGAATCTCCAGACCCTGCAGCTCATACACGGCATTTGGGAGGGCCTCAAAGCTGCAAAGGAAGGCGCACAACATTAGTTTTGGTAATTAGCATAAATGACGTGACATTAGCTACCGATTGTTGGCAATGTTCAGCTCACGCAGCGTGTTGAGCAGCCCAAACTCCTGCGGCAAGTCCTTGATCACATTGTTGGACAAATTAAGAAATGTTATGCGCGTGAATTGCGATATAAAAGTCGGCACATTGTTAATGACGTTGTGCGAGAGGACCAGTTCCGTTACCAGATCCGACAGGTGCTGCAAACTGAAAAATAATCGTTGATTATTATGGTTGCTAGTGTACTATATACGTGTGCTCACCCTTTGGGCAGGGTACTCAGGTGATTGCGCGCAAAGTCCACCACATGCACCTTCTCCTCGCTGGCCAGCTCGAAGACGTGGGCGGGCACATCAGTAAGGCCTTCCATATTCACAGCTAAGGTGCGTGTATGTCGCAGTTTGTATCTGTAAGAGGGCAAATGGGAATGGATAATATATGTTAGTCGAGATATCATTGGAAGAGGGCAATTATCTTCGTAGAATCGAAGATTATATAACCTTGCAGACAGACATAGACGTAGTTTGAGGAATAGGATAATGGTATAAATGGAAGTGGATACACTCTACAGAGATTTTAAACATAACAGATACAGACAGGTATTTATATAATATAGTATACAACGAAATTATGAGCTTTACAGGACAGGAATATAGAACTTTCCCTTATATGTACATATTGAGGGATTGGGTAAATCTAAACTAGAATATGTTCTGCAAGGATATAAGAAAGTTAAACTAAAACTCTAGAACAAAGCTAATGCCCATTGGAACATGGTGATACACTACACCCAACGAGGTTGTACCACACAACGGTTGTACGGATTAAATGCGTCCAGTTCTGATACGGGCATGTCTGAGTAACCGGGCATATAATGGCCACCATGGCTGTTCCGATAAATCATTTGGGACTGTGGCGCATATTGATTGGGTTGGGCAAATTGAAACTGATCTAGCTGCTGCTGCTGCTGATGGTGAGGTGGCTGTTGCTGTTCCTGTTCATATTTCTCTGGAAGCTGTTGATAGTAAAAGACATACTGCTGCTCCGGCTGCTGTTGCAGCAGCTGCTGCATAAAATGCTGGCATTGGCATCCACAATGGCAGCGCATGAATGGCGACTGTGCGCAGTTGGGGTGATGATAGCTGCTGCGTCGTTGGATCAATGCCTGATAACAAAAAGTGTTCCCATTGAGCAATTACTCACTTGTCGGTCATGTTGGCAGGTAGCTGTTGCTGCTGCTGCTGCTGCTGCTGCTGCTTCTGTTGCAAGGACAGTTGACTACCCGCAGCGGAACTGCTGCATGGCAACTCCTCGACACCGCCATCCGCTCGCTCCTTGGCCTGGGCGCGATCGTGCAGAGTTTTCAGGATGCGCGCTGTGCCGCATTGCAGAATGTCGCGTCGTATGGTCTTGATGGGATTGCCGTCCACCTGCAGGCTGATCAGGTGGGCCAGCGTGGACAGCGTGACGGGCAGCACGCTGATGGAATTGTTTGTGATATCCAGTCGATTCAGATTGCGCAGCAGGCACACCTCATCGGGCAGCTGGGTGATCTTGTTGTCGCGCAAATCCAGGATCTTCAAGTGTGGCAAATTCTCGCATAGCTCCTTGGGCACGCGCTGCAAGGACATGATAGGCATGAGCAAGCAGCTTATAAATATATATTCCACCTCGAATCACTCACGTCGATATAGTTATTGCTGGCGTGCAGTTCGCTGAGCACTTCGTTGCCCTCGAAGTTGGGCAGCTCCTTGATGTCATTGTGCTGGACATAGAGGAATTGCAGCTTGCGCAACAGACCCATATCCTCGGGCAGGGCGACCAGATCGTTCTTCATGAGATCCAGCTTTTGAAGAGCTGGAGCCAGGAGCCATGAGCCAGGATTACTACGGCATTAGCTAAGTTAATTATCGCCAACTTACAGCGCATGTAGACAATATCGGGCGGCAGCTCTTTGATGTGATTATTGGCCAGCAGCAGAGCCGTTAGACGCACCAGAAACCCAATGCCACCTGGCAAACTGTTTATGTTATTGTTCCCAGCATCCTTGTGTCGTTACGTGTTAGCAAAGCAATTGGATCAGTGGGTAAGTGGGGGAGGATTAATTCGATTAGGATTAATAGCGATTAATAACCAGAACCACCATTTCGTATAGCTACTGAAGCCACCTACCAGAAACTCCAGCATGTGCAGATTGCTAATGTCCGGATTGAGCTCCTCGAACTCGTTATGCGATATGTTCAGATGCCGCAGCTCTGGCAAGCTGTAGAGGTCGGGCGGCAATTCCTTTAGCTTATTGTGGCTAAGATTCAGACGCACGAGCTTCTCCAGCTTGCCAATCTGCGGCGGCAGCTCGACCAGAGCATTGTCATGCAGCTGGAGTACGGTGAGCGTGAGCAGATTCTCGATTTTGGGCGAAATGTGCGTCAAGGCATTCGAGCTCAAGTCCAAATTGTTGAGGGGCACCTGATTCCACCAGGCGTCCTCCTCGTTAATGGACAACTGCTCCAGAGTGCGTTTCTTGGTGTCCGTATCGGCCTCGTTGATGTCAAACAAACGTTCGGGCACTGCAATAGAAGGCGGATGAGCATTAGAAATCATTGCGGATACATTGCTTTATCTCTTTCTACTGGCGGCGGCGGCGGCATCTTGATTGGGCTGCTGTGGCGCTGGATCATCCAGTTCGATCTCATCATCGGGATCCTCGCTCTCCAGCTCATCGGCGGACGAAGCCATTTGAAATTCCCGTATCTGATAGTAGCGTCGTCGTCGCGGATGCGGGCCACACATACAAAACGACGTCAGCTGCTTGCGTGTTTGCCTCGAGGACGCAATCTTGAAGGATATTTTTCGTACACTAGCGACACTTCTATAGCCAACGAGTGTCGCGCACAAACTAAACAACGTTGGGCAACAAACACAGCTATTGCTTGAGATTGCGTCACTCGGCTGCCCAGTGAGGCGTGTAATATGCACGGCGCCTTCTATGGCCAGCCAGGGGCAAGTTCGAGATCTCGCTGACAAGCGCTGGCAATCGCATCTACATATAGAGAAACCACAAGGCGCTACTATCCATGTATCTATCATCGATCGCATCCGAACGTGCTTCGACCTTCAGCTTCATGGAGTTCCAGCGACGCATTTGCTCTGCCGACACCACGACACCTAAACGCACACACACACACACGCATACGCACACACAATTGCAAAAGCCAATATTGATATTGGATGACCTACCTCGTGCCATGCCCTTGTTGGTCAGATTTAGTGTGCCCGTCTTGCGCGCCAGCTTCCACAGCGTATCGGTGAGCAGCGTATCATCCTCCTTGCTGGTGCGCTCGTGGAACACCGGCTGGAATGCGTAGTTGTTGCGCGGCGACAGACTTTGACGCGGCCTTGCCGCGGCCCTGGGTATGCGACTGGCGCCCGCACATGATGTGCCCAGATTCTGGCGCGCGTTCATCGCGCAGGCACAGTCGTATTGATGGTAGCAGCCGCTGACAGGCACCGAGTCCAAGTTGTAGTCGCCCCCGCAATCGATGGAGTTATCGCATTCGTCCAGAAAGTTTTCGTTGCTGTAGTTGGACAACAAATTCGTTAATTCAAATCACATCTGCATTTGTATGATTTTTCGTCTATTATTTACGTTTGGCGCTGTTCTGCGCCGTTCGTTTATTTTTGTTGTCAGGCAACAGCTGTCAGCTGATGCGTGCGTCCAGTGTTGGACAACAGCAAATTGAGCGTAAGCGTTGTGCAGCACCAACAACAAATTGAACTAACGTCTAATTAAAACATGAAACAAACAAAATAACAAACTAAGCAAAAAAAAAAAAAAATTAAAAAATTAAATTAAGTACATCATTAAATAAATATGTAAAACAATTTATTTCGATAAAAAAATCAAATTAAAAGATAACAAAATGTATAGCCTTGAAGAATCTTGCGGAAATAAATAGCTTTTAATTTGTTTAATGCTATTTTTAACATTACATGAATTTTCATAAATACAATGAACACAGTTGCATGCTCAAGATTTGTATAAATACGAACTGCGCCTGCAGCTGGGCCAACTAAGACAATTGACATCAATTTGAGCTACGCCAAACTGGGGCAACGCTCGAGATGCACCTGACGAGAGCTTTTCATGAAAATTCATTTTCATGAATTTCAATTGCTAAAGCGAAAGACTAAGCTGCTGCCTGTGCTTATAGTTAATTGAAATGATCATGAACTTAAATCCAAAACAAATGTGTGCCCGCGGCCCACATGTCGTATGTGCAATTTATGCTATCTCTGGCTTTAGGGTGGACCAAGTACTGCACTACATACATTCATATTGCATAACTTACTTGATCATCATGTGGCCATCCATTTGACTGCCGCTGCGCTAAGCTTTGTTGTGGCTTCTGCGAGTCATATGAAAAATGAAGTAAAAGAATGGCGCATTAACAAGGTCAGACAGTCCGACTTGTGTATTAAATTTCTTGGAGTGCTTTAAGCACGCTGTAAAATGTTAGTCTAAGAAGTTGCTCTAGAGGTGGGTAGTGCTCACAGGTTGCCGAAGCGGCAAAAATGCACACACACATATGTATTTCTATATTTCCCCATTTCTATTTTGTTTTGGCTCTACTTGGGCTTTTCGGTGTGGCTTACAAGCGAACCGCACGACTCTGGTGACGAGGCTGTCAATCAAAATTATGAATAATGCGGCAGCACACAGCACACCGCCTGCCAGAGGGTCGCCCTTCCCCCTCCCCTCTTAAAGAGGGGCCAGCCACCCCACTCAAGCAGTTGACGAGCGGCGACTGGCTTGGCTAACTATGCCAGTTGTCATTTGGTTTTCTAGCTGCTCGCTCGCCATTCTGTCTCGAGTGGGGCCTAGAGACTGCTGTCAGGGTGTACCTGATTTCGTATCGGTTCTGTTTATGTTTTTGTTTCGTTTGGCTATTTTGGTAGCTTTTGCGTTCCGGCCACATCCGTTACAAAATGTCCGCACGCGTCTTCAAAAGCTTTATGCGCGACTTTTTTGCGGTTAGTCTTTGCGATTTCTTCCTCTGAATAACAATCGTAAATTTTCGACAAAAATTTGAAATCAATTTTATCCGAAAATGTGCCAAAAATAAAGAAAATACTGAGACACTTGAACTTCAAATCAATTTCAAGTGTATCAAGTCAAGTGTGTGTGTGTGTGTGTGAATCTGTGTTTGGCTCCAGCTGGCTGGGAATTATCGCAGCTGATTTAGCGCGTGGCATGCGAAACCTTTGCAGCTAATCCACACTAATCGGCGGCTGAAATGCAGCTTAAAGAAAATCGTGTCAATCAATAGTCGGCTAATGGTTCGCTCTTCCTCCGTAGGTCAACTATGATGAGCAGCGGGCTGATCCGGAGGCAACGCGCCTGGATGGCAACGGTCGCTACTATCCCAACTGCTCGTCGGACGTGTGGCTGCGCTCGTGCGAGCGCGAGATTGTGGAGCCCATCGAGGGTCATGCCAGCGGTCATATACCTGACTGGCTGAACGGCAGCCTGTTGCGCAACGGGCCCGGCAGCTGGAAGGTAGGCGAAATGAGCTTTGGCCACCTCTTCGACTGCTCGGCGTTGCTGCATCGCTTTGCCATCAAGAACGGTCGCGTCACGTATCAGAATCGCTTCGTGGACACGCAGACGTTGCAAAAGAATCGCGCTGCCCAACGCATTGTGGTCACGGAATTTGGCACAGCCGCCGTGCCGGATCCTTGTCACTCGATCTTTGATAAATTCGGCGCGATCTTTAAGCCCGACAATGGCACCGACAACTCGATGATATCGATTTATCCGTTTGGCGATCAGTATTATACCTTGACCGAGACGCCATTTATGCATCGGTGCGTATACTTAATGTATAAATAATACTAAAATAAACAGATATGGGTAAAATACCTAAAGGATTATATAGCGAATATGTATTTGTGATTATGATATAAAACTCTATATCGCATTCTCCTTTTCTCTCTCTCTCTCTCTCTATCTCTTTCCCTCTCTCATTGTCCTATTTTGTCTGGCTCTCACTTTACTTTGCTACATTTCTCCCCTCTCTCACTCTCTCTCCTTCTGTCTTCAGCATAAATCCCTGCACACTCGCCACGGAGGCACGCATTTGCACCAGCGACTTTGTGGGCATCATCAACCACACCTCGCATCCGCATGTGCTGCCCAGTGGCACGGTCTATAATCTGGGCACCAGCATGACCAAGTCGGGGCCGGCGTATGCCATAATCTGCTTTCCCAATGGACAGCACATGTTTGAGGATGCGCACGTGGTGGCCACGCTGCCCTGCCGCTGGAAGCTGCATCCTGGCTACATGCACACCTTCGGGCTGACCGAGCATTACTTCGTGATTGTGGAGCAGCCGATGTCCGTCTCGCTGACGGAGTACATTAAGGCGCAGCTGTCCAATCAGCATCTGGCGGCCTGTCTCAAGTGGTACGAGGATAAGCCCACGCTGTTCCATCTGATAGAGCGAGCAAGTGGGAAGCTGGTGCAGACCTATGAGTCGGAAGCCTTCTTCTACCTGCACATCATCAACGCCTACGAGCAGGATGGCCACGTGGTGGTGGACATATGCAGCTATAAGAATCCCGAGATGATCAACTGCATGTACCTGGAGGCCATAGCCAATATGCAAACGAATCCCAACTATGCCCAGCACTTTCGCGGCCGTCCCCTGCGCTTTGTGCTGCCTCTGGGTGCCGGTAGCTCGTGCAGCTCCAGCAAACGACGCCTGGTCAAGTCGCTGTCTCTGGTAGGTCTGACGGCACCGCCGCCCACACGCCTCAAGCACTCCGCCTCGCAGTATGCGGACATTACCTACATGGCCACCAATGGCAAGCAGGAGACTCCCACCAAGGAGTCGAAGCGAGCGAGGTACGACGAGGACGACTGCGTCAACCTGGTTACACTGCGGAATACTCAAGCGGAGGCCTACCAGGGTGCCACTGGCATCTACCTGCGGCCCGAAATGCTCTGCGACTGGGGCTGCGAGACGCCCAGGATCTACTACGAACGGCATATGGGCAAGAACTACCGCTACTTCTATGCCATCAGCTCCGATGTGGATGCACAGAATCCGGGCACGGTAAGCTAAGCTGAGACCAAGTCTGTCTTCTTTAATAATACTCTCTCTCTCTCTCCTTCTCTCTTTCTGTGGCCAGCTCATTAAGGTGGATGTGGTGAGCAAAACTTGCAAGACTTGGTGCGAGGATAATGTCTATCCATCGGAGCCAATTTTTGTGGCCGCGCCGCAGCCGCAAAGCGAGGACGATGGCGTCATACTGGCCTCCATGGTCGTGGGTGGCGGACTCAACGATTCATATGTGGGCCTCATAGTGCTCTGTGCCAAGACCATGACGGAGCTGGGACGCTGTGACTTTCATACCAATGGCCCGGTGCCCAAGTGCCTGCATGGCTGGTTCGCTCCGAATGCAGTTTAAAGTGCATGTCAAATATATAACTTGTAGTTAATCTCTGCTTGTATTTGCCTTAAAGTCTAGCTTAGTTCCTACGCGAACTTTGGATTTATGAGGTTCGCAATAAACTCTTGCCATTTCTTTTGGAACACCCGATTGAATTTGCGCCTCTCCACCGAATTGAGCACCGAATACTTCATGGAGTTCAATGCCAGCTGCTTGAGGAACCGCAGATCCGCCTCCACCGGCGCCATTGCCATGAACGCATAGTAAAAATCGTAGCTGAGTCCCTTGGCGCCCCAAACGCCCGGATCATCCGCCGATATGATGATCGGAAAGTTTTCAGCTATCAGAAAGCTGGCCGGATGATTGCGCAGATCCCAGATGAAACCCAAAACCTGATTGGACAGCGGATTCACCTCGATGGCAATGTTACGCTTCTTGATTGTCGACCACAATTGTGGATGCTTGGGCAGGGCGAACCCATGTCCAATGCGCTTCGTGTTCAACAATATCGCATCCATCATATTCCAGTCTGTGCGACCATACCAATCTAGGGGAGAGTATTACTATAGATATTGTTGTCGTGGCTGTGGCATCAGCAGCTCCACTTACTTGTCTCGCCCGCATGAAAGAAAAAGTTCGCCGTGCTGGGCATATCGGAAAGCTCATTCACGTATTTACTTATCGGATCTCCCGTGTCCTCCTGGCCAATCATATCGAAGCCAATTATGAAGTTGGGCTTGGCAGAGCTGTGAAATTTGAGGATGATAAGTTTAGTTTATTGATGCTGCTGTTGTTGAAGCCCAGGGCGTGGCAAATCGGAATATAGATTTTCCGGAACCTCAAATTAAAGAATCTATTTCGATTGACAACCCAAGATTAAAGAGATATCTATGCCCATTCCTAAGAGATGATTCACCCGATATACCAGCCTGCATCACTTAAACAACCCCCGTTCGAGATGAATAGAGTTCAGTTATCTGAGTACTCACTGTAGCTGCTTAAAGGTGCGTATATTCTCGGCCATTTTCTCCTCTGAAGCGCGATTGCGTTTCGCATAGATGACTTTGAGGCCAACGAAGTCCGGATGCTTGGCCTTAAACTCCTCCACAATGCGCTCCAGCTGATTGGCCACGTCCAGCGAACTATACGTGCGATTATTGTCGTCATAGAGCTGAGCGAGCCAATTAATTTTAGATTTAATTGTGGTATCCAAAGTTTTCATAGCATACTCACAGGCGAGAGCGAAGCTCTGATCTCGGCATAAATGATGTTGTCCTCGCAGAGCTCCTCCAGCAGACGTTTGTGGTAGGCACAGTAGGTGGGCTGGTATTTGTAGAGACGATCCACAGTGGTAAAAATATTCTCGAAACGATTCCAAATCAGTTTTTTGTTGGGCATCAGCGCTATGGGGAATTGAAGTTAGAGTTGGGGCAGATCATGGATAGCGATGGCTGGCACTTACTCTCCGGCTTGGTGGTGTGCATGTTGATGTGCTTCTCCAGCTGACGTTCGTATTGATGGCGATCCTCGGCATTGATGCGCTCCGTGCAGACATTCTGCTCCTCGCTGTGGCAATTGGAGCTGGCCGTGTCGTAGGTGAAGATCAGCACGCCGTTTATATCCCGGCACGTATAGAGATTGTTGGTGTTGGTGAGATTCGAGATGATCCACTTGGAGCTGACCATGGCCGTGTTGTGGCCGTGCAGAAAGGCGCCCTTCGGCATCTTCTGTATGATGCGAAAGACGTCGCTCTGGCGCACATATTGCTTGCCCTGAAAGAAGTGCATCGCTGGTGCGTATTTCTCGGGGTATTTGATGCCCTCGGCTATCTCCGCCCGCTTAGCAATCATGAGGATGCTGTTCGCTTTCTCCTCATCCGCCGTTAGCCAGAGATTGCCGCCCAGCGAGGCCATTTGCTCCGCTTTCATGATGCGCTCGCGCAGCGTTACGTAGGCTGTATATACAAAATAACAGGGTATAATCGAGTAGATCGGTTCTAATATTTTTACCTACGTTGATCTGCAGCCAAGAGCTGGCTCAGCAGAGGCAGCCACAGGCAAAACAGTTCCAGCAGCATTGCACGGTTTGTATATAAATTACTTGATTTGCTCTATATATGCTTTACATACATACATATGTACATATGTATTATATATGTGTCCGATTCTGTCTGTTGTGCCCAGCTTGCCGTCCGCTTGCTAACTGATAAAGCCGCTGGCGATGCGCGCACTAAAAGTCTCCACATGAGTTTAGATGATTTTAGATCTAGCGGCTGGGAGAGATTAGCGCCAGCTGTGCTCAGAGTTCAATGCCAGAGATTTTATTTTTTTTGTTTATTTTTGCGAATTTGTGCATTTTGACCGACGAGGGCGCGAAAACTATATACAACAGAGCACATCTAAATGTGAATGTCTATTTGCATATATGTCAAAGCACGAGCCCTGCATTAGGCAGGCTTAGCTGACGTATGAATACCCTAACTGAAGCTGGAGAAAAGGTATATGGATTCTATGTGTAACTTAAATTAAGACTAAGACATAAAAGGTATTCTAATCTGGCAGATAACTTTTAAAAGAAAACTGGGATGTCTGTATTCGGTGTATCCGTCTAGCAAGCAGATATCTGTTACTCAGATCACTCATTGATACGCGTCAGTCCAAGTAAATTTTCATTATGAAACAGTACACGGCATCCGACCGCTCCCAAATTGTTGAAACTTACGGTATATACACATTGTGCGCTGTAAGCAGCGACAGCAATCTAAGATTAGATCTCAATTCGGTTTGTACAAATTTTGCATATATTTCGTAAGCCACATAAAATACTTCATTCGCTAGTCCTGCATACCCCTTTCTATATACATATATGTCGTATTTTTAGTTTAAAATATATTTTTTGCATATTGTTTACTAACCCAAATTGTTTTGGGGCCACTAAAATTGATACTTGGCATTGAATGTGATATGTACAAATTTTTTGCCACATTCAAAGGGGCGACAGTTCAGCTGAAATGTAAATGTGCGAAAAGGTAAGCGAAAGAAAGAGAATGAGAGTGGGAGAGACAGGGCGAGTGAGAGGGTGTGAGAGATTTGGATGTGTTAGATTGTCACTGTCAAGAGAACAAAGCTGGAAAAAGTGAAATGAATCGTGGGAAATGTACAAAAAAAAAAAAAAAAATTGAATTGCGCTTATCAGCGAGGCTTCTAAATAAATAAAAATAAAAACAAATTACCTTTATTTGCATTTGATTTTTTTTTTTTAAATTTAAATTATATACTTTTATATACATTTGTAAATGGTCAGGGACTAGTTTTGATATATGGAAATTTCTTCATATATATTTGCATCTAATAGTTCTACATTAAAGTAAAATCTACTTTATGGGGAACCAGCACAGCATTGTATAAAATGATTTCTCAAATTACTCCTAAGTTGTTTGATGTTCTTCATAATATAATTATATTTCTAAGCTTATTTATAGCCTTCACAATAATTGTTCCTCTTCTTGTGAGCTGCCATGAAATGGATGCAAAGTCATGGCATAAAATTTTCTCAATTTTGAAATAAATAGTTAGTATTACTTTATTTTATGCTGGTGACAATTGATGTCGCCAATTACCGTTGAACAAACGTACGCCCAGCCCCTAATGCGAATTCTCAGCACTAGCATCGCGGCTTATAGAGGGAACAACTCATTTCGTATGCGATTAGAAATCAGCTAAGCGCGTCCGCAAACGTCAGTTGACAATTAACAAGCTGATTGCGTATGTGGCACGATGCTGAGATACCCTGTGAATTGGGGAGCTATAGTTGAGACAGTGAAAATATAATGAGGTTGGTTAGTAGTGGGTGGAATAAGGGAATCGCCTTTGATCTGTAGTAATTTTCTTGAAAAGGCTATTAAGATACAATAATTGGTTTCTTCAAGTGAGCTCATTAAAATGTGTTATAGAGTATAAGCAATTAGTTAGGCATAAGACAACGACTTGTATTGTAATCTGATTTTTGTATATAAATAAAAATTTGTATATAAAAATACCATAGACAGATCTTGCCAATATACCCCACTTCCATGTTTATGACAGGGTATGCGAATTAAAAGTTTTGGGCTCGCGTCTGTTTTTAGTTTTTTGATTCACTTAATATGCACAGCAAGTCCTCCAGTCAAAAAACTCGCGAAATACTCACTACTAGAACAAATTTAGAAAAAAATAAAAAAACAAAAACCCAACTAACAAAAATTTGAAGAAAAACATTATTAATTGTGAATAATGGTTGTAGGTACGCCCATTCGTAATTTTCGTCAAACTATTCTATAATTTTCTGCCGTGAGGCTGGTAAAGCGACGACGACGTTTCGCGCAGTTCTTGGCGAGCGCAGCTAGCGAGCGGGCGCTAACACCTCAGCACGGAGAGTCCACTGAAATCAACTCACCTTTAATTAGCTGCCGAGGGGCGTACCACAAGTCCCAACGTGTCAATAAAGCCACAATCAATATTTGTGTAGGCGGCACAATACAATTTTGGCCAAAACACATCAGAGTTCGAGGGAAATGAAGTGCCCATTGTTGCCGCTGCTGCTGCTGCTAGGAGTGCTGGTCAGTCCACTGCAGGCAGCTGTGGAGACTACTTTAAGTAAGTCTTGAAGAACTGTGGGTGCGCATTGGATGGTCTTATACAATGCTCAACTTGCAGGCTATGAGAAGGCACGCCAGGCTGTGCTCAGCGCCGAGGAGCAGCTCATGACGGGCGGGTGTACCAGTCTGAACGCCAAGGAGAGCCAAGTGGACGATCTCTTCATGCAGTACAAGCTGGGTGAACTGGCTCAGGGCTTCAGGAATGCCGATCAGAATGTGGCCGGCATGCATTTCTTTAAGGCCAAGCCGCTGATCGATCGCAGCGCCGTCTTCAAGTTTCTGCAGCAGATGCCCAAGGGAGCTGTGCTGCATTTGCACAACACCGCCGCGGTCAGCTCCAAGTGGGTGGTGCGGAATATGTCCTATATGCCGGGCATGCTGCGCTGCACCGATGCCGAGGGACGCAGCCGGCTGAGCTTCCGACGCGCCCCCAAGCTGCATAAGTGCACATCCCAGTACGTGTACGTGGCGGATGAGCGAAGAAGCTCGATTGATCCGGTGCTGTACGACGAGAACTTGGAGAAACTCATTAATCTATATACGCCCGTGCCGGAGCGTGAGTACTTAAATAATTCTCAGTTCAATTCAGTTTAGTTCAGTTCAGTTCGGTTTATCATTCTCCATTTCCTATCGCAGTGGAGTATCCCACAATTACAGCCGTCTGGAACAAGTTCCAGGGCATGTTTGACACCTTGACGGAGGCCATTTGTTACCTGCCCGCTTTTCGTGCCTACCACTGGCAGCTGCTCGAGGAGCTCTACAACGATAACGTGATGTATGCAGAGCTACGCTTTAGCATAAAAGAGGTAAGCATTCCAGTTGTCCGACTCATTCAGCTCTGCTCATCTTCCATACCATCCGCAGATGTATGATGCCAGCGGACGCACCTTTCCACGGGAGCAGGCGTTGCGCGAGCTGCAGACGCTGAATGAGAAATTTGTGCGCTTGCATCCCAATTTCATTGGCATCAAGATCATCTACGCCACGTGGCGCGGCGCTGATGCGGCGACTCTGAGGGAAAAAATCAAGGAATTCCGTAAATTGAAGTAAGCAATACTCTAAAGATTTTCGGTCAAGTTAAGCAACCCGCACTCTTCGATTTCAGGGAAGCTTTCCCGAAGTTTTTGATTGGCTTTGATCTGGTGGGGCAGGAGGATAAGGGCAAGCCGCTTTATGAGCAGCTGGGTGTCCTGAAGGAGCTGCCGCCCAACACAAATTTGTTCTTTCACGCCGGGGAGACGAGTTAGTTTTATTTGCGTATTCCATGTGCTGAGTGAAACCTTAATTTGATCAATTTCTGGCAGATTGGTTTAGTGCTTCTACGGATATTAATCTGCTGGATGCGTTGCTGCTGAACACGACACGATTGGGTCACGCCTTCGCCCTGGTCAAGCATCCCATACTGATGAATGCCGTGAAGACGCGCAACATAGCCGTGGAATTGAGTCCCATATCGAACCAGGTGCTGCACTTGGTCTGGGATATGCGCAATCATCCGGGCGCCCAGTACTTGGCCCTAGATGTGCCCGTGGTCATTTGCAACGATGATCCGGGCTTCTGGAATGCCAAGGGCTTGAGCTACGACTTCTACTATGCCATCATGAGCATGGCGCCCAACAATGCCGGACTCCGAGTCCTGAAGACTCTCGTTTACAACTCCGTGCGCTACTCAATGCTCACGGACAGGGAACGGCAAAGGGCATATCAGGTGCTCGACTACAGCTGGTCGCTGTTCGTGGATAAAGTGCTGCAGGGCAAGGTCTTTTAGAGAACGTAATAAAGATAGGAACCAATTCCAAAAAAAAAAAACTATTGCAAAGTTGTTTTTATTTACAAATCCAAATATTATTTATTTCAAAGAACGCAACAGAGATTAAAAAAAATGGCAATACATTTTTTCATTGAAATATATCAAAGATAATGTATGTATATGCGCGTGCTCTCCTATATAATGGCATTATATACACATGTGTACATACTAATGTATATTTTTCACTAGTTACTATCTTAACACACTTAATTTCAGTTTTAAAAAAGTTCAGATTAAGTGCGAAACGTTTAAATTTTTAGTATGCCTCGCCAAAGGCAGTCATTCAAGTCCAACTAAAGCATTGTTATTAATTTGGATGTATTCCTATTATTTTTAATAATAAGTGAAATTAAGTAAACAAAATATACAATTTATTTGTTGTTCTTTCCTGAAACTGTCATTGGGTTTGGCGAATGCAATTGGAACAGATGCTCGTGTTTGCTTTAAAGTGTAATAATGTAAATTGAAAATATTAAATAATAAGGTAGTTAAATTATATTTCCTTTGACGCAGACAAAAGCCGGCGGAGATTCAGATAAGCATTTAAATGGCCTTTTTATGCCATTTAATAAATAGTATTTAATAATAATAATAATATCAAGTAGTACTTATTCATCTTAAATCATATACATTTAAGTCGCATCCCTATGTAGCTCTACGAAGCGTTCACAGCTCTCCTTGATTTGCTTGTACGCCGTATAAAAGCTCGCCATGCCTTTGGTCTGCAAATGGAAAGAGTTTTAGAGACTCGTGTACATATTTATATTAAACCATATTCATAGCAGTTACAAAGTATGGGTCCCTAATAATTTGATCTTGATCGGCATTTAGATAGCTGCCCAGGAGTTTTATTTGGCACTTCGCCGGCGGCTCTAGTTGTTCGACAATCAGTCGCAGCTCCGTCATATTGTTATCATCCATTCCGAAGATAATATCAAAATGATAAAAATCGTCTACGGTTATCTGCAAGCAATGGCATTAGCATGATAATATTGTATTTACGATTCAGTATTATTTCTTACTTCGCGCGTAATATGGTCCGTCTTTAGGCCATGTTGTTGCAGCAATATTTGGGCACGTCCCTGCGCCTGCATGCCCACATTCCAATCTCGTAATCCGGCGCTGTCCGTCTGCCAATTCAGCAGCTGCTTTTTGTTGATCAAATCTCTTAGAACAGCCTCCGCCATAGGCGAGCGACAAGTGTTACCTGTTGAGGCGAGTCATAGATGCAAATACGAATACACTCGATAGAAATGCTTGCACTACTTACCCATACAGACGAATAAAACTTTCATCGTTTAAAATTTAGCTAAAACAACAAATTTCAAACGAAAAGCAAATACTTATCAATTTGGAAGCCAAGCAATTTACACTGAACAACGCTGAGACTAACGAAATACTCAATTCTCGATTCTATTTCGCCACTACGTAATAATAAAATGTACACACACACACACATGTATGTATGTACATATGTGTACTCATTTAAATGTAAACAAACCGGTCATCGCATATTTTACTATTGCAATTTAATCATTTTATAAGTCAGCTACATGAAACATATTGGAACGAGAATCACTTTAGCAGCCGCTGCTTAACGAAAGCCTCACACGCTGTAACGCACTGTTGATAAGCCACCTCGAAGCCCTCATCGCCGCTTTGCTGCAAGTAGTTGGAATTAGTTGCAATTAGCTTCAAGTGCAATTTGTATGAAGTAATACTCACATAGTAGGGATCCTCAATGATGCGCTTCTCTTTGCTCAGTCCAAAGTCGCCCAGCATAAGCAGCTCCGCCTTGCAGTCTTTCGGCGCCAGACGCCGCAGGTCGCTCATGTTGTCCTCATCCATGCCGAATATGTAGTCGAACTCATTGAAGTCCTTCTTTGTGATCTGGCGCACAATGTGTTTGCTCTCCAGGCCGTGTTTCTGCAGCGTGCTCAGGGCGCGCGGATCGGCCCGGTTGCCCACATGCCACGAGCCGGTGGCGGCGCTGTCCACAACCACCGAGTCCAATTTAGCCTTGGCCAAGGTCTCGGCCATAACAATTTCGGCTATCGGCGAGCGGCAGATGTTGCCTGTATTCAGTAGAATATATGTTAGGGAGTCGTGCAATATGCGCTATTTATTTATTTCTTTTTGTCATAATTTATTACCCAAACAAATCATTAATATTTTCTTCTGTGTCATTTTTAAATAAACTTATACGACAAAATATGTTGTTGAATGTGTGCGTGTCGTTTGCCAACACTGGCGCACGAGCTGTCAGTCAGCTGTTATCGTAACAGCTGACGTTAACCCTGCGATGGTGCCACACAGTTGAATTCTATGTTAGATTTCGTCGTTTCGCGCTTGATTCAAAAAATTCGCGCACGCGAGAGTGCACTGTTCGTAAATCTTGTCAAACGGTCCTTCGCCCATTTCCTGCAAAGTATAATTATGCAGTGAGAATAGAGTATTAGTGAATGCTTCAACGTACGTAATATGGATCCTCAATAAAGCGCTCATCGGGCTTCAAACCTATCAAAAAATCACCCAGCATCAGCAGCTTGGCCTTGGCATAGTGCGGCTCCAGCAGCTTTAAAGAAGCCATAATGCTCTGATCCATGCCCACGATATAATCGAACTTTTCAAAATCCTCCCGCTTGATGCGTCGCACGGAATTGATGTACTTAATTTGATGCTTATGGAGTACGCTCAGCGTTCGTTCATCTGGGCGGGCACCCACGTGCCACGCCTCGATTGCAGCGCTTTCCACATCCCATTCCGCCTGGAGATCCTCCTTAACGATCATGTTATGCAGCACCGCCTCAGCAATGGGTGAGCGACATGTGTTATCTAACCGAAGAATTATTGATAACAAAATTATTTAATTTGGTTTATATTGAATTTCTTTGCTCATAAACGAACCCACACAAACCATCAACACATATTTTTTGTTTTTCTTATTGTCCATTGCATAAAATTGTTAAAATTTTCTTTTTCTGTATTTAAATCATGAGTAGAAATAAGTGAAATAATTTTGTATTTAGTTTACTAAATGAAATGTGACAGAAAAGTTAAGAGTAGCTAAAGTTTCCGGCGGTCTTGAATAAGTCATGCAGGATTCAGTCTGCTCCCTAAAAGCCTAACGTCATTTTAACATAAACAGAATCCATCACAAAATTCAGAGACATCAGGAAATTGAGTAGCTCTATTATATAAATATAAATTTTTTCTTGGTTTTCACACTCCTTCAAGTACTTGGAGTTCAGGTAAACATTTACACCCAAGTCAATGCCTAGTACCTTGTGCGCTCCTGTACCTTGTGCGCTCTCATTCCAAACTGAAACTATTTTTAAGAACCAAGTCAAGTGTTCAACTTTTCACGTCTCGCGCTTCCGGAGCGGAAGTACTGATTCGAGCCGAATCGCGAATAAGTTGAGCCATTAACATTTAATTAAAGTTCGCTTGGCCAGTTACCTTGAGCATTTCCCTGGCCAGAAGCTCAGTTTCGTAAAGTTGTTGCAACTGCCATCATGAATATGCAGCCCGCAGCAGTCCCTCCCTCTGCCTCTCCGTCTGCCTCGCCCTCCCTGACTCTGAGAGCTGCAGCAGATGCACAAATTTTTAATGTCTTTCATGATGACGGGCGGTGTCCACAAGTTTGGGAACTCTCGAGCGGCTCTCCAGAGGGGTGGGTGGTGGTTCGGGTCAAAGTGCAGCTGTAGCTGCACAGCCTGCAGGCCGAGCCTTGTGGTGGAAGATGCAAAGCAAGTTTTATGCAAATTACATATAACAAGAAGATAAACAAATGCCAGACGTACAGTAAGTTTTTAGTTGATGTCTCTCTGTCTGTGTGTGTGTGTGTATGTGCGGGAGGCGCGGGGGGCGTGGCATCAAAGTGAGCTTGTCTTGTGGCGAATGTTGCCATGCACTCGACGCATGCAAATTTTGCTAGCCAGGCCTTCACAACAATTGACAATTGTTCAAAATGCAAATGGAAATGCAGAGACATATGCAACAGCAACAACAACAACAGCAACAACTACATCATCTCATGCATATGCGTTGAGCGTTATGTTTTGAGGCGTTGACATTGTCGAGACTGACAAAACGACGACATTTGCCGAGATAAGATAAACAGGCTGGCATTATCAACAGTGAGTGCAAATACGCGTGTACCGACAGCATTTTCAAGTGCAAATGAGCCGGCAACTGTTATGAGATAAAAGATAAAACCATCAAGAGGAAAACCTAACCAATTGGAAACGAACAAATATGACCGAGTCGAGCGGCGTGGCCATTTTGCAAATGAAAAGCGGAAAAGCTGCATCTGCAGGAGCAGCCAGACATACAGTCTCTGCCAAAAGTCCAACTGTCTATCTGTCTGTCTGTCTGCCTCTAGGTTTATCTGCTGCTCTATGGCACTGCCTGGCAGCTTCATCAAATATTTAGCGCCAGCCATTGTACATATTGTAAAATGTAAATACGAAACGGACGTCGAAGTGGTGGAGTGTATCTGTTATAGAGCATGTTTGTGTTTCTCTATGTGTGTGTGTAAATACAAACTACCCTGCGATGCTCTTTAAAAGGGAGTCACGACTGCAAGGGCGAGGGTGTGTGTGTGTGGGAGTGGGTGTGGGTGTGGCTGTGTACTACGGTGCCAACGACCAACGACATACAAAAACAAAAACCAACGCAGCCAAAAAGCCGGCAACAACAAGCGCCAGCAACAGCGCCAAATGTTGCCAGCAACAAAGTTGCTAAGCAATCATGTTCAGGTGCGGCTGGGGGTTATATTATTGAATTGAGCGTTTGGGGTGGTGATAATGCTAATTCAGTTTAGCATTTTTGAGTACATATATGTAATTTGTTTCTTCTATATATTAAGCAGAAAAGGCAAAACAAGAAAAGGTATAAATATTATGTTTTAATATTTTTACTATATTATTTCCGTTTTTTAGAAATAAAAATTGAAATATATTATTTTAATAATATACATATATTTATATCTATTTTTGTATTGTATATTTATGGTATATTTAATATTCAGAAATGCCAAAAAGAATGATATCTTTTGTAATGCATTTTGATATACATTTTTTATCATATATATAGCTGTAGGCTATTCAATGAGTACCACAATGGTATCTTCAGCTGTAATAAACCACTTATATGAATACAATGTGCCATAAATATGTCAATCCCGGACAAATATTCGCCAGAAATGCAGTCAGCATGTGTTGTAAATCCTAATGACACACACATCTGGGCGCAGTGCAGGCAGTCAAGTTCGCTCCTGTGCTGGCCTGGCGCACAGCAGTGCATGTGTCTGCTTGCATTTATCTCGTTTCGGCATGTTATGTTGCGACGCCAGCAGCAGCTACGACTGCGACTGTGACGGCGACGCTGACGCTGACGGTGACTGCGGCAGCGCGACAGCGTTAACAGAAACTTGTTTTCAACGTAGTTGGGTTTAGTTTACTTTGAGACGGCGACGCAGGTGGACGTGTGCGCTCGAGAGACCCGGCTAAAGCGAATGTGAGACGCGTCGCAGACGAACGAACGAAACGTAGCGCGTTTTTAAAAATACAAACACGCACACACACACACATACAAATAAACAAACAAGCGGCAACAACAACAAGTGAAGCAGCATTCGGTTTTTATGACGCGGCGGTACGCGTCAGGTAGTTTCTTCCGCGGCTTCGATATTATTATTATTGTTGTTGTTTTTGTTCCGTGCATCTGTCCCAGCGAAAAAGCAAGCAGCGTGTAAATGCTGTTAACAAGTACAAACTGCGCGCTCTGTACTTAGATAAACAGATAAACAAAGTTCGGGTCGTCTGTGCGAGATTCCAACTAACCCGAAAAAAGAGTGAAGAGTGCAAAAAGAGTCGAAATAGAAATAGAAATACAAAGTATAAATACGAGAAATAAACGAAAACGACTAACGGATACCCTTTCGCTTTGGATTACTCATCCGTGGTAAAGGAGCAACGACCAATAGCGACATTTTCACTGTCGCGTTTTCACCGCAGCACGCAGCCATTCGCCATCTCGCTCGCACCGCCGCTCTAGCTCTATACGAAATAAAAACCAGTATCTGAGCCAATGTATCTGTAAGATACAACGCCAGCTCCCAGCGCATATTGGAATTTACTTAAAGCGTATGCGACGCACGCACACACACACACACAGAGGCACGCACTCACAACAGAGCCCAGCTCTTGTCTATTGGATTTGTACTTGTTTCTGTAGGTAAGTGTAGATCGCACCGAGCAGCGGCGCCCTTTTCCACAGAAATGCACAGTGTATGTGTTTGTGTTTTTCCACCCTCGATCGGCTGACTAATGTAGCCTGACCTGAGCCAGCTAACCAGCTAGCCAGCTAGCTGAGCTACCTGTACGCGCGCAGAGTGACCCCGACCTGTTCGCTTTCCCATTAACAGTAGTGGAAAAGCGATTTCACTGCATTATATTGAAATGCTATTTATAAACTTTATGATCGTCAGCTCTCCCCACCTCGGTTCAGTTGAGCTCCGCTTGACTCCAGGTATCCAGGCCTGGCTGGCCTTATGCTCTGTGCGTGTGTTAGCCACAGAAGAAGACAAGGCAAGGCGAGGCAAGGCTGAAGCCGGTTTTAAGCCTGCGCCAACAACAATAACAACAACAATAACAGCAACAACAGCAACATCAATTCAATTTCTACTCGCTGAGTGAGTTTTGCTGCTGATGAAGAACCTCTGCCGCAGCCGCAGCCGCCGTCGCAGTCGCAGTAGCTGTAGCAGCCGTAGCGGCAGCGGCAGCTTCAGTCTCATTGGCGGAGCATCGACTCGTCTTCTTCTTCTTCTTCTTCTCATCTTTTGTGGCATCTTGTTTTTTTTTTTTTTTCGAGCCAAGCAGGTTTTCTGTGCTGTTTTCTTCAGCTTTTCGTTTTCGTTTTTTATTGCTTACACATTTTGTTGGCCAAGATTTTAAGCTGATTCTTCATCGAATTCTTGTCTCTGCCTGTCAATATTTATGCCTTTTTTTTTGGCCAAGAGTCTGGCTTGGCCTTATTAACACAGTTTGCGCTGATTCATATTCATATTTTAATATTTGTATTTGGTGTATAAATGCCAGACAGTCGTGCATTATTTTTTTTGGGGCAAAAGCCACACCCAGCAAAAATAATAATAATAATAAAGTAAGAAAAATATAAAAATAAAAACTTTAGCTAAAAATGTTCATTAAGCGCTTTTTGAGTCATTGTTCAACAATGTGGCAGGCTTGACCGGATTATGGCCGGAACCAAACAATGCAAAATCAAAATGCAAAACTTGTTGCTAAACAACAACAAGAGCAACAATAACAACAACACGGACAGCAACAATTGCTGCCCAACAAAAACAACAAACAAAAAACTTCAGTTAGCCACTAAAAAATGCTATTTATACACTTGCCGAGGCAGAGTATTGGCATTTTGACATGATCTTTGCAACTATTTGTATGATATATAATAATGATCTGTTATAGGAGATGTGTTCATATATAAACAGTTGTTTTATTTGTTCTGTTTTCTATATATGGAATTGTTGTTAAATTTACTTTAGATTTCATTCCGATGATGCAAAACCAAAATTTTGTTTTATAAGAGCTGTGGATAATTTAGAAAATATACAATTTATTTTTGGAGAACGTGAAGCATAGTGTCTGAATAAATCTACATACATATTCATTCAATCATTCATTCATGTATGCTTACATAAATCAAACAAACAACCCATTGTTGTTAAAACTATAACATTTCTGCAACTTTTTAAGCTGAATATCTCACTTTATTATGTTCTTTAGGCTAAGATAAGCTTAGAGCATTCTAATGTGATAAAAACCGCTAACACAATTTTTCAAACCTCTAATTCACAATCTGTCAGCCAAACACCTTCATATCTGCTCATTAGCTAGTTCATTGTTTAAGTCTCCGTCAATTATCATAGCTAGGGCTTAAGTTCTAAGAAGAATATATTTGCGGTCAATCCGGTATTATCAATTCTTTGCTGACTTAACGTATGATAAGACTTTTTTGTTCATTGTATTGTCTCCATTATTAGAGTATTAAATATTCGTCAACATGTGCAAATATTCTGTGTCTCGTTAAGAGTTGTTTGGCTGCCATGTGCCCAGCCCGTCCAGGTGAGCGGCATATTTATTGCTGCCGTTGCTTTGGGCATGTGAAGTAGAAGTCAATAAAAGCTGCACACAGCCAAAGCAAAATGTTAGCACAAATGAACAAGAGACTCGAGACTCGAGACTCTACTACCAAATGGCAGCTGGCTATTGGCCATTGCCCACTGGCAACTGTGTCAGCAGTCGCTGCGTATTAAGCACTCGGCTTAAGATTGACCCAGACTTGGGAGACTTGGCCAAGTGCGCGAAGATGTCCAATTAAAGCTGTCAGGCGTCGGCATAGCATTAGCCGGCTAATCATACGAGAAACTTAATTAAGGCGGCGCATTTCTGCTTAGCCAATTAAAGCCACACAAAAATACTAAAATAATAGTATTTGTGACACTTTCTCGAGGAACGAGGCAGCTGTATAAAAAGATTGAACTTCAGTTGCTACATTTTTTCTTCTTTTTTTTGCAAGCAGTCGCTTATTTTATTCGCATGCTTGAATGTTGACCGTTTGAGTTCCGTTGAGTGTGGAAGTTAGTCTACCTGTCTGTCTCTGTCTCTCTCTTTATCAGTTTGTCTGCCTGTCTCTGTCTGTGTTTATGCGAATGGAGTTTACTTCAGGTGTGGCAGGCAACCCAGCTAGACCTCCTCCTGGCTGCGGCGCACACAACGCGCCACTTTTCGCTTGAATTCGGGATGATCTTCGCGCCATTCCTTGGCGGCGTCCACATTGGCCGCCGACTCGTCATTGGGATCGGTCAGCATGGAGATGACAGATAGTAAGATGGTCTCCACGGTGTGTACGGGCAGCCAGCGCTCCTCGGCCTTCTCGTAGCCCCACTTATCATCGCCGGGCTCGTGCAGTATGGAGATGCAGACATCGCCGTTCTTCTCAATATTCGGATGCCAGATCTCGGTGACGAATTTCATGCGGGGCGGCCGCAATGGGTACTCCTTGGGAAAGATTAGATGAGCCTTGAAGCATCCGCCCTCGTACAGGGTGTCCGGCGGGCCGATGATGACCACCTCCCACTTGAAGATGTCCTCGTCGTTGATCAAACCGGCGGAGAAGCCTTCGACGGGGTTGCGGTGCAGCTCGGCGAGTTGCCGCTTGAGTAGTAGCGATGCTTGCAGTTCAGACATGTCACTGGCTATAAGGATCAAGGGGATCGATGAGGATCGATAGTAATTGTAGTAGTTTTAATGATCATATAGTAGTTGACGTTATTGTTGTTGTTCGTGTTGACTTCTTTGGCGCTACTTACTGGAATTTTGTTCAAAAATTTCGATACGTTGCTTCAGTTTTATTTTCTTTTTTTTTTCGGAATTTTTGTAGACTTTTTACTGTGCTGAACTACGCTGAATGTTACGGCCAACACACATTGACAACTCTGACCCAGCGCCTACAAATAGTTGAATTTAGTTTATACTGATTGTTTTCAGTGCCGACAGCTTCCCCAAGGGAGACTTTTGTAGGGTGTGAAGCGATAACGAGAAAGATATCATTCCAGAAAGTTCTAGAAGCAGTATATGCTGTGAAAGCAATATAGTTCTATGGCTATTGTTCTTAGCATCGCCTAGGCAGGCTTCCAAATATCTATTGCTCGATATGTATCGGTTGATGTTATGTGAGATCGTGAGATCGATAAATCGATAGAGATTGATATTTTCAGTAAAGACGTATTGGTAGTAATATCATGTTATTGATAAATATTGATATTTTAGAACGCATATTAATTTATGTGTCGATGATACGCATGTATACTTTTTAAGTGGATAAATATCGATACTTAATATGACGTTTGACGATCAATATGGATATTTTAGGTATATATTTGACCTTTATCGACAAACATTGGCCTTTTTGACGCATACTTTTTACATGTATTGATATTATTCCGTAGTTTAGGTTTATATGTATTTTACATGAATGTCAACTAAAACTTCCTCTCCCTGCATCGTTTAAAATCGATTGTTTTACTTTGCCTTTCTAGCTATAGCTCAAAATATTATGAACAAGCTCACTAGATGCTCTCTCTCAATTGTCAAAGTTCTGAATACTCATTCCGACTTCTATAATTGTTGCTTTATCTCAGTTATGGGTTGGTTTCTTACTGCATCTTAAGATAAATTGTTATCTAGCGCTACTTGTCTTGGCCATGGCTTCCACTCCAACATCTGCATTGAGTCATCTGGCATTAAATTGCTAAGTTGCTGCAGTTTGTCGCTAATGGATTTGCCTTTGAGTCTTTTGGAATTCTTTCGACTGCCCTGGCGAATACTCGCAAGCATATATTATCTCTTGGGCCGCAGACAAAAACCGCATGATTGCAATTGCTTTTTTTGTGGTCTATGCAACTGCTATTCGCGCATTTTGAGTTATGAATGCTGCCACATATTGTTGCAACTGCCTTTTGGGCTTGCTGTAATTGCGCACAATTGTTGGCAAAACACACACACACACTCACACTTACAGTTGAGCACGTACTCATATGCCACATTTGTATATCTCGCATTCTCATGCTTTTCACACACTCTGAGGCATAATTTTTTTTTTGCCAATTGCATTTTTGAATTTGCCACAAGCGAGCCTCATGCCGCGCCTCCTGCCTCCAGTATCGCTAACTGAAATTATGTTGCTGCAAATGTGTGAATTGCTAATGTGTTTGTTTGTTTCAGCCAGTTTTGCCCGTTGCGCCGTTTTCATGCACAATTGCCATTGCCGGTTTTTCAAGTTTTTCATGTTGCAATTTTCACCAAATTCCATCAGAGTGTGCGTGTGTGCATGTGTGTGTGCTTGAGTAGTTTTATTAATATTTACCTGCCAACAACAATAACATGTGTGTGCCCCACAGCAGCAGCAGCCAGCGCTGAGAACTATCCAAGTCCATAAGAACCAATGGGCGCACATGTATCTATCAGATACTTTTTCGATTTTCCTTGCTGCTGCGAAACAGCCGTTAAACATGTTTGGCCACAGCACAAGACTGACAGCTGTTGTTGCTGTTATGCTGCTGTTGCTGCTGCTGCTGTCGCTGCTGATCTTGGCGACCCATGGCATGCACATTTAAGTGCCAGCAAATGCAGTTGCATGTCTCGCAGCGCTTGGCACAAGCCAACAACAACAAATGTGTAAACAATGCGCGAGCGAACTCGAATTTCCATTTCGTTCAAGTGTCGCGCGCCACCCAATGATAAAATGTTACTCACATTAACTTTAATTGATTTTCATATAACCAACACACACACACACATACACCCATACTGTAGGCTTGGTTGCCATGGCAGTGTTTATTTTTTTTTGTGGGCGTGTCGCATGCGACAATTGCATTTCCGGCATCACGCAAACTTCTACCGGTCTGTGCGGCCCACGCTCTTGAAAACTCTTCAATTGCTCTCTTTCCAGTTGCTGTTATATATACCCGCACATACATATACATATATATGTATATGTTTTTTGGCTGAGCAGGTGCTCCTTCATTCAGTTCGTCGCCGTTGGGTGCCCACGCTGCGTGCCTCAAACTGCTAGCTCATGTAGTTGGACTCATCGGGCAGCTGTCGGCGTCGATCAGTTCGAATTGATTGTGTTCGCTAGCTCTGGCTCTCTGTCTCCTCTCTCCCTCACTTTCTTTCGTTGAGCAAATTGGTGGTTGGTTAGTCATTTGTTTGATAATGCACTTGTGCCTGGAACTACCAGTTCTCGCTAAACTTACATCATTTGAAATTTTGAATAAAAAAATATGATCATTAACGACAGCTGTGCTCAATTTACTGGCGCATTTGCGGCGCCTCTCTTTGTGCTTCTCATGTGTATGACTAGCAAAAATGTGGACACTGTGACAGCTGCTATTAGTTTACGTAGCATATCAACGGCTTTTCTTGGGCTTCTCGCCGAGCTGACCCAAATGCCTTTCTCTTCCAGCTGAGCTGCGAATGTAAAATGCTTATTCGCTTTGGCGCCTTTCTTTGCGCTTCTCATGGAGCTGAGCTGAGTGAAGTGATTTGACTTAAATGATAACGAGAGGGCAACTCTCTGATATGAGAGAGTGTTTGTACTCGCATTTGGTGCCGTCCTTTGCGATTCTCATATATTCCTTATGAAATGGCGTACCTTTTCTTTTGGCGCTCTTTGGCGCCTCTCTTTGCGCTTCACAGAGAGCTAACGTCCGTTCCTATCCTCAGTTGCTATTGTATATGAGCTTGCTTGCTCGCTGGGGCGCCTTCCTCTGCGCTTCTCATAAATTTGAGCCTAAACAAGTGTCCATTTAAGTGCGGCTCGCCTATTGGATCTGTGAGTTACGAACTCATTTTTTCAGTGCACTTTTATGCTGGCGGCGCACAAAACTTTTCCATAATTTATTGTATTTTCTTTCGTTTGCTGGTGCTGCTGCTGCTGCCGGTGCTTTCATAACGGCGTAATGCTCGAAAGTCAAAATGCGAAAGAAATGGAGAGAGAACGCGCTGAGCAAAAACTAAAATTGCACAAAACGATAAAAGGAAAATGCAACACAAAACCTTTTCCACGTGCACATTTATATTATATTTTTTATTTTTTTGCTCTACTCCTCCTCTTCTTCTTCTTTTTAATGTGTTTTATGCGTTTTGCCATTTTTATAATTGAGTTGGCCGTTAAGAGCGTTGGGAGGGGGCCAGGGCCACAGTTTGGATAAAGCTATAAAGTGCACTATATACATACATATATATAGAGCTGGCATCAAGTGGCAGAGGGAGTGCCGAAGTTGTTCTGGTTCTGGTTCTAGATTTTGCGGCTGAAGTTGCAGTTGCAGTTGCGATTGCATTCACAGCAGACGCGCTGCAGCAGTTGGAGTGTGCCCGCTCATGTGCACTGAATTGCGAACGAACAAAAAATTCTGCACTGAAATGCGATATTGTATATACACAACTATATAAATATATATGTATATCTGAAGTGAGTGTGTATATTATGTGCCACAATTGACAGCAGTAGAAAGTAGTGTAGGAAATATGATAAGCTGCTCTCTACGACTCTCCAGCAGTTCCAAGGTAGACTGATTTTTATGATTGATATTTTTGCAAAATAAACTCGGATCACGTTTATCATAACTCCACATGTGATTAGATAATGCTTTGAGTATATAAAATGTGTTTTTTCAGCTTACCTAAGTGAAGTGTTACGTAGGTTTGGCTGAGCTCAGCTGATGAAGGTTTGCAAGCTCATTGCGCTGAGGGCTTTGAATTATGCATTTGAGTTTATTTAGTTAAATTTTTTAGTGAGCTACGAGGCACTTCATTACATTTTACTCAACAAGTGCATTGCTCAAGCATTTTTTGCTAAAAATGTGTTTTTTTTTCCTTTAAATTTAAAATTAAAAAATGTTAGATAATTATTAGGTTGCTCTGGCTGTAGTTATTATTATTATTTATACAACATTTTGCAGATTTTCTAGTAACTATTTTAAGTCTAGCAAACGAATTTCTGCATTGAAGTGCACTTGCAGTCAGTGGCTGCACACACAGTCAGCATCATCATTATCTCCATCATCATCTCCATCATCATCCGCATCATCATCTCCAGCATCATCCGCATCATCATGGTCATCTACAGTGTGCTCCCTAATGAATGCTTCCGTCAACTTTTGCTCCAGTTGTGTGCGCGCGCGCGTTATTTGTTATGTTTTCCTCTTAATTCAACTGGAGCGCGTTTAAAAACGCATTTAGTTTTTCACGCCAGCGACTTTGAAGCGATTTGCTTATGGCGCGTCTTGGCTAATAACTCAATTTGTCCTTTAACGGATTTAGCTGTTGGCTAAACGTAATTGTGGTAAGACCGTTTTCTTCTGGCATTGCGTAAGCGCTGTCGGCTTAAATAAGCCACCTGGGCGACGCCAAATGCTCTCGGGTTGCCCCAAATGGGCCGTTAGACATCGTGCTTAAAGTTCATTTACTTTTCGAAGAAAAGCCCTAGAGGAAAACCCGGAAAGAACATCGCACTGAAAATGAGCCAAGCGCAAAATGTCATTTATAGTTTCTTTTATTTCATTTCTTTTTCTCTTTTGTTTGTTTTTGTAGTTTTTTGTAGTTTTGTTTTTTGTTTGTTTTGTTTTTTAGTCTTTTATTTTTATTTTTTTGATTCTGTTTTCATATTTTGCCAGACCATTTCGTTTTGAAAACGCTTCGTTTGTCGTTTTGTTGTCTAGTGCTTTTTCATACAGGCGGGCTCGAAAAATCCAAGCTTGGCCTAAAAAGTGCTTATTAAATTTAATGACAGCACGTTTGCTTGCGAAAAGCGTTTCGACTTCACTTTTTTTCTTTTCCTGAACCTCAACTTATGGCTCTGTTTTTATATCTATTTTTTCTGGTTTTATTGTGGGCCGCAGCGCATTGGGAGCAGAGGCCGTAATGGCACAATCTTCACATTTAATTACGTGGCACGGCATTTTATTGAGCCGGAGACCCTCCAAATGAACGCATCATTCACTGAGTGGTGGCAAAGCTTCAGCTGTAATTGCTGCTAATTCAACGTTTTTCTCAAATTTGTAACCCTTTGAATCTATTTTGTTGATTTACTTTTGGGGTTACAATGGGAATTACTCTTGAGGTAAAGTGAAACTGGACATTAAATATAATTGATAGAAAATTATGAATTTTGTGTGTGAGCAACAAAAAATAATTATATCAAACAATTATATATTTTATATTTTTCCGAGCATTAAATAAAATTGATTGATAAATATTTTTGAAAATTATGTTTTAATTGCATATAATAATACCTATAGCAATATCCTTACCTTAACTTGATTTTTCAGCTTAATTTATTTTGAGATAGCAAAACTGTAAATTAATAAAAATCTGGGAATTTTTTTATAGGACATATATCATATACATATATCATTTTCGACTCTATCGTGGTTTTCGAATTTTATTAAACAATTTTTTTTTCCAATATTTAATATATATTTAAAAATTTTATTATCATACCCTATCAGTATCAAGTCTCAGTTAGAGCTGTCATCTGTCTGTTATCCACTGCTACCTATTATTAACTCAAAGCAATCACAGTAAACTGACAGATCTAGCCAATTAGTTTAAAGGAAATGCGCTAATGGCAGAGCAAACTTTCAGTTAAACCTTAGCTCACTTCCAAGTGTCGTCGACTGCAGTTTTGTATAAATTAGCCTTTCATAATTATGAGCAACAATGGCGCATGGTGCCTGCCATTCCAGCCAGTTAGTAGGTAGTGAAAGTAATTTACAAATTTAAATTAATGCGCTCAGCAACATATCATCAACAACAACAACAACAACAGCAACAGCAATGAGCGGGCGGCAGAAAAGGGCCTTTTGCACATATAGATCCCGGGGGTTATGTTCCGGTAATTTGCAATTTCCCTGCAAAAAAAGAAAAGAAAGAAAACCACGAAGACCCAGTCAGAGATATGGCTGACTTGGTTATTATTCAACTATTCAACTGGTTTCTTAGTATGCCAGAGATGCATTACACTCGGGGTCGGACGCCCTCTCTCCATGGTTGGGGTTTCTGAATTTATTTGTATTTTTTTTATAAAGCGCGCTCGTTGAACTTCAAATGGCGCAAACAGCAAAACAGCTACAATAACAACAACAACAAAAGAAAGAGAAGTGAAATTCACTTTCAGTACAGTGCTCACTGGCAGTTAATGAACTGCAGCCGCAACAAGAGCAACAGGAAGTGGACGATGTAACATTAGCACAGTGGTGTCTATTAAGCAAAAACTATGCTAATTTCTGAAGTTAGTTTCCCAGCTTTATGAAATGAATTCATTTCACGGAAGATCGCGATGGGCCGAGCCGACGCGTCCACGGTCATGAGTTGCTGTCAAGATTTGTTTGCGTGCCCACAAATTGTTGTCTTTTATTCACACAATTACAGACAGACAGAAAGACAGACAAACAGAAAGACAGACAGACAGTTGGCATTTGCATTTCCACGCTTCCTCCTCTCTCTCTCTCGCTTGGCAGGCAGTCAGCCGAGCATTGCTTCCAGCACCTGTTCACAATTAAAAGACGATCCCTGCATTGCAGTTGCCTGCCCACCCCATAGATAACCTGGCTAATTAACTTTCTTTTGACATTCGGTAGACGTAGCAGCATCGTCTTAGTTTCGTTTTTCCAATTAGCATTTCCAAGCCAAGTGGACAATGTTGTTGATCGCAGTCCAACACTCGAATGAAGCAACTTCTTTGATCATAAATTATTCAAGACCTGTGGCGGCCGTTGCCTTTGTTTGTTTTCTATGTGACGCGGCCAAAAACTAAGCCCTGTGGGAATGTCTTGATGTAGTCATAAAAATAACAGTTGAACGGAGCGGAAATCAACACTAAGACGTGGCCCTTCTGGCTATCCACTAGGCGCCCATTCGAGTGGCATCTCGTTGTGTAAACATTGACTTTGTAGCTCTTCGTAAGACAAACGAGATCTTGAGATTGCAGTCGAAATTGAGCTAAAGCTGTCAGGTGCGATCCCATGTTTATGTTGGCCATCAAGTGTTGGCATTGAATTGGGTTAATATGCGATTTAGTTGAGGTGTACAGTTACAGTTATTGGCATCACGGTGAGAAATGAAATAAGAAGAGAAACAAGCCAATAAAAGCCGTTTATTGTGAGTCTAGATTCTAGAATTTAAGCTTAAAGCAACAGGAAGTCTGTACTTGCAGAGAATTTAACTAGATCGAGCCTCTAATTTCTATCGATTTTTCTTATCAGTTTAACCTGCATTTCCTGCCCCTGGGCCATGGCGTTGCTCTCATTTGCTATTCGCGCCACTCGCAACATGCGCCACTTGCAACATGTTGAAACGAGAGTAAAATGTGCCAATTTTGTACATGTTGTAAATGCAATTTATATGGATCTAAAGAACAAGCAAACAAGAGACACGGCCACTTCATCACGCAGCGCTGGCCAAGCGTGAGGCGACTGCAGTTCCATGCGTGTCTTCTACTTGTGATACCCTAAGCATTGGGCCCAAGTTCTTAACAGGGTATATGCAGCGCATCTATCCCTGCCTCGCTCTATATATATTCTTTATTCAGATAACGTACGATTTGATAATACATAACTCTAGCATCTATACATTTCTCTCTATATATATCTCTCTCTCTCTTTCCCTTTAACTTTAGGTATATGTGCATTTCTCTCGTTCTTTATTTTCGTAAACTGTCTAAGAGCTTTCTTAGCTTTCTTTCTGTCAGTTTCTAGCTGGATTATCAAGCTGTCTTCCTTGTTAACTCGCATATCTGCTTATAGCAATTTCTTGTATGACTTTTCTTAAATATGTGTAGGATTATAAGATGATAGAGAGTAGATTTCACATTTTTACTTTACATATCTCTTAAAATATTTTTGCTTATATAGCATATCTGCTAGTCGGGCATTCCTGGCGTGTAGAGCTTGTACGTGTTTTAGTTATTATTCTTGTTGCTGCGAGTGCAACAAAGCGGCAACAGTCCGTTCAGCTCGTTCCAGTCGCGGCTGCATCTATTGTTCTGGCAGCTCGTGCTTGTGCCAGATTAATGCGCCGACAGCCAGACAGTCGGACAGACAGGCAGCCTCGGGCGAGGCAGCAGCAGCAGCAGCAGCAACAGCAGGTTTCGATTTCAATTTAAGGCGGATGTTCGGTTTAATTGCGAGTATGGTCATTTACAATTCATAGAGCGGCGCATGAGCCCTCCGCATCCCTGGGCACTCACTGTACATGCTGTACAGGCATCTCAGGTTGCCGCCAAATGCTGTTGAACTTGGAGGCTGAGCGCGCTCGATGAGAATCAATCGCTTGGTCAATGGAAATTGAAAGGCATCATCGTCTTGTTAACGGTTCAGTGGCCGCAATTGCCATTGCCATTGCACTTGACACTGCTGCAAGCGTACTGCTGGCCTGCCACTGAGTGCCTCTCCTTGCAGCATTTCGCAGCTGGATTGCTTGCGGCTGTTGCCTGGCCAATTGAATGGGATAGCGGGGCGAGCGCGCTTACTTTCACTGCAGCTGCAGCGGGCCAACACGTCGTATGCTTGATCGAAAGCGTGAAGCCAAAGTTTAATTGAATCTGTTCGGACAACAATACAGAAAGAAAGAGAGTGAGAGAGATAGAGAGAGAGAGAGAGAGAGAGAGGGAGCTACATACACTCAGGTATACGCAGTAGCAACTTGTAATTGGCAACTTTCAAAGTTGGCCATTTCTTGAAGACATTTGAAAGTTATTGAACAACAGTTTGTAACTTGGCCTAAACAATGCCCAAGTAACTAAATGAAAGTTTGTCATTTAAAGGTATTTTATATTTGATTATTAATGTTAAATAAATTAGGAAATGGCAATAGCTAGAATCATGTTTGATTGCGATTCTTTCCATAAGAATTTGAGATCCTCTTTATAAAAACTCGACTACAAAACTTTATATACCAAACTTGATCTTTGTGTACCAAAGTTACCGAGCTCAATGGGTCTATATATATATATAGCTGGGCTGAATGGAATAATCAATAATAATATAATTACATAGTTTCAAGTCCAACCCACTGTCACTTTAGACAGCCCTTTCCACTCTTTCAACTCTTTACAGGGTATTTTCAACATTGTTCTGTCTGTTTGTTGAGCCCACAAAGTTTGCGTTGACTTCGCAGCTGCCACAAAATCAATAAGAAACGCACCTAAGCCACGCACGTCGGTCGTGTCGTCTAAATTGAGGGCGTGGCATGCAGGCATGCTCCGGCTCTGTTGTCGCCATAAAATTGGGTCAACAAAAAATGTGTACAATTATGTGGTGTTGCGCGACGCCCATAAAATGCAGCTCTATCGACCAGGTCGAAAGTATTTTGGTGTTTTTTTTTTTTTGTGTTTTTCTGGGCTTTAAGCAAGCGAAAACAAAACTCGTTTGATGTAACTGAGATTTTGGTGCCGCTTGCAACACAGCTAACAACGGGTTTTTCGGGCGCCCAACATAGACCCTTAAGCAAACACATATGAGAATACCAAACACACACACTCACATGTGGTTGGTGTTGGTGTGTGCACTGCGACTTTCCCATTTGCAGAGATTTTCATTTTCACATTTCACATCTGGTTATTTCAATATGTAAACGAATGAAATTCGTCTCGTTTGGTTTGCATAGCAGCAAATGGGATTTGGGCTTATGAATATTGACAGCCACACACACACACACAACTCTGCCTCTTGATAGCAAATAATGTGTTTCCTCGCATCATTCCCCTCCCTCTCCCTATATATAATATTGTGCGTGGCTTTGGGGCTGCTGCCATGACAAATCATTGCTGCAATTGCAGGCCCGCAAGTTTGATCGATTTGTTGCAGTTACAGCTCCCCCTCCGCTCACCCCGCCGCCCGCTGGCTTTCAACGAATTGTAGCTGTTGCGGTTTGTTTGCCCTTCGACCCGTTCGAGCCGTTCGACGCGGCTTGCAGCGCTCCAATGGGCACACATAAAGCTGGGGGCAGGGCGTGTCGCTTGGCTAAATGTCGGAAGCATTTTGTGTGAGGGGGGAAATGTCGCTCGTCGCTTTTCATTATTAAGTTGTCGTCTCTGTGTGTGTGCTAGTTGCTGTTATTTGATTTGAGCAGCAGCAGCATTGAACTGACTGACACAGCTATCGATGTGCCCTCCGCATCCGAGTGGCCCAGATTTTGTAGGCGAGTGTTGATATTTTTGAAATATTGTATTGCCGCTTATCAGCTTTGGCATAGTTTTCGTAGCGCGTTGCGCTGATAATGGCTGCATGCAGCGCATGTTGCAACCAGCTCTGACAGCAATGTGCTGCAGATTGCTAAATAGCTAAATGGCCAAAAGAGCTACAACATACAGTCAGCCAGCTGTTGCTGCTGTTGGCCAATTTGTTAGCCAAATTGCTGGCAATTCTCAGTGGCGCCGCTACCCACTGAAGTGTGTGTCCATGCTCGTGCTCCCCTGCTTCCGCAGATCGCATGACAAATGACTGCCACAACAAGTGGCAGCAACTTCAGATGCCCTCTCAATTCCACTTGAATTTTTATCTAGCACTGCGCTGCGCTGTGCTGCTTGTCTTCATTCGCTTTTACTTTTTAAGTAGCTGTGTTTTCTCAGCTAGTTAGCAATGCATTTCCTTCTGCTTATGCCCTGTAGAAACGAGTGAGAGGGTTGGCCACGATCGAAGCTATAAGTTGCATTTGATATGCTAGAGCTAAGACCTAGGGTTGTATTTGAGATACCCAGTCGTATTTAAGCAACGCAGAGCAATAGAAAGATAGAGGGGAAAAATACATCATATATAAGAGTTAAAAATTTGTCATATATTCATTATATACATACTATTCTATAGTATTTAAGCTACCAATTCTAGGATATGTGCTAGTCCATCATTCCACTTCAAGCCCTTTTCAACTGCAGCTGTGCAAAGTTTTATATAAAATTTGGACTTTTATTGCATTTTCTTTAGGGATTTGGCTTGATGATTTGTCACTGGCATTTGGTGAGCTTCATTTACTTGAGTGCAACGTGATTTTGGTGACTTTCGAGTACCTAAGAGACAGAGACAGAGAAACAGAGAAGGGCGAGAGGTAGGAAATTACTGTCTGGCAGAGGAAAAATGCTGATTACTAGCGAAAAATAATGGCTTATTATAAAGTTGTTTTTTTTGCTGCTGCTGTGGTTGCTGTTGTTTTTGTCGACATTAGCGTAACTCAAAGCTGGTACAAAATGTGCTGATCAAGCATTAAGTGGCTTAATGAAGCGTGGCGCATGAATATAACGGACCTGCTCTGAGAAACTGTTGACTCAGTGCGACTAGACCGACTTGGCCAGTGCCAGCAGACTGGTTCAGCGTCGCAGAGTAAGCCTTCGGGTTGCTCAGCAAATAAATTGCGACACTTCAGTTGCACGAACTGCGCCAAAATCATTAAAATCGATCAGCGGATCGAACCGAGGCCCGGCTGCAGGTGCAAAGCCAACGAGATTGTGCAAGAGCTGGCGATGCAAACAGAGAGAAAAAAGCTAAACATTGAAATAAAACTAGTCAAGGCAACAAACTACATTGAGCTAGATCGTGGCTGGGACGTCAAATGCCAGCGCATTACGTATGCGCCACGTTGTGCGCTCATTGAAATGGAAAGCAAACGGCTAATGGCACAGCATGCGACACATTCACAAAATTCTAAGCGAACACACATAAACCAAACTAATTGCAAATGCAAAAAAATTCTATAAAACAACAGCGACAACACCAACAACAACACCAAGAACAACAGCAACAGCAACAGCAACAATAATAATGAATCTACAACTGTTCGTTTGGCACTCGGCGGCGCGACCAAGTTGCCGGCATTTTGCGAGTGTTACGCGACTTTGAGCGCTCTAATTGTGCGCTTGTTTAGTTTATATACATGCACATTTATATACACACACTCTATAGAGCAACAACAACAACAACAACAACTAGTGTAGCAGTAGCAACACAAGACAGATAACAACAACAGAGGGCGACATGCAACAGCGCACAGGCGTTGAACGTTTAGCTGTGCTGAAACAAAAATCACTGAAAAACAGGGTATAAAAAAAAAAAAAACTAAGGATAGGCGAAATTTAAATACTCTACTTCCTAGTATCTATCTATCTATCTAGTATCTAGTATCTAGTATCTAGTATCTAGTATCTAGTATCTAGTATCTAGTATCTAGTATCTAGTATCTAGTATCTAGTATCTAGTATCTAGTATCTAGTATCTAGTATCTAGTATCTAGTATCTAGTATATAGTATCTAGTATCTAGTATCTAGTATCTAGTATCTAGTATCTAGTATCTAGTATCTAGTATCTAGTATCTAGTATCTAGTATCTAGTATCTAGTATCTAGTATCTAGTATCTAGTATCTAGTATCTAGTATCTAGTATCTAGTATCTAGTATCTAGTATCTAGTATCTAGTATCTAGTATCTAGTATCTAGTATCTAGTATCTAGTATCTAGTATCTAGTATCTAGTATCTAGTATCTAGTATCTAGTATCTAGTATCTAGTATCTAGTATCTAGTATCTAGTATCTAGTATCTAGTATCTAGTATCTAGTATCTAGTATCTAGTATCTAGTATCTAGTATCTAGTATCTAGTAACTAGTATTTATCTAGTATTTTTACAAACAGTACTTTGCAAATATTATGAAACATTTTGATTCAGTGTTTAGTCGGAACATTTGTATAAATAGAAAATGAGATCATGGTATAAATTGAAAACCAACTGAAAGGGCTGTAAAAATATAATCATATGAAAGTGAAGAGTTAATAAGTCGTTTCCTATCATTAAACACAGAGCAAACAATGCATTCCATATATCCAATTATTGTAGAGTATCAAAACAATAGCAAACAAAACATGTGGATGCAGCTACATGTGTAAATTGTATTTTTGTTTGTTTTTGTTTACTTGTTGTTATTAAGTGGAGTGGAAATGCGTAGGAAATTATGATATAATCATATACAGAGAATAGGCATATGCATATACATATGTATATATGGTATGCATGGGTAGGCAAATGGAGCTAATTTTCAAATTCAAGTTCAAGTTTAGCAACTGCATGATTTATGCCACAATGCAGCTGAGTTTTGTGGCAGGTAGCACGACACAGCGTCGCTTGATGGGAAACTCGGCAATGGCATTTTCACAAAAGTGCCTGCAACAGAGACTGAGAGATAGAAAGGGGTAGCGTGGGGGACAAGGAGACATAAACCTTGATGTGCTTGGCAATTTGCCAAAGAGGAGCGGCAAAACAAGAAGAAGAGCTAAAAACAGTGTGTCTAGCGGCTAAAATCACCTTTTGACCCACATTGGGCACAGCAATTCGAGACATTGTGATTGTGCATAATGTGAAAATGATGTTGCTGCGGCTGCTGATTGATGCACGATTGGAGGAGAAGAAGAGGCAGAAGAACGCGCAGTAGTGGAAGAAGAAGAAGAGACCAAACTAGCGACAATTCAATCGTGTGTTTGTGGCTTGCATCTACGAACGGAAGTCAGCCGCACAAATCGAACAATTTACTGTTGATTGCCGCTAGCCTAATGCTGGTTTCTTTAAGTATATACAGAGACATTTTTACATATATATGTATGTATGTACAAGTATATATATATATATATATATATATATAGATATAGTTGTGCCTCGGAAAATGTCAAATGTGAAAACGTTTGCGGTTTTGCTGACGATTTTCCCGCACGGAACGTGACTTTGGCATTTCGCAGCGGCTTTAAATGCAGCTTTAACTGTGTCAGTTGCTATGTGTGAAACAAAGTGGTGGGGTGGCTGGGTGGTTGCTTGGACTGGGATGGCACTGAGGTGCTTGCTGAAGCATATTTTACGCATAGTTAAACACAAGTGCAAAGCGTCGCATAAACACACATAAAGCACACACCCACACACACGCACACCTAGCTCGTGCACTTAATTATGCATTAGGCTGCACTGGAACCTGGCTGCAACTACCCACAGTTCATTGAACTGGCTGTTGAAAGGATGTGGCATTGCACCGTTTTGGGGGCGTGTCCACACACACAGACATTTTGACCTGGTCTTTGGCCCATCTTCATTAGGGGCCAGCGACAATCAATTGCCACCTTAAAACGAGCGTCACGTGGTGTCGGCCAAGTAATTGGCGAAATGTACATTTTGGCGCTCAACCTGAGAAGTGGCATGCCAATGGAGCGTGGCGGGCAGTCAGAGTTGGGGCAGGTGGTGCAGGTGGTACAGGGGGCGGTGGCGTGGCCACACTTGAGTGCACCACGAACTGCGGGTGGGTTGTTGCCGGCAATTGATGTGCCTAAGCCACGCATGTGTGGCCAGTTTTGTGTGTTTGGCATTCAATTGAATTTATGGCCGTTGTGTGTGTGTGCGTGTGCAAGCTGTTTGCCAAATTTATATTGCCTACATTTGAGGGCAGGCAACTGGGCTTTGCCTGCAATTGATTTTGTTTTGCTTTTGAACTGCTCCTCCTGCTCCTCCCCTTGCTGCTGCTGCCCGCACATGTCTACATCGAGCAACAACATTGTCTCTGTCAGTAGAAAACCCTCGAGACAGCACGCTCTGATGCACACACACACACACACACACACACGCACAGTCAGTGTCCTGGCTTGCACGAGCGGCTTGTTTATTGAATTTGGGAGCTTTTATGCGCTGCCACAGTGCCCGATGGCACTACAGCCAACCACCGCAATTGACTCTTGCCTCCTGGCTCCTGTGTTCCGCCTCCTGTGCCCCAGCAGCCGCTCACTGCAATCGAGGATGTAATTTTTGCATGTCTCCGGCATTAAATTTGCGCCTAGGTGCAACTCTTTGCTGCTGCAATTAGGTCTATGACATTCCGCTCTAAATCTCCTGCACACTTTGCTAATTGTTTTCAATTGCACACACACAAACACACACACACATGCAGAAAAAACGTAATTGCTCTTTGATGAGGCTTTGGCCCCCGGCTAATTAGCTGTTAGAGCTCATGGCAAATATTTCAATTGCAAAATTGTTTGCCCTAATTGCCTTAATGCTAACTGCTGACCAAATTAGTTGATTGCTATTGGACTCGTTATGTGAGCCGGTGGCATCCCATTGCTTATGCAAGAATCCATGGCTCCATGGCTCCATGGCTCCATGGTCACTTCATGATGATGATACCAAGCGCATGTGCTCGACTCCAAATCTGCTTTGGCTATGCGAGCTGAAGCGAATATTAAAATTGACTCTGCTTTTCTTTGTGTTATTTGTTATGTTTATCGCTTCTAGTTGAGCAAATCCGAGTGCTTTAACTCTTGTTTATTTGCAATAAATTTTATTTGTGTGCCTTATGTACTGTTGCTTCATTTAGCGCTTCATATATAACTATGGCTATAGATTGTTTAAACTAGATAAAGTATCATAAACATAAAATCTTTAATCTTTGTGCACTTTACCTTCATGTTTATTTTATACTGACTAAATTTCCGTTTTATATACATATATATCAGTTATTGGATCTAAATAAATATGAATCTAGACTTTTTCAGCTGTATTATATAATAACTATACACAACTAAAAGCTTTTACCCTTGTCAATTTCACCTCTATGTTTAGTTTCTTCTTATGAAACCCTTTCAGCCCGATTAAATATTGCTCAAATGAAATCGTTTACCTCTGTTAGTTTAATCTCCGGACTTACTTTACTCCCATTAAATTCCCTTGACAACTTTCCTTGTAAGTTATTTTTTCTTTCATAATTTATGCATAATTTTCACTGTTTTGGTCACTTTCTCGCACTCAATTTTCACTAGCTACGCAGAGCAATTGCCAGGCAAACTGGCGAGTGGATGCAGTTCTATTGAAACGTTTGCCTCCGTTTCTATTGTGTGCCCTGCATATGGAATCTGATTCCGCACCCAATACCCATACCCATACCCATACCAATACCAATACCAATGCCCGATAGCAGAAGGCAAATCCCAAGCCCAACTTCATGTGCGGCTGCATTGAAGACGCGTGTTTTGTCGTTTCAGCCTGTTGGGCTGCACGTGACTTGTGTGAACAATATTTGCCCCGACACCCAACCTACCGCCACCGCCGCAGGGCTTGGCGAAGGGTGGGATGGTGGGGGGGGTCTTGTTCTTGTAGTGCTGGCACTGTTTTGCATTTGCGTGCAACGATTTGTGTGCAGCCTTTGTCTTATACCTCTCGATGTTGTTGTTGGTTGTTGCCTGTTGGTTGTTATAGGCTTTTAATTGACATACGCGTCTCTTACACGATTTCTCAGTTGACTTAGCCCGAAGCCTAGCCCAGCTGCATACTAATATATCTTTGCTCGCACTCGCTCTAACTTACATTTATGTCTCTCTCTCTCTCTTTTGCAGCTTGTCATGATGTCTGAGCGCCTAAATTTATTGGCCACACATTGATTTCCATATAGCAGCGTATTTGGCCCCTTAAGGTGAGTTGACTTGACTTATTAGCCTGCTAAGTTTAGATAATTGCTCTCGCATGCGTACCAAATGTTAATTAGCGCCCAACAACAACAACGATAGCAACAACAACATCCGGACTGCTGCTGTAGATTGTAGATATTAACACAGATTTTATGGCCTTGCACGCGGCGCACGCATCACACGAAAGACCCGCGCGTCAATATAAAATCGCCTTAAACCATTCACCAGGCAGCACTCAAAGCTGTTTTCATTAGCTAAGCGCTGGGCTGAGTACGCCGGTTCGATTGCAGCGCCGAGCTGTGGCCCCAGGAGGCGTCGGCAACAACAACAACAACGAGGAGAATAATATGAATATAGAAAGTCCGACTAGATATGCCCTTTATTTTAGAAAGCCAATTGGATAAGACTCTTCCGACGTGAGAAAGCACGATTAACATTTATTTGGGCATTTAGTTTTGAAAGTAATTTTATACTAAAACTACATTACAGATCGGCAATATTGAGTAAACATATATGAATTCTTGCAAAAGTGCATTATATTCCTTATAGAGTATTATCTCTTAGCTTGAATAGCATTTTTAAGGCATTTGAATGACTTCATTAGTTTATTAGTAATTTATGAGTGTACAGAATACGACTAAAAGTCTAATAAGTGAGAGTCTTTGCCTATTGCCTATAAAGTATTAGAATTGAAATGCACTGTAATATATGAAAAGCTGCGTATAAAGTGAATACATTTGTTAGTTTTTATAAGCTGCCATTAAATCTTACAAATTCGTGCTTTCCATAGCTAAATTTACCTAACCTGGATACCATCGACTGTCTGTCCCCTTTCAAATAGTTAAGCATCCAGTTGCATAACATTTAAAGTGGTTTTATTTATATAAAGTAAAATGGTCAGTAGACAGTTATGCATGTAGTTTACATAAGACTTTTAGTAGTTCTATATACATATGTACACGTTCAGGTATATATATGTATATTTCAATATAATTTAAATGAAAGCAGATATTTCATGCCAGTTCATGCTCGCTTCGTCATTATTAATGTATGCAGGGTATAAGAACAATAACAACAACAACTACAACAACAACAACAATAACAAGATTAGCCGCTTTGATTATGCATGTGTGTATGTATGTATATGTAGCCTGTGCAGTTTTTATGCTGCCGGTGTTTTTGCTAGTCGCTCGAACGAAATTAGAAAGAAAAGCTCTTTTTCTCTAATGCATAAACACCAGGTAAATAACTACACGCTCACGCTTACACATATACATACACACACACACACCTACCTACACACACTCCCTCATGCTTAGCTGTAGTCAAAGCTTAGTTTGAGCTGAAACTAAATAATACAAAAAATCACAGACTTGAGTTTGAGCATAATTCGTTGTCGTGGCATACGCGTCGTATGCTTAATCAACAATTGCTTGGGCAACCCACGCACAGCTTTCGCCGGAGAGCTTTCACTCAACAAAGCTTTCGCTCGCAGTTGTGCTCCTGCTTTAGTCAGTGTCCTGTGCGCCGAGCGACGAAACGAAACGATTTTCTTCCGCAGTCTCCTCACGAATTTCGCCAGCAGCGGCTGGGTTCCAAAGGCCCAACAGCGGACGGTTGGCAACGCGCGTGTTTGGTTGGCAACTCAACTGAATAAAAATACAGAAAAAGAAAATACAAAAAAATATATAGAAAAAAAAAAATAAATAAATAACCAGGCAGTCAGCGTTGTGGGCGTTGGGCGTTGTGGGTGGCGCGCAAAATAAAAGTAAAATGAAAATGAATTAGAAGTTTTTGTGTATTAGAGCTTGTGTGTGTGTGTGTGTCCGTGTGTGTGTTTGTGTCTGTATTTGTGTGCGGTGTTATGTAAAGCGTACTGGATTCGCCTTAATGTTCGAGCGTCCAAAAAACGAAAGCACAGAAAACCACGTCGCGTCCTGTGAGAGTGAAAATATAATGCTGCCCAAGTGTGCGAGACGCTGACTCGTTGTTATCGTTCATTGTTGTTGCTCGTTGTTGTTGCTGCTGCTGCTGATTGCGCTCACGTATATTATGTAAATTATTATGTGGCCACCCAACAAGACCAGCCCCGATTTCGTCCGCGTCCTCATCGTCGTCGTTATTGTTGTCGCCTTGCCGAGCTTCAGCCATGTCCAGCTCCTTGTCCATGTCCATGTCCACTTTTACGTCTGTAACTACGCTGCACGTCATCAACGTCCTGTCTTTGCTGTCACAACGAAAACCAAAAAACATAATTTGAGCGCCTGCTGCGCCTGTGGATACAACTCGTGCCTTACATAGCCTCCTTCCGCAATTGTCCTTGTGACAAGTATCAGCTCATGTGTTTTGCTTTTGGTCAAAACTGCGTTTGAAGTTTATTTTTAGCTGTGTGTGTGTGTGCGCCTTACACCTGAGCCTGTGACCTGACTCTCTGTGTGTGCGTGTGTGTGAGTTGGTAAAAAGGTGCCTGACTGCTAAAATGTTAGCAAGTTTTGAACGCCATCTTGGGCCGCTTTTAAAGCAATTTATTATGCCAAGCAGCGCATTATTTACACACCCAATACACGAACAGAAACACACACATACAGAGTACACACACAGAGCATACACATGGCTTGCTTCTAATGAATAATGTTATTCAAAAGCGTATCTACAGCATTTGCATATCCAGCCAAGTCGACAACAGCCAACAATCAAGTCAAGGCATAGTCGGAGCAAGGACCTCATATTTTAGCCAGAGTCCTCAGTAATGTAACCAGGCTATCATATATGTACATATAGCTAAATACATACCCCGTTAGTATATATACTTACATGCATATTGATGCAGCTGACAGTTGAATTCAATTTGAATTGCTATTTTGATTAATTGAATCGTTTTGGTCAACTAATTGCTTGAAACGCTTATTCACTTCAACTGCATAAGTACGTAATTATGGCTATTCAGCATAATTCAGTTGAAATTGCTTAATTGACATATTTTGTGACAATTACCATTTTGAGACGGCCTTAACTTTGCTCTTTTGACAGCTGCGTTTTAATCATTTCAATGAGGACTTGGACATAATAACCCAGCAGTTGAATTGCATTCAATGAACTTGTAATCAACTTGCTTATTTTTGACTTTTGGTTATAGTTGATCTCTTGTTAATCTCATCAGTATAATTGAGAAGAGAGAATTTATGTTTATGCTTGATTTTTAGAGGCCAAGCTCTGTATGATCTATAAATTTGCATATAAACTTTAAATTTTATGAATTCTTTTTTTTTTGTATCAAGTTCCCATTTTGTCTTTAAATGTAAGATTAACTTTAAATCTTAAAATCAAATATTACAGAAACTTTTTGTTATAAACTATCACCGCAATATTCTTTGCTGAAAACAGCTGTGGCTCATAGATGGCGCTTTGTATCGTGTTCTTGCAATAATAATGTATAATAATTTTATAAATTCTTGATAACCTGATGTTCTTTTCTTTGATATCTACAAAACATTGTAATTTTAAGGTAATTTGAAAAGATATTTATTTAAATGTGCATAGACATTCTCTATTTATACATTCCCATTTCAATGCTCTCCAATAGACGTAGCTCTGTATTTATTACAAAGGACTAGCAAGTTCTGCAGTCCTTTTCTGCCTTAGCCATTGTTATTTGCAACTAATGCTAAATTATGATTTTTAAAATATATTTAGAGATACATCTTTGGAAAATACTTTTCGAATAACTCATATTTCGATGAAATCATAGCATCAATAAAATTTTGTTTTTGCTTGAGATTTTAATTAAGTTATACTTGTTTTGTATACAAATTAGTGCACAATTATAAAATTTTCAGCTTTATGCTAATTAATAATTCAATAAATATCAACACTATGGTAGATAACAGCAAATTGAGATCAAACCATAAAACATGTATGTGCGCTCAGATTTTTTTGAAATAAACTTGGAAATATATGCCTATATTAATTCATATGAATATTTTAATCGGAATTGAAATCAAATGCTAAATGGAATACATTTTCTGTATAATAAATGGAATAAATTTTCTGTATTATTAGCATATTATATGACTATCTCTAGAGAACTGCAGATATTTTTGCATGCCAAACTTTATCAATTCAATGGATGACTATGAGTCAGTGTGAGAAAAAGACTTTCGAGAACTCAATTTAAATGCACAAATAAATATATACATATATTTCCTATGACTTCAAAATGTGGACATTTCCAATGTCCAGCTCTTCAACGCTTCATTGATCTCCAATCAGTTTATACGAACTCTTTTCTACACAAACACTCACGCACATATGTACATATATTTACAAAAATAACTTTGGCATTTGGCTAGCTGACATTTGAAAAGGTCTAGATCTAGATCTGCTTTTAAATACTGTACATACAAACTTTCACTTGAGGCCACACACAGGCAGAAAGTTTCGTCAGATTGATATTTTTGATGCCTGCACGTAAATCTTAATGCTTGTAATGTGTGTAAAAGGTGTGCGGTGGGGCACGTCGAGTCGTTTTTCGTTGATTTCAATTCTAATTTTCATAATTTCATAAAACTGGCCTTGCTCAGTTTTGGGTTAGCTTAAAATAGGCCGCATCTCTCGGCGTTTCGCCGTGATTCTCATTTGCATGGGTCGCTCATTCATTCGAGCGTTTCGTTTACCCCGCCCGCTTTCCGCTCTGCGCTGCTCGGGCTGAATTGTAAAATTAGATTTGCATGCGGCAAGTGAATTACAACGCGTGTACAACAAATTGCAGTCGTTTACTTTCAACAGCCACGCCTCTATCACCCACCGCCCATCGCTCACTTAGTAATAGCTTCATGCCCTCTCTGTGCGTTTGTTGATTTCGCTCTCGCGTTTGCTGTCTTCGCATTTATTTCACATGTAGTTGCAATTAAAAGTTAGAGACTCGATTCAGCAGGTAATTGCAAGCGCCAAGGACGACAGCAGGACGACGCCAGGACATTACGTATAATTGCAAAACTCATTATGTGTCCTTGTCACGCTGCCTGCCTCAACGTGTGTGCCACATTTACTCCAAAAACTTTTGTGTTTAACTGCAGCAGCCTGGCCTGACGTCGGCAGCAGCAGCTGACGAAAAAAAACTCCAGCAGCAGAGGCAGCATCAAAAACTCAAACTCAACCTCAACCTCAGCCACGACCTCAGCCCTCAGCCCTTGGGTGTGCACCCAAAACTTCGACTGCAGTCGAAAAACTTCTAAGCTCCAAGTCAAGCAGTCAAAGTGCATTTTACGGCGTATTTATGGCCTTATGTTCATTCGGCTGCCTGATGGCAGGGGTCAAGCAAACATTGCTGCTGGGTCAAAAAATTCCAGATAGTCGCATTTATGAATGCGTGTCTGCAGTTTTATGTGTATGCGTATGTGTGTGTGAGTGTGTGCTTGTATTTGTTTAAGAATTTTTAGTTTTATGTGCAGCATAATCAATAACAATTTGCATTTACATACAATACACAGAAAGCAAGTTAAGCTGAAGCAGAAACTTGCTCCTTCACAAACACACACACACACAGGCAAATACAAATAACAATAGGCAACACAAATGTATATAAAATATATATCAAATGCCAAATGAATTCGTCCAGCATGGCTGCCAGCAAAGGAAGGAACGAAAAATAGGAAACGAAACAAAACAAAATAGCACATAAAAATAACGATGTATCGCAGATGGTGCAACACACACACACATACATATATACGTATGTATATATGTATATAAATATACATATATAGGAGCATACGTAGGTTACTCGAAAAGTTAGCGCAGTTATAGTTGTTGCTTAGAATAGAGGCAAATTCTCAGCAGTTGTAGAATTCTTTTTCCCCTATACATAAAGTATAATTTATTGAAGTATTTTTCTATATATTCCAATTTTTTATTTGGTCTGACAAAAATTCATTTTATAATATAAAAAAATAGATTGTTCCGTTTTAGATTTACAGCTGAAATTGGCGAATGTATTCGATATAAGAGCTAAAGAGATAAACCGAATAAATATGTATATATGTATATATGCCAAATAAATCGATAAATATCGATAGTTCTGCATATATGGCAAATTAATAATAAATATAAATTATTTGAATATAATTTATATCTCAAGGAATTCGCACAACAGATATTCCACATATCTCAGAATGGATTTAACTATTAACTGCATTTTACATTCACTACATTCAGTTAGCTGTAATATGCATTTTAATTATGACACTAACTATATATTTACAGTGGACCAATGCACACAATCCGTCAGCTGCGTAAGTTGGGCAAACTTTTCAAATATTTAGCAGCAAATTATTGCAGCAACGAAAGTTTTCATTAAAAATTGCTAGAGCAACTATTTGCGCTCAGTTTGCTTTAAAATGAAGTTAGTTCCAAAGTCTTAGTCTCGTATTCTTGGGCATTATACAACTGCATGCTCAATTTTAAGAGCCTTTTTAGTTCTGATGTGCTTAAATGGATTTACTTCAATCCATTCATCCGTTTCGCTTTGTTTAATGCAATTCTGACGCAACTCTCGTTTCGGTTTTGGACAGCCTGTCCGGCCAAATGCAAAACAAATATACCATAAACAAAGACTACAGCCAACACACTCACACACACACTTGCACAAACACACTCAAACTCATATATTTAGAAACTTCAGCGACAACTATTAGAGGAAAATATTTGTGCTTGGCTTTGTTTCCAGCAGTTGTACACGTGCGAAGCGCCAAGAGCCGAAGCTAGAGTGAGTTAGAGTGAAGTATGAGAGAGAGAGAGAGAAGCAGAGTTAGGGTAGGTAGTGAGTAGGAGGGTAAGGCGTGAGCGTGGGCGTGGGCGGCAATAGCCATAAACATGGCACACATCCTGCAGGCACACGACGGACCCGAGAGTGGCTTTTGTGCTGCCAAAAACGGAAATGGGTAACAGCAGCAAACGTTATGGCAGTTCTCTACTCTCTCTCTCTCTCTCATGCTCTCTCTTTCTGTGTGTGTGCGTGCAAAGTATTTAAATTGGTATGCAACATGAATGACAGCCGCCGTTGCTCATGTTTGTATGATAAAGTCCTGGCACTTGTATGCGCGTGTGTGTGTGTGTGTGTGTCCTTGTCCTGCCTCGTTGCTGCCACGCCCGTGCGCCTTGATTTGAAATTTTTCACTGTTGACGGCTGCGAATGAATGCGAGGCATTAGCGCATGCCTAGGCGTCAGCAGCAGCCGCAGCAGCAGGAGCAGTCATATCCTGCGCCAGGACCATGTCATCATGTTGTTGGCGTGATGTAATTTTAACTCAGCTGCTGCAATGACTTATTTGGCTTCCAACTTTTGCCATCATCCTGTTTACTCAATTTACGTGCCTCTACACGTGTGTGTCCATGTGGGTGTGCGTGTGTGTGTGAGTGTGTGTGCAGTCGATAATCACCAGGCCTGCCGAGGAGTTGTAACTTGGCTTAATGGCCGCCCAAACCGACAGACAGCATTGGCAGCTGTCGCAATTGCTGGGTACGGCGCATACCTGCGACATGCGCTTGCCGCTTGTCAATTTCATATGCATAGGACATGCACAAAAGGATGCCCCATACACACACACACACACACACACACACACATGCACATGGCATCATAAACAGGCAGAACCAAGCACACTCGTAGGGCCAATCAGGCCAGCTCGTCTAGCACAATGGTAAAAGTGAAAGCAACAAAATCTTCATCATCAAGTGTCATTCTAGGCGGAAGCTGGCATCCACTCAACACACACCCACACATACACTAATAGACAGCTGTTAGTGTGTGTGTGTGTGTGCCTATCTCGGCTCGCAATGAATATTTATGTTTGTTGTTGGCCTCATGTTTTGTTTTGTTTTGTATGCCAACTGGCAGCAGCACTATAAACTGAGGATTTCGAGCACAACACCCACAGCTGCAAAACCCTTTAGCCCAGTCTAGCTGCGTAACCCTTTCTGGGTTTTTGTTTTTTCGTTTTTTTTTTTTTTTGCTGTTCCTGTTGTTTGTTTGCTTGCTGTATGAAGTGCACTGTCAGCCAAATCAAGTGTACAAGTTTGAATTGCTGCCGGAGTGCTGCTGGCCCTGGCCCTGGCGGCAACCAAAATCAAATTTGAATATGACATCTAAACCCTTTTTGGGCATTATTGCTTTTGCAATGGAAAGGGCTTGGAAGGGTTTAATGAAATATTTATCAATCAGCAGTTGGCTGCTTTAGCTCCTCGAGTTTCTGCTCGGGCTACATGGGACTTGCCCTGAAATAATTCACATCCATATTCAATAAATTTCAATGATATATTTTATTGCCATTTATTTTAAAAATTTATTACAGCTCAAAATGTAGCTTAAACTTTATTCCGGCCCCTGCCAGGGCAGCAGTTCTAGGCATTTCGCATGAACTGCCTGGAAATGCACTTGGAATGCCTTGTTTAACAAATGCCAATTTGAATGAAGTGAAATTTGAAGTATGAATCGATTCACATATGGCAATCGCTCACAGAGCTTGAGTGCAGCCATTGAGCCATATGATTATGGCCATATACACGAGTAATTCAATTCTCCTGCCCAATTGTCCAATTGAGCTGTGGACGTTCATAAGCGATATATAACAAGATAATGCTAGGTGTGCACATCGGGGCAATCGAGTGCCGAGCGGCTAATTAATAATGTGATTGCTCTGTGGTTGGGGTGTGTGGGGCCAGTGCTGATTTATGTCCGAGTGGGGTAAATCGAACTGGACGCGAGGGAGGCCGAGCTGTTGCTCTCAATAGTTGCCGATTGAAGAGTAAAACCAGCCTCGCTCCCAATTTCATCGAAATGACATTTAATTACATTCAATTGTTTGGCCATTGCAAATTTATGACATTTACTATGGCTCTGGCAGCTGATTGCAGTGCTTCACATGTTCATGTTAAGTAAATGTATTTTATTTGCAACTTTTGGCCAGAGTGAAATGATGTGTTTACGCTGGATGCCAAGTGTCATTGCAAATTGTTGGCCATTTGCGCTAGCGCAAATATTATGCAACACTTTGCGCCCCAATAAGTATGCCAAGTCCCAAAAGGGCAACAGACACACACACACAGAGAGAGAGAGATAGAGAGAGAGAGAGAGATAGAGAGAGAGAGAGAGAGAGAGCTACACACACACACACACGTGCACACATACTCTGTCAAATACGTTGACAACTCATCAAAGCGTCTGTCAGTCTGTTTGGGGCAAGGTCATGTGCCAATAGCCCACAGGCGCTTAAGAAATGCCAAAGGAAAATAATAATAAATACAAAAAAAAAAAATGTAAAAGGTTTTCCCTCTTTTTTTTCACTGAGCTGCTAACCCGCAGCGTGCGACTTTTCAGTTACTGACTGAATGTGTGTGTGTGTGTGTTTGTATTTGTATTTGTCAGCACATTTCTAGCTCACACACATACATATATATGTATTTCTATGTACATCTGTGTGCTGACTATCTTTTGCCTGCGGCTCGCCTTGTCGTTTATTGATTTTTCCTTTTGTTATTTTGTTGCAAGAAGTATTTTACACATTATTTTTGCTGCTCAGTTCCTTTGGCCACTTCCGCTTCCACTTGAAGGCGGAATGATGAGTATTTATAATTGCACTTAACGGCATGCAAGTGGGCGACAGACAGGGAGATAGATAGAGGGAGATAGATAGAGATAGAGAGAAAGAGGCGGCGAGTGAGAGGCGAGCAAATGCTTTGCGGCATCCTTCACAATATTAATTAAGTTGGCCAACTACTCGCCGACCCGCCGACCCGCCGACCCGCCGAACCGCCGACCCGCTGGCTGCTTGAGCTGGCACCACGGCTTCAAGTGAAATGGCACTTTGAGTGGGTCATTGGCTGTGGCTCTGGCTGTGGCTCTGACTGTGGCTGTGGCTATCTTGGTCTCTCATTGCTGTCCACTTGCCCAAGTGACACTTGCTGCCAATGATAATGACGTCATTGCGGCAGGCTGTTTAACATGCATGTTGCATGTGTGGCAGCCATTAAGACGCGACTTTAAAGTCAAGTACAGTTGTAGGCTATAAATGCAATTGCTTGTCTTTGAGGCAGGCGATAGTTACATAGATATATATATATAACATCTTAAGAGCTCATTTTCATTTCAATTCCAATATCCCTTAATGTCAATTAGTGAAGGAAACTTTTGTGATTTTTCGCAAATTGACTTCTGTCAACAGAATTGCTCATTAGCAACAGAAAAAAAAAAAGAAAAAGTAATTTGATGCCCATTTTCATTTATTACGTCACAAACACATAGAACAAATCAGATTATATACATATATAATTAATGAATAATGAAGTTATACAGCATAAATGCTGTAGTCCATTAACTGTGAAGGCTGAACGAGAAAAAAAAAACTGATTTAAAATTGAATTAAAAAATGATTTGCCCCGGGCAAAGCCGTGTAATGCATGCGCTGATATATTCATATTGACTTGGCTCATATTCAAATCTATTTTTAGTGCAAAAAGGTTGTGCGTGTCTTCGTATTTGTATTTGTATTTGCCTGCCACGCCGTGCTCTATTTATAGCGCAGCTAATTTGTGCGTAACACACTGCGTATGCGCAATAATGAAGCTACAATTTGACGTAAATTGTCCGTGGAGTTGGACGACTGGGCGGCTGGGTGGCTATTCGCTTGTCAGCTAATTTTTGGATAGCTGCAAAATGTTTTCTGTTTGCACATAAACACCAAATGCCACACCCCTTATTGCCGTTGGCATGACTGCATTTGCATAGCCAAACTAACCGAATGCAAATATTGCAGAGCTCTGGCCAGCACAATTGGTTTCCAGTTTTTGGCCAGTTGAGTGGAGCGCAAACACACGAGACCCAAATCGACATTTACAGAGCTGATCCCTAATCAGTTTTATTGTAATGCGTTAAGTAAATAATCGTATATGCGCTTCACTGGTTGAATAATTTGGCTGCCCGAATTAAGTATGCATTCGATATACATATGTTCTATATAAATGTGTGGAATCACTGCCATTTATATGCACATAATTTCGAGCAACAACGTAACATATTTGTGACAAATAAAAAATATGCTTTGCAGCTGTATTTCATGCACAAATTAGCGATGTCCGTCACATGAATCGTGAATGATGCGGGCATTGCATGCATACAATGCCGTTCTCCAACACTGTTCAATGTGAGTGTGAGTATGTGTGTGTGTGTGTGTGTGTGTGTGTGTGTGTGTGTACGGCTGCCAAGTCCTGATCCAGACGTTGTGGTCGTTGTTAAATAGCTATCGATTTTTTATATACCCTGTAACAATCAAATGAATGAACAAGGATTTGATGAGTCGAGCTGGGCGGCTTAAGCTTAAAGAATATCTCTGTGAAATGTACCCATATTTGTTACTTAAATTAGATACTTAATACAATTCACATTAATATTTCTGTTAAAAAAAAAAAATAAATAATAATAATAATAAAAATAAAACATCAGGTATAAAATCAAATAAGTTTTCCTGATTTAGTCAGGAAACAAAGTCATTACTCAACTCTCCAATCTACAATTTATGAATACATTTCACTGTTTATATTTAGAGGGTATTTGTTAGCACAAACTTCAATCAAGCTGTGCTCTTCTTATTGCTACTCTGGCTGTTATTATTGTTTCCCTGCCAATATTTTATTTGTGCGTTTGCTTTTGGCTGCATCTTTCATCGAGGACTGCGCCGCTGTGAAATGTGAAATGCTGGCTGGAAGCGTTAATTGAAAGCCATACAAATTGTGGCCCGGCTCGAAGGCAATTGTAAAATGGCTTAAACACTCTTCGCACTCTTCTTTGGCAGCAAGCCCGCCCGTTCTGGTCAGCTGCCAGCCTGGCCTGGCCAGTCTGGCTGGCTGTTGATTGTAGCGTGAAATGGCTATGGCAAAAGCAGCTAATGCCATGATTTAACATTTGTTGCCAGCAAAACACACGCACTCACACACACACACATGACGTCGCTTGTGCTTAAGTCCCGGATCAATTGTTTGTTTATTGCGCAACATTTTCAACAGGATTTTGCTTTTAATGCAAAAACGTCGACATTTGTGCCAAGTTTTATTGTGCTGTCAGGCGCTGTTAACTTGGCTCTCTCACATCACGCCCAGCTCCCCCAAGTATGCCATGCTTACATTGTTTTTTTTTTTTTTTAATCGATTCCCTGCTGCATTCACACAAATGATATTTGCATTATATAATTCATGTGACAACTTCAATTTCGCTTAATTTATGTGCTGCAGACAAGCAGACATATAGACATTACATGTACATATATACAGATGTGTACATATGTATATGTATATCTGTTCGACACTCATTTCATTTGTGTCATATAATTTGTATAGCTCTGGTCAATTGCATTAAACACATTTTCCCGTTGACTTCGTTAGCCGGAACGGTTCATCGGCTCATCAGCTGCACTCTCCGATTATTTATTATATTGCATATATATGCATATACAATATATATACATATATACACATATAGTTGCTCGTATACAGTCATACACTGTCAAGCTTAATTGCGGTTGCGGGCTGCCAAGTCGATTTGCCACAGACAAGAAACTTTAAACGCTCTGCTTAAATAAACCTCAAGAGTTGCCAGTTTCATATCGCTTATCATATTTGATAACGCATTAAATTGAATGAAAATGTAAATGCAAATTTGAGCATAAACTTTATAAACTTACCTAGCTAAAATTGAATAAGAAATTCTTTTAAAAACCTGAAAAAAATAATGAATAACTTGATTTTCTTTTGACTGCTGAATGGGTGCCAAATGGAAGCAAGATATCCAATTAAACCCTTTCCTTATATTACCTCCACACATATGATAGACACACAACAATATTTCAGCAAAAATTCCCAGTTTAAAATTTTTAAATTCTAAAAATGCAAAAATTGTCAAAAATTGCAATGAAAATAGCAGAAAATCGCTGATGAAATTTCTAATAATTGAACTATTTAGTCTGTGCATATTCAACAAAACTGTGGACAAATATGTTTACTTAATGTTCGCAAACAAAAACAAATCATAAATAAATATTATAAAAAAGTAACAATAATAAAAATATATATAGATTTGTTTTTTCGCTCGAAGGTATTTTTCTATGTGTATGTGTGTGTGTGTGTGTGTTTTGCTTCTGTGTTGTCTATTAAAATAAATATTCGAGTGCAGCAAACGCATTTTCAATTTGCAAACGCAATTTGTTGGGGCATAAATCTGTGCCAGCCCCACGCCTGCCGCGCCCCTCGCCCACAATCGAAATAGATATTTTGCCAGACATTTTTTGTTCCCCCAACTGCAACTGAGCGAAATTTTCATTCTCTTAGCGCGCCACAAACCAAACATATCACAAAAAGAACAAAATGAAAAAAGAATAAAAAATAGAAAGAAATAGGAGAATAAAGTATCACAAAGAGACTTTGACCACATTTCATTTGGAAAATGAGAACGAAAAATGTAATTGAGTTTTCGCATTCAATCAAATAATAATCAAACAAAGAGCAAAACGAAAACGAAATTGAAAAAAAGGCGAAAAAAAGACTCACGTCCGATTGGCCGAGTGCGCACAATCGAATTATTTATAAAGCCAATTAAATCATTAATTAATTAATCCGAACGAAAGCGAAATCATGTTTGGCTGCATTTACCAGCTCTGGGATTGGTAAGTGTGTTAAATTTGCTGCCAGCAAACGCTAAATTCATTCCACGGTGCACAAAGTCGGGGCTGCACTCAATCAATTACCATCAATTACGAGCTGAGCCGCCCGGGTCGCCGTCGACGTCGCCGTTGCCGTTGCCGTGGAGTGGGGCGCACGGATTTGGTTAAATTGGCGCAAGCCCCGTTGAGGCACAGAGCTTACGCCGTAGTCCACGCAATTGAATTAATCCCGACGACCTTTGCTAATTGATGCAACGCCATGTGACAGCCGCAGACAATTTTTTAACTATCTCTCGCTCACTCTCCGCTCTTTTCTTTGCTTTACAGGTTGGAGGCGCCACCGCTGTTCACAGGCGGCACCATGGACCCAAAGAAGCTGCAACAGTTGCAGCTGCAGGCGGCAACGGCCCAGCAACAGAAGAAACTGCCGCTGGCCTATCAAACCAATCTGATTGACTATCGCACTGCGACACATTCGCCCGCCGGCTACCACCTGGCACCGCAATCGATCTACCAGCAGTCCCCCACGGCTACGTCGTCCAGCGGCGGCGGTCCACTGTCGCCCATCGACATGCAGCCGCAGGCCAAGCACGGCCTGCTCAAGCACCATGGCCATGGCGGCAACTCCAGCAGCTCGCACAGCTCTCCCTATCACCAGTCGTACACGAGCAGCGCCGGCACCGGGGACCAGCTCTATCAGTCACCCACGGAGCGCACATATCTAGCCGCCGCCGGGCGGCTGCAGGCGAGCAACGCGACGGCGGGCCATCATCCCATCTCGGCGCTGCAGGCGCAGTACCAGCAGCTGCAGCAGGCCAAGATGCAGGCGCAGCTGGCCACGCAGAGTGAGGCGGCCCAGCAGCAGCAGCGCACGTTTGCCATGCGGCAGGCCTTGAATCCGCCCACGGCCTATCACATGAGTCAATCCTCTAGCATGGTGTCCAACATGACAATGCAGCAGCAGCAGCAACAACAACAGCAGCAGCAACAGCAGCAACAACAACAGCAGCAGCATCAGCGAGCTCCACCGTCTACACTTAATTTGGCTAATCAATATCAAGCTGCCTCGGGTCCTTTGAAGCTGCAGCAGCAAATGCCGAAACATTATCAGGAGCAGCTCTATGCCCAACAGCAGCAGCAGCAGCAGTTGCAATTGCAGTTGCATCAACAACAACAGCTGCAACAACAATTGCAGCAACAGCAGCAGCAGCAGCAACAACAACAACGTCACAAGCCGGAACAGCAAACGCCTGGCAGCGAGCATGGACCCGTCTACATCCAACAGAATCATCCCGGTCATGTGGTCAATCAGGCCTGTCAGACTCAAATCTCAACTGTGGTCAAGCCCAAGCCCACGCCCAGCTCGGAGGAGTCCTCGTCGGCCTCCACGCGCAGCCCCACCCATGCGCCGCTGGATCGCAAGAAGAGCATCGGCTCCATACAGGCGCTCAAATCTCCGATCACCAAGCGTCCGCCCACCACACCCGTCACCCTCTCCGGTTGGCTGCACAAGCAGGGCTCCGACGGGCTCAAGGTGTGGCGCAAGCGCTGGTTCGTGCTGGCCGAGTACTGCCTCTACTACTACAAGGGCCCGGAGGAGGAGAAGCTGCTGGGCTCGGTGCTGCTGCCCTCGTACCGTGTCTCCGCCTGCCTGCCGGAGGACAAGATCTATCGCAAGTTCGCCTTCAAGTGCGAGCACCAGAATATGCGCACCTATTGGCTGGCCGCGGACAGCGCCGATGCCATGATGCAGTGGGTGCGCGCCCTGGCCGCGGCCAGCCTCATGCAGGCGCCGAGCAGTGGCGAGTCGGAGCCCAGCGTCAGCTCCTCGCTGAACCACAGCGGGGAGAACTCGGACTCGGGCATCCACACGCTGCAGTCGCAGCCGGGCAAGGGCCAGCTGACGCCCGCCTCGGACAATGCGGGCAACGGCAATGGGGCTCAGCCGCTGTATGCCAATGCGCCGCCCAAGCCGCGACGCATCAACGACGGCGGCTACTCCTCGCCGTCGCCCGAGCACAATGAGCAGCAGCCAGTGCCACCAAGTCGTCGCAGTGGCGCCACCGGCGGCTCTGTCGGAGCCGGCGGCATGCTGTCGCCCACGCAGCAGCTGTACCAGCAGAGATCTCAGCAGCAGCAACAGCAGCAGCAACAGCAACAGCAGCCGCAGCAGCATCATGCCATCTACGATACGCGCACTGGGCACGTGTCGACGGCGCTGCAACTGCAGCAGGCGCAGCAGCAATACTCGCTTGATCACCTGGAGGCGCAGTTCCAGCAGCAGCATCTCGACATGGAGGAGCAGATAGCACGACTGCAGCAGCAGCGCGCCGTCGAGGAGATCTACGGCGAGCGGGATCTCTACATGGCCAAGCTGATGCAGCGCGGCGCCTACCCGACCCAGCAACAGTTGCAGGCGGAGCGACGTACGCCAGACGCCTACGGCCGTTCGAAGCAGCAGCGCCTGTTCGCAGCAGCTGCTGCCGCGGCGGACTACGAGGATGTCTACAATATGTCGCAGCTGGCAGGAGCCGGCGGCGCACTATCTGCACACGAGGCACTGCTGCAGGAGGCGGCCAGCTACAGGCGGCCCCTCAGCCCGCCCAGTTACGATGGCAGCAAGCATGTGCCGGCCATGCCACAACGCTACACGCCCAACCACATGGAGGTAGGTTCTTAACTTCCACACAAATAACTCATACGCATCGTCTGCCCAGGGCTCTGGCCAGCTCAAGCTGCAACTTTGTCCAATAAAAGCTAAAAAGTTGGCAAAATGTGGGCCAACTGCAGCAGCCATTTGCAACGAGGTTGGCCTACTTAAAGTTTACCCCAGCCAGCCATAGCCAGGCGCCGACTTGGCCAACACTTGTGGCCAAGCCAAGAGCACAATGCATTGAACATCAACTTTTACGCTGAATGGCAAATGGGCGAATTTTACTTTCCTTTAGTTACCCAAAAACGAGTTGAGCTATGACACCTTCTTAGCCAATATAGTGAGATATTAAAGGGAAGTTCGTGTGAGGGCTTTAAGCCTGACCGAGAATTGAGATATGACACCTTTTTAGCATCTTGAAATTTAAAGGAAAGGACTTAAAGTAATAATAATTAAAGTTTTAATATGGAAATCTAGTTTCTCGCACTGAATGCAATGCAGAGTTAATTGCAAACAGTTTTCAAGTTTGTGCTTCTTTTCTTTGGCCCTATATCTACAATATATCCCCCCAACACACGTATTTGGGCTCATCTTAGCATATGGTTAAAACTTATCGCTATATTGCTGCCGGAGTTCCCTCGACTGCCATCAAAGTTAACTTGCTGTTTGCTGCGTGGTAAATGGAAAAAGTTTCTGACTTGCATTAACTTGCAAAAACACAATGATTGATGGAAAACGCCAGAAATATGACAAACGCCCACACAGAATCGATTTGATCGATTGCATAAGCGAAAGAAATTAACTAGAGATGGCGGAGAGCTGAGGGTTAAGTTAGGTGAACTATGGGTTCAGTTAAATTATATAAGCGGAAATGAGGTCTGAATATTTATTTCTTTTAGTTACTGAGCTAGAGATACTTGAAAGTAGATATAAATTTGTTAAATGTGATGATTAATGGGGGAAAAGTTAATCAAAGTTGATATACATTTATAAATATGATTTTTGATTAGAGGAACTTTATTGAAAGACTCAAATAGTTTTCATAGGTAAAACATTCAAATGTAAACTACTTTCTAGTCTTTCTTCAAGTTAAATTTCTTTTTCAATTACAGCATATCAAATATAATGTCAGGTTTGTCTGAGGAACTTTTAATTAAAGTACAACTTATATATGTACATACACATATATGTATATATGTGTATTTGTATAAACTTCGTTAGTTTGAGTGCGCGTTCTCAGTTTGATGTTGACTTTGAAAGGGAATTAAAAATTAAAATTTACTTTATAATTTGGCAAGATGGAACAAGCGCAAGCAAAGCCTCGAGCAAGCCAAGGCGCCTCCTGCAACACTTTTAAGACAGAAGAACTGACAAAGAGAGAGAGAGAGAGAGAGTGAATTTCAAGTATATAAGGAATACATAAATATTTATTAATGTAGACGCAGTCAGGTATGCATATATATGTAGATGCAGAGATTTTATGGGCTTGTATATAAGTATGTTTAGCTTGCATATAAAAGATGCCTTCTATACCTAACGAGCTGAGAGATTAAAAGCGCTAAAGCAACAACGAGGAAACTCACGTTTCTATAGAGATTTACTTAAAATGCAGAAATATTAAATTCTTGTACCTCGACCAGGGAGACCAGAGGTCCGTTTACGTGCGGATCCGAGGTGGAGCATCTGAAACTTTCAGCTTTCAGTTTGCAAGGAGAGTTGTTGTTGCTGGTCGCAAGTCCTCGGCACGCCCACTAATTAGAGTTTAGTGTGTCAGTGGGTTGCTAAATTGCAGACGTTTTATGCAGCGCACTCGCGGCACTCGCTAACTGCTGCAGCTGCCGCAATTGCCACAGCTGCCGGCTGTGGCGCCTAAAGTGCAACTTTATGGGCTGCTCGCCCTTTCGGGCGGCGTCGCGGCCGGCAGACAGTGCAGCTGCTTTGTGGGTCAGCCAGGAAATAAGTCGCGTGCATGATTTATGCGCCTGGGCCCTTAGGCAGCTAGCTGCCAGTGGCTGGCGCCTTATAGCCCTGGCCAATTGGCCAATTTGGGGCAACATTTTAAAATGCAAAACTCACTTGTGTGTGTGCGTGTGTAGGCACAATTTCATCTAACTACTCTTTGCTTTATGTCCACAGCCAACGGCCGCCGATCAGCTAATCAATAACCTGGACTTGCGCGCCCGCACCGCTGCGGCCATCGTGCGTCCGCACTCCGCCGACTTCTTGGAGTATGAGGCGCGTGCGGAGGCGGCTGCGGCTGCCGCCGCCGCTGCTGTGGCGCAGAGCAAGCACGAGGCAGGACGCGCACCACGGCCCAAGTCGAGCTTGGACATAAATCGCACGCCCGACAGCTTCTACTACTCGGAGGCCAGCTACGCGGAGAAGATGCGCAAGAGCGCGCTCTACTTGCAGAGCGGCGGCGGTGGTCCTGGCGGTGCTCAACCCCAGCAGGCGGGCAGCTATCGCACCGCCAGCGGCGTGGCTGGCGAATTCGGCAGCGGACTGCACACCATTGGCTACGAGAATCCCTATGAGCGGGCGTACAAGCGCCAGGAGCTGCTGGCCGAGGCGCAGGCACAGGGCAGCGCTGCATGCAGCATGCCACGCATGAGTCGCTCGGCCAGCCAGGGTGCGGGCGGCGGTGCTGCAGCGCGTTCCATGTCCTCGCATGTACAGCAGCAGCAGCAGCAGCAACAGCAGCAACAGCAGCAGCAGCTGTCACAGGATGAGGAGTTGCCGCCACTTAATGTGCATCCGGGCTCCATATTCCCACCCTCGATGTCCACGCAAGAGATCATCAGCAAGAACGAACAGTTCCTGCGCTCGGCCAGCGCCCGGCTGCCCAAGCGTAACGGCGGCATGGACGACGACTATTCCACGGCCAACAATTCGCTGGCCACCTCGCCCACGGCGGGCGCAGCGCCATCGCCGCAGAATCCGCTGGATGGCGAACGCAAGCGCGAGGAGTCCATGAAGCGCCTGCTGGAGTGGAAGCAGCGCATGCTGCAGTCGCCGTTAACGCGCAAGGGCGTGCAGCAGGGCGGCAGCAATATGTCCGCCATGTCCAAGCTGGGCAGCAATCCGAACATATTGCTCGCCTCCACGGCGGTGGCTAGCGGTGCACGCTATGCACCGCTGGCGGGCAAAACGGGTCTGGGGGCCACGGCTACTGGGGCAACCACAAGCTCTGCCGTCGCAACGGCAGCCGGCGCCAGTTCCGCGGGCATTCAGCGTTCCAGATCGGAAACGCATGCGAATATGGGACCAGGCGGTGTCTACAACAGTTACTCTTCGGACGATGAGGGTGAGTACTTGACTTTGTTTTCCATTTCTCTCTCTCTATATGCACAATGCTCCAACCCCGCCCCCCAAGAACCTCCCATTTTTGCTTTGCTTTAAGTCTTTTTGTGCTATCGTCGCCTATTTGGCTAACTACATATCTCTACTGTTACTCTATCTCTGTCTCTTGTTGCGCTCGCTCTTTCTCGCTATCTCTGTCTCTTTCTCTCTCTATCTTGTTAGCTGTTTGTCTATCTCACGTTGCAGTTTGTGCCTTTGTTCTGCTGTAGTTTCTACTTTTACTTTTGTTAGCTTTTTGGCTTTGCTCTCCTGTTGCAATTGAAGCGCCCTCCAGCTATTTTGTACACTCAACAAAGTTGTAGAGTTAGTTGGAAAATTAGCGGAATTCAAGATAATAATAAAGACAGAAATTTTCAAAGTAAAATTTAGTTTTACAGATTTTTCTTTTCTTTTTATATATATATATACATGGAACTTAAAAAAAAAAATAATAATAATAATATATGTATATATATATTTTTATAACAATTAAAGCACAATTTTTAGAATTTTTTGTTTTGAGTGTACTCTTTAGCTGGCTTTGGCTCATTCTGGTTGAGCGTATAATTCTGTTTTGCATTTCAACTTCCCCGTCCCCTTTATTGCCTGTAGCGTAGTAAATATCTGTGATTAAGCTGGCAGCTGCCTTGCCGAGTAGTTTCGAGCTTCAACTTTAATAATTATACCTTAAAATTACTTTATTACTTTAAGCTAAGTAGCTGCCGTCTCGTATCGATAGCTCTAAGTAACACTCTGCGCAAACTATTATTAGCTACTAACTATTTACTGCTTAACCATTTGCATGCCTATTTATACATATTTTTTGATGCCAAACTAAACAAACAAGCTGTAGTATATATACATATATTTAATTTAGTTTTTGTTGGTTGCATTTTGAATGTTTTAATTAATTTGCATTATGCAATGGCAGCAAAGACAAAATGCAATTATATAATAAATTCCAAATGTACAAACATCAAATGAAACAAAAACCTTCCTGCCGTGCGCACACACACAGTTACACACACACACACACTCACACACACAGAATCACACACATAAATACATAATGTGAGTGCTCAAATGCTCAAATAATTATTTATTCATTGGCAATTAAGTTAAACAAATGTTGAATAAATATAAATCGGTTGTCTGAGCTCACATGTTGTCCACAGCCCAAGCCTAAAAGTAGGCAACGATTTTTTCTGGGCCAAGTCCGAAAAAATGCATTTTTCCAGAAACATTTCAGTTTGGCTTCTTTTTGTGCTGTACTTTCATTAAACTTTTACTTTATTCACCCGAAGTAAAATTTACAAATAAGAATAAGTAAATCTTAGCTGAGAGACTGTTGAATTTCCTTTGAGTAGTTTGGTTCTTAAAAGTGTTTTCATCAATTCATGGAAATTGGGTGCTTGGTGTTTCGTCTACTAAAAGCCGCTGTAAATTTCGCACTAAAACCCAACTCAAAACTCAAAACGTGAGCTCAAAACTTAAACACAAACAAAAAAAATTAAAAAAAATATTTAAAAAAATTTATTTTTATATAACTTTCTTTTCCATTTTTCTGTGTATACGTTTTTTTTTTTTTGGTTACTGAAAATTGTTTGTAAATTTTGTAAATGTTTGAAAAAAAAAGATAAAGAAAGAGAAAACGCACAAAGCGCAGCTGGGCCTGGGCTGGATGATAACATAAGTGTGACGGCAGGAAGGTCAACAACAACAGCAACAACAACAACTAGCACACAAAACACAACAACAACTACAGCAATGACAACAATTACAATAGCAGAGACAGCAACAACAACAGCAACAACTATACTATCAAATGTTAGCTTTAGCTCAAATTTAAATAACTCAACAACAACAACAACAGCAGAAACAACAACAAAGGATACAGCAAACAGCCAAACTTTTCAGCTCAAGCCCATACTTAAGGTGCACGAGGCCAGCCGCACGCCCATTATCCAGGTGCAGCCCAGCAGCTTGGGGCAGCAGCTGCCACTTCGGCCCAAGCTTAAGCTGCAACTGCAACCAACTGAGGCAGACGAGCAGCCGGTGCCCATTTTGCCCAAGAAAACGGCGCCCAAATCACCGCAGAATGTCAACTATGTGCCCGTCTATAGCAACAAGCTGGTCAGCAGCAACTACGAGAATGTGGAGTATGCCAAGGCGGTCATCAGTGATGCCGAGGAGACGCCCATGCTGATGCAGTTGAAGCTGTACAAAGAGCAGCAACAGCAGCAGCAGCAGCAACAGCAGCAACAACAACAGTCCGAGGAGGATTTAACGCCCACAGCGGAGGCCAAGCCTGGGCTGGGCGAGGCAGTGATAGCTAAAGAGTCTGACGAACAGATGGAGAAACAGCAAGAGCAAACACAGCAGCAGCAGCAGCAGGAGAAGGTGGAGGTGGAGCAGGAGCAGGAGCAGAATGATGAGGATGATGAGAGCACTGCATGTGAAGAGTACACTGATGATGACATAGACGAGGCTCTGGCACAGGACGACGATGACGATGATGATGTTGATGCGGATGCTGATGCTGATACTGCTGCGCCTCCTGCTGCTGCTGTTATTGATGGGGCGCCGCCAGTCAGCGCGAATGCCAATTTACCGAGTGACAAGGAGCTGCAGCAGCTGTATGTAAATGAGCCGATTACGCCCACGGATCAGCAGTTAGACGAGAGCCATTATTTGCCCATGACGCCCAAAAAGGTGGAGCTGGGCCAGTCGGGCACCCTCAGTCTGGTGGCGACGCACGAGAGCTACAACGAGGCGGAGGAGGAGAATCATTATGTGGAAATGACCAAAGGCCTGCACGACGACGACAATCGAAGCAACTACGAAATTATGTGCATATCCAGCGCTCAGACGAGCAGCAGCATCAAGCTGGCCCACACAGAGCCCGTCTACATGGAGCTGGCAGGCGTCAAAGCAACAGCCGCAGCAGCTGGAGCAGCAGGAGCAGGAGGAGCAGCCGTAGCAGCTGCAACCGCAACAACAGCTGCTGCTGAGGAGGCACACTGCTCATCCGGTCGCTCCACGCTAAAGAAGAGCAAAAAGAGCGGCACGGAAACGTTGAAGAAGAAGACCAAAAAACGTCAGGGCAAAGACATGCCGGATATATTGAAGCCGGCCAAAAGCGCGCTGGCCAGTGACAGCTCCGATGCGGATGACGAGAGCAGCAAACAGCAGATGGAGGCTAAGCGACTGCGTTCCCGGACACGTTTCAGCCTGTCGGATACCTTTAGGCCCGCATCATATTATCTGGGTGCCTCCACGCCCCTCAACAACTATGCGGAGAGCTCGGACAGCGAGATATTGCCGCCGCCGCCCATACCCGACTCGCCGCCTCCCATGGAGGAGCTGAAGACGGAGGAGATCTTCTCCTCGGAGCACTATGACACGGTGAGGCGGCGCGACAACAAAGTGCATCTGTCCTATGAGCAGCTGCCCAAGATGCACGCCAGCAACACCTCGCTGAATCTGCCCAAGACGGAGCCGAGCACCACGCTGAAGAGCAGTCGCCTCTCTCTGCCCGATCACTTCGCCAAGGTGCGTGGCACGCCCGAGCAGCAGCAGCGCCGGGCCACGGCCAGGGCAGCTGGCTCGAGCTTGAGCGGCTCTGGCCTGACGCTGCTGCAGCAGCAGCACGCCCGCACCCTGTCCGACTCGAACTACAGCTGCCAGACGGACAAGAGCTCATCGCGCACCTCCTCCGATCTGGAGCTGTTCCGCTGCAAGCAGCAGCAGCGGCCGCCCAGCAACAACTCGCTGCCCAGCGAGAGCGAGTCCGTTGAGTTTCGCCAGCGCTCCGACTCTGAGCTGGAGCGCCAGCGGTCGCGGCGTCCGCTCTCCCAGGAGTCGATCAGTGAGATCGAGTCGATGAGCGAGCACTTTGAGGAGACGCTGAGCAGTCATGAGCTGGACACGTATTTGAGTCACCTGCAGAGCAGCGATATGCTGCCCTATCAGGCGCATGCCACGCCCACGCAACACCTGCTGAACGATGCGAATGCCGCCGCAGGCGCTGACATCCTCACCAATCTGATCAAGCCACCGAAGACGTTCCGCAACACGGATGGCGATGAGCAGAACTTCTATGGCAACATACACTTTCTCTCCTCCACGGACTCCATACAGCAGCTGGGCAGCATGGGCAGCATGGGCGTCGAGGGCGCCGTCCGGCTCACCCCCATGCACAGTCGGAACAATAGTAACATCTCCACGCAGTCGGCACCGTATTATTACTCCGAGCTGCCTGCGCCGCCGCAGCTGAACAATCAGCGTGAGATCCACGCCCATGGGCTGAACATAGCCCACATACACAATCCCATCGACAGGCTGCAGTTCAATATGGATGCACTGGTGGACAAGGATCAGGCCATCGACAGCAAGAATCTGTACAGCGTGAAGGCGAACGTCGAGAAGCTGAGCTACAGCTGCAATAAGAACCTGATCAAGCTGAATAATGTGCAGCTGGAGTCGGCGGAGCTTGGAAGCGGCGAGGGTAGTGAGAGTCATTCATTAAACCCAATTCATTCATATCTTACAACTACTAAAAACACAAATCTCGCTCGTAAACTGACCGGTGGTAGTCACTTGGAGGCGGAGGCGGAGGAGGAGGATGCGGAGGCGGAGGGTCTGGTTGGGTTGGGTGCAGCTGAGCAGGGGCTGGACAAGAGACCGACGCCAGCGGCAGCGGCAGCCACAGTGAACACCACAGTGAATAACGCCAATCAACTCTCAGTTCTAGGTGGCGAGCTGCTCTGGGAGGAGGATGCCCTGTGGCGCGAGAGCCTGCGGCGCGTCTCGCAGCGACATGCGCGCTCCCTGGACGATCTGGATCGCATAGCAGTGCCAGCGCCCAACTTGCCCATACCGACGCCAGCGCCCATGACCATGCCCAGCAGCCAGGCGACCAAGACGAAGCTCACGCGTGAGGTGACCTACGTGAACGATTGCCAGAAGCCGCCGCCGCGTCAGCCGCCGGCAGTGTCGCCTTCCTCGTCGCCCTCGCACGATGAGCACGACGAGCACGACGTCTATGTGCAGCTGCTGGCGAACAGCTCGGCCATGAGCCAGGTCAGCGATGCGGATGTCTACGAGGTGCTGCGCGCCGAAACGGGCTCCAATCTGTCGCACAAGTCGCAGGAGCTGGATCGCGAGACCATCCGGCAGTGGGATGCCATGTCGAGTGGCCTCATGAAGAGCAATAACAATGCAGAGGCCACAGCCACAGCGCGTTCCACGCCCACGTCCAGAACGCCCGCCTCCAGTGGACCAACGCTGCCGCTGACGAGCAATGTGCGTTCCATCATACAGCAGCTGAATAGCAACAATGATGTCAATGGCAATGGCAATGGCAACGGCAATGGCAATGCCATTGTGAATGCGGCGCAAAGGAACAATTGAGGCATTACGCATACGCAGCGTTAGCCGCTTAGAAATATGTGACAATTGTTGAATTTGACAAATATTTGCGCAGTTCTTGAGGTTAATTCTATGCAAGAAGCATAAGCTGTAAATAGAAAAGGGTGTGTGAGAGAGAGAGAAAAGGAGAGAGAAGGGGAGAGAGTGAGTGAGGGAGAGTGGAGTAAGCCGCATGAGGCCTGTATTTCATTTAAAATTGTTTGTTGCTTGTTTGTTGTTTTCACTTTCGTTTATTGTCATTTGTTATTGTTGTTGTCATTATTGTTGTGTTGTTTTGTTACATTAACAAAATGGTAAGCAATTTTCTTTATATACATACATATATAAATATACATATATACATAGCTACATACTCGACTTGTTCCTACACTTATGTAATTATTAATGCGCTTGTAAATACTCATATTCATATTCACACTCACACACACACACATGCTCACTTACATTTGTATACACGCTGTACAGTCGACTTTTTAGATTCAACCAACCAAAAAAACTGTAGCATACTTTTGCGGGCAGTTGAAATTTGTTTTGCAAACAGCTTGATGAACAGCTCTTTAGACGCTTTCACTTCGTAGTGCCCGCCTCTGACAGCTTGTATACCCTGCCAACAATGTATTTAGTTGACAGTAGACGAAGTACAAAACAAGTTCCGCTGTTTAACTCTGTTTTAATGCTTTCTCTCTAATTATTTCGCGCACGCATAATAATTACATGTCCTGCCACGTCCATAAAATCAGCACCAGAACTAACTCTCATTTCAATTTGCAGCCTCGATTTCGGTGCGCAACGTAAACAATTTGCCCAAAGGCAATCTAACTGTCAAGCCGGACCCGTCGGATGCACTGCATCTGCAACAGCAGCCGCACGAATCGGCATTCGCCCACTATGATCCCTACTATGGCAATGCGACGGAGACCAAATACGCCAAGTCCACAGTCCTGACAGATCGCGGTCTGTACGGTCGTTCAGCAGCCATGGCCACATCGACGCCACAGCAACAACTACAACAACAACAACTGCAGTTTGGCATGCGTCGTGCTGGCAGTCGAGCTGAAATTGATATGCTGGAGCGTGAGACGAGCTCCCAGATAAGGGTAAGTGGGGCATAAATATTTGCTAGCTGCTCTTCTTTTTTTCTGCTCTACCTAGAGAGAGGCTGGTGCAAACATTGGCCATGTGCATTCCTGATTGACAGACAGTTCAAGCCATCAGAGCTGCGAAGCATCGCTTATCGCAGTTATTTGCCATAAAGGGAGGGAAAACAAGACTTATCGTATTTCAATTCATTCCGGCTATTCGATATGCGGGAATTAAAACTCCTGGGCTCTTGGTATTTTTTTCTCTATGCGCGGGATTATTCCTGCCAAACTGCTCAGTGAAATTTTTTTATGGGTGATAAATGAGAGCCCGAGGACTTGAAAGTGCTTTCGCGTATCGAAATGTGGTTTTATTACCTATCGGCAGGCCCAGAAAAGTTGTTAGACATATGAGGCATATTTATAAATAAATTGATTGATTGACTGATTGATTGATTTGACAAACACTACAGAATCTGGATGTATCGGCCGGCGATTTACTGAGTCGCACACACGAGGAGCTGGTGCTGCTGCTGATTCAACTGCGACGCCAGAGCAGTCAAACGGCGCGAGCCATCGAGCAGTGCTGCAGCGACATTCACAATGTGCAGGTGCTTAAACAATTGTGAACTCAATTCAAATGGGTGCTGGCTGTTGACTAAACTGGTGTTGGCTATTCCTGTGACTAAAACTCTAACATTAAACTGTTAACTTGTAGCTGTTAGCTCTTGACTGTTAAGACTCTGTCCATTCGAGCTTTACTCATTATAAATTGCAACTCTCCACAGAATCGGCTGCGCGGCGCCGAGGGACTTACGCGTGCGGAGAGCATACAGCGCTTGGACTACTTGAAGCAGCATCTGCTGGACCTGGAGCGGCAGTATGAGAAGAGCAAGCCGCTGGTGAATCTGGTGGACAATATGGTCAAGCTGGGCTCACTGTATCGCAATGATGCCAATGGTCGGGCTCAGCCGGCGACCATGGATCGGCTGGAGTTCAATCAGCGCATGCAGGAGCGTCAGATGCTGCAGGAGGAGCAGAAGCAATGGGATCGACTCAGTCCCAATCAGACAGAGCTGCAGGTAATGCAAAAATTGAATGTTCCAAATATCAAATACATATATATATATATATTTATGTTTCGTTCCCATCTTCAGGCCAAGGTGCGTGAGCTCTATCAGCTGGATCAGCTGTTGCAGGAGGAGTCGGGCGTATTGCAGAGCCTGCAGCGTGATAAGGAGGATTTGGAGCGCGCCTTGGGCGGACTGCGGGCACGCATACACGACAACAATGCCACGCCCATGGCCCTGGAGGCGGCCAAGAAGCAACAGCACATATTGGAGCGCGAGCTATCGCGTGTGCATCAGCTGCTCGCCGAGAACTCTAAGGTAGCCCAGGTGCCTAGTAGAAGTTTTTTGCAATATTTGTGTCAGACATATGTATATGAATATCTATGTATGTATATGTCTAGTTTTCGTCTGCTTCAGCTTCGCATGTCGCTTATGTAACTAATGAGAATTCATTCAACCAAAAAACATATAAATATTTAACTAACTGCTTTATGTCGATTTAACTGAGGGCTAAATCGTTATCCTTCAAATGTTCTCCAGATGGAGGTATGCAAAATATTTACAGAAGTAACTGAAATAATCATGAATTAAGAAATCGATTGAGTCTTAATCCAGGAGCTCTACAAATATTTGACATTGACTGATGATTGATTTTAATATATTAAGTTTAGATCCAGAAATAGATATAAATTATTTATTTTTTCGTCTCAGTTAAATTTTTGCCGTTCTGCAATGTATAATGAAAAGGAAAAGTTCTTTTGTTTTATACAAAATAATTACTTTTTATAAAATGAATGAAAGTGGAAGAGTTATCCTTTTATTTTTATAGAAAATAGGTTTGATAATAATCTGATATTTTAGGATCTTAAAGAAATTTTGAAACAAATTTGTTTTAAACCAAGATATTTGAAATTAGTAGTAGTAGTAGCAGAATAGATATAAACAGAAAAAGTAAGAAAAGATGAGGAAATTGCAGATAAAATTCCTTCCTAGCTTTATCCGTGTGTTATATATGAGAAAAAATACTATATAGTGTAACCCTATGGCCTAGGCATAGCTCATGATGCAAAAAACTTCTACGTTACGCCTTTCAATTCGAACTGCTGCATGTGCAATAAACTCAAACCAAGAGCTTTAAACTAAAAGTGTATCATATCATTTATGGCCTACAGAAATTGGAGCAGACTGTGGCGGGCAATGCTCGCCTGGAGCAGGAGCTGCTCACATTACGCCAGAAGGTGCAGTCGACGCGCAGCAACGGCGCCAGCAGCGATGCCAGCCAGCTGAATGGCAACCAGACGGCAGAAGTGCTGCAGTCGGAGCTGGAGCGGGTGCAATCTCTAGTGGGGGATATGCAGCGGCAGCGGCATGAGCTGAGCTCGGCCGTGCGACAGTTGACGGAGAACTCGACGCGTTTGTATCAGGAAATCGGCAACAAGGAATTGAGTCCGACAAACGGAACGGGCACCTCGAACGGCAGCCTGAAGAAGCGCAGCAATTCGAGCAGCTGGACGGAAACCGATCTGGATGCCAACATGCTGCACAATGGCAGTCAGCAGCATCTGAATGACTCCACGCTGAATCTGTCGACGCCGCTCTACGTGGACACCAATAGCAGCGCCAAGTTGGGCGACTACAATCGCTATAATGGCAGCAGCGATGCTCTGGAGCTGAGCGGCGTTGATAGCGATGGTTTCCTGGACAGCAATCCCTTTGCCAATCTGAGCAATCTGGAGAAGCAGGAGATCAAAACGGTGCGCATTGTCAAGCGGGAGTCGGAGCGGCGGCATCGCGACCGCAGCGAGCGTGGCCTGAGCAACTCCACACAGAATCTCGACCAGGTGCTGGAGGAGGAGCAGTACGCCCAGCAGCTGCAGCAGCAGCAGCAGCAGTATGCCCAGAGCCTGGAGGACCAGATGAGCAATGGCCATCACATCCGATCCAAGTCTCTGCCACGCAGCTACAACGAGCCGCCAAAGCCCAGGCACAGTCGCCACATGAATGGCAAGCAGAATGGACACCACTTCAATGGTGGCAGCTCCGACTACGAGCACGAGGCACCACCTCCGCCAGCGCCCCAGAGCAATGGCCACCACCACCATCATCACCAGCAACAGCAGCAGCAGCGCGAGCATCTGAATCCTTTGGCCAACGCTTACTTTGCCAAGCAGCTGCAGCAGCAGGCCCATCCCAGTCGGGACAGCGCACGCGTGGCACTGCGCACCAAGACCGACTCGCTGCAGAGTCTCAACAAGAGCCTGACCGACATTAGCCCCGAGCCGGTGTTCCAGAGTGTGGCCGCTCGCCAGATCATCAACGAAATGTCCGCTGGCTCCGCCTCCGAGGACACGGAGAAGATTGTGGAGCGCGTGCCACCGCCACACAAACATCGACGTGCCGTGCCGCGCGAGAAGCGACGACACTACACGGCGCCCAACAATGTCAACCAGAAGGCCATGGAGAAGGTGCAGGCCGAGAACGATATGAATCGCAATGTGAGTCGCCACTGAGTCCGTAGTCTCTCCCAAACTTAGATACCCCATTTCATCTTGCAGAACACCAACTGGCGCGCACGTGATGATCTGGACATGGAGGTGGCGTTGCGTCCACGCATGAATGCGCCCGATGTGGTGCGCTCAGCTCTGGGCCAGGGCGAGAAGATCTCCGAGAATACCATAGACAATTTGCTGCTGGCGCCCAATAAGATAGTCATACCCGAGCGTTACATACCAGAAACAGTGAGTAGAGCTCAACAAAGATTAAAGAGTATAACAATAAATGTAACTGTTCACTCTCTCCCTCTCTCTCTCTAGACGCCGGAATTGTCGCCGGAGGAGAAGAAGCGTCGCCAGGAGAAGGTCGAGTCCATTAAGAAGATGCTCGCTGAAGCGCCCATTAGCAGCAATGTAAGCGTACTTTATATATAAAATGATTGACTTTTTGACTGATTAAATGAATGATTGATGAACTGTAAAAACTATATAGCTCAACTTTTATCATTAAGTCTATATTACGGCAGTTTTATAATAAATGTTTCTCCCTTGTTTCCCATCTCCAGGAGAACGAAACGCTGCCTGCCAGCAAGATCAATGCGGAGAAGAAGCAGCGCGAGCATTTGCTGCAGCTGAATCAAATTTTGGCCCAGCAAGTCATGCAAGTCAGCAAAATAGTTGCCGGTACGTAAATGCAAAGCAGAATGCATAGCAGCAGTACTACATATATGTTTTATCATAAGAATACGTTTCGATGTCCGCGGCAATTCCTTACAAGTTTTACATTGCTTGCGAGTTGAGTTTATGTTTCATGTTTATGTTTTCCCTTTTTACTAATAAACAATCCGCTCCAAATCGTTTTTTGTTCACATTACAAGCCATTCACATATAAATATAAATATATATATCTACGTCTTATATATGTTTCTATATGTATCATTGTATATGTATTTAAGCGTTGATTCAGTGTATTTCTATATCATAAGAGCGCTGAATCACAAGTCTGTGTTTACCCCATTCAAAACTGTCTCTATGCTCTTCTAATCTAACTATATATATATTCTCTCTCAACTTTTTCTAATTTTCTAGACGATTAATGAATACATATCATTTGCATATAACATCTATAAACTGTTACGCCTCTCTCCCTTCAATATCCAATTCCATCATTCTCATCTCATTGCGAGCTCATCGAAAGGCGTACGACATTCATATTAATATCCACTCACAGACACTTCAAGAACACACAATACATACATATGTATACTCGTCCACAGTCACAATTGATCATACTCCCAGACATAAGAAACAAGCCCCACATAAACCAATCATGCATATAGCACCTATCTTAACTCTATCTTTAAGAATAATATTCAATAAACAAATTGTTTGAATTCAATGAATTATCATAAATATTGCGTATACGCCGCGTTCAACAGTTCATGTTAAATATTTTACAGTTCATGTTAAATAACATTTTAATTTGATTTAACTAAGAAAATTTTAATGTACAGCTGTTGAAAAAAGTATATAAATACATTAATTTTGTATTTTAAATATTTATGAGCCTATTTTATATTTAATTTAATTATTATTTTTATTATTTGTTAATTGTGTTTATTTTTTGCATATTTTTAGGCAATCCCACTAGTCACAACTAACTCCATTTAATAGCCTGTCGTGTTGTTTATGTTTTTGTTTTACCAATTGTTCACATTTTTTTGTGTTATTTGTTTGAGTTGAAAGAAAATGACGAAAGAAATGGGCCAAATATGTGATGTAATTCGACTTACATATGCATATGCTACACTTAAACTATATACAATAAGAGCAACAACAACAACAACCACAACAACTACATTACATACAACCACAACCACAACAACAGCACAGCAAGAACTCACGCGACGTTGAGATTATCGCATGCTAAGCTCACAGAAAAAAAAATCAGTTCAAAGCAATCACAAAATACTAAACGACAACAACAACAACAACTAAGCCATTGCAACAACAACAACAACAAAAAGTACAATCAACAACAACAACAAGCACAACAGTTAAACAAATGCGTAAGTCAAGGTTTGTACACATTTTTTTATTTAACAATTTAATCATGCATTATTCTTATAAATATAAATACATATGCAAATTTATATAGTTATATATTTTTATTATACTCAGCTTTATTTGGAAATCTTAGTTATTAGCTTTGAATTGGCCTTACTAATCAGCACGCACGCGCTTGTAATATAAGAAGCATAAAAAATACATATATGAAATCATATATGGAAAAAAATATGAACACCTTTACTAAAAGACGAAAATACACTCAAACACACACACACATAGACACGTGCATACACACAACTATAGAGTCCGTAGAGAAACACCAAAAGGCACTTTAGAAATTGTATGAAAGCAAAAACAAAATAAAACAACACAGTGCATTCTATTCGAAGTCTAAAGCATGGGAATAGAGAAGAACGAGACTAAAGTGAGAGATGAAATTATGTCTAGAAATAGAAATAGAGCAAAGTTTGAGTTGCCTCTTAAAAAGTGAGCGACTGTTCACAGATGCTGAAGAGCTGGGAGTCAGAAATTGTGGTATATGAAGAGTCGAAGAGGACATGAAATGAAATGAAATGAAATGCCTGCAAGGTTAGCTTGACAATTGTCGCTTATGCAAATCAGCAAGCTCAAATTTATTTAAGAGTTTCTTTAGAGACCATAGAAATCGACTTTCTTTTCTAAATCATATTCAAAGATTCATTGTGACATCAATTGATACTCATAAAAATAAATAAAATTGTATGTTAATTTACTGTGAAAACCAAAAAAAATATATATATACCAACTGTTAAGAATAGATAGTAATTAAGGGAATGACGGAAAAATCAGTAACTAATTCACTTTAAAATTCGCATGTAGCAATAAGTCAAAAGAGATTCTCAACCAGTTATTTCAAATTAGCTTCTGAACAGCTGTCAAGCAAATAGGAGCAATAGCCTTTTAATAATCTCTTTGAGGAAGCTCATTATAAATATTGCAAGCTAAGCTAAGTCAAAAGATAAGTTAACCAAATTTGTGCACTTGCAAAAATTGCGTAAAATATTTGAGAAAATAAAAACACAAACTAATCAGTCGAACAAAGCTCAAGAGACGAGTAAGTATACGCTCAATAGCAACAAAGCACTGCCACAAGAACAACAACAACAACAAGATTAATAAGAGAACTTGCCAACAACAGCAACAACAATAACAACAACATAAATACTCTAAACAAACAAGACATATATATTATTAACTCATATATGAAAAAAGGTTTTCTACCGACATTTTTCCGTCCAACTTTTTACAGCACGCTTGGGAAGGTTTTTTGGCCTCGAACTTGAAAGTAATTCAATTTTCTATAAATATATTCTATATTATCTCTTCACAGAGAAAGCCATGTCGAAGTCGGCCAATGGACAAGGCGGCCAGCCAGGCAGCGATGAGGAGCGTCGCTCGGAGTCGCCAAGTGAACCACTGCCGTTATATCAGCAGCGTGACAACTTTTACAGTTAAGCGCAAGATGCACACCAAAAAGAGGCGATTCTGATTCTATATAAGTAGTATATGATAGATATACATATATGTCTATCTATCTATATATATATATATACAAATAAATAAGCACAATAACAGCTGCATTTATCTTCTAACAACAAAATCAAACTAGAAACTTTGCTAAGAAACCAAAATTTAAATCGAAATCGTATCAATTCTTGATTGACTGAACAACCAATTTTAAAGATATCAATAAATAATGATGCTGAAGAAGAAGACGAAGAAATTTAAAAAATATTAAAGAAAATTCCATATGAACGATAAATATAAATTTAACGAATTTTTAGGCAAAATGTTTATGCTTACTCACACTCTATTATACATATATACATGAATATATATATTATATACTACATAAAGATGCAACATATCATTAAGCGTGTTATTAATCAATATAAACGATGGCAATTACATCAAATGTTAAAGCAACGTTCTCTATATAAAACAAAAACAAAAACAAATTACATACATATATAGTACAGTTTATTGACTGTTGTCGCTTAGCATAGTCCAGCCATATCCGGTCTACAACGCGTCAATACTTTTGTTGTATAGTGTAAACACGTACACGTTCCTGTGCGGGCTCCTACAAATATATAATATATGTATATGTATGAATATATCGAAAGTATAAAGCACAGCTATGGCATGTGTTTGGTAACTAAAAACAATAACTTTAAAGACTTTTACAACAGACTTTTTGTGAAGAGTAGCGCATTTTTAAACCAAAATCTCCCAAACAACAACAGCAACAAGAAAAATAACAAGAACAACTACAGCAACAATTTTAAGCCAATTATTGCATTTGATAAAACTTTTTAAGATCGCAACCAAAATCAAAAGCAGACAACAACAAAAGGCACCAAATGATAGTTAGGTATCTACATATATCTATACTATACATACATACATATATACATATGTATATCGAAAATATATATATATATATATATATATATATATATATATATATATATATATATATATATATATATCATCAGAAAGCAGCTCAAATAACGGCGCACTTTTAAAGCATTTCACAACTTGGCAATATTTCAAATGTACCTATCACAAACACTAAATGGAAACAAAAAATATATAATATAAACTATATAAAAAACATGCACATATTATTTAAAAATTAATCAAGCGTTTGCATTGCATAAAAAAAAAATTGATTTCATAAATAAGAAAAGAATCATATATGTAAACAATTATTTAAATGTAGGTCAATTACCAGGCAATTATACGAAAAGAAAATATTGAATGTATTTAAAGAACTAAAAAAAGAAAAAGTCAAAAAGTCAATGATAAAATATTATAAAATACACGCAAATGCAATTTCAATGTTAATGTCTGCATAACTTTTAAAGTTATATAAAAATGAGGTGAGAAGAGTGGAAAAAGATAAAAGATATATCATATGCTACACCAATAAATTATATATACATATAGTAAACACACAACGATAAATTGTTAAATATATATTAAAAAAAAAAAAAAAGAAAAACATATATAGTAATTGAAAATTATAAAAAAAAAAAAAAAATAAATTAATAAAATCAAATTGTACAAAAAAAGGGGGATTATAATATTTTAAGTTCATAATTTAATATTGTTAAAAGTTTTAAGTTTTATTTAATGCTAAGCTCTTTAGTTTATTGATTTGCGCCAAGCTCTTGATATTGATTCACTAATTTTAATTATATTTTTTATTAATTACATATATTTCGCAATAAATAAATTTAAATGATTTGTACATTTCGCGGTGCTATATGTAAATGTAAACCCCTGTTTTGACCTTAGTTCGAGCCAAGTCAATTGCTATGCTAGTTCTGGCTTAAACACACACATACATATATACACATACATATATATATTCGACTATATATTGCACGCATATTCCACAGAATAAGAAAAAACAAAAAATACATTAAATATTTATTGCATTAATATACATATACATATACACCATGTATGACATAATATGACAAATGTTTAAACGAAAATGAAAATATACAAAAAGAGAAAAATAATAAAAATAAAAAATAAAAATATGATGAAAACTGCGAAAAGACGAGATAAATGTTATCAATAAAGAAATATAGTTGACAATTCAAATCCCGCCCAGCATTTCAATTATTTATTTCGTTATTGTGTCCAGTTACAGCCGAAGGTTACGGAACAGGAAGAGTCCCAGCTCAATGGCTGGGCTGCCGGCTAAATGGGAATTTTGCGTCAATTGTCCGCGACACTTTCAAGATCAATGTGGACTCTATTAAAAATAGAGACGCACGAACGATGGCAAACGCAGAGCCCGGCATGAATCACAATGAAACACACACAAAAGGCTGATCTACTCAGTGCCGATAATAACAACAAGACAGCGGACAAGCCCATAGAGCAACATTTGGATGTGATTCATGAGCGACTGACCGACTAACAGTATACCCTGCATGCGACTCTGAGGCAGGCTACAACATTATTATGTAAAATGAAATAGATAAAAATAGAAATAGAAATAAATGGTTTATCATGTGAGGCTGTTGAAATGATTTATGAGCGAATGATGGACTTAAGTATACCCTGTATATGTATCAGTAATTTCCTGCCAAATAATGTTTTCAGCTTGATAGATACACCATTTTATACCCTGTCTGAGTCTGGGAAGTAGCCAACGAGTTAATTATGTAAATTAGATTGTTAGGCATGCACATGACTTATCAAACAGCATATTGAAATTATGTATGAGCCAAAGACCGACTGATATATACCCTGTAAATGCATTTGAAATAGTCTAGTACAATATAATATCTCACATTTGATATGAATACATACGGGCAGTTCATTGAGCAATATGTGAAACCGTTAAGTACTGGAGTGAGCGACTAAAATATACCCTGCATGTCTATCTAAAAGATGTATACAATTTAAGTATCCACAAAATATAAAATTAATAGACTAATGTATACCCTATATCCCTATATATCAAAAATGTTCTATTCACAGGGTATAAAATCAGAGCAGAATTAGAATGAGGCACAACACTTTCAGCATGACAAACGTCGGCCACACACACACACACACATACACACAGCACATCACGCATAAAGTGGCGCGTGTGTGTGAGTGTGGGCGTATAGGCAAATTGGTTTTGGCTGACAGGTGGCGCTGCCAAAAGCTTGAGGGACTGGTGGACGAGGTGTTGGGGGAGGGGCGCGTTAAGCTACATGTGAAATGTAGAGCATTCGATAACTTTCTAAAAACAAACAAAAAACTGCGTTATCAAATTCTTACATCCGATTAGCATAATCGTGATCATGGAACAGATGCCATTCAAAGCAAACCTATTAAAAATTAAATTAATAAATAAAAAATAAACAAAAAATAAACATGAAATAAGTTAGGAACAGAATAATATTTATATATAACAGAGCAAGCAGCTCGCACGTAGGCATTAATTATCAAGCGAATTCGTCGTATTCTGAGAGCGATTAGAGTGGACCAAAAGCGCTGTTAATTATCGCACATTTAATGAGTAGCGTAGGGCATATATCGACCGACAATCAAGATGTGTATATAAAGTGTGGCTAATACATACATATCGAGAAACCTGAAACAATATCAAACCTGATTGGCCTAGTTGTTATGTTCGATATTGTTGTTGCGTTTATTGCTGATGATGCGCATTAAAAAAGCTCAAAACTCTCAGTGAACGCAACTCAAACAGCAAGATACATATGAATACACACCGATATACATATGTATGTATATTAAGAAAATATAAAAAAACCCATTGTAGACTCATTAACTGTGCGGAATTAACTGAGTCGTCAGTTGGCATCGTCTGCTTAAGAAGCGAAGTTCAGCTCCGCTATAGACAATGTCTCTCCTAGGCTCCGTCACATTCGTAAGTTCAGCGTTTCATTGTAGAGTGGTCGCAGTTGTGACATTTCTCAAATCTCAAATCTTAATCTCCTTCTGCATATATTACACAGTTGATGCTGCTGGCTGTCTGGAGCCTGCAGCAAGTGCTGCTCTTGCAGGCAGCTCCGGGCATCGAGAATGCGTATGTATATATGGTTAAGTGTCTTGGCTGGCCGGTCTGAATGCTTTTTTCCACTCGCAGCTCCTATATCAATCAGGATTTATGGGCGGAGGAATCAGCGCCAGCGGAGGCAGCAGTAAAGCGCCCAAGACGCTACGATGTGGATGGATCGGTGCATTGCGGCAGGCACGGCAAACATTGGCCTGGACATGGATTCGGACAGGGATATGGTCATGGATATGAGCCGAGCTATGGTTTTGGTTATTGGAATGGGTTTGGATTCGGTTATGGTCATGGTTATAATCGTGGGCAAGGTCGTGGGCGTGGATATGGTCATGGGTATGGAACCGGCTACGGTCCCAACTTTGTCTTTGGATTTACTGGCTATGGTAACGACGATGATAATCATCGGGGCGAGCCGCAGTATAAAGTTCCTTTAGCGCCTTTCAATGGTGAGTCCAAGTGCATGACATTGAGAATTTGTAATCTCATCTTATTTATTCGCTTATAGAAAACCAGCAAGAATCCGCAGAGCTCACCTCAAGCACAAGCAGCTTAGCACCGCCAACGAGCAGACAGACAACCGCGGCGCCTGCAACCACAGCAGCCACAACCACTGAGGATTCCACTTTGGCCATTGACTTACGCAGTGGACTTAGCTAAGTGTATGCACTTGGAGAAATAATTGGATATAACTGAAATTGAATTTATATTCAGGTTCAATATTCAGTTAAGTGTCAGATATTTCTCATGTGAAGAAAAAACCTAGAATTAGTTACACAATATTATTCTGAGAAGAATTTGCATACTTGAAATAAACTATATAATGTTATTCAATTAATTCTTACAGTGCAAGAAATGTTGTTCTATTTGTGAGCTTTATTCTCGCCTATTTCTCCAAGTGCATTTCAAGGAATATCAACTCTGCCAACTTATCAGCGCATAAACGCTGGGCCAATGAACTCCTTTTCCATGACAGGATGAGCAGCGGAAGTGTTATCCGAAACGAGTTTATCCATTTCTTATTCTAGAGCATAAACAATTCCGCCGCAATCAGATCACATCGCATAAAAAGCGTATGGAAAACAAAACAAAACAAAACAAATCATAAAACAAATGGAAAGAAAGTCGAGAGATCGCGAATTGAGCACAGCTTCAGACAGCAGTCGAAATCCAAGCCGAAACCCAAAAGCAAAACAACCCACAAGTCTCTGCCTCTCACGCACTTTGGCCAGGAACAAAGAGGCTCGTTCGCTCCAAGAACCGGACCAGAACGTCAACGCCAGCGCCGACGCCACAATCCACAATCTAGAAGCCACCTATAAAAGCAACGCTCCAGCCGACTTTGACTGTCATTTGATGCCAAACGAGCGCCGCATCAAGTCATCGTCGTTGTCGTCGTCGTCGTCTTCGCATATCCCCGTTCCAGTTCGTAAAATCGTATAATCGAGTATTACTGCCGAGTTTTTAGCATTAAGAAATGGGTAAGGCTCGCTCTGCATACTAAGTGATTGTCGCGATATATTTATATATATATATATACATATGTATATATACATTCTTATATATATACTCTTCACATATTCGGTGAATGAACTCGCATATATTTCGTCGCAAGTCTCGGACTATGTGCAGCATTATGGTCACATAACCTTAGCACGCCCAAAAACTCGGATGCATCCAGTGCTTTCGTCATGTACGCGTCGTTATTTATGCATGCACGTCGCGTGGATCTTGAAAAACAAGTCGTAACATATTTACTACCATTTCGGAGAATGTGCTCGACGCGATATTAAATATCAAAATATCAAATTAAGTGGCTCAACGATCCCTTGTCGCAGGGTGCTCGAAGATCGCATATATTCATTTCGATGAACTCGGACGAAAGAAAGCTCCGAAAACAGATGCAAAACTAAACAAATTTATTCTTATTGGGTGAACTATTTTTAGCTAATTGAGTTGTTCGTTCTATTTATACTTTTGCATTTGGGTGTTATTATTTGGCCAGTCAATTTTCTATTCATTCATTTAGACTGCAGACTGTAGACTGTAGATTATTAGATTATATATGTATATACATTGAGCATCAGCCTTGAAATAAGTTGAGTTCTACATAATTTCAGCAAATATTAAAAATATTAAATATTATAAAAACAAAAGTTTGGAAAGGAAGTTTACCAGAAATATTATATTATAATATTATATGGAAAAATGATGAAGGCACGAAGAAATTCTGAATAAATATATATATATTTCCAGAAGGTGTGTCGAAGAGTTTCTACATACATATGTGTGTTGGCAATAAATGTTTTTGGTATGCATAGTAAACACTTCGACCCTCCTTGAATGAGAGAAAAATTTAGTTATTTAAAAAAAACGTATTTTAATTTGATATAAAATATAATCTAAATATTTTTCCCTCATTCTATGGCAGTGCAACATCAGCTCATGTTGCTGCTGCTCCTCCTGCTGGGCGTGCCGGGCCTCATCCTGGCCAGCGAGCAGCCCGCGCGCATTGTCTGCTACTTCAGCAACTGGGCCGTCTACCGTCCAGGCATTGGACGTTACGGACTGGAGGATGTGCCCGCGGATCTGTGCACGCATCTGGTGTACTCCTTCATTGGCGTGAATGATGAGAACTGGGAGGTGCTGGTCATAGATCCCGAGCTGGATGTGGAGCAGGAGGGCTTCCGCAAGTTCACGCAGCTGCGACAGACGCATCCCAAGCTCAAGCTGCAGATTGCGGTGGGTGGCTGGGCGGAGGGCGGTTCCAAGTATTCGCGAATGGCGGCGGTGCGCGAGAAACGCCAGAGCTTCATACGCAGCGTGGTGCAGTTCATGAAGGAGTACGACTTTGATGGCTTCGACCTGGACTGGGAGTATCCGGGCGCCACGGATCGCGGCGGCAGCTACGGCGACAAGGACAAGTTCTTGTACTTTGTGCAGGAGCTGCGACGCGCCTTCGATCGCGAGGGTCGTGGCTGGGAGATCACCATGGCGGTGCCGGTGGCCAAGTTCCGGCTGCAAGAGGGCTACCATGTGCCCGAGCTGTGCGAGTGAGTAGTTGAATGAAGTCAGCTGCGATGGGCTCTCTAATCTCTGCAACAATTCAAATCTTCTATAGACTCCTGGATGCCATACATGCTATGACCTATGACCTGCGCGGCAATTGGGCTGGCTTCGCGGACGTGCATAGTCCGCTGTACAAGCGCAAACACGATCAATATGCATACGAGCGACTCAATGTGGTAAGTGGGAAAGGAATAGAGAGAGAGAGAGAGGGGGGAAAGGGAGAGAGAAAGGCAAGCTAATAAACATTCCTTTTATAGAATGACGGCCTGGCCTTGTGGGAGGAGATGGGCTGCCCGGCCAACAAGCTGGTGGTGGGCGTGCCCTTCTACGGACGCACCTTCACGCTGAGCAGCTCGAACAAGAACTACAACATGGGCACCTACATAAACAAGGAGGCCGGCGGCGGTGCTCCAGGGCCCTACACGAATGCGAGTGGCTTCCTGGCCTACTACGAAATCTGCACAGAGGTCATGGACAAGTCGAAGGGCTGGACCGTGGAGTGGGACGATGCGGGCATGGTGCCCTACACCTACAAGGATACCCAGTGGGTGGGCTACGAGAACGAGGCCTCGGTACAGATCAAAATGGACTTCATCAAGGCCAAGGGCTACGCGGGCGCCATGACTTGGGCCATTGACATGGACGACTTCCATGGGCTTTGCGGCCCTAAGAATGGCCTAATGCAAATACTCTACAACAACATGCGGCACTACACAGTGCCGGAGCCGACGCGCGAGACGACGCCGCGGGTAAGTGGGCCAGCTGCCAAGTATGCGACAGCAGCGCAGTGAAAGCTAATGAGCAATTTGCTTTGCAGCCCGAATGGGCCAAGCCACCCGCCACACCGCCCAATCCGGACGAGGCGCAGCTGCAGCCGACGGCCACGACGACGCGTAAACCGAAACCGAAGCCAAAACCAACGTCAACGCCAGTCAGCCCAACGTCAGCACCGGTGCCAGCTGTGAGCAGCACCACCAAGAAACCCACCACAAAGGTGCCCACATAGAAGACTACAGACCACTATTTATATTTACGAATTTCATTAACATTCTGATTTTTTTTAGAAACCCAAGAAGCCCAAAAAGACAACCACAACGAGCACTACAACCACAACCGCTGCGCCCAGCTCTACGGAAGAGCCCAAGGAGATCGTCAAACCCGAAACAGAAGAGAGCGGCGTTGCCTTCGATGCCAGCGAAATTGACTGCACAAACCGAGACTTTGTGCCGCATCCCAACTGCCGAAAGGTAAAGATTTGAGTTAAGGATTAGGAATAAAGTTTGTAGGGAAAGTTTGAAAAGACAAGATCTAGAATATGTTAGGGTAGCATGAAATGACAGATTGGTAGGAAGAGGCTAGAGTTATAGAATATGCTGTTAATTGAAATCTGTAAAAATATTTTAACTGAACAATGCAGTTTGGAAATAAAACTAGATAGAAATATCAATTAATAATTCATATTTATTCATAGAGTTCTACTAATTACCAAAGCATATCTAAATATGTATATCACAATATTATTATGCCTAAAATATTTATTTACAACATATACATATGCATACCTAAATATTTCCTCCCTTCCATCTAGTACTTCCGCTGCGTGCATGGCAAGCCCGTGGAATTCGAGTGTAAAGAGGGCACGGCTTTCCACACAGTGCTCAACGTCTGCGATTGGATCGAGAATAGCGACCGGTACTACTGCACTCGCATCAAGAACAAAGATCATGGAAATGAGGCACACTAGTGCCGCAACTTGGAGGGATTTTCTTTACAAATCTGAGACTATTTAAACCCTATTTATTATGTTAGCTGAGGTAAATATTTTTAGCGCTCAGTGAGAGTGAGCAATAGATCTTAGGTCTTCTGCGTATTTATAATAAAATAGCCTTCATATATTGAAATCATAAATTGTATTACTTCTGCCCAGACGAAAGCAATAAAAATTGAATATAACATAAAATTTGCATTAAATGAGCCAGAAAGCATTATATATACATATATATCCCAGATTAAAAGTATGAAACATTATATATACATATTTTTGAAAAACAAATAAAATATCATTATATTATAAATAAAACCAGATTCTTAGCTGTTAAAAAAGTTATGATAACATTGGACTGCATTGAATTATGTAATCTGCCGTTGGATGTCATAGCTCTATAAAAATATAATTATGGGAGACTTTAAAGCATTTTGCAGTTGTCTGAATCGATGCGTCGCCTTGGAACCGAACCGCACATCCAACAGCTGTTCGTGCAATCAAGCATATTAATGAACGGTGATAAATGCTACAAGAAATTTAATTTTCATATTTTACAACTGAATTCCCACGGTGTAGCGAGAGAGCGGCCAAACGGGAGAGCAAGAGAGACAGAGACTGCACAATATTTAATCATTTGTGACAAGAAATAAATCGCAGCGCTCTAAATAGCGAATAATAGATGAGATTTATATGGGTGAATGTGCCAGCTTTCACTCTACATACTGTACATACATATAATCTCTATTGTTCTCAACGGTTCTCTCTTGCTCTTGAGCTTTGAGTAATCTTTTTCAAAAGAAGCAAATCCTTGTCTATAAATAAATATTATTCCAAAATTGAGAATTCTATGTGTGTTAAGGACATTATAAATAGAAAATCGAAAACAGATTCTCTAAATATAGTTGTAAATTTTTGGTCAACCTATGAAATAAATTCGTTTAATTATAACGTGATATCGAGGGATAATTGAATTTTACTTATAATTAAAACTTCCCTTTTAATTGCCGAGGCCCTTCGACTTAATTTCCTCTTCTCTCTTTCTCTCTTACTCTTTCCAAGCACTGTCTTGCAAATGATTCAACCGATAAGCACCATTACAAAATGTACCTTGAGCTTAATAAGTTCCTTGCTATTTTAGCCAAGCAACATTTGCGTACTTCGAGTTCCATCATTTCCTTTTGCTGCTGCTCTCTCTCTTTCGCTCCTTCTAAATTTGTGCTGGTAATTGGTTTAAGTCATGTGCTCAATCAACTCAAATTTCCCTGAACTTAAAAATTGCCCAAGCTGCTGCTTGTAGGCAAACGGCGCCGCTTTAAATTCCCCCAATCGCTCGCTCGCTCTCACTCACTCTCTGTGGGAGCATCTGCCAAAGAGATAAATTTTAGTTTTCGCTGTGCTTTTGACAAGATTTTCGCTACGAAAATATAAAAATGAAATAATTTTCGCGGTCACAAGGTAAATTCATGGTATATGCATGTTGAGTTACGAATTGGTTTTGGACCGGGAGAGATCGTCTCGTATACTCGTGTACGCAATATACTAGGAATAACATAAAAAAGAAAGAAAAAACATAGAAATTAATTTCTAAAATTTCTTGCTTGCTTTCTAGAAATGCCAGAAAATAGATATAGCTAAAATCTGTGCTGATTATTTCAAAAAACGAATCGCACCACGCCGTGCACAGACGACGGGCCAGAAATAAGCAAATTATTTAGCTGACAATCGTCGAAAGGGACACTAAGGATTACCCAACCGACGATTGTTGGTTAAAATTTGCGAAAGGCTAGCTAACGCGAACTACAAATTTAAATAAAGCAGAAATTAAAAAAAAAAGTGAAAAAATAAAATAAAAATCGAAAACAGTGCAAAATTCTGAAAATCCACAAAAAGTGTGACAAATTTGTACGAGCCCAATTAGTTGATACATATATATGTATATATACATACATATTATATATATGTATATATATATATATATGTATATCGCTTGTAGTATATAGCCTGGTCTCGAATATGCAAAATAATCTATAGCATTCATAATTTCTTACCCTTCTCATGCAGTGCATTTAAACGAGCGCATATATGGTGGATATAAATATATGCGAAATACGAGCAAGTGATTTATAATTATTAAAATATATTCATATTTTTTCCTAATTATACATAATTACGGGAAAAAGTCGAAAGAATAAAAGGAGAATTTATGACGTGGCTAACGTGCTAACCACACTGGGAAAACTCAAGGATAATTTGCTGATTTGATTATTATGGGGCGTTTAACACTTTGGTTCCTACTGGGACTGACGTTAATCGCCGTTTCCAATAATGGTGAGTGAGAGCTAAGGATCTATCCTACGAAATATAGTTAATACATGTGCGTATTATATAAGCAAAATAACGGTCTTTTTTTGTTGGCCCAAATGCTAACATACGCGCGAGCATTATGCAATTTGTAAAAGAAAATGAGCTAGAAAGAGAGAGAGATAAAGATAAAGAGAGAAAGAGTGAAAGTGTGTGTGTGTGAGTGAAAGAGAAGAGACAAAAATTAAATATATATAAACATATATCTTAAGCGTATATTTAAAAATATTTGCTTGAGCTGTGCGTGTGTGCGAGTGTGTGTGTGTGCGTGTATGCAAACGTCAGAGACGATACTTTGAGTATATGTATATATACACATACTATCTCAATATTTCTCGGTGGCCTAGACTCGTTGGATAATATACCCATACAGCTATGGATCGCGCAAAATACAGAGACATAGTATCATTTTGTTGGTCACTTTCTTCTTCTTTGACTTGGTCTTTTCTTTTTTCTTTTTTTTTTTTTTTTTTTGCTTTTTTTTCAACAAAAATTTTGTGCGGCGAAACGCCGCAAATGTTCGCTCTTCGTTGTCATCGTTTGTAATATTTTTAAATTTAGAATTTTTAAGTTATTTTATGTATTGAGCAAGTATCTGTAGCTGCGGCTGTCGCTGTAGCTGTATCTATAGTCGAGCGGATCGTGTTTGTATGTTGGCCTGTGTATATTTTGTTTGGTTTGCAAAAGATTGCAAAAACAAGAAGAAATCAAATTAAAAAAAAAAAAAACAAAAATGAGAAATAAGAAATGATCTATATAATGTATAAGTATTTGGGAATAGATTGCAAGCAACATAAACACAATATGCCAGCAGCCATCAAGACGGATTTGTATAAATAAATCTGTTTATGCGATAAATAGGAATGGGTTGGGAAATAACTTAAATAACTGCATATATTGTATTTGCATATAAATCAAGGGAATTACCCGCTGACAGCTGAATTGCATATCGAAAATATCATCTTGAGCATGCGCCAAAAATAAAGGCGCTACAGATATCCTTTAAATCAAGTCGAACCAACAAATTTTTCCATGAGCCAACGCAGCTGTCAGCAATTGAGAAAGTAATTAGCAACGACCTTAAACGCGCCTGTCACTCAAACACACATCACGGCCTCAGTTTACTAGACTAGAGAGCCAAACCGAATGGAAGGGAAAATATAGCGAAGCACTCACAGTAAGAGCAGACCTTATAGACACGGACATGCGTAATTATAGTATATGCACGTCACTAAGCTACGCCAGTACAAGAATTGGAAAGAGAAATCCAATTTGGAAAAGTTAAGATATAGTGGGCGACTGGCCAACAAAATTATATACCCATTCACATTTGCCGAAAAGCCAAGCAACTAGCGAAATGTGTTTGAGTTTTCATCTTTTAAAAATAAAATTCATAAATATTCGAACATTTTTCATGGTGCGAGTGAGAGTATATGCATGTGTGAGTGTATATGTGTGTGTGGGTATATTCAATAAATAATGTCAAGTTTGAAAAGATAAAATAACCTCGGCGACATCAAACACGAAGGCGGCAAATAGCAATTTAAAGGCTAGGTATACAAATGAAGAGCCTCCAAAACTTTTCCATAAATCCGATGTGATATACATATACAACAAGAATGCATTGTTATCTCATAAAATCTATATAGTTCATGCATGATTAAAAAAAAATGTCATTGTCAGTTTAAATTTATATATCATTTTTTTTCACTTTTCTTAAGATCTTTCTATAATTCCCCCAATTTAATTAATAATCTATATTTTACTCACTTTTTCGATTATCTTCCGAAGTGGTTTATAAAATTTCTTAAAGTATAAATTACATATGCTAGAAAATAAGTTATATTTTTCTCACTATCAAATTTCTTCTCTATAGCCCCAGCATGATCTTAAATTATTATATGCCATTTTGTTCTGATTAATTAAAGTTTCTAGTTGATCCCATCATATTAATCTAAGTCTGTTTTATAGTTGGGTTTGCCAATGCCGATGCCGGACCAAGCGAATCAGAATGTCGACCCTACATTGAAAAGGCTATAAATGAACTGAAAACAGGCAAGTTCGACCAGTCATATATCTTTTATCCTATATAACAAAACCCCACTTCCTGCAGATGGTGTCACGAGCAAAGATGGTTCTGGCGAACTGCAAGCCGATCAACCTCGTGGGGACGATGACGACGATGATGATGGTGGGATTGATGAAAAAGAAACTGTTGAAATTACTGATGTGGATTCCACAGAGGACGCGAAGAGCGTCAACGACCTTGACGGTGATGGCATACCAGACGATCAGGACGACGACATAGATGGCGATGGCATACCAAATGACGAAGATGACGATATCGATGGCGATGGTATACCGAATGACAAGGACGACGACATCGATGGCGACGGTATACCGAATGAGGATGACGATGATATCGACGGCGATGGCATCCCAAATACGGAGGACGATGATATCGATGGTGATGGCATACCGAATGATAAGGACGATGATATTGATGGAGATGGCATACCGAATGAAGAGGATGACGATATCGACGGAGATGGCATACCGAATAACCAAGATGATGACCTCGATGGTGATGGCATACCAAACGACGAGGATGCAGATATCGATGGAGATGGTGTGGCCAATGAGAAGGACAACGACATCGACGGCGATGGCATACCAAATTCTGGTAAGACCTTAAATGGTATATAGAATTCTTTAGAATATACATTTATCCGCTTACCGGCAGAGGACAACGACTTGGATGGCGATGGTTTGCCAAACGAGAAAGACGAGGATCTGGATGGCGATGGATTAGTCAACCATGGTAAGTAGAATTTAGTGTAGAAGTTGAAATTATGTATGGTTTTATCTATGCAGAGGACGAGGATATCGATGGGGATGGTACTTTGAATCACGGTATGGAATATGAATCCCAGTTCTACGGCTCATTCTACTATTCCCCACTATATACCTTATTAATGTGTGACTTTCATTTATTAAAAACTATTTTTGATCTGAACTATGTATGTATTTTGAAATACATTTACTTAAGCGGAATATTCTCGTAATTCTAGAGGACGGCGACTTGGATGGTGATGGCTTGCCCAATGACAAGGATGAGGACTTGGATGGCGATGGCAAAGTTAATCATGGTAAGTTATTGATTCGGTATGCATTTCTCCAGTTACTTATCCAACTCTTATAGAGGATGAAGATATTGACGGAGATGGTACCTTGAATCATGGTTAGTAAAGATCTTTCCACTTCCTATACACATATTACAATAATCTTTTGAATTCTGCCATATCAGAGGACAGCGACATCGATGGCGACGGTGTGCACAATGATGAGGATCACGATGTCGATGGCGATGGTCTGTCCAACTCCGAAGAGCCTCAGAGCATGGATATCGACGGAGATGGTGTGCCAAACAATGTGGACGATGACATTGATGGCGACAACAAGGTGAACGAGAAGGACGACGACATGGATGGCGATGGCATCCTGAATGAGCACGACAATGATATGGATGGCGATGGTATACCCAATGATCATGACGACAGTCGCGAGACTGTCGACGATGATGATGAGGAGGAGGAGGTGAAGAAGCGTAGCAAGCGTGAGGTGGACGCGGCGCCAGTTGGTGAAATTGAGGCACCTCCAAGTCCAGCTGAGGAGTTCCCAGCCGAAGAGGAGAAGGAGGAGGAAGCTGCAGAGGCTGAGCCCGAAGCAGCTGTAGAAGAGGAGACGGAGCAGGTCAAAGAAGAAGAGCCGGAAGTGGGGGCAGAGGCAGAGGCAGAGGCAGAGGCAGAGGCAGCGGCAGAGGCGGAGCCAGAGCCAGAAGCTGAAGCAGAACCAGCTGTGGCTGTCGAGCAGCAAGAGGAAGCTGTGGAGGTAGAGGCAAAGCTTGTGGAAGAAGCTGCCGAGCCAAAAGCTGAGACATCCGGCGAAGCCCAAGAAGCTGAAGAGCCTCAGGCAGACGAAACAGCAGTTGCTGCTGAGGATGCTATCGATGCTGATGATGAGGACACCAAGCCCGAAGATGAATTGCTCTGGGTAAGTGGATGGAAGACGCAAAAAGGGAATCCATTCTCATTCGATCCACTCTCTCTATTTCCAGGAGGGTGCCGTTCCACAGAATCGTCGCAGCCGTCAGCACATCACCGAGCTGCTGCTGCTGGACGAGGAATTCAATGCACGAGAGAAGGCCACCGAGAATGTCGCTGAGATAATTCTGCGCGACATCAAGAAGATCTACGAGAATGCCATTAAGCCACTGGAGACGCTGTACAAGTATCGTGACTTGAGCAATCGTCACTTCGGTGATCCCGAGATCTTCTCGAAGCCATTGATCCTGTTCATGGGTCCCTGGTCGGGCGGCAAGTCCTCCATTCTCAACTATCTGACGGACAATGAATATACGCCCAACTCGTTGAGAACCGGTAGGGGTTAATTGGCATGCGGGATGTGTGGGAATCTAGACTAATTCTGTTGGGGTTTTCTAGGCGCGGAACCCTCGCCGGCATACTTCAACATTTTGATGTGGGGCAATGAGACGGAAGTGCTAGACGGCACCCAGCTGGCAGCCGACTACACCTTCTCGGGTCTGCAGAAGTTCGGCCAGGGTCTGGAAGAGCGTCTGCGCGGCCTGAAATTGAAGAACAAGCTGCTCGAAAAGGTATGCGTACTAGATATGCAAAGGTATATATAGATGTGGGCTAGGCATATGCACTTGTTGCCTAAGTGCATTAACTTGTCGCCCAAATAGCTTTTGGCAGGGCAGCTCGTCGATTGGGAAATATGTTTTTTGATATGCTCAGCCGCTGGCAAAATGCCCAAGAGCGCAAGATCGTATATAGTATTCTGGTTATTAAATGTCGAAAATAGCTAAACACAATGGCTAAATGTTGATGATGTAGTACACACACTCATATACACTCATACCCACTCACTCACACTCACACTCACACTCATTTGGTAAATGAATTTTTCAATTTTCGTAATTTTGGTTTTCAGGTCAACATCGTTGAGATACCTGGCATACTCGAAGTACGCAAGCAGGTCTCTCGCGTCTTTCCCTTTAACGACGCCTGCCAGTGGTTTATCGATCGGGCCGACATCATCTTTCTGGTCTACGACCCAGCCAAGTTGGATGTGGGCCCAGAGACCGAGGCCATACTCGATCAGCTGAAGGGGCGCGAGTATCAGACGCGCATCATACTGAACAAGGCGGACACCGTGAAGCCCGAAGAGCTGCTGCGCGTTCAGGGCGCACTCATATGGAATATATCGCCGCTGATGTCGTCGGCACAGCCGCCACTCATGTACACCACCTCTCTCTGGACGCATCCCTATCAGGAGGGCGCACCAGCTCGCCTGCTGCTTGCCCAGGAGCGCGCCTTCCTGCGGGATCTGCGCACAGCGATCGACAAGAGGATCGAGCACAAGATCGCAAGCGCTCGTCGCTTTGCCGTGAGTAGAGGCTGATACCTTAGAGACAGATGGATGGGATCTGAATTAGATTTATCTGTTTGCACATATTCCAGGTGCGTGTGCGTAATCACGCCAAGATGGTCGACTGCTATTTGAACACCTACTACAACCACAAGACTCTGTTTGGCAACAAGAAGCGCATTGCGGACGACATCATCGATCATCCGCAGAACTACCACATCTATGAGGGCTTGTCCACGCTGACCAATATCTCGCGCTACGATTTGCCCGATCCGGATGTCTATCGCGATTTCTTCCGTCTGAATCCGCTGTACGAGTTCAAGAAGCTCTCCGAGACGTGCACCTACTTCCGCGGCTGTCCCATCACCAAGCTGGACTTGGCCATCGCCTACGAGCTGCCCGAATTGGCGGGCAAATACAAGAAAATGTCCGAAGCGGCATTGGCCAGCATTGAGGCGCAGGCGGAACCGAGCAATGCTCAAACCGAGCCGAGAAAGACGAGTTGAGGTATTGGCTCCGTCAAGGAGTAAGCCTGCCATTTAGTTTGTTTTAATGAGAGAATGATACATATATACCGAGAGAGAGAGCGAGAGGGAGAGAGAGAAAACAGTAGATGTTTAAAGTCAAGTAACTGCATCAGCGTGGAGAGTGAGAGCTATTAGCAAAATATAAGAGAGAGAGACATAGAGAGAAACAAATCGAGCTACAAGTGAGAGCAAAGAATTGTTAACGTATTTGTTATCTATTGACGAGCACACAAACAACAACAACAAACATGAACAGCAACAACAACAGCGTAAGACAAAAGAGAGCGATTTTTTTTTTTTTTTTTTTTTTTACTTTATTTTAGAATTTTTGAAGTTTGTAGAGTTTTAATTTTTTGTTTCATCTGATTGTACTTATAATATAACCGAACTGAGAGCTTTATGAGAGAAAACTAATGCACACATGAGAGCGTAAAACACACACATACACACACACACACTGACAACGATCACCGTTTAGTGAATTGATAAGTGAGAGAGAGAGCGAGAGAGAGATAACATTGTCTTTTTTGCAGATTAAAATCAGATTTTTAGTTTTTAACTGAGTGTAGCAAATTTGACGAACAAACTGAGAACCAATTAAAATGCGAACTATTGACGATATCTAACAAAGCAAACCACCAAAAACAGACCCAATCCACATTTTGACCTATGTAGTTGTTACAACAGCGCACAATAAATTTTTTGGAGAGTTTAGCAGAGTTTTTAACAGGTTTTTGAGCAAACAAACAACAGTTAGTTTATTTTTGAGACAGCCCTATTTCGATGATGTAGTTGATAAGACTTTTCGGTAAAAGAAAAAGTAAACAGTGAAGACGTTAAATCAAATTTTATTTCAACTATGCATAACTCATAAAAGCAAATATATTTATAAAGGCATGTGAGGGATACAAAATATATTACATTGCTGATATTTACATATATAATATCTATAACAAATTGAGAACTTATATAAAATCAACTGTGAGAGCGGGTAAAATACACAAATAAATAAATATAATAAAAACTGAAAATACCACAATTCTTTTCAAAAATAAAAACCTAAGCAACCGTTGCTTTTTAGCATTATTTGCATTTGGTATATTTTAGTATATTTGCTAAGAACAGATGATTGCATGGCAATATATCGCCGGCAAATCGATAACAACTCGATATATATATTTGCGTAAGAGTAACGGAGAATGATATAAATAAATAAATAGTGCTGCACTTAATGTTTCATAAAACTGTTAGTAATTGAAAATGCACACAGATCTGTCGGCTCATCTGCATACTCCAGCCTGCAATCAATTAATAGAAGAGCTCAAAGCCTGCCACGAGAATGTAAGTAATCAGTGTTTGGCCACTTTTCCAACGTGCTTAAGTTTTTTGCATTCAGAACGCTTTTGGTAAATTTATTGGCGTTTGTAACTCCATCGACGACAAGGTGGTTAAGTGCCTAAAGGCGGAACGTGTAGCCCGATCGGCTGCGAATCGCGCCAAGGCAAGGGAACGCCAGGAAAAATACAAGCAGAAACTGCGGCAGGAAGAGTCCAACTAAATAAAGATGCCAGCTATTGAAGCAGTCGATGCAGAGGAGGATCCCTTCGCCCCTTACTACTTTCAGCATGAGGAGCAGAAGATTTGCGGAGAGCCTGTGAGCCCAATCACTGATTGCTATGACCCCAACTACCCCAGCGTGGTGGATCGCTTCTTTACGCGCTACTACTATATCAAAGGTGGAGCACCTTACCAGGTGCTCTATCACACCAATCGCATTTGCCTCATTTGCCTAGCGCCCACGCATCCCGCCTATAGCGAGGGCATCGCGTCCGTTAGCTACGATGTGGGCAATATGGATCGCAGCCAGAATGTAGTCAAGGGCAAGGCGAAGAAGGGCGGCATGATATTGCAGGCGGACACAACGCTCGCCCTGCTGACCACCGAGACTGGCACAGTCTACAAAATTCCCAGCTGCATTCGAGGCAAGCTGGTGGAGGTTAACATTGCTCTGCAAACGGATGCCAAGCAGCTGCATCAGGCCGCTGAGGGCGCGGGATACTTTGGCATATTGTTGCCCAAGATTGAGAACTGCAATGATATTATATCCAACTTATTGACACAGCAGCAATATGACGAACAGCTGAAAAAAGGCGAAACATAATGACAATGCAGACAGCTATCTATAAAACGCTCTTTGTATTTTTTTTTTGTTAAAAATTAATTGCATTTTCTAAAATTGAAAAATTGGTTTGTTTATTGAACTAAAATAAAATGAACCAGCGTGAACTTCGCGGTTCAAAAGAAAAAATGTGTATTTCAACAGTCTGGCAGCGCTTAGCAACCAACACGTGTGTTGACAAACAGCTGAAGTTTTATGCTATTGCGCTTGGATCATTTCGCTATTTGAATAAGTTTGAAAAATAATAAATATTAGAATATGTCAGCAAACAAAAAGAAGCATTTAAAAGCGGCCGAAGCTGATAGCTCCAGTGAAGATGAGGATATTAAAAACAATGACGATAATGAAGAAGATGAAGATGAGAATATGGAGAGCGACGACAGCGATGAAATGGATTCGGAATCGCTTCAAGATATTGAGGTAGAGACACATCTCACTTATGTATATGAACTTAACTAATTAGCAATTCCAATGTAGGAGCTGGAAATAGAATTTGAGGGACGCGCACCAGTAGATCCAGATGCGGAGGGCATTTCACAGTTGCTGCAGTGCCTGTTACCGCGAGCACAGATAAATTGTAATCAGCTGGCTGAACTTCTTATAGGTAAAGATAATTCTTAATTTTCGATTCCCAAAAACCATTAATATTCTATGACAGCGCAAAACTTTGTGGGCAACGTTATATGCCAGTGCATGGATGATGGCCCCGATAGTGAAATGGACGACAACATGGTCGAAGATGGCACCATCTTTGGCATCACATCTGTGGTGAATCTAACGGCCAAAAGGGATAAGCCTGTTATAGAACAGCTGCGTAAATACATAACAGAGCGCGCTGCGAAGCATGCCACAAAACAGGTGCAAGAGCAGCTGAAGGATCTCCTTGACAACCAACAAGAGCACGTTGGTCTTTTGATCAACGAGCGCTTCATCAACATCCCAGCTCAGATTTCTGTGCCGCTACTGCAAAATCTGCATAAGGAAATCGAAGCGGCTAAGGCCAAGAATATGAAGTTCAACTTTGGCACGCTGCTAATGCTGGCCAAGTTCCACCGCAAGCTAGGCAAGAAGGGTAAACCAGACGAGGATCAGTTTACCAATGCCGAAGAGGAGCTGCTGGCCGAACGTTCCAAATTTAGTTTCGAGTATGCAATGGACATCGAAAGTGATTGGCCAGAGGACGTGGGTGGCTTAAAGCCACGCAGGAAACTTCTGGCGCTGGAAGCCAATCAGCTGCCACAGCTGATTAACGAAATAGAAGCCTATATAAATGGCAAATAAGAGTTTGGAAGGAGTTCATATTCCAAAAAGAGCCGTCTATTGAAAGCCAATTGACCAAATAACAGACACAATAGAAATATACATACATAATAAAGTGTATTACAGGCATTTCTTTAAGCAAATGTTGAAATAAGAAATAATGATAAATTTATAAACAAATCAATTTAATTGTTATGAATTCATTTTAGCTTTGCATTGATTGCCATAAAGTAAAACTAAAATATTATAAGATTATACATAACAATTAGCAAACCTTAAATTTATATAGTTTTTCTTAACAAATTTTAATTTTAATTTAAATACGTTTAATTAACTTTCTATTCACTTTTGAAATATTGGAAAATTTTATTTTAGTTTGAATGTAGTTGGCAACGCGACCCGCGTGAGCAGCTGGCCGGCTTTCTTCCAGCCAACAGCTGTTTTCTTGTTTTTTTCATTCGCTGTGAACGTGACTCGCAAGAGAATCGCGCGGTCTTAAGTGTTTGCCTTTGCTCTGTGGCAGCGACGACGTGAGTAGCAGTTGCCTGCAATAGTTATTGCTATTATTGTTGTTGTTGCGTATGCAAAATGCACTGGCTACAATTTCAATCATACCTGTGATTAATCATAGCCCGTGAAAAGTGTTTTGTTTTTATTTTTGTTCGATGGGCGCGCTGTATATAAAGCCGATGGCTACGCTTTAGAATCGCAACACAACGAATCCGCTGTCAATAGCAACGTTTTAGCAAATATCAAGCAGAAAATAACAGTAAAACACATTCATTATCGGCGCCTTATCGCTTCTTCCAGTTCCAGTATTCCATTGTATTACAATCTCAACGCTCGCCCAGCGCCCAATCAGTGACTCTCCACTTGCCGTACGCTTCAGTTGCTGCCGCTCTCCACATCATCAACATGGGACTCGAGAAGTAAGTAAAACGGAGATCTCTTTGCATGGAAAGTGAATGCAATTTATCGCCGCCATTTGCAAGGACCGGCTAGAGTGGAAAGCTAAGCTCTCCCTCTCTCTTTCACTCGCTGTAAATTGCCTTGCAGCTAGTTCAAATAATTGTTATTAACTTATCTCGCTTAACGCAATCGCAGTTATTTATTGCACTTCAAAGTCGAGATAATCTTGTTCTGTCGCTGGCTTATCAGCAAGACGCCCCACTGTAGCAAGGCGTCGCCCATAAATCGCTTGGCCCTCTCTATTCACTGTCAATTAAAAAAAAGTTGCTGCTAGACGTGATAAAATTGCATTTCAATTAACTATCAGCTGCTGCAGTTATGTGAATTGAAATTGAATGCATAGTATATGCACAGTAAATACCCGTCCACACGAACAAGCAGCTCAATTTTGAACAGAACAAAATTTGCTAATTTTCAGAATTTTAATTTGATGTATTCAGAGTAAAAGTTCATCTTTGATGGAAAATTTCCAATATTTAATATCGCATTATTAACAAATACTGTCTATACAAATTTTAATTTGTTTGCTTTCATGCTGCTTAAAAGTTTATTTTCACTATCTGTATATATTTTATGAAACACCTTATCTTTATTCACTTATTCTTACCACATATATCCCTGGATAGGCTAACGACCTCTGAATGGAAAGTTTTGCTTGAAATTTCACTAGTTTTTTTTTTTGGTCTACTTTTGCCATTTAAGACTTCTGCCCTGCACCGTGAAGCTGTCCAATATTTTGACTAAGTCCGGTCACGATGTGTTCTGTGTGATTGACCGGGATGTGCCCGCCGAGCTGGCTGACGTCTTTGAGGAGCATAGGTCCTTCGACAAGGCTTTCGACAGCGTCGTCTCCTGCTTCAAGTCTTCGAATTTCGATGTGCCCGTCATCTATGCACCCGTAGAGGAGCTAACGGACTATGCAGATGTGCGCAGCTATCAGAAGGCTGCAGCTCAATCGCTGCAGAGAGCCATCAAGGTGGGCAAACCCCTCATGGAATAGTCAAGAATATATTAATAATATAATCTTTGCTTTTGTCAACTAGGCTGGCTTCCAGGCGCCACTTCTGGTGCTGCCCCAAAGTAAGCGCTTTCCCCAGGCGGAGCTGTGCACGCTACTTGGTGCTTTCGAGGAGCTCTATGAGGTATGTAAACTGAGCATAATTTGTCGATTTCTCTTACTCAAACTCCCATCCTCTTCACAGCCCATTCAGTTGCGTGAGGATGTCCCATGGAAGAAGCAGCGCATCAATACGCTCACCGTGATGTGCGACAATCCCAATTTTGACAAGATCGTAAAGGAGGCGGAGGTCCTGGAATCGGGTCGTCTCATTGCACGCGACATTGGAGGCGGAGATCCGGAGCGCATGGCACCCCGATTTGTGGAGGCCTACATTAAGCAGACTCTTGCCAATCTGTCCATCAATGTGATCGACGATGTTAACGTGATCAACCAGGAGTATCCCCTGTTCGCAGCTGTCAACCGTGCTGCCCATACGGTGGAGCGCCATCAGGGGCGTATTATTTACCTGGAGTATAAGCCGCCCAATCCGGCGCGCAAGACTGTTATGCTAGTCGGCAAAGGCGTCACCTATGATACGGGCGGCGCTGACATCAAGGCCGGAGGCGTCATGGCCGGCATGTCGCGGGACAAGTGCGGAGCAGCAGCTGTGGCTGGCTTCATGCAAGTGGTTAGCGCGCTGAAACCGAAGGACATCCATGTGATTGGCGCCCTCTGCCTGGTGCGCAACTCCGTCGGCGAGGAGTGCTACGTGTCCGATGAGGTGATTACCTCGCGTGCAGGCGTCCGCGTCCGGATCGGAAATACGGACGCTGAGGGTCGCATGTGCATGGCCGATGTCCTCTGCCGCATGAAGGAGCTGGCAATTGAAGGAAATCTGCCCGATCCGCACATCTTCACCATTGCCACGCTGACGGGCCACGCCTTCATCTCGGCGGGCGAGGGTCAATCCATTATTGTGGACAACAGTGTAGCCGCCCAGGAGGATCACGCTCGCAAGCTGCAGGCCGCTGGCCAGGCCTACGGTGAACCCTTCGAGGTCTCCGTGCTGCGCCAATGCGATTTCGATTTCAATGCCGCCAAAGCCAAGGGCGAAGATGTCGTCCAGGCCAACAATGCGCCATCCGTTAAGACTCCGCGTGGTCACCAAGTGCCCGCTGCCTTCATGATCACGGCCACAGGCCTCGACAAGCATGGCGTCAACTCCAAGCAGCCCCTCAAATACACCCATCTGGATATCGCTGGCAGCGCTGGCGAGTATCCCAACATGCCCACTGGCGCGCCCATCGTAGCGCTGGTCAAGACCCATCTGGTGGAATAGATGAACGCCAGACTTATAGCAATGCGCCGTACTTATCCTTATATAATCAATCACATCTACATTACATACATACATATTAATGTTGGTGACTAATGAAAATCAAATTGTTTTCTTGGCCAATGGGGAATATCGGGGAATACAAATATTATTTGTGAAATTAGACATATACATACATATAATACAATTCATGGGAAATATATAATAATATCATTGTATATATCATGTTATAGTAGCATTGAATATATTATTATATTAGCTATGGGATCACATTCCAAAGGAATTACGTTCCAATGGTGTCAAAAAACTTGAATATAACCCAATTCAGCAAGATGGGCATAATTCTTAGCACTCAGTCCAAATCAGAATATGAATAGAGTATTACACGGTCGATTACATTCCATGGCCAAATGTTAATTTGTTATTTCATTAAATTTCGCATTATATATTTTATATGCTTCTTCTTTCCTAATTACCAAATCGTTGCTGAATTTGAATTTAGCGCGCTGACTTTTTGCGATTCTTCTTTTCGCGCAGTTTCTTTCGATTCATTTCGCGCTGAGCAGCGAGCAGCGAGCAGCGGGCAGCGAGAACCCGTTAGGCGCTGCGCTGCACAGCACTTGTCAGCTGTCGCGTTACGTCGCATTTACCGTTATTGCCTGGCTATGGAAACTCGGTCAAGAGTGTCTCATTCATGCCGTGATTGCATAATGTACCGTTGCTCCCAGTTGCTCCCAGTTGGCAGCCAGTCGCCCAGTCCGCTAACCAGTGTTGTCTCTTTGGCTATTTAGCTTTTTTTTTCGTTTGCTTCTCTGTTGGCATTCGTTGTTGTTGTTGTTGCTGTTTTGTTCTTCGCTTCTAGGTAATTTATTGACGCATGCCTCCACATTTGACAATGACAACCAGTTGCATTTGGACACACGATCTTGCATGCATGCAGTCAGCAGCCTGCAGCTAACGGTACTTCATTATTGATGAGCGGCGAAATGTAAGAGACTGTCTCAGTCTCAGTCTCAGTCTCAGCCTCAATCGCAGCCACAGCCGCTGCCTCAGCCTCTGCTGGCTATGTTGCTGCTGCTGCGGCTGCTGCTTCTTCTTGTTTACTTTTTTATTTAGCCATTAGCGTGAATTTATTGGCAAGGCGGAGCGCTTTTTGCCTGGAACTGTTCTTGGCTCTAACTCCGTTAGGCGAGAGAAGGCAAGGCATGACCTGATTATGGCAGGACTGGTTTTTCGCTCCCTCTGTCTCTCTCTCTCTCTATCTATCTATCTCCATCACATCTTTCTCTTTTTTTTTGTGGGCTCCAACAGCTGCAGCATATGCAGGGGTGCTTGGAGCTTGCAATTGCTATTTTTTTTTTTATTCAATGCCAGCTGGAATGCAAGCCTGAGCTGGAATTGTTTTGAATAGATGCAGATGATAAAGGATCTTGGCATTTTTATTGTTTCCTATAATTAAATATACAATTAAAAATGATCGCTTAGCCTAAAATATATCTATAATTAGAAGTGATACAAAAACTGTTGCTATATGCTCGACTTAAATTAGGTAAACTGTCTATTAGTAACATTATAGCTAATAGATAAGAGGAGCACGTAGAAGAGCATTATCTTTCCGTAGATAGATTTTAGTTAATATATAGAAAGAAGAGCGCAGAGTACAATTTCATATATTTTTCATTATTTAATTCTACAATATTATATATATATTTTTTTATATTTTTTATAAAATAATATAAAAAGTATTAAAATAAAAAATAGAAAATAAATTATAAATTAAAATCAATTCATAAGGTCTACTGAGGATTCCCAATCAAAAAGTCTGAGTGAATTATAAGGAAATAAGCCAGTATTCCTCCTCCATAGGCAATCTGTACAGCTCGGCTGATGAATCAATTCACTTAACAATAACAACACAAACAACAACAGCCATTAAAAAAACACAACATCTTGTCAATTTTGGAGTACCAACAGCTGAGAGCTGAGAGTTGAGAGAGCTGGAAGCTAAGAGTCGATGGCTGCTGGCTGATGGCTGATGGCTGATGGCTAGTAGCTGCTCCTGGTCGTGCGGTATGCAATGTTGATCCATAAATTCACAAAAACAGCGACAGGGGGAGCGACGGGGGCGATTGGGGGCATTAATAATAGCAAACAACACACAAGCAACACCAAATGAGGGGGGTTGCTGTTGCAAATCTGCACCGGCAGCAGCACCAGCAGCACCAGCAACAACAACAACTAAAACTTGGAGCAGCAACGACAGAAATGATCTTAAATGAATGCGGAAGTTTTTCTTGGGGTTTCGTAACCAGCTACACGGCAACAGCAACAGCAGCAACTGCAGCAACAGCAGCGGCAGCAGCAACTGCAACAGCAACAGCAACAGCAACAGCAACAGCAACAGCAGCGGCAGCGGCAGCAGCAGCAGCAAAACGCTCCCAAAGAGGTCGCAATTCCAGTGGCAGCCAAGTTGGCAGCCAAACGTTGCTACACTTATGTATATACAGACACACATACACATACACATACACATACACACGGACAACGATACACATGTGTGTGAGTCGATTGCCGTGAGTCCATAATCATAGATGCAGCATGGGCTGCGCACAGATTGAGGCTGAACGTGAAACGCTTTATAGCCATGGACATATTAAAATTAATCCAATGATTGCAGCAGCAGCACCAACAACAACAACAACAACAACAACAAGAACAGCAGCAGCAGCAACAGAATAAGAAAAGATTGTTAGCAATTGGCCAAGGAGCGTGTGAATTGGCCAGCAAACAGCTGCCAACAAGTTATTTGATAGCCAAATTGGCCAAAATGAGCTTTTGGCTCCCATGTGCCCACTCAGCCGGAAGGATGCGGATGCGGCAGCTGTCCTTGCCCCAAGGCAGTTGGGCAGTTGAGGATGCATTCGTATTGAATGTCCTCGCAATTGCTGCCTCATTCGGCAAACGTGTGAAAGTCTCACTCACTCTCTTTCTCTCTCTCTCTCTCACACTCTCTCTCTCGCTCTCATTTGCCCTCTGTGTGGGCTCTGCGAGACAATTTTCTGCATAAACTCATAAATATGAAAAAGTGATCTAAACGCAGCGGCAGGCGCCGGCACACACAGGAACCGGGTCTGGACCAGGCCAGCAAACACCTTGAACTTGGCCAGCACGTCGCTAGCGCCTTGACAACCCATAAATTAACTGTAAATTATGAACTACCAAAAAAAAACAAGATAAGCTGCAGTTGTCTGTGTGAGAGTTTGTTTTTTTTTTGCCACACCAATTTTCCTTTGCCACCACACACACAAGCAACAACAACAACAAGGCTCATAATCCATAATATTGTGTCATGTTCACGATCAGCAGCGACATCGCCTTGGCCTCTGCACAGCCCGCGCCTGTTTTTGTGGCAAAATTATTTGGAAAAGCAAACGAAAGTAAAAGAAAGATATAAAACTATCTAAATGCATACACATGCATACATACACATGTATATATGAGTATGAATGTGTCTGTGTGTGTGTGTGTTTGTATTCACCATGCAGTTTAGCCACAGTTGCAGCCGCAGCCTTAGCCTCTAATGAATTGTCTAACAGCCAAGAACAGTTTATTTAGCCATTTGACGAATATTTAATACCCTAACAAGAGCATAGACAATTGAGAAAATTTATAGAGAATATTTCTTAATCTAAAATTAGTTTAAACAATAATAATTGGGCCTTCTATATCCGATTTTGATTTAAGTTGAAGCCTTGAGAAGTTGGTATACTTATTTTTGTATTTTATTCTTAACTTCTGTTAACTGTCTATATAGCTCATTTTGATCAAAACCCTAACTTCTTAGTGGATTGAAGATTATAATACTATCTAAGCTAAAACCTAATTCTATGGCGCAATATTTAATGTGGCTTAACAATCATAATTAAAGTTAGTAGTTAGCTAGTTATATATTTTTATATTAAAAAAAAAAAAAAAATAGGAAAAAAGCAAATAATTTTATTCGTAAGGTTTTCTAATTAAATGGGGTTTTTTTTATGAGTGAGTACAAGAGTGTTTTATCATAATAATAAGGTACAATAACTATTTATTATTCTGCATTGCCTTTAACAGAGCCTAAGATTGCTAAAAGGAGGGAATTTCCTTTGTTAAAGTCAAATTATAATAAGCTCTAGAGTATCAACTATATATTTTCGAAATATGCGTTACATTACAGCTGTCAAAGTGAGATGGTCCAAAGAAAGGGTATAAGGCGAAAGAAAAGATAATAATAATAATAATACAAATAAATAAATATAAGGGGCTTGAGCCAAAGTGCAGCGCGGCGCTGTGCGCAGTTGGCTCGAGATTTTTACGTTGGCCTCTTTGAGTTAAATGTGAAAATCAACAGCAACAACAACAGCAATAGCAGCAACAGCAGCAACAGCAACAACAACAAACGCAAAACCGAAATGAAACGAAAAAAAAAATTATGAATTTTTACTTTCACCGCATGTGGCATTTTGTTCAGGTTTTGTTTTTCGCCCGAATTTGAACTTGAGGCGGCAAATTGCGATTGTCAAGGCTGTCGGCGGCCCAAAGGTTAGTTCAAGGTGTGGTCCAACCAGATAAGACACGGATAAAGAGTCACAGCGCGTCACAGGGCACACAACTGAGCGCTGAGCGCTGCTGATGAAGATGTTTGCGCAGATAAAATTAACACATAAACACAACAACAAACGCACACACATGCACACACACACACACACACACGCACACACGCAACATGCAACATTTCCGCATTGGCCGCAACACTCTTAAGCGACAGCCGATGGCTCTCTTAGGCCAACAGCTTTTCGGTTCGCATCGAACGGCGTTCGAGCTTAAAGTGGTTCGAGCCAGGTTGGCTGCGTTCGTGTTCGTGTTCGGGCTTGGGGCTCGGGCTCGTGTTGGGCCGCTCTGTCTATAAGCTTCGGCTTTTCGATCATGGCAGTAATACGTCACTAGGGTGAACGTACCTCGCAGATGTTAGTGGGTCACTATTTGTACGGTCAACGAACCTTTCGGCCCGTTTGTAAATATAAAACGAAAAAGCGACACACACAGAGCAGGCGAGCGACAGAGACAGGCAGAGCAAGAGAGACAGAGAGAGAGAGAGAGAGGGAGAGTGCGAGCGAACAGAAGAGAGCAAAAAGCTGCAATGAAATGGAGGATGCTGCTTTGTCCATTTCTTGGCTTGCTTGCCTGCTTGCTTTCTTTACAGCCAACAGTGCATTTGTGTGTGTGTGTGTGTGTGTGTGTGTGTGTGTAACTTGTTGTTGTCTTGACTAACTTGACTGGTTACAGTCGTAATTTACTTGGGCCCATGCCTTGAACGTCAGCCACAAGCTGAGCGAAACGCGTCTCGTTGATGCATCCTGCTGGACACCTCTAACCGCAGCAGCCCTCTCACCATCCCCCCCTCCGCAGGCTGTGTGCGTGTGCAGCCCTAGCCCAGTTTGATTTTGTATTGTTGTTTTGTTGTTGCACCCACTTTGCCCTCTCAACTGCCAAACAAGCAACCCCTTCGGCACCCCTTGCCTCCGCCCAGCCCCCTCCTGCCTCCAGCCTCCTGCCTGCTGCATGGCATTTGCCTTGTGTTCTTATTACGTTGACTGCAAACAGGTCTGCTGCTTCTCTCTCGGCTTGGCTTGGCTTGGCTTGGTTTGGTTTTCACATGATTGTCATCATCATCATGATCATCATGAGCATCGTGGTCATCATTAACCAAGCCAGCCATACATTAATATCGTCATCTTCCAACGAACACACACACACACAGAAAGCGATCCGTTCACATGCAAGTTTTGCCGGCTGCTGTTCGACTTGCGTCCGTGTGTCTCTCTGTGTGTGTGTGTGTGTGTGCGTGCACATGTATAAGTAAGACCATAGAAATGCATTTCCGCATATTTTACACCACTAAAAAGTCAAAATAAAAATGGTTTGTTTACTCTTTTGTGTGGAGTGGGTCGTTTCGTTCGATTCGTTTCAGCCTCATCTTCAATTCTGTTTGTTCTCCACCCCTCTCCAGCTCGCCCCGTCGCTGGTAATTGATACCATTATCATTAGCTCACTTGCAGCCTGTAGCAGTCGTCGTTGCCTTGCCGTCTTTATAATGAAGTAATTACCTTCATGTATTGCAAAGTATTGTTAAGTATTATCTTCATTTTATTGTTCTTGTTCTTTCTTTTTATTTTGTTTTATCTTTTTTTGCAACAATTTTAGTTGGCTTATCTGCAGAACAACACATTCTATAGCTGATAATATGCCAGTGAACTCGGCTCTGGCATTTTATTATAACTTCATTTATATTATTATAAGAGTTATAGGAATTTCTATAAGAGTTATAGGAATGGGCAAATTATTTTAATGTTGCGCTTGGAGCTATCTAGGTTTATTTCTTCATTGTTATGAAATAGACTTAAGCCTTTGCTTTGCTTTTGTTGATGTTTGTGAATAGAATCGGTGCCATTGTGATTTCAATTATATAGAGTATCTTAAGACTTGTTTATAAATAGATTTTGGGATATTTATATAATAAAGTATGGAAATGGGTTTGCCGTCGATATAAGACTAGTTTAAGAGTTGTTGCTCTTATTAAATTATGGATATACCTGAGATTAGTAGGCAAAAATTAGAATTCCAAGTTGATGTATTTTTTACTAAAACCTTTAAACAAATTTTCGCAGATATCGCTTTTATAGTTTTCGAGTTATGCTAAAGACAATAAGAATATCATACATTGATTTTCTTCATTATTTTGCATGTGAGAAAAGATATCACTAAAACATTTGGAGTTACTGTGTTTAAAATAAGTTATTCACAAAGTTTTAAATAGAATGTTTACTACAATTTCTAAAAGCTGGCATAAACTATAAAAAATAGTTTCTTACATGTTTCTTGGATTACCCAAAGCGTATTTAAATAATCTGAAAACATTTTCCCAAACTTGTTCGCTGCATATAGCATAAGTATAGACAGTGTTTGCGGCTTTATGGGGAGCTCGTACAATGATCGCCAACATGCTCGGTTCGTACAACAATTACAATAGGAAGAACAAGCAACAAGAGTTATATGATAAAAAGCTGCTGCCCCATCTTGATCGCAAGCGGCTTGCGACAGAGTGGGGCATGACTCTTTTGCTACAATGTTTCTACGAATTTTGTTATCAACAAAAGTGCACGATCATGCCAATAAAAGCGTAGCTGAGAATGGGCCATGGAATGGGCCAAAGGGAATAGGGTGCGGGAGGGAGGTTGGTAGGTAGGGAGGGGCTCGCTCTGGGCCTGGAGCTGAGACTGAGACGGAGTTTGGGTTCGGCTTGGTAACAAACTTAATGCAACTCGCGTTAAAGTGTCAATGATCTCGTTAACAAAAGTTTAAACATTTCACGCAACGACGAGGTTCATTCAACTACATACACACACACATATGCACACAGACACACACTCATGGCCAAGATATGGGCAACTGATCACATGGTGATACAGATAGCAGCTAGAACTGGCCCTCGTAATGGTCAAATCATGCACGAATTTTTGCACAAAGAAGATAAATTAATATGGTCAGCATGTCATGAATTAGGTTTCTTCAATCGCTCCAGCCGTGCGCCACAAAGCAACAAACAAAAAGAGAAGAAAAAAGAAAAGATAAAATATTTATAAAAATAAAATAAGAAAAGAAATTAAAGAAAAAATTAACAAACTTTCACGCAAAACGTACATTCAACTCCAGAAGCAGTGGCAGAGGCAACAATCCAGAGTCCAGAAGAGAATCGAGTGTCCAAAAGACATGGAAATGGAGCTAGAAAGAGAAAGACAAACACACATAGAGGCAGGCAGAGAGACAGAGAGGGAGAGAGAGAGAGTGAGAGAGAGAGGGAGAGATGGACACGTATGAATTCCCATAAATCAGCTGTGAGCCAAAGGGTCAAATACCTCTAGGCGAGCTAAAAATTACACGCGAACCCGAGAACATGTGTTGAAAGGAGAAATTAAAACAAAATTAGTTTTACTTTACACGCTCAATCTGTATCTGTAGCACTGGATGTGTTTCTGTATCTGTAGCTCTTTCTGCAGCTCCAAATGTATCTATGTACTTGTAGCTACATGCTATCTGTGCCTGGCTACATTCCATTCCTGAGCTAGAGACAGTTTCGGAATGTGAAGATTTGGTAAATAATACAATTCTTATAAAGATCATAGATACAGATATATAACTACTAGAGTAATTGAATTATATATAATAGATCATAATATATGCTATTCGAATAACATATGTATATGTTTATTGCTAAGTAAGTGGATAACTATTTCTGTCTTTCTAAATAATCTAAATAAATTCTCCAATCTAATCTATATACATACATATATCTAACCTATATATCTTTAAACTCTATTGCACTCTATGAGGCCTTTGTACATATATAAATTTTGCTCTCTCCAAATTAAACTATATCTTTTAAAGCTTTATATATGTTCTCTTTACCTCTCAGCTATGCCAACTATTACATTTCCATTAATCTGTCTATTGGTTTATCTTTTACATCTACTTATCTATAGAAATACTTCGATTTAATTATTATTATCTTTATATGTATCTTTATATGTATCCACACTTATACGTCATATTTTCTTCAACTGAAAAAGAAGCAAACGGAAGAGTCTTCTATGAAATATCTTATTTAGATCGTTCTACTCTTTAAAATTCCAGTCTCATATCATATTAAAATAATTAAATTACATAACTATGGGCTAATCTGTCGCAAATCTAATTTATTGCGATCTATAGACGTTCGATTGTGTATTAATAGCAGATATAAAGATATTTGGTTATTCAATTCACACACACACACATACACGCACAAGAGCACATACACATGCATATGCTCAGATGGCCAGCTCTGCAGAGGATCACTTCGGGTTCTGAGTGTGGGAAGCGAAGAAAAACCCTAAAAACGGCCAAAATCGACTTTAGTGGGGCCATAAAAACGCGTGAGTTACGTTCGCGTCAGAGTAGTCACTCCGTCAGTGCGTCAGTCTGTCTGTCCGTCTGTCAGTCCGTCAATCAATCCGTCAGCCAGTCAGTCAGTTAGTGAGCGTCATCATCATAAGCCAAAGAGCTTTGCTGGATTTTGGCCAAACAAAATGCAAAGCAAATTAAACATTGGGGCTCTGCCCTCAGCCCCACAGCTCCCCAGCACCGCCCGCTCGCTCCCCCAGCAAGCCCTTGCTCTTGGTCTTGGCCAAAAGCGCTTGGCCAAGCTGATGACGACGCTGTTGGCTTCTTTGGCTTTTGGCTTTGGTTTTGGCTTTGGCCGCGGCGGCTGCTACGTTTAATGCGCCACGGTGTTACCAAAGTGGCAACGACAGTTGCGGCCATTCACCTCCCAAAAAACAAAAAAAAAATAAAAATAAATAAACAGAAAAAACCATATGTGAGTGGTCTGTGTGTGTGTGTGTGTGTGTGTGTGTGTGAGTGTGTGTGCCATAAGCATGCAGCGTGTAACAGGCACAATACCAACAAAGCTGTAACCAAGTTGTGTGCGCTAGTTGGAGGCCAGGCCCAAAGCACACACACAAACATACTCAGCACACACACACACACACGTCTGGTTAAGTGCGTTTCGATTCTATGTGCGTACATATGTATGTATGAAATTTTTTGTTGTGTTTTGGCGGCTGGCTTAAGACATGTACACTCACACAAACAGAGAGTCATATTTATATACATACATATGTATTATATTTGGGTTTCATTGTCAGGGTAAACCTGCAACAAAAGCTCACTCATAAAGACATACACACACACGCACACATACACGCAGGCACACACACACAAGCCGAGCTTGTTGTAATGGCTTTGGAAACACGTTCCTCCTGCTTTTGGCCTGCTTCTTTGTAAGCCAAAAACTCGTGCTTCGGGGGCCAGGGCCAGAGCTCTGTGATTGACATTGGGCAGGGTCGCAGTTGCCTTCGCCATCGCCGTTGCGGTCGCTGTCGCCGTAAGCGTTGCAGCCTGCGCCTGACATGCAAATGTTTAAAGCATTTCAATTTTTCTCATTTGTTTTTTTTTTTTTTTTAGCTTTTAGCTGCAAAACAAACATACATAGCTCGATATATGAGCACACATACACATACACATACGCATGCTGAGTCGCCTCAGCCGGCAAAAGTTCAAGCAAAACAAAATCAGCTGATCGTTTGTGCGAGAGAGAGCGCAAGTCAAAGAGAGTACCACGCAAAGAGAGGGAGACAGACAGCCAAGCGGTGAGCGAGCAAAAGAGAGATAACCAACAGCTTGCACTGCTGGAGCTGCAGTAATGCGGAAGTACTATGCCAGAGCGCGGCGTCACTGCGCTGCCAGCGTCGACTTTGACGTCGCTACGTTCATGTAATGCATTTGAAGCTCAGCGCCATGTGACTTTGTGGGAGCGCGACTGAGCGCCAGCCGCGAACTGGTTTGCCTGCCAGTGGAAGTGCGTGTGTTTGTGTATGCGTGTGTATGTGTGTGTGTGTGTGTGAGAGGTTGCTCGCAGTTGTGTTCGTATGGGTGAGTGTTTGTCACTGCTTAGACAAACATTGTTTATAACTTGTTTATATAAATATTGTTAATTTCGTGTGAGTGGAAACTGGCCCCCACTCAAAGCGCCTACCGGCGGCAGAGCCAGCGACAGCAGCAGCGGCCTTTTTCTCTTTGGTGCTCGCTCTCACGACTCGCCTTGTGCCATGAATATTACAAGTTTATATGAGGAGGCTTTTCAAGTTGCCTGAGCGGCTTATACTGTGTGTTCCTGTGTGTGTGTGCGTGTGTGTGTGGGAAGAGAAATATATGAAGAGAGCAAGAGAAGCGCGCTCATCGTTAAAAGCGCAATCAACTGCTCAGCACCAATATCAAATCAGAATCGAAATCGTTTTAATGAATTGCACAAAATTGCTCAGATTGACGCGCATTTAATTTGCGCACATTATTAGCCCCAATTGACATTTGGACACTTGCTTGACTTTATGTGTTGTAGGCGCGAAGGGAGCAGGGAACAGGGAGCTGCGAGCAACGCGCACGACTGTGGGAACACTTGCATAATAGTGGGAATGAGATCAGGGAATTATTATGTGGGATATTTTCATGGAAGCTGCATACATATAATATTGCGGCATTTGTCACAAAAGGGGATTTCATTTTTTAATCAAGCGAACAGCTGACATCACGCCTAAAGCCTCGATTATATAACTGGCTCTGGTAATGGAAACGATGATATGGGAATTGGAATGAGCATGGCCATGGATAATGTATTGCATATGGGATTGAGAATACCAACATTTTATTTATCGTCATCAATTGCCATTTATGCATTTCCAATTAGACTTGTAGGTGCTCTCAAACGTGCCGGGCAAGCAACTCCGCACGGTTGCAGTCGCCACCCTGTCCCGCGCCCAGTGCCGCCGGCAACATTCACACGTGCACAAGCCTCCAAGTAATTCCGATGCATGCATTAGATGCGCTTATACACCAGAGTGACAAAGAGAGCCAGATGCATATGGAGAAAGAGAAAGAGAGCGAGGGGAGCAGAGAACGAGCGAGTGGGCAACAGAGATGGAGACCTGAAACCCAACATGGAGCCATACAAAGTTACACTTGGGTGTATGCATGAAAAGAATCCAAACTGGTAATGAAAATAAAGTGCACGTCGCATGCGGTAATAATAACAATAAAATAAAATAACAAATTACACGCAACACTGCCGCCTGGGCCTGACTCCCAGCGCTGGCTGGCACTGGCACTGGCACTGGAACTGGGCATGCATGGACATGCACGCGGCCCGATAATTACACAGACACGGTAACAAAAACAATTGTGCAGCCGCCGACGCTGACGCTGACGGCGACGACGACGACGACGCTGATGCCGATGGCGATGCCAACGCTGCTGTTCGCCAGGAGTGTCCCCATTTTCGTAGAGACAGAAAGAGAGGCATGGAAAGCTGCTGATGTCCAAAATATCAAAGGGTTACAGCCAAGGGCAAACACGGGCAGCTCTGCTTACAAGCCGTGATCCAAGTGTGCTCTTAGCTCGCTCTCTTCTGCTGCCTGTTTCGGCATGCTCGCGCGCTCTCTTCGTTCTGAAGAGCCCACACATAAACACACACAGCCACATACTCACACACACACATATATATATAGTCACACACTCAAAGGTGCTATGAGCCGCAGCTTAGTTGTGCAGCTCAGACAATCTGGGTCACATTTTGCCATTGAACCGGTGACGTCACAGCAGGGCAACGACCGCAAAGCACGACCAGCAGCAGCAGCAGCAGCAGCAGCAGCCGCAGTAACCATTGGAAAGCGTGCAAGCAAACATTTTTACAACGACAACACGAAGCCAAAGCCATAGTCCGCTGTCGCAGCCTTAGTCTTAGCCTCAGTCGCAGTCGCAGCTTCTGCTTCTGCTTCTGCTTCAGCTACAGCTTCAGTTGGAGTCTCAGCTACATTTCTGGTTTGGTCGCTGGCTGATTTGTTGCCCAGCTAAAGCTATGTGTGCGACACTGCGCCCACTCCCCACCCCGCACACCACCCCCCTCCCATCCAGCCGACCGACCGGGCAGGCACACCTTCCCCGCCCCCAACAGTTCATTAGATGCCTTGTGCTATCATGGCGGAACAAACATGATTTGGCAGCACTCTTCAGCCCTGACACTGAGACTGAGACATTGCCAGCGTCTGCCCAAGCGCAAGATAGAATTGAAAAGTTTCTGTTATAAATGTATGGGCACACATATATGCATACATATAAGCATATCTATATACATTTGTATGTACGCCTATTAATATGTGTAATCGCTTGCCTGGAGACTGTGTGGCCCGGGCAAAAGTTCTATTTATATTGTGTACTAGCTAGTGATTAGATAAGGTTCATAAAGTTTGCGTTAACCTATGCTGACCAGCTAATTTACGTTGTGCGCCTCGTTCAACGCAGCGCCGAAATAGCTCAGTTGGGAGAGCGTTAGACTGAAGATCTAAAGGTCCCCGGTTCAATCCCGGGTTTCGGCAATCGAAACTTTTTTGTTTTATAATTTTTTTTTTTTTCTTTGTAATGGATGATAATTAGCTGGTGATAGGAAAAAACTGTATGAGCAATAAAATGAAGCAGACAATAATAATATATTCGATAGAAAATATGCATTTGCTTGGGAATTTGTATGTAAATAAGATATTTTGGTTTTTGTATCTTAAGATAATTTACTTTCTCACTTTTATTGAAGTGATAATTCAAATAGACACAAACATGAAGTGCTGAAAAAGACTTTCTTTAATTTTTCTAGGCTTTTGATATTCAAATAGATTAGAAAATAAGATTATATATATATATATATATATATATATATATATATATATATATATATATATATATATATATATATATATATATATATATATATATATATATATATATATATATATATATATATATATATATATATATATATATATATATATATATATATATATATATATATTTCTTATTCAGATACGCCATAGATACATGTGAAACAGATTGTGGAGTATAATTGAAGATTGATTTGGAAAGATGTCACCTTTTAATTGCTCACCTAGGCATTGGTCCAGCCGTGTCCAGTGGCATTTGGCTGTCAATCAAGAGATGCGCACGAAATTGGGCTAAGCCGAAGCAGACTGCCCGGCAGGCAGGCAGGCGGGCAGAACATGCGACACAAAAGGACGAGCAGCATAGAAAAGGTGCGGATTAAGGTGGATAAAGGACACAGCTCAATCAAACAGCAGGCTAAACAAGGACACGGGCCAAGGCCAAGCGAAAGGGAAATGCAAATCGCATTATTAACGCAGCATCTCATCCTGGACCACATTCTGGCCATTGTCCAGCGCCGCAGCAAAAGTGTGACGAATGCGTTGACAACAATTAACATTTGAATGGTCGAAAAGGTGTGCGGGAGAGGTGAGCCGCAGGTAGGATTGCTGTCGATTGCTGTCCTCTTGGCCGCGCTCAAGTGGACAATCAGTTGATTGAGCTGCAGCCAGTAGCTGACAGTGGCAGGGGAAAGTGGGGAAGGGGCAGCGGCAGAGGCACGGGGCAGGAGTGTCATGCGTCGGTGGCAGCTGCAACATATGCAAAAAGGATCAAGGAGCTGCTGCTGCCAGGACAACAGCTGCCCGACGCAGCCTTCGACTACGGCTGCTGCTTCTGCTGCGGCTGCTGCGGCTGGAGACGCGTGCTAGGCGCGACCACAAAAGCCATCGACTTGGCCAGGGAATAGAAAGATTGTGCCTCGTTACGCCCCAGCCCATATCGCATATCCGTTTGGCATAAAAAACCACACAACCAAAGAAAAAACCTGGGTCCTGGCACACGCACCACATGGCGCCCTCGTCTTCATATCTTTTGCATAAAAAACTGAGATCCTCGTCGATTTTTTTATTTCTAAGCGTTTTTTTCTACAATTTCTTTGTTTTTTTTTTTTCTTTATTTGCTGTGTGGCTCATTGAAAGTGAAAGATGGTTGAGGCACCCTCGAATTGCAGCATCTTGTGGCCAGGAAGTGTGGCATGAAAAAAAAAAAAACACGAGCCTGCTTCAAAAAAAAGTGAAAAGATCCTTTCGGATCCTGCGGTCGGGGTGCCAATTGTCTGCAGCGCCTCTATTATGAGATTGTGTTGATGTTATCGAGGAAATGATTTTCTGCTCTTTCCTTATTTAGTTGTGCTCGTTCTTGTTCTTGTTCTTGTTCTTGTTGTTGCTGTGCTCTGCCATTCTGCTCTTTGCTTTGTGGCGCAGACGTAAATACCTCTTAATTTGTGCAGAGGGCGGGGGAGAGACTATGATAAATCATTGACAGGTTTTGCTCAACGAGTTGTACTTCGAATTTATCTAGATTATTTTAGGAAGTAATTACAAGATACCAGACATTTAAATATATACATACATATATACAGAAAAATAGACATTTAGGAAGTGGAAAAAATTAAAATGAAGGAAATTACAAATTTTTTAATTTATTAAAACAATTTTAATTGGTATAGTAAATTCTCAAAAAAAAAAAAAAACATTAATTATTATAATAACAAAGAAATTATTTTTTTTTCCAATTTTTATATATTTATATAAACATTACAATGCACAAAAAGATTTTATCGTATGTACGTAATTGAAGAATTTTCTAGCCCAACTCATTTTGTGCTTTGTTTGCTCTACAGGGCATCTCATAGTCTCGCAGACTTCCGCTAACTACGCCCTCATCTCTACTATTCTGTGTTGCTTGGCATCACTCTGGTATGCTAAACAACGTAAATTGTTGAGGGTGCGTCTGCAGCGTTTTTTTACTTTCGTTTTCGATTAGGAACCCTGCAGGGACCCTGGTTTCGCTCAACAGATGCGCTTAGAATTTAGAAATATGCAAACTTGTACTAGGGACCCAGCGAATTGTGGAGCAGAAGGCAGCCAACAGCCAACAGCCAGCAGCAAGCACTTACATTATCCACACACACACACAGACATACATACACACACAGATACGGAGTGTGGACTCACCTTGGTGGTTGCTGTGGCTCAGCCCAGCTGTAAGGGTTGCCCCACTTTGGCGTGTGGCACGTGGCATGTAAATTTCGATGCAGTCGCGATACAAACTCCTGTAAAAGGTATTAGGCTTCCAGGCTGGCAGAGTCGGCAACAATGTATCCCCCACTTACAGCCAGTGCTTACACAGTTGGAGCCAACAGGGCCAACAAAGGCTCCATCTGGAAGGAGGCCCGCAAAGTACGGGCACCAATCGCACGACAATGTAATACATATTGGAGCTGCGGCACAGTGGAGCGAATTGAATGAAGCTATGAGTGAAATTTAGGGAGCCCATAATATAATAAAGAAAATGCAAATTAAAGCTAAAAGAAAAAGGAATAAAAGTAAATTCAAAATTAAAATGACTGCAAAAAAAAAATTAATTAAAAAAAAAAAAAAAAATTACTACATTTTAATTATGTAGAAACAATATTATGAACAAATCAAGAATATTAAAATACACACAACTAAAAATTTGAGACCAAAAATGAAATACTTAAATTTTAATAATACAAAATCGAGCTATTTATTAATTAATTTGTATTAATTGCTTCAGTTTTATTAGAGACACTCTGATGCTGAGACTGGCTCTGCCCACTGTGCCTTGAGCCCGTGCAGCTGAATGGCAACTACTTTAGACTTTAGTATGAAGCGCTTTTACTCTCTCTCTCTCTCACACCCACTCACCCTCTCTCTTTCTCTCTGTCGCTCTCTCTGCAGCTGCGCAGAGCTGCTGCTGTCTCTGGAGCCACGCTGTGTCTCCGGCATATCCTGGCCACGTGCCGTATACTTCTGTTCGCCTGCTAGCTGAATCTACAATATTTCTTTTTCTCCGTTAATAAAGTACGCCCACGCATAGGAACGTTTTTGGCGCCAAAATAGCAGACAGCGCTGATAATATAGTATATATCTGAGCGAGTATACATAGATACACGGGCATACATAATAGCAGGCGGCGCGTCGTCCCTGTGTGCGTGAAAGGCATTGCCATGCGCACAAGAATTTCTTATCATTATCGTAGGGGTATTAGGCAACCAAAGTTGGGCAGAAAGTCGGATCCGTCGACCAACCCGGACAGATGGACCAGTTATGAATGCCGTCTAGGGGGCGTGCACATGAGCGTGGGTTAGGGTGTGGGCGTATTCGCAGGCAACGCCCACGCTCGTTTATTGCGCATGCCAGGACACGAGTATCCTGTGGGTGCTGCTGCTCGCTGCTGCTGTTGCTGCTGCTCGCCTGCTGCAAATCGACGTCGCCAAGTTGACTGTTTTCGCATTAAAATGCGAAATTTATGGCCAATAGACGTCGACGTTGACGCATTCTAAGCGGCGTCTAAGCAACGCGCAGTTTTGTTTGGAATTCGTTTTTCTAACATTTCAAAGCAAATATCTGCGGCACAGGCGCCAAGCATGCAGCAGCGGGTGATTGGAATGCGGCTAAGAGTACGTGCCACAGCAGCAGCAGCGGCAGGAGGCGGGGCAGCATCAGCGGCATTAGGGAGCAGCAGCAGCTGTTCGTTTCACTGTGGCCCTGACACCGTGTGACGAAAATGGAAATTTTCTAATGGCGTTTAGGGCAGCTGGCAGCCAGGCTTTTAGGCCACGCTCCGGGCCCGAAACTCGGCGCAAACTTTGCTTAGCTGCAAGCTTTGACTTGGCCTTGCCTGCGAGCCTGTTCGAATGTGTAAGAAGATTGATGACTTGACGTTTTAATGATGTGCCAAATGTGCCCATAAAAGTCACAGACAAGTGCTGGCCAATATAAATGCCAAATACCATTAACTTCTTTTTATTTTGCTGCTGCTCTCCCTCTCTCGCTCTCTCTCTCTCTCTGTCTCTCTGTCTCTCACTTTGCATACCCTGGCCGTACACTGGCAGCTCGAGCTGTTTGCCTGCTTGGCTCAACTCGAAAGTATTTTTTAAAAACTAACTTGTCTCTCACATATGTGCCTGCATGTGTGTGTGTGCATATGCTCAAGTGACACGTGTGTAGCTCCTCTTTTGTACCCTGTATAAATGGCCTATAGCATGGGGTATGTGCATATGTGTGTGTGTATGAAAATTGTAGATTATATAAGCTAGTTGTATATAATGAAGTATGAAGGAAGAGTAAAATAGAATAGAAAATAGAATAAATTGGAGTAAATATTTTTAGTATGGATAATATGATATGGATATTTAGCATATACTGTTTGATATCTTAGATAATTGAGACACCTTTTGTTTTTACACAAACATTTTTACAATAAAATTTCCATTTCTTTAAAATAATTTCCAAATTATAGCACAGATTTAAACATTGGTAATGATATTATGAGTATGAAGAGTTAATTACGATAGTTCATTAAAATTGAATATTGAATATATGCACACCTACCTCATGGCTACCCTGTGAGTGGGAGACGATAAGGACTTACGCATAATTATATATAAAAAGGCATATCTAAAGCCATCTCCCATCTCACTCACAGGTATCTATTAGGCAATCAACCCTAAACATTTCATATCTTTATCCTTTTTCTTTTTATATGTTTTTCATATGGAATTCATTCGGTTGTGTAAAAGCTGTGACGCCTTTCGCTGGCGCTGCGCACCTGTTCGGTTAAAGCCACAAGTTGGCACTTTAAGAAGCGGCCGCCATTTTGTCGGCCTGTGCGCTGGCTGTGAAGTGCGGCTTCAGTTTAAGATGTTTGGCCGGGTCAAGCGGCGTATGCGTAATTTGTTTATGCTGCCGCAGCACGCTCGCGTCACTTGCTGCACGCCGGCTGTGGCAGCTGCAGTGGATCAATAGCTGCCATTAACCACGCCCGCATTCGCAGCGCGCCGCATTTGAGCATGCCTTGTGGCAAGCGCCAATGCTGCCACACATGCGGAACTGCTGCATTTTCATTTACCAGGCGGCCAGAGCGAGCGGCAGCTGCCAGACCGGAAGTAAATGCCGGAGCTCACTTCCGGATTGACAATAGAACTGCCGTTGCTTTTGCTGCCTCTGCTGCTGCTGCTGATGTTCGCCTGTGACGTGCGCGTCCTAAACTTTCGCCTTGGCCAATGTTGCCATGGGGAAAGCTGCCCCAGGAATGCCACGTGACTGGCGCCAAGCTCCAATTCTTTGCTGCCTGTGGCCCGTGCGGCATTTGGGGTTAAACGTCATCAGATCGGAATGCGTGCCGTTAGCTGCCTGCGACCAGCTGCTGGCCTAATGACGGTATTTTTCCGCTGGCTCCAAAAATTCTTTAGCGCTAAATGTTTCAAATGTGCGCGTGCGGTTGCCTATTGATGGGTTCTAGGCGCCCGGCGCTTTGCCACACCGAGGGTTACTTTCACTAACTGTGCGACGGGTGTCACAGTGAGTCGCAGTAAAAAATCATATGGACACAAAAAAAACCCCAAGCGCTCAAATGTATGCTATGAAAAAGTGTTTAGGGGCTGAAGTGTTAGAAAGCACCAGGAGAGACTGAGAAATTGGGGTTGTTGTTGGGGCTGGCAGACAATCCCTGCCTGAGGTGGGGGCAGGTCGTTGTTCTGCACTCATCTACACATATGAGAGCCAAGTGCTGCTGCTGCCCCATCTAAGCAGACAAACTCCTCGAGCTGCGCCGGCAGGGGCTGTGTGATTTTTTCGTTTCTTTTCTGTGTAGTTGGGGGTTGCTTAGCTAAGCAATGGCCGCTGCGTCTTGGCGTTTCTTAGCAGCCACACATGTGTAGTTTTTGTGTGCCAAGCGCGCAGGACACGTGTCATGTGTGTGTGTGTGTGTGTGTGGGGGCGTGCGTGTGAGTGTGTCTGAGAGCGAGTAACTATTTCAGAGAAAGATAGTTTGTTGTGCTGCTGGGCAAGCTGGGCACCTGTTAGGCTGGTATGGTAATACTGTTAGTTTTGAAACACTATAGTTTCATAGTTTTAGTTATAACAGTAAACATGCACTACAACGCGAGCATGTGTGTATGTGTGTGCGTGTGTGTATTTACAAACTTGCAGCATAATATAAAGTTATAATATACACAAGTATATATGTATATACGTATATATATTGAAGTGGGGCAACAACAAAAATGCTGTGCGCCTCGTTCGAATATATGAAATTTCCATTATTATGGGCGCCAAGTTAAGCAGCTGATTGTCCCTCCAAGCTGTCACTCTGTCCGTCGGTGTGTCTGCGTATCTGTGCGTTGGTGTGTGTTTTTATAGCCTCACCTGTCGCTGTTGGCAATTGCCGTGTTGCTTGAACAAGGATTGCATAATTTACCTGTGCTCATCCGGAGCCCAGCAAAAAGCGTAGCGCACTTTCTGGCGCAAGCTCCCGCAGGTGACAAATTCGTGTAGGCGAATAAAAGTGAAAGCCAAAAGGTAAAACATTTCTAATACCTGTACTAACACCCACACACACACAGACACACAAGCACACACACATGCAAACATTTGCAAAACACGTGTTAGAAATTTCTAAACTTTTGCGCGTGCCGAGAATTTCAATATTAGAAGCTAACAGGCGCCGAGAAGCCAACAGCAGGCGTTGGTATGCATTAGCACAGTTGCCAGCCAGCTATGCGCATGTCACCCACACACACACACACACACACACAAACACGCAGACATGTGCGTACGCACACAAGTGCACGCTATTAGGGTGGCTAGCGACACGTGCGAGCGCTCTGACCGCCAAAGCTAAAAAAAAAGAAAATACCAGTAGAAAAAAGAAACGAAAACAAAAAACAAAAACACAAATAGATGAGTAGTCAAGCGTAGTCGACTAGACAGATACGCTGTAGTGAGTTAATTCGAAATTGAGTATTATAAATAGGCTTATACCCAGAGTGTAAAATATATGAAAATAATAATAATAATAAATACACTAATATATGTATATACAAAAAAAGTATTATGTTTTACATAAAAAAGTAATAAAAATAAATATAATAAATAACTTAAAAGAGGCCAAGGAGTGGAAATATAGGTGGTCTGATAAAGAGAGAGAGGGAATGAGAGAGGGAGTGAGAGAGAGAGAGAAAGAAAGTAAAGATATAATCTATTAAAGTAAAATATAAATCTACTAAAGTGGGTCAGATTTCATATTTTTTTTTAAACTTATTATTTAAATTATTAATCATTAATTGATATAAGTATACAAATATTTGTAAACATATATATTATATTATTTTAATCCACTATTAAAGTGCAAAAACTTCAAGAAATTTTTATTAAATCTACGAGAATAATTTGTTTGATGAAATATTTATAGATTTGTGTTCTGCTACCTTTTGGGCAACTTAATCGAAGGATTCTCTTAGTTCAAGTGGTGGTCTAGCACATCTTCAGGCTATATTAACTGAACATTTTGTTTACTAAAATTAAAACTATTTAGTTGGATTCAATAGTTCAACTGAATTTCAAGTCAACTCTCGCAATAGAACCCATCATGCCCTGCCTAACGGACATTCCATCAGCAACATCTCTACAGGGTATGTTGAAATACATTTAACCTTTACGTCCAGGTCCTGGACGCCTAAAAGAATGCAGCTCGTTGCTCCGATCAGCTGCGAGCCTGTTCCATATGAATTTCTGGAGCTTTGAAGATTATAAACTCACTTAAGGGACGCTTTGATGTCGAGTGCTTGAAGCGGAGCTCTCAAGTCGCTGCTGGCGCCGCTGGTTTAATTAGCTTAAGAGGATCAAAGGCGTGCAGCAGCCAGCCAGCGAGCACGCAATGTCGTACAAGTTGCATTTAAAGGATACGCCAGCAGGCGAACAGCACAGAGCGACAGACAAACAGCAGCGACAAATAAAATGATGAAAGCCAAAAAAAAAGAAAAAAAATACAGAAAAAACGAAGCGAATGGCATAAATAAATTGCTGGTCAAATGAACAGCGACACAGCAACGCAGTAACAAAGGACACACACACACACACACACATGAGAGAGAGATAAAAAAAGAGAAATAATAACATACACACACATGCACAGAGCCACATACATGTAAATATGAGAGTGTGGCACTTACATATGTCGGGGCATGTATCTGTGGCATGTATTTAATGAACTGGCAACATGTGTAGCATATTATTTACACAATTTAATGTATTTAAATGTAATTCTTTTCTGTCCAACTGACACACGCGCGCACACACACGAACAGCAGGGGCAGCACACAAACACTATGATGTAAGTATATGAAATGGGAATAGGTTCGCAGGATGCTCGCGCAAGCTGCAAAGCTTTTATGTGTCGCATTATCAACATCATCAACAGCAACAGCAACAGCAACAGCAGCAGCAATGGCGAGGGGAGGCACCAGGGGGATTAGCTGAGGCACAAACACACAACCACATTGTTCGGTGTGTGTGTTAGTGTGTGGGTATGTGGCATGTGCCCCGGCATGTGTCTAGCTGTGCCTCTCCTGTCTCTCTCCCTGCCCCCGTTCATGTTTCACTCGTATTTTTTTTACGCTTCTCCCCATTCAGGGGTATCTCTCACAGTCACAACCACACTCCTACTGTGTGTGTGTGTGTGTGTGTGTGAGTTATACATATGTTTAGATTTCCACATTTACAGCCATGTAAAGCACTCACATTTCTGTTTGAGATTATGTAAGCGATACATAAGTCGGACCATATATACAATAACTTCCTAATCGGAGTGCACTCATGTATTTATATGTATTTATATATACATACATATACATATATCCCGATTACGGGCACATAAAGCCGATACAGTAAAACATTTGTGCGCCACAGAAACTACCCCCAACTGGGTCAAATGTTGGGCCGGCAGACAGCGTGCGAGGGAGAGTCATTGAGTGAGAGAGAGAAGAGAGTGAGTGAGAAAGAGGCAGAGTGAGCCAGCGAGAGGCTGCTGCAGGACAATTGTCATTGTAGCTAAGTGTTTTAAAGGACAATTAATTAGCAATTCATTGCAAATTCATTGCAAATGCATTGCAATGCAGACCATAAAGAGATGCCAGGGGTAAAGGTCAGCTCATCGCTGAGGTCAAGGCGCATTCTATCACTGAGATCAGAACTCATTGGTCTCAACTTAGGTTTATTTTTTTAAATATTTATTTTTTATTTTGAAGCGAAGAATCGGTCTATTTAAATACTTTTCAACACATTTTATTTAATTAAAAATTTAAAAATTAAAAAAAAAAAATGATTTTCCTATATTTTATTAATCTAATGCGACATCTATAAAAGCTATTTGGTTTTGTAAATATTCAATATAAATATTAAAATAGAGTAGCTCGTTCATGTATAAACAAGATTCCATGCAGCATTTAGACCCTTAAGTCCTGAAGACAGACAGACGAAGAATCAGGTGGAAATACTCCTAATTAAATATACATAGATAGTAAGGCTGCGCTCGACTCAAGTTCCTTTACCATTAGCCTTAGCTTCAGGTGAAGGAAATTTGAGCTCCTCGACTCAAGATCTCTTACCATTTGCCTTAGCTTAGCATAAAAGAAAATAGAATCGCTCCAGCAACAATAGTTTTCAGTAAGAGTTTCGTAGTATCCCGTTTGAAGCAATCTAGTCATAGGCATCCGCCCAGATGCAATTAAGTTCAATCTCATTTTCCCAGCTGCCATGAGGCAAGAACTTTCCCCTTAAACGCCAACTGCCGCGTTACCCTTCAGCTGCGGCGCAACTTTCACTTTTTTAGTCGGGCATCAATATAAAGCCATTTGGCTGGCTAAACGTAGCGCTAAATGTTTTTGCCATAAAACCGACAACCGTCGGCAGCATTATAAAAGCCACACACACACTCACACACACACTAGCTGGCTGACACACACGCAATCAAAGTCAAAGACAAACGAAGCAAAGCAGAGACCCTACGTCGCGTCGCGTCGTCTCGCTGCAAGTTCAAAAACCCCGCGACTGGGGCTGCCAACTGGGTTTATTGTACTCTACAGCGAGATCTAATTGCGTGTATGTATGTGTGTGTGCGTGTGTGTGTGTGTGTGGCAGAAGCTTTGAAGATGGCATGTCTATGAAAATGCATCGCATCCATCGCAAACAATGTCCGCGGCAGCTCGCGTAATTGTTTGTCGTGCAGCACAGATTGAGTGAGTGTGTGTGTGTGAGTATATGTGTATGTGTGTGTGTGTGCTACAATTTCGTTGACGCTTGAGTTAAATTTGAAAACGAGCGCTGTTAATGAGGAAGGAAATCGCTCTAATTGGATGTCAACAAACATATTAAAGCGCGCCCGCCAAAAGCCCGCCAGGCCTCCCAAACAGGCCTCCCTCTCGCTCTCTCGCTCACTCTCTCTGTCAGTCTCTACCCCTCTGTTGCGAGCCCCTTGCTGCCTTCACATGCTTTGGCGATTTCTTAGTGCGAATTGTGTGGGTCGTCCGTTTCCGGAAATGTTTTATTTTGGTTTTTTTTTCGCGATAAGTTAATTGTATGCCAGCTGTATAAATGTATCTGCATCTGCCCCAATGTATCTGTGCATCTGTAGCTGTGTTTCATCTGTGTGCAGTCTGGCTGCCGTCTGCAGCGCCGCAATTTGCAGCAGTTTTAATTGAGAGATATGGAGACTGCAGTCGCAGATTGAATTAGTAAAGGGCAACTGTTCATTGATATATCCGGGCTGCCCACGCTAAACAGATATCTCATTCGCTTTCTCTTTCTCTCTCTCACTCTCCCTCCCTCTCTGTCTGTTTGTGTTAGCTTCCTAATATTCAAACAAGTGCATGAACAAACATGTGATAATATTTTAATGAGCTATAGCTAGACTGCAATGGGGTATTTTGGTTTGCGTCGCATTTGTTTTAGAAGTGCATGAACATGAAATGGATATCAAAGGCAGCTCAGGTAGAAGGCTTACTACAAATCAGCATAAACAGGAAAGTAGATAATGCCTGCCTGAAACTCACTCACTGCTTATTAACTTAAATCAACTTTATTCGAGAACAACATTTCATAGAGATTCGATATCAAATGCATTTCGTTTCATAAATATTTATTTATACACTGAACCCACCACCCAACCCCATAATTATAAAATATCTACGATAAGTTTGTATATTGTATATATAATATTAACGACATATGCAACATCTAGCTGTGCTCAGCAATTGCCATTCTATGCGAAATACTTTAAATTTGATTCTATACATATCTTAGCTCAAGTAAAATCAGGCCTTGCCTTACTTCTTGCTGCACGCAGTTCTTATAAAAAAAAATTTGCTTATTCAGTTCTTATATGAAACACGTTTTTCCATGAAATTAATATTGAATTAAGATATGTAAGTGGGCATTTCTACAGGGTATAAAAATATATGTGCTACAAACTTAAACATATATATGCATTTCTATTGATTATTTATCTTTTTATTTCATTTGGAGTATTTTTAATTTCAATATTTTAAGAGCCTACAAAGCTCTAAATATAGATGTAGCTTGTAGCCTCTAGCTTCCTTTGTTAGCAAATTCCCAAAAAGAACTACTTTATAGCTACATTATAGAGCTTGCACTACAGAGTATCACTGAGTCATCAACTATCCATTTCAGCTTATCTAGTTTTTTTTTTTAGCATTTCGCTTCGAACACATTGCTGAGGGAGTTCATTCAACCTCGCCCCAGTGAACTTAGCTGAGGTTATTTTTACATCCAAGCTAGAAATTTTGCTGGCATCCCCCTGCAGCCACCCGCTCCACCTCTCTCTCTCTCTCTATCTATCTCTCTGGTTCTCTATTTCTGCTGGTGCCACACAGCACGCGAACTAGTCGAAGACCAACTGGTCTGGGCCCGGTCCGGTCCGGGCCAAAGAGAGCCACTACTTGGACTCTGGGTCTAGCTCTCGGATTTATAGGGCTTGCTGCTGCCTCGGCTGCCTCAGTTGCCTCAGCTGCTGCTTGTTTTGCTTGGCTGCAACTTCTGGTTGTAGTTGCTGTTGCCTCTGCTGTTGTTGTTGTTGTTGTTGTTGTTGGCTGTTTTGCTTCCTTATTGGGTGAAAATCGCTGGTGCCACAGGGAAGTCGCTTTTTGATTGCCAACAGATTGATTTGTCATTTGTTTGCAATTTGCCACGAAATCGACTAAAACAAAACAGAGTGTGTGTGTGTGTGTGTGAGAGAGAGAGATAGAGAGACAGCGAGAGAGGGAAGCATATGCATCCGTTGCAACTTGCATCTGTTGCATGCATCTAATGGCCATTGACTGAGCGATTGTTATAAAATCAATAACAATGCTGTAATTGAGCTCGCATCGAAGTTCACATATATTTTTTGTTTTCCTTATTTCTTCTTTCATTTTCATTTTCATTTTTATGCGATTTTTTTTATTTATAATTAAAATGACGACGGGGCGTTTGTCGCCTATGCAAATCGATGCGGAATTTTCACAGAACGCCCAACACATTTCCATAGCGATTGATGGCAATGCGAGAAGAATCAAAGTGGTCGAAGTTGTTGTTGTTGTTGTTGTTGTTGTAGTTGTTGTCGCTGCTGCTGTTTTCATAAATAATTTTGCGTAAGCTCAAAGAGGCTGCTTACGTGCCAGCAGCAGTCGCAGCAGCCATCGCAGCGGCAACAGCAACAGCAACAGCAACAGATACAGATACATTTGCAGACACAGGCACACAGATACATATACAGATACAGATACATGCGAGACACGCTGGACACGATGCGCAAGCAGAAGCAGGCCAATGACCGTTTGACCGCTGTGTAATGATCTGTTGTATCTGCTTGTTCCGAACACATATACCTATATATATACATATATATATATCTATGTATACACATATATATTCAGTGAGTGAATTGAATAGTTTGAATAACTTAGACGCAGAAATCTTATGCAGATTCTTATGCGCTGCGTCAATTCATATGTACACAGTTGGCTATTAACGGTTTCGCCGCGTTTAGCGCTAGCCACCCACCCACAGATTGCTAAACTCAACTTATCTAATTTCCTCTCCCATTGAGTTTCGGCAATTGTGGCGCCGAAGAAAAGCTCCGATTGAGCGGAGAGCGGAAAAACGGATTCAATTTGAGTATTTGCATTTTGCGACTGTTATGAAGTGTCTCACATACTCTTTCTTTTTTTGTTTAGTTTTGTTGTTGTTGTTGTTGTTTTTTTGTGAGTCTTTGATTTAGCATATTCAATGGGCATTTAACATATGTGCCTGTCATTACGAGCGACTGGCTCAGGTAGTTGCTGGGCCCAAGTATTGGGAAATCAAGGAAAAGTACGTTCGCTTAGCAGACGCAACGCGCTCACGTTTTCAATGCGACTTGATTCTTGACGGCTGTCAAAACTGGAGTAAAAGTTCAATGGATAATTTATGGGCAAATTAACAGAGCACGTGGATCACCCACGAAAATTAGCCAAGCACCCAGCCGCGTGGCTGGTGGTTAACCGGCATTGTCCGGCATGGTTGTTGCACGCTGTGCAATGGAGCTTGCTGTTTTTTTTGTTTTTTTTTTTTTTTTTTTGTTTGTTTGTTTCCTTCAAAGTTTCCAGTTTCGAGTTTCGAATTCAAACTTTCGAAATACGCAGAATAGTCGAGAAGACTTTCAATTTCCAGCCAAGTAGGGTCGATCACTGAATGAATAATCAAATCGAGCGGCGCACTGCAGCTGCCCCGATAAGCGTGAAATCAACTCAGAAGTGAAACGAAAACAAAGCCCGAAGAGTCATTTATTTGATTAGCTACTCAGAATTCTACGAGTCAAGTTAATAGCTCAAATTTTTATTGTGAACTGTGACGTTGTTGGAGAAAGCGTGCTTCTTCGATCGAGAAGCATGCACTGAGATTCAAGCTTTCGTTTTGCCGAATAGAAGATGATCTTGCTAGAAAAGTGATAGCAGGAAGAAAATATCAAAAGATTTAGATTACTCGGAGAAGAAACGGAATCAACTGCATGATGCTCGTCCGCATTACAAAAGCAACTAAATAAGTGTAGAGATTTGGAAGATCAATGTTTTCATATATGTATGTATCTAAGTATATGCATTACATATGCTTTTTAGAGCTAAAAGCCATTGTATATACAATACTTCAAAAATTATTCAGAAGAGGGCATACCAAAGTCTATGTATGCATAATCAAAATTTCAAATTTTCAGCTTTCGGGTTGACGATCAGAAAGGCAAATGTCATTGCACGAGACCAATACACTCGCTTTAGTTCATGAGCGGGAATGAAACGAGTCTCATTCAGACTTTTTCAGTTTTGATTTTCGTTTTCTTGTAGATCTTCACAGCTTGCATCTGAAATGAGAATTCAATTCAATTTTTTTATTGATCATCAGGCAATACAGAATACAAGTATATATGAGAAAATCTCAAAATATTTTCCATTCAATCAGCACTGAATCCATTGAAATCTATGATAGCTTACGATTAAAACTTAGTCATATACATTGATTACCTTTTAGTTAGCATTTCTGCATTCTGTTTATCTGTGTTGTAACTCTTGACTATTATCTATATAGGTCTATAGTTTTCTACAATAATGTATGCTCAAACTTGTTCATAGTCTTGCTATATATATGAATATATATGCCTATATACATATATACGAGCATTTATACTATAACTAATATATTCACTACTATTATAGTAATATATATACATATAATCTATACATATGCACATTATATATTCCCTCTATACCACATGCATATATAGTACATATATATCAAGTCTTTAGCAGAATTCCCGAGTTCTTGAGCTAAAAATAAAAATGTTTTCTGATTGTGAAGTTTTGTTTCTGTTTTTTTTTTTTTTTTTTTTTTTTGCATTTTTATTGTTACCAGGAAATGCATTGATGTAATACACGCATTTCAGCAGATTGCATATGTTTCCCAGAAAAACTCGAAGGCTACAAATCCCCAAAGAATCTTTACCAAAGAGTGATTCAATAAACCCGCTTTTGGACAAGTTTTCGTCGTAGCTCCGATTACTAATTTCAGTTTCTCACTAATATCTTAGAGTTGTAGAATCGAGTATCATAATTGAACTGTATCCATCTATCATAAAAAGAGAGAGAGAGAGAGAGAGAGAGATAGATTACAGATAGCTTCTTTCATTTCAGTCGGACTGCTGTCGCAATATTTCTATGCCACACAAAGAAGATCTCTGACTAAGGCCTCAGCTAAGTGGCCCACTTGCCACATCTGTTTACCGTTAAATGCTGCAACTATGTTAGCCAGCTAATTAGAATACTCGCTCTTAAGCCGCGGCTAGACTGTGACTGGCCGTCACTTAAAAGTCAAGTGCTCAACTGGCCAAATTGTGAACGCTGCAAAATTTTTTGTTTTTTTCTGGCTCAGAAAAAGCTAACTGTGAAAAAAATAACTGCTGGATTTGCATGGCCAAGTCCAAGAGCAACAAATAGTCGAAAAAATATATATATATATATATAAATTGTGATTTATGCAGAAATAGAATGAAATGAAATGCACACGCGGAACATTGACCCAAATTTCCGAAATCGCCCTGAGAAAAGATGCCTCAAGATCACAGTTCTTCCTCTTCTGTTTTGTGTTTTGCTCTTCGGAGTTGCGCAAACATTGCATAAGAATGCCAAACAACAGCCGTTAAAAGTGAATCTTCCCCCCCCCCCCCCTTAAAAAAAAAACGGAAAACCAATTCGATCGAATTACAAAACTAATTTAAGACCGGGGGAAAAGCCGAGAGACAGTTGTGCCAACAACAAATGTTGGATACGTTTTCCCAATTTCCATTTTCATCGTGGCACGTGGCCACAGACAAAAGGTGCAAAAAAAGGAAAACCCAAATGAAGCGCAACGAATTTGATAGCTACAAAAAATGATGATGAAAAGGAAAATCCATTTGAAAAGTGAAAACGGAAGCGCCAAAAAACAGCCGCATATCCGTCCGGCAACAGAAGGTCCAGCACTTTGGTTGGGGGAGGGGGATCACGAAAATTTCCAGGTAACGGCGCATTGTATGTGTGTGTGTTAAGTGCAGCAGTTAACATTAAGATTATCATGAATATTAACATGAGGATCAACGCCAGCTTGAGCGCCAGCTCGTGCCACAACAAGAAGGGTTGCTTCACAGCGCGTGCTCGCTCCAAGCGCGCCGGAAGTCCTTTTTTAGTCGAAGACGAGGCGGGGCTGCTGCTGCTGCTGCTTGCGACTGCAATAAAACGAAAGGATTTATATTTCCCATTGTCAACTGCTGCGCCAGCTGACTAACTTATCCTTTTACGCACACCTCTTCTGCCCTCTCTCTTTTTTCTTTTTTTTGGTAAAAAAGGTGGAAAACTGAAATTCTGCAACAATTTTGAACACATTTTGCTTTGCTGCCGACTTGGAAGTCGCCTTGGCGTATCGCATTTCGCGGAAGCAGACGGCTGCTTTCGCTGACTCATGCCGCAAGACGTTTATCCTTTTTATGAGCGGGCCCGGCTTAAGCCTTGCCCGGCTTAGGCCACTGTCAAATGTCACGTAAAGTGGGCTGTGGCCGTCGTCGGCGTCGTTGTCGTCGGCGTGGTTGAGCTCAAGGATCATTAATTATGCCGCTTATGGCACATCAAGTTATTAGCCAGGACAAACAGTTAACATGTGTATTTGCCCAGCTACTTGTGGGCCAAGTCTTTTGGCCAAGTCATTTGCAGGGCTTAACGGCAATACTAGAAGACGAAGAAGGAGATGAAAATCAATTAGCTGCGGCACGCAAATGTAGGTGGAGCCAAGTTGCAAGGATCTCAATGAAATGCCAACCAATAGGCAAGCGCGCTACCTGCCTAGCGTAGACGCACACACACACACACACGCTCACAGGAAGATCGTCGCGCACACACACAACGCAGCGGCATAACGAGGGCACTCGATCGTGTCGCAGTTTGACAAAAACAGCTGTTTTCTGAATGAAACCCAGGTGGAGGCGGCCAGCTCTCTGTAAATGCACATATACATAACTATAGAAACATATGTATGTATATATGAGAGGTGTCTGTGTGTGTGTGTTGCCCTCATGCCTTTAGTCAGCCATAAAGAGAGCGCGCGCGAGAGCGAGAGAGGTTTATGAATGAACATAGCGCGCTCGTTCAGCGCATTGTTCAATTTTTCAAGAGCAACAACTAAGAGCAACGCACATACACATATTCACCTTCACACACACACACACCTGCCCAGCTATCGCGCTCTTTTGCACACACACACACATACACAGAGCGCAGCCGGCTCGACGTGTTTAAGCTTCCGACGGGCCTCGCTCTCTAGCACTCCAGCTCTCTCACTCTCGCTCTCTCCCTCTCTCTTTGCCTCTCTGTGCGCTCAGATTCATATAAATAACGCTGTATGGGCAACGTCTTGAATCATAAGATCGACAACGTTCGACGAGTACAGAGATCACAGCGAAGTTTAACAATTTTCATTGTTGTAAAAAACTTGTGTGAAGTTTTTTTGTAGTTTGATTTACGCGTTGTGCGGCAGCAAGAATTTACAAAAAATACAAATAAAAAGATCCAAATAAAAACAATACAAATTCTTTTGCTCGGTTTAATAAGCGAATGCAAATAACAATAAGCAGACATCAGCTTAAATTATATAAACAATAAAAGAGCACACAACAAAAGTATTTAATGGATTTCAAGTGTCAGTGACTCGATATTTATATATATATATATATATACACATATATATAAATAGAGAGATATATATTAACTCAAAAACTATACACGAAAAGAGCAGCAAAAGATTAAATATAAACATATACACACGCGCTCTTCTGTATAATCAGTCAATAGCAACTGGTGATAATAAAATAACTTACAACAACAACAACACCAGCAAGAAGCAGCTTAAACAAAGAAGCAGAAGAGTGGAAGAAAATAAGGCGTTAATCGTGTTGATATCATTCGAGTATTTTTGCTTAATTACACGATCAACCAATGGCTGCCTATCTGGATCCCACTGGCCAATATTGAGCAACGATCTTTGGAATAATTTCTCGGCTGTTTAAGTGACATCAATCTTGAAATATGGCCGCCTATCTAGATCCCACGGGTCAATATTGAAGAAGAGCTGAGAAACTCCCAAAAAAGCCAATATAAATTCATATATATATTTGCATTGAAAGAGAATTTGAAAATATATCACAAGATGTCGCTGGCTTTGGATCCCACTGGCACCTACTAGGATCAGTTGAGAATATCTGATCACAATCTTCCACTTCGCACTCCACAAGTCAAGTAGAAGCAGAAGAAGCAGCAACATGTTCGATCTGGATCCCACGGGCACCTATCGTCGGCCGCGTGAGTCGCGTGACACGCGACAGAAGCAGCGCCAGACTCTGGACCCCACCGGGCAGTACTAGGGCCCCGCCACGGCCACATTTCCACACCGCCTTTGCCTTATCCAAAAACAAAAACAAAACACAATATTCTGGGCATGATTGGGGGCGCGCGTTGGTTGCGCCTGCGTGGCCGCGAGGAGACATCCAGCTGCCGGCGCCGCAGAAAGTAGCCAACCTAAGAACCACAACAATTATTTACTATTATACATAAATTATTTATTATTATTATTATGACTATTATTATTATTATTATGATTATTATGATTATTATTTTTATTTAAACCTAAATAATTGTTCATTGAATTGTTCGTTCACAAAGAAATGAGAATTGAAAAAAACTGTTTAGCTCCAATTGCTATACACATTATCCTATATCGTACGCACACTCACACTATCACACTCACATGCACATGCATATATATATATATATATATATATATATATATATATATATATATATAATTTTTATATATTTATCTATTTTGTGTCTGAAGAAAACTATGCAAAAAAGTATTAAAATTAGTGTCATATTTATTAACGAAAAGAGCGAAAATTTCACCTGCTGAAAACTCTTTTCAAAGAACAAAATTTTTCATTATTTATACCAATTTTTCCAAAAATTTTTTGCAACGGTTTTCGTGAGTTCCATTTCTTATATTTTTTTTGTGTAAAAATTTGAGAAAAGCGTTTAAATTTTAATCATAAACAATTTGTAGCCTTTAAGTATATGTTATTTATATAAAACCAACAAAAACAACAGAAACAAACACATAAAATTATAATATTAAAAGAAAAACCATATTTAAAAAAAATTCAAATTGCAAAGTTATTTTCTATGGGCTATGCTGGGCAGCAAAATACCCTACAGGCGCATCAAATTATCGCATTTAATTACACGATTTTCCACACAGAATGTGAGGAGGAGAGATAGAGAGAGAGAGAGAGAGAGACATTTGCAGTTTATCCTAGGGCCTGGGCGCAGACAAATTGCCGCTGGTGTCTATAAAAAATGATTTTCCGAACGGGCAGCGCATATTTGATGAATCTGTATGCATTAATTAATGTCACTGGGCGGTCGCCGCCGGCTAAAATGGCGAAATGATCAATAGAACAGCAGCAACAGCAGCAACAACAACACTGGCGAGAGAGCGAAACGCGTGCATTAAATTGCATGCGGAAGTAAAAGTTCAATGTTCGTTTGTGCTCCACAAGTGATTAGGTCAATAATAACAAAAACAAAAACAACAACTACTACAGCAACTACAATAGCAGCAACAGTAACTCACAATACATCTCTCTCTCACTCACACACTTACAAACACGTATCCCGTGTGCTTTACACACCATGCATATGTATTCAGAACTGCATTCTGAGCGTGCGGGAGAGCGCAAAAGCTCTCACTCACACTCAGCGTTGGGCTCTGTAAGCTGCTGCAACAGGAAGTTCACATATACAGCAGCCGTCGGCGTCGCAGTCGCCGTCGCTGTTGTCGTTGCAGTCGCCGCTGCAGCAGCAGCCGCACGACGCGGATATACATATGTATATAGTGCTAAAAATAGACACGTTAGCTTTTCGGCTGAAGTTCAGGGAAATCTACTGAGAGTGCCCGCGAGTGCAAGCGAGCGAGGGAGAGAGAGAGAGTGTATGTGTGTGCGGAGCAGCTGTTTCAACCAAGGTTGGCCTAACGGAAAGCTCTCGCGTTTTGCATTGAACAAAATATCAAAAACTAAAAAAATAAAAAAAACAACAAAAATAAAAATAATGCAATTAATACGAGCAGCGCACATGAAGTGCAAGCATATTGAGCGCTTGATCGCTTGAGCGTTTGATAGCTTGCTGATCAGCGTGATCATTGGGTTACAAGTTTCCCAGGCCCACGTCTTGACCCAGTTAAAAGCCACAAGCATATTAACTTGTCATTTATGGCACCCTCAAAAGCAGCCGAAAAATCAACATAAACAACGACGATAACCGCAAGCAGAACTTTCTAAGTGAAAGTTGGCTTGGGATGCAGCGACTAGAAAAGTCTGCGCGGCCCGCCTACCGCAACTGCCCGCTCCCCTCCTCTTCCAACACCCTTCCAGCCCAATTGACTAACTGACCGACTCTGGAATTGTCTGTACCAAACTGTCAGCGTCCCACACTCTCGCACACACACACACACACACACACACACACACACAGGCAGAGCGAGAGAGAGAGAGATACTCACCATATAACTTGACCTACATTTTTGCAAGACAATAACAACGAAAAAATACACGCATACAAATACAAATTTTATATATACATAAATATATGTATGTTGGTATGTATGAGAAAAGAAAAAGCAAGAAATTTACAACGGTACCGCGCTGAGGCCTGGCGCTGATTCAATGTTTATGAAGCGGTTGGGCTACACAGTTGCCGCTGCCGTTGCCGCTGCCGTTGCCGCTGCTGTTGTTGTTGTTGTTGTTGGTGCTGCTGCTGCCGCTGTTACTCCTGTTGTTGTTGTGCTTTCAAAAATTATTATCGTAAAATTGATTTCATTGAAGTTGTCGACGCTGCGCCGCTGCGTCGCGACGCAGTCAGCGCTGCCTTTGCACGCGTCTTGTAGCACAATTTTTATTTTAATTTTATTTTTTGGGTTTCTGTATATTTTTATATGTATGTATTTTATTTTCGTTTATGTATTTTGATAATTAGGCGAAAGGTGAACAAACTCAACGGAATAACTGGAAGTTTTATTTACTTTTTTTTTGTAGTTGTTGTCGTCCACTATTGTTATTGCCGCTTGTTGGTGGCACGGGCAAGTGGCATTTTAATTATTTAATTTACACATTTTGTAGTAAAAGAAATCGCAGTTGATCCAATTTTGAGCCAAAGAGAAATGTCAAACTTTTGGAAATAGGATGTAGACTTTGTTTAACTTTAGTGAGATAATCCACATGGGCGGAAGGTATTTTTTGGGGATCTATATATGGACTTAAGATATGAAAGTATGTGTATTATTTATAGCGATATATACATATACATGTGCACGGATGCACAAGAAATTATACGCTTTACTGATTGCACTAAAAACTATATTTTTCAACAGAAAAATTCTATAAAAGAAATACAAAAAAAAAGAAGATAATATGTGCAATTTATTATTTTCTATTTTCAGAATATACATTACATATATTCTATTTTTACAATTAATAACTACATATTTGTTTTTACATATTTTTCTATTTATTTATATTTTGTTATATATAATATATTTGTATTAAATATATATATTATTTTTAGAATTTAAATTTGATATATTTAAAAAATTTTTAAACGTATTCGAACACGGATCTCATCACAAAAATACTTTCTACTCGACGATCGGCTTGGTGTAAAGCTTTCCAGTCATTTTCCATTTCTCACTATTTCTACTTGCATTCGAGAAAAGTCCGTTAGCCAAAAGCTGCACGCTGCAACTTTTGCCTGCCATACACCAATAAAAGTACCCAACAAAATACCAAAAAGAAAAAAGTACCGAAAATAGTAGCAAAACTAAAAATCAGTCAAAATATAAACAGAAAACACTCTCACTGCTCTGGGCAGGCAAAGGTCAATGACATGGTCCAATTTTTCAACAACTAATGTTGTTTTCATTGTAAGCGCCAATGAAGACGACTGCGGCTCAAGAGCAATGGAACAGCAACAACAGCTGAAAACAAATTCAATTCACTTTCTATTCCAATGAAAAATCGCTCAAAGCTCGACTCCAAAATCAACAACAGTAACAACGAAAGTGGCAGACAACAACAACAACCGCAGCAACAACTTTTGAGTTTTGGTATCAGCCTGGTTTTGGCTTGGCCAGCAAATATCCATTGATCTTCGGCTTTCGAGTGGGCAGCAAGGGGGGTAAGAAAAAAAAACGACGCATGCCTCATTAACAGCGGCGAGCGGGACGAAGCAACAACAAACAACAGCAACAACAACTTGTACAATTTGAAAGCGATTTGAAAAAGTAAAAAAAAACCTAACGTTTGTTGTGGCCAAGCTGTTGTTGTTATTTGACTTTAACGGTTTCCGTTTTTTGTTGACTGTTTTGTTTGTTTAGCCAGCAGCAGCAACTGCAACAACAACTGTTGTTGCCGTTCATTTGAATAACTGGTGAAAATTTCACCCAGACAAGTGCCTTTTGTTACATATCTACAAATATGCCATAGAGACGCACATAGATATGTTTTCTTCAGTTTCAATTTCAGTTTCGGTTTCATCTCTTGATGCCTCAAAAACAAAATAAGAAAAAATAAAAAAATAAAAAATGGTCTGGTAGCAAAAGTTTCTCCTAATTTGCAAATATTGTTGCTTAGCAAAAAAATGTTGTTATTGACAGATGGTATTTTTTCTGTTATTATCTTCGCATAGTTTAACAGCGACTCACGTGACGTCTGTTACATTTCTGCAAAACTTTGTCTTAGTCATGTATATATATATATATGTATATGTATTTTTGTTTGTCGAGAGTGGGCTTTTGATTCACCACGGTGCGTATGCGCAATATGCAGCTAAATGGGTCGCTGTTAAGTGCCTGTTGGGTTTTTACCAACTGGCCAATACGCAATTTGGCCAGCTGCCAAGCCAATAGAACCCGCCGAGCCAGCGACTTAATAGGCCAAGAGGCCAACACACATTGAGCTAAGCACTTCTTGGGAAAAGCGCAAAATGAAAAGTGAAAAGTTGCCAAAGCAAATTGTGATCGCTGTCGTCGTCTATGTCTTTGCCTTTGCCTTTGCCTTTGCCTTTGTCTGTTGGCCACTTTGCTTTTGCCAATTGCAAATTACGTGCCATAAAAATCCCAGTGACTGACGTTCATGTGGGCTGCTACGCCAGTAGCTGCACCCCCGCCAGTCCCGCCTCCTGCTGCTGCCCCTTGAGCAGCGCCCACGCCTGTCGCCGTTTGTCGAGTGTAACTCGCACTTTCACGTCTAATGCCAAAACACGTTGCAATTTTCATTGCTTGGCACTGACTTTAAAGCGACTGTTGGCCAAGTCCAAGTGAACAACAAATTGCAGCTAGATAAAGTGCTCAAGTGCTCCACACACACACACACACACACACACACACACACATTCGCGAACACACAGACACGTGACGTCAGCTTATGGCACCTGCCCTGCCGGCCGTTGCGTAAGCAGAGCAGAGCTCCAATAAACTCTTAGCCATATCGACTCGCAGATATATCGACAGATTTTGTTATTGTGCAAGCACATGACAATCAATTAAATACTCGCCCACAGCCGCAAACACTTTGCGTTTTTATACATTTCTGCAACGGTTCAATTAAAAAACTATTACTACATTAATAAAATAATTACGATACCCTAACATGGTATGTGTCCATTGGCAGGCAACTCGCGACTCGTAAATTTCTATATATATGGAGTGTTAACCTTTTCGGCATGCTGAACCCGATTCGAGCATGATAGATAGTGCTAATTGGGTAGAAATTATTATAAAGGATTAGAATTTGGCTGTCCAAAATCTGTAGAGCTGTTCAATATATGCTATATATTTACATATTCTTTATAGAAATTTCTATCAAATTCAGCAAAGCCTAAAATTGCGCACGTTTGACTTTCTGCTTTGCCTTTCTATGCGCGTCTCAATAATTATAGCTGTGTTAATTATTTGCATAAAATGATAGAAATATTTCATCTAAGCTTATATGTAAATTGACACACTTTCTGAAAGTGCTTCTCTATGTGATTCTCAATAATTACAAATATGTTATTCCGTACGTACTTCTTGTATTCTTAAAATGCTTCATTATATTTTTCAATTATTTATATTTAGTCTCCGAAATATATGTAGAGTTGGTCAATTTGAAATTGAAGTCCAGTTCGATTTATGAAATTTGTTTCCAAGGTTAAAGCTTAGTATTCTATTTATCATATCATTTAGTGTGCAACTTAACCAGTTGAGTTTCGTTTTGAAGTAAAAAGTATATTGACATATATTCGACAGCAAGCAAACTGGTTCGCTTAAAAATATAATTTGTAGTCTTCCATAAAAGAATGCTAAAAATAATATAGATTTGGTCTACATATATTATCTAAATAATATTTGATCTTAGAGTTCGCCCGAAGCTCTACATTTAGGCTCTAAATGCAGTTAAAAGAGAAAGTCCAGTTACTTGAAAAATGTTGATATTGTTTTATAAATTAGAGATATATAATATTTTGTATACTTTTAGATAAGGAACCGCTAGACCACCACCTGAAATTGCACATAAACAATATCTATTATTTAATTAAACATATTCCTTTTATTACTTTATATTATATATACATATTCCTTTATTTCAATATTCCTTTTTCATCCAAGAATTATATGCCTATTATTGTTTACATTCATTCTCAAGCAAGTCAAACCAAACTAAACACTAGAAGGGATTTCTTAAGTGTATTTTAGGTGCGGCATAATCAAAAATTGTCTTCGTTTACTTTGTTGTCAATATGTAATATGCCAAAAAATACTTGACAAAAAAAAAAAATAAAAAATAAAATAAAATAAAATAAAAAGAGCGTTGAAAACATTTGGAGACCCCCAGACAAGGTATGAAACGTGAGCCGGCCACACACACACACACACACGCACACACTTCGGCGGGCCTGTATTGCTGTGTGTGCGTACACCTGTCAGGTGAGACTGTGCTCAGCAACGAATCCATCTAGCGCCTCTATCAGCATAACAATTAAGCTTAAATACCTGGCTTATTGGGCCCCCAAATTGGCATTATTCACACTTGATTGGAGGCATGTGAAAAGATTTTTCATCGCACTGTTTGAGCTCTCCCCGCCTCACCCTCCATTGCAATTGCCCATCAAAATTCATTCAAAATTATGGAGCTGCCAGCCACTACGTGACACAAACTCGAAACAGGCACGCACAAAGCAGAAGAAGAAGAAGAAGAAAAACCTATATCTGACCACATGCAGATACAGATACAGATATGGATACAGCCACAGATAAAAGATACATCGCTAATGAGCTAATGTGTGGACTGAAGCTTTCGTTGCATTTACAGCGCTTCGATCCTAACTAAGTAAATCCCACTTTAGATAGACGAAAATAAATTTAAATACACAAGTAAACAGAGAGAAAAAGACAAAGAGAGAGCGAGAGAGAATGCGAGGGCAGAAGCAACAGAGAGAAAGAGAGAGAGGGAGAGTGCGACTGATATACATACATATGTATGTTGGTCGCCGCGGCGAGCGTATAAGAGAGACAGAGAGTGCGAAAGAGAGGGGCCGTGAGTGAGCGAGCAGCATAGCAACATACAGAAGACAAAAACAGTTCATTGAACTATTTGTGAGCTTTTTTTTTTTCTTTTTTTTGTTTGCTGTGGTTTCTTTAGTTTTATTCGTGGATTATGGTATCATAGCCCAGGCATATATGCCATATACCATACAACATATAACATATGGCGCACACACACACAAGCAGACACACAAAACTACATATGTATATGTACATATATATGTATGTATATAGCTTCTTCAAAGGTTTTGAGGTGTCATGTGCTTTGTGAGGTTTTGGATTTCGAGGCTTGTAATGGTAAACTTTTAATCATGAATTCCAAATTGATAGGGCGCACACAAGTGTCACTATTTATATATACACATAAATATATTTATGCAGATCAATGTGTGTGTGTGTGTGTGTGGGTGTGTGTGTATTAGACAAAGAAATAGCGACAGCCGAGGTATGCCCTAAAGAGAGCTGAGAAAGAAAGCTAAGCACGGCTTAGGCTTTAGAAATATGCAAGTCACTGCACATAAATTTGTTGATATACATACGAATATATATGTGCATATGCAGATATATACAAACATAGTTTATATTGTATATATAGCTCGAGAGTTCCACGTGTACCAGTTGCTCCTAAATAAATCAGTTATTAAAACCTGTCCAGACGCTCGGTTCATTTACAATATACCAAGCTGTGATGACCTTGAGATTAGCAAGTGATAAACATCCATTAAAATAATCAAGTTTATGCACACACACTCACACGCAAGTCAATTAAATATTTGGCAAATAACAATTCATGATACCATTTTTCTTTCTTTATTTATTTTATTTATTTTTATTGAAATTATATTGCAGCTCGAACCTAACCAGCTGCCGTCTCCAAACAAAATAAACAAACAGAAATGCATTTAATTGTTGTATTTATATATACATATTTATTTTGCTATTTTTTTTTCTTCTGTGATTTGGCAGTATATAATAAATATATTAGAAAAAAAAAAAACTTATCAAGCTGGAATTTGTGCCATGGCTGAATAGATGAGAACAAAGCCATTTCTTTTGGGATAAACAAGTATTAAAACGTCTTTGATGTGTGGTATTTTGTAGTCTTCTATGGTAATCGCAGCTAGCTTCCAGGAATAAAGCAAGAATGATTACCAACTGTCGTCTGGCAAGCTGCGTCAATTATCAACAATAAGAAACACTTAATTGGTTAGCAATAAATCAAGGTTCGCTGCAAGACTTCATGCCCATTTCGACATCAACAATCAATTGGCAATTAAATTTTAATAGAAACACTTAATGCAAAAAATAATCTGAAAATTGAAGCGGGATTCCAAAATACTCAATGAGCATAAATTATTTTATATAAATATTTATATTATATTAAACTGTTTATACTAACGGCAAAACAACTATGAATAAATTAAAATCAAACTTTTTCAAATATGAATTTTATTTATAAAATTAAATTATAATTTTAATTATCTTGGAATATTAAATTTGTATAAAAAATTCTGCATGTATTGTATAAATTTATTGGCATCTCATTGAGTCCTTTCAAATTTTCCTTTTATGCAATCAAAACTAATTAAATAAATAAAAATCTTTAAAATCCAAAAAGTATTTGTTACTAAAGTACCATACTGAATTCACAAATATAAGAAAGGAATAAAAAATAAATATGTTGTAAATCTAATACTAATGTTAGACCCAAACCAAAACCCATACCAATAGCATACGAATCGCTTTAGATATCACAATGTTATGGTCAAAACTGGAATATAAACTTTGAATCATATGAAGTGCATAAATATCATATTTAACGCCTCATGGGCTGCAGCTAAAACCAATATCGCAATTAAGAACACAAATGAGCATATTAGAGTTAAGAACATTTAATTATCCGTCGCATACAAATATCAGAAACACGTTTAATGCATAAAATGCGCCAGACATAAAGCCAGCAGCAGCAGCAGCAGCAACGCCTACGAATGCCGGCTCGATGGCAACATAAATAACTAAATAAATAAAAATAAATAAATAATATTTCAATTAGAATACAGACTACACAATAATGGCCAAGAGCAAAAAACCCGTGTGTCACGCTCCAATGTCAAAGGCAAAGCTGAAGTCCGACTCTCAGCCAAGTTCAATATCAAATGTTAGACTTCTGACAGACGTGGCACAATGAGCTAGATCCAGAGGCTTGTCACACACATATACACACATAAACACATGGATAACAGGAAGCATTGGGCGTTGCAGCACTATAAATCAGATTTATTATCAACTTTGGCTAACACGCCCTTTTTTTGTGGCCCCCTCGAGCGGGGTGAATGGCTAAGCTCGCAGTCAAATGCAAGCTAAGCTCCTGGAGTGGAGTGTTCGTGTCTTTAAGTGCAGGTCACTATCAAAGCGGTAGTACTTTTGATTTTTTTGCAAGTAGTCGAAGCATTGATACCCTGTAAGTAGCGATGTCTCTAGGTGCAACTGCAAGCTTTTAGATCGGGGAATACATTCGAACGAGAAAAACTCCAAATTGACAGAGAGACAGATAAATAGATTTCTGTATGCCAGTCAGTCAGACAGACTATCGACAGATGACAGACCAAGACAAACAGACAGCTCGACAGACATGTCTAAATCAGCTCGGCAACAAGTCTACTTTATACTCTATACATATCATCATCAAAGTCTTCTATCTATTGTCACATAAATAGGTGCAAAATCAATATACCCGATCTACAAATTTTCACGAGGCATAGCTACAACAGTCATTTGCTGTAATAACAACTTCCGTATGTAATTCATGTGCCTGTCATTATTTAGCTCGAGCAGCAACAACAATCGTAAATGCCACACAAAACTCAACTCGACACCGAAAACTGCAGTTGAATATGTCTCGAGATTCGATTTGCATTGACTTGCAGTGTTTGTACGATCTAAGATACCCACTCGACTGGCGAATTTTTGTTTATCTACAAATTGACATAATTTGCTTATAAATGTTAAATGAAAAAAAAAAAAAAACAAATTTAATAATCATTTATTGAGCATGCTTACGTATGATTCGATATATAGTATTTACATGTTTAACTCGTTGCGAATATCTCTTTATTTATTACACCAAAACTGGTATAAAATCCCATTGCAAATGTTTAAAAAAATTAAAAAAAAAAAAACCATTTTATTGCATAATACAAAGTACCAAAAAAAAAAAAAAAAAAAAAAAAAAATAGCCCAAAATTGTACAAAGAATTATAAAATATTAGCATATTAATTTCTTGAGTATGGATTATATTATAAATAGACTAATTAGAGATTTAATGAAAAGTTCATTTAAAAACAATTGGCTAAGTGTCATAGATAATAAATCATGAATTCCATGAAATCACACATTTAAAAAATAATTTATTGCTTTATATATGTACATAGCCAATATATATAATATAGATATAATTTATTATTATTTTTTTTTTTTATATCGTAAAATAATCAAGTTTTGGATTTGTTTGAAATGTGTAAATTAAGTGAAATGATGCTATTAATACTTATTTATTTAAAATTAAATTGCGGCCTCTTGACGCACTTGCACTTGGCTGAATGCCGCACATGAGTGCCCAGGAAAACCAGTTAGCTGTTCTTTTAATCGCCAAATGACCATATCTCTCATTTATTCGGCACACTTTTGGAATTTGGAGCCAGTGCGACCTGTTCTGATTATGGCTCCCCAAACAGATCCAGGCCCACATTCAGCATATGAAACAGAGCCCAACACCCAAACAGAGGCAAAGTCAAAGTCAAACTCTGACGCAAATGGAGTTAACGATTTGTATTTCCAGACAAGCAGACGCACTTGACTTAATATAAACGATTTCAAATACTCTCACATATGTATATATAAATAAATATTATTATTGCATTTAAGAGCGGAAAAATGTCAAACGGCCAAGACTTTGGATTCTTGGCGAGTGCGTGTAGAATTTAGCACCGAACGGAAGCTGTGCGCCTCGATCTCGAACTCGAACTCGATCAATGTCGGATTGGAAACGCTTAATTTATGTAACAGCAACAACAACAACAACAACAGAAGCGGCAGCAGCGGCAACCACAGCCGCAGCAACAAGAACAACGACAACAACAACAAAAATGGCAACAATTATTACTACATATTAACATTTGTAACATTCTTACATACTTAATACATTATTATAGTAATTTAATAACATGTTCTCATGGTCAACCTGCTGGCTAACTGAAGTGCCCCATGGATTGGATTCGATTGAATCGCATTGTCGTACTCGATGCCCGGGCTAATGCTATGCATATTTTAAAGAGCTCAAATACACATTGTAGCACACATTGAGACACGTCCCGACCCAGCTCCCCTCTGGCGATCTGATCATAATGAACAAGATTTTACGGGCGTTAACGTGGCCAACATGATGGCTCGACCGTTGGAGCCGGCCGGGACCGGCCGTGTGCCATGTCAAAGATACCACCAGCACCGCATAACACATCAAAAATATCACGATTTTCAGCTGTCAACAGTTAGGCGGATGTTGCGCCATATATCTATAACTATATATGTATGTATATATTTGTATCTGTATCGGGTGAAAAGTGAAAATGCATCGTTCTAATTATATGACATGATGATATCATCAGCATCGCTTGATTTACGAGCTTATGTTTGCGGATCCAAAGATCCGGCAACAATTGGCTGCACCTGATTGCATTCGCCTTGCCGCGCCCTGCACCACCCTGCACCACCCAGCGCTGCCCAGCTCTGCCCCGCTCAAGTTCAATGCGAAACAGCAAACGCGAGACGCCAGACAAGGCAAACCCTTGAAAATGGACGCGATTCGACTCGACTCGACTCGGCTCGGCTCGACTTATCATCATCTCTGAGCACGGCCTGCACTTGATACCAGCTACGCTTGGCGACAATGGATCGCTGTCGCACTGTGTGTGCTGGGAAGAGACACCCAAAACCACATAGCGGCGGCCTCGCACACACTTTGTACTTCGTATGGAAATGCGGCACCGTCAATGCGCCAACAACGTGTAGGAAAAAAAAAACAGAAAAAAAAAAAAATAAAACGTTTCAATTCCATTTCTTTTGCAAATTTCGTTTGTTGTTTGTGTTTTTTATTTTTGCGACATTTTCTGTTTATTTTTGCTAAATTGGGTCTAGTTTATGCGGTTTGTTTATGAATCTGACCTCAGTCATGATCATGAATAGCTCTTTTTTTTTTATTTTGGGGGACATTTGAATCTATGAATGGGCTGCGGCTGTGCCACTGGCGTGGGCAACAGAACGTCTGGCGCGTTGCATCAGAGGGATTGCAAATAGGTGGATATGAATCATTCATTAAAGAGATACTTATATAATGCATGTATGTACATATGTATATACCACAGTTGATTGATTAAGTGATTGATTGATGACTAAGAACTTTTGGTTTTGAATAGATAATAAAGCATATTTTTGTCAATTGATTGATTTGATTTTAATGATGGACAGAAGAAGAGCAATGGGATAAATAGAGAAAGTACTCTTACTACTGAAACTAGGGCATATATTGTACATATGCATATAATTGTTGATTGATTGACTGACAAATTATCTGATTGAACAACTATGTATGTCAGTTGTATGATTGATTGTTAGATTGACCACCTAAGTAAAATAAACAATACAATAGGCTTCCATTTATTGGAATATGTTATTATTGATTGATAGTTTCTGTAATGATTGAGCAACGTAATAATACAATCAAAGCATAAACGCTTGACTGATTATTTCTTGAATAACTGTCTGATTGAATAAGTGCTTTAGTAAGCTTGATTGTCTCCTAAGAGAACGATTGATAGACTGATTGAAGCAATAAATATTTAACCAATTCATTTACACAGTGCATGAGAAATTGACTGATTGACTGTACTTCTCACTAACAAGCTTGCTGACTGACTTTTTGATTGATTCATTCATTGTTTGACTTTTGCTGGACATCTAGTTACATCAAATGCTTAAGTCTGGAATATTTTTTTTAGCGGAGCTCCTCACTCAGCTAGCTCTATAGTTTATCTATTAACTAATGCTGAGCTGAGCTATAGACTCGTCCATTGATTTATGGGTGTCGCCTATGCATTGCCGTTTTCAAACAAAAACAAGCTCTAAATCAAGTTCAAAGTCAAACAAATTAACAACAATTTAGCTAATCAAACGACTAACTAGCTGACTGACTGACTTTTGTGGGTGCCCCAAACGAAAATGCCCGCAAAAGAGAACCGAAACATGTTTGCAATATTTAGAAACAGAAAACAAAAACTGAACAGTGAAACAACCTATGTAAATTGATAAATTATAGTAGATAAATGCAAATAAATAATTAAAAGCAAATATAACAGCAAGCGCAGTCGCTGTCGCAGTCGCAGCTATAGCCACAACTCACAGTGGCTGGCTATTATTTTGGCAATAAACTTGTTTAATTTGCATAAAGCCAATGCCCGCCCCAGCTGCCGCCCGCTTGCCCAGCCACCCAGCCGATGCAGATCGTATCGAATCAGCGTCAGCATCAGCATCAGCTGACGCGGATGCTGGGATAGCAGCCAAACAGCAGCATCTCTCCAGCTGTAGATTTTATATAGTTGATATATACATGCATACACATATATATGTATACATACATATATGTAGTATATATGTATCGATAAATATGTATTCAGATCTATATAAATACTTAATATTATACTATGCACTTCATTTTCGGCATCGGGAATCTGTGGCAAAACTAGTTCGTCGCAACGTTTAGTGCAGTAAACAAAACAAGTGGACCTGATCTACTGGAGAGTGCACGGCCATCAGATACCCTGTAAAGCTGGCGATAAAGCTTGCCTTAAGCTCATGTTAAGCATTATTTGTTTGCTTTTCCCCTCCTTTACTCACAACTGTTTATTCTTTACTTTGGAACATGAAACATATTTTAAATGCTTCAAATGCTTTTTGACATTCTAGTAAATATTTGTTTTTATTCAATTTATGATAAAAATTCAGATTTTGTCTGGAAGTCTAGTACCATTTTATGAAAATGTTTTTAGCAATTTCAGATAACATAAACTATAAATATATCTCTGTAGATATTACATACATACAACTATTTGATGAAAAATAATATAAATATAATACTCGAAATAATATACTCGATATGACATATATCCGAGTGACTTAAGTCTTAGCTTAGACGCTACCTTGCTTGAATATAGGGTATATAAAACAATAATAATAATAAAAAAAAAAGAATTAAATATGCACGTTTATGGTGAAACACAAATATAAATAAAAACTTGTATATAGTGTACAAATATAAGTATATACAGTATGTACTTGTCTGCTAAATGTATCTTCATTTAGCGTGTTCTATTGAAAGGACAATAAACTTTAAACAATACATCAAGGTCAACCACTCGCATTAGATGAGCCCGAGCTAAAGCTGGTGACAGCGGCTGCTCGATTTTCGTGGGCCCCTTTCGATCATTGTTTAATTCTTCAATTTGTTTTAAAATTTAAAATTTTATTATGCATTCAAATTTATCGTTTAAATTCGCGATTTCCAAATTCCAAATCTCAGATGTAATCAATTCTGTGGCTACTCCACTGTTCTATATACTAAATACTTGACATTTTATATTTATTAAAGATGAATGGAATGTTTTTTTATCTGAATATGTATACATAGATAATTAGAGATGCTAAGTATATCCAGGTTAGCATGTGAATCGCATCGAAGAGCATATCAGTTTATATACTCATTACATAGCATTTCTAAACATTTGTTTATTAACATTTAATTGTAATTAACATTGCAGTTGCAGCTTTAGAAAATCTTAACAATGCTATAAACTATCATAATTATTTCAACAATTATGCTTAACGCAATATTATTATTGCCTGCATATTAATATAAATCAATTAATTATTTCCGCCAAGTAATTGTGAGTAAATTATTTCATAGAAATTAAATGCTCTTAATGAGCAGCGCTTTAAGGAATTTTTATTTATTTATATATTCACATACATATACATATATAAATATGTTTTTTCCTTTATTTTTAGTTTTATTAATTGGTTTTGATTTCTGTTTATCTGGCTTAATGTTTGCTGTTGTTTTAATTTTAAAACATTTACAGCTGTTGGCAACTATTTTCGCAGGGCATGACTCCCATATATGTGTATGTATATATATAAATGCATTCGCGCACATACATATAAACATATGTATATGTGCGTATGAGATTTACATTTCTGTTTTATTTTGTTGTTGTCAGCTATGTGTTCAATGCACCCAACGTGTTCGTTGTTGCTGTTGTTGTTGTTGTTGTCGACTTGCGATTAAGTCAGTTCTGCGCTGCAGTTTTGTTTACTTTTGATTTTGTCGTATTTTTTGATTAAGTGCAACGGGCGCATAGCCGGAATAAGCATGTGTGCATATATATCTACATACATATACATATACATATATATATATATCTGTATATACAGATGTAACTGGCATTATCTGACAACTGTTGTTGCCCTCTGCAGTTGCCGTTGTTGTTCCTGTTGTTGGTATTGCTGGTGTTGCTGGTGCTGCTACTCCGAATGTTTCTTAAGTTCAACGTAATCAACGCAAAGAATGTCACATTGAAAGAGGTCAACCACCAGCGCCTTGTCATGTCATTTATGTAATTGAAAACAATTTATTTTATTTGCTAACGATATTACGATTTAATTTAATTAAAGCAGGAAGACAATCATCAGCAGTCGCTGCCATAGAAACAGTTGTCGTACGTAGAGTACAAATTGAGGAAAACAATATCTAGTCGATATCGATGAATCAGTCAATCAGTTCATCAGAAAATCAGTCAATCTGTCGGTTTAACATTTAATCTGGAAGTTAATCCGTCAGTCAAGCAAAATATGACTCAGTTTATGGGAAAATCTGTCAGTAAGTAGTTCAGTCCATAGTCAATCGGTCATTCACGGAGATGGTCGGTCAGTCAGTCATAGTCAATCAGTCAATCAGACAGTTAGCCTATCAATCAGTCCATTAGTAATCAGTTATCATTCATCAGTCATCATTCAGTCATCAGTCAATCAATAATCAGTCAACAGTTAATCCAATAATCAGTAATCAATAAATCAGTCAATCAAACTGTCTGTCTATCAGTCTGGCTGTCAATTATTAATTAATCAGTCAATTCCTCAGGCTGTTCAGTGCAGAGTCGGTCAATCAGTCAGAGAATCTAGCTATCTGAGTGATAAGTAAGTTCCTCGGCTAATCTATCAATCAGTCATTCACTCAGATTGTCACTAAGTTTATCAATCGATAATATATTAACGCTGTCAATAGCTAAATCAGTCCGTCAATCACTCAGTGCGGCCAGTCTGATGCACATACATAGATATTCACCCATATGCTGCTATGATATATGTAAGCTTTTGCATGACTGACCGATCTTTTGGGGCGTGCCTTAAGTATGGGTTGCAAATAAAAAGCGCATAATAAGCGTTTAAATGCAATTTTCGTAGCAAAGCGAATCGTTCAGGCCAAATATCATAAGGTAGTTAAGTATATGTTTTGCAGCACGTTGATTAGAATGAAATATGTGGCTAGCCCAACAACAACAACAGGGGCAGCAGCAGCAGCAGCCACAAAAAAACTACATCAAAAAGTCCTTTTTCTTCTTTCTAACAGAAATATTTAGGTAGCATTTAAGGAGACAGACCCACAGACAGCTCACAAATCGGACTGTTTCTGTTTTAGTTTTACTTTTTTTTTTATCTTTTTGACTGACGGTTTCTTCATTTCTTGTGGCTGCTCAATAATTTTGTGAGGGTGCCGCCAAAAAGGGCGCTCGACGTTCTTTGTTTCAAATAGATTATGGGCAATGCGAATACAGATGTATATACAAATATATACATATGTATATACTTATATATAAACATATTTTGTCTGCTGCGAAGTTCAAGGATTCTGGACATTGGGTTCATTGAACCAGAATGCTTCTACGGCCGGAAATATCGAATTCGCTTTAATTGTGATCGAACAAATTAATAATTTTGATGAAAAGTGAAAGACAATGATCACAGATGTCGTCGTCGTCTATGCGAATTGGGAAAAACAAATTGCGCCAGAGGAAGTGAAAGACATCCAATTCAATATCCGCCTGCTGTAAGTGTGCGCCCTAATGACTTGGAGGCGTGGCCAGTTGAAGAAGGTGTGCACAAAGGGTTGCGCGAGCTACGTAATACGAGCTGTCCCCAGAAAAGTGAAGAAAGTTGAAACTAGGCACGTGCCAGGCCAGCCCACAGCTGTCGAGGATACAAACGAAAGCGAACTACGACGCGCTGCCATAAGTCAAGTTGCCACGAGCGAGCGAGCGAGCGAGAAAGAGAAAAAGAGAGAGAGAGGGAGAGGGAGAGTGAGCGAGTGACGCAGTCGCTGATCAAGATCACAAATGCTGATGGCACACTGATTGATCTTGCGACTGGTTTGGATTGTGCCAAGGAATTCCTAAGAATATGGCACACACACTCACACACACACACACACACAGAGCAAAACTAAACACGCAAAAAACTGAAAGGGTGGAATACAATATAATAATAACAAGGAGCAGGGCAGCTCGTATTATTTAATTTGGCACTGAGAGTTTTTTGCCGCCGAGTGTATCAATGAATCGAAATGAAATGCGAATGTCTCGATCGCGTGCGGCAAACATTTCCACGGATTTCTTTGCAGATCCCGCATTCGGGTTTCATTGCTACTCTGACGCTGGGTATTATGAATCTCTTGAGAGCCACGTGACGCATAGGCAGTGAGTGAATATGAAGTATATTTGTTTATGTCTAAGTTCTTGATCGTGTCTACGTCTCGTTGGGGAAACTAAAATATACTCATGTCTCTAAATATATAGATATCTAAATACATAATTGTGTATGTATGTGCTCATATTGCTGTCTTAATGGCATTTCGATATCATATGATAGACATAACAAATTGTATACAGAATAGATCAATAATGCGTCACTTACACATACACAATACAAGAAAATATTTACAGTTTTTGTTAGTAATGATATATGTATATATATTTTTCTTTTTTTTTTTTCTTTTTGAATAATTTGACATAATGCTTAGCTGTTTAATATGCAAGATATATCCATATATGTATATATACATACATATATTCGCTTCTATATAAGTGCTTAGAAACTAAGTAGTGTATTAAATCTTCGGCTTGCTCTTTATACTTTTTGCGGCACAGAGTTTCAGAGTTTTGATTTGTCTTGCCTGATGCTGAAACGATTGGCTGATTATTATTTATTTTTTTGTAATCTGGTGGGTTGTGCCTTGTATTTAGGCTGCAAATGCATATAAAATAGGTTTAACCCATGACGTCGCAGGGGTCAAAAATACCACAACCATTTCAAATGAACGCAATAAACATTAAAAATGCTAAATTAAGGCTAATGAATTTGCTTTTATTTAGTATATAATAATTATGAATAAAAATTATATATATCAATTCATAGCCTATTGCATTTTCTTTAAATATTTTGAAGCCATTCACTGTGAAGGGTTAATCGATATAGTTTTTTCTGTTCATATCAAACAAAATAATAATATAATGCAATAATTTTTGAATATTTTTGCCGTATCAATTCTGATGACTAATACGCATGCAAGTTCCAAGAAAATTGTCGACATACCACGAATAGTTTTGGGAACAGGCAGCGGCGTCAACTTCTTGGCTCGCATGCCAAATTGCAACTTAATTATAAATTGCAACAACAAAACAGAGAAATAGAGGAAAAACGACTGAAATGAAACACAGACAGACCAAAGTTTCGGGCTGCACTGTAAAATTGTAGCGTCAGAGAGCCATGAAGCGGCATACAAAACAAAACAAAACTGAAAAAAAAACTGCTAATTTAACTGTTAGTTTCACATGCACACACACACATTCGCACACTCTCTCATACACATGCGAAGTCCAATGAAAATGCCATGAAAATGCAGTCAACTTTGGGAAATCCATGAAATGTGCGAGTACAAGTATTAAAGCAAGCAAATCTTCCGCGTTTGTGTAATGCAGGAAGATTTTGCATGATTTTTCGCTTTTATTTGAACATTATATATAAGTCGGTATATATATATATAGGTATACTATCTATGTATATGCTGTAATTTGTGCATGGAATCATTAGGTCTTTTGTGCTTGTCTTGAGTGAAAAAGCAGAAAAGCTGAAAAGCGTTGTAAACTATTGCAGCTGTTATTAAAAACTTAAAATGAATGGGAGAACATATTCTTGGCTTAAGCTCTTAAGGAATTACATATATAATGATTGGCTATTGACTGCGCATCATATGATAATACTCTTCAAAATTAACCACAGGCCTTACATATATATAAAAAAAAAGATTAATTATTTTACATTTTTAGCTCGACTTAAAATTCAAGCTTCAATCGGCTTCAACTTAAACTCATTTTGTATATATTTGTAAATTGTTTGCGAATATTTACCTGTTGAGCCGCCTAGTGAAGACCATAGCTTACTGTGCCCAACTGGAAGCTGCAAGTCTGGTGAGAGCTGGAGCCAGAATAGTCTGCCATTTGAATGAAAGCAGTGAGAGCAGTTGGAGCGGGCGTAGCAGTGCAAACCTGAACCCACGACAGACCCAGACCCCAGTGCAGTTGCCCCTGTTGCATGCGGATGGCACCTACAGTCAGCTACCCAATGCCTGGTCCTCCTCCTCGCCCCCTCGCCCATCGGCAAATGCCCGCTAAATCCCCACAATCATCAAGCGCTGGAAGCGCCAGCAGCTAGCGACGTCAGAGACAGCGTGCGAAAGTGAAATCGAACCTTTGCTGCCGGCGTTTGTGCTTTTAACAACAACAACAACAACAACAACAGCAGCAGCAGCAGCAACAACAACAAGCACAGCCGGTTTTAGAGTGCTTCGAGGGGCACGACTGTGCGGCTGGCTGGGGTTGGGGGGTACGGTAAGGCTTAGGTGGCTTTAGCTGCAGCTTTGGCTGACAAGTGCGAGCACCACCCCCTCGCCTTCAATTAGTAACAAAAATACACTCACTCACTCACACACACACGCATGCACACGCACACAGTCGACGCTTTCTGTAAAAGTTTCGCATTTTATTTTTAAAGAGGCGACGCAGAGGTTGAATGAAAATTTCATTTCGTTACTGCTTGAAGAGATGGAAAGAGTGAGTGGGTGGGGATCGCTCGTACTCCCTCTCTCTCTCTCTCTCCGATTCCGGTCACTGAACTTTGTCCGACTGGACTTTCGTCATGAAAATTTGCATACGTACGCTCGTACGTTCGCCAGATGACGCGACCCCCACTTGTTGGGCGCACTGAAATTGGATATTTTTGGGTGCTTGGCCCGGGAATGACGCGTCAAAAGTGAATTGAACAGGCGTCATTAGGGCAAGCCCCGTCACGGGGCGCACCATCGGAGAGGGAGACGGGAAGGGGCGGGGGAAGCAACGGGCGGCAATTAGTTATGCTGCAATCTGGTATCTTGCGCCTAATTGTGCCATTCTATAGGAATTAATTTTGCATCTTGGCAAAATATGCAGATTTAATTAGTTAATAAGCACCGTTGGCTTGCAGCTGGCCAGGATTCCTTAGATAACGTGGCTAACGTGGCTAACGTGGCGCTCGGCCAATGTGAAACGCTGCGCGTCAAATGGGCGTCGCGCGCAATTAGCGACATATATCAATTACAATACAGAAATAAGAAATCTACACGTATTACGTATACGACTCGCTGGCCCGTTAAAATGTTTACATTATAAATCATTTATTCAAATTACACATTAAAGCTGCCTCCATTCGCAGCGGACCCGGCGTGTCTTGGTCAGTTATACAGCGGTTCAGTGGCTGGCCACTGTGGCGGGTCAGCTTGTCGCTAGCCAGTCGCACCACGACGGCGTCTACCCAACAGCTGATCGACGTCTGGCAGCGGGCTCTGAGCAATTGGGGGCTCTGATTTGTTGCTCCACATGCTTGTTTGGCGCCCGAGTCAAGTTCAAGAATGTCAAGACGTTCTTTAATGCATTTATTACACACACACACACGTCGATATACATACATGCGGCTTATAACTATGTAAATGCAACTGTGAAACATACTTTGTAACATTTGTTGGATGTTATTTTTGTTGCTCCTTATCCTGAAGTTATTTAAATGCAATATCTTTTTAAACTGTGTAGGAAACATATTTTATATATATCATATTCAAATACAATTCTCATTTCCTAATTTGAATTTTTGTTAATTTTTTTTTTTTTTTATCTTTGTTTCCTTTCTTTTATCGTCCATTAAAGTATGCAAATATCGTGCTTTTTTTTTTAAACCTCCATCTAAACACATGTTTTATATATATGCATAATACAATTGGCCTATTTAGTAATTTTCATGACATTGACATAACAAACCTGCAATACATTTGGCGTATCATGTTTCATAATCTTATAGTCTACTTTTGTGCGGTGCGACTCGAGCTAGTTACAAAATTGGCCGCTCTGTGCAATGGCGGCGCTAGTGTATCAAAACGATCAAAGCGATCGAACCTCGCATATCAAAGTTGACAAAAAATCTTCAAAATACATTCTTCATATAAAGTAAAGTATATATATATATATATATCATATATCAATAGATAGACAATTAAAAACACTTATATAAATTGATTATAGTATGGGTTGTTACTTCTACCAAATGTTTTGTATATATTAATTCTTAACTTCTTTGAGCTTAACAGCGAGGCAAAGTAGGATGTGCTCGAATATCTAACAATCCTAGAGAGGGCATGTATTTCTATGCATGGAAGCTGTAGGCTAATGCCATAAACTCAATAATTACAATTACAGTTACATAATTGGGAGTTAACAGAGTTTGATTACAACTTAGAGGTTTTTCATTTGTAATTATATTTTATTTATCTACTACAGCTGAGGGCTGCTAGCATATGCGCAGATATTATAATCATTACGGTCTCTTGTTTTAAATATGTAATTTGCTTATATAAAACAAAAATGTACAATTCTAACAAATTGAAATTCACATTTAAATGGACTTCCAATTGATACATCGTCTACATAAAGATACAACTACAAGGGTATACGTAGCGCCTATTCAACTATCTAATAGTCACGACTATGTCAAGGGTTTGACAAGGATGCGACAAGGCTCAAGTGGACTAGTCGTTGGGATTTGTGCGGAATGTTTATAAACTTTCTTTTGTCTTATTTACTGTTGTTATTGTTGCCTAGTTATTGGTCGGTTCTGTACTTGTTTCTAGCTCTTTGATAAATGGTCTTTCGTGTTTATAAAATGTATTACAAATCTCTATTCGAGCTAATTCGTTGGTGCAGTTTATTTTTGGACACGCTTCAGAAAGCATCGTTGAGCTCCACAACTGACATTCTCAGTTCCCCTAAGGGCGGTAGCTACTGCGGCCTCGCCAGCATCTCCAATCCGCCCTCCTCCTCCATTTTGGTAAGGAACTTCGTTACTCGATACTGCGGCTCCGATTGCCTCACCATATCGATTAGTGCCAATAGCTTCTTGATGCCAATCCATACACGTGCGCCGTTAAATTTGCGGCCAATCAGTTGCAGCTCTTCGGGACTGAATAGATCGGAGTCCTCCAGCACTGTTAGCACATGGTCAGGATTGGATATATTGGGGACGTGCAGAACTGAGGTGAATGCGGATAGCATTTCCATCTCTTCAAGCACCTGACGCCTGCTTGAGGTGCACAAGATGAGCAGTTTGCGTCCCTTAGGTGGCTGTTTCTTGAGCAGCACCAGCAGGGCCTGCAGTGTTAGGTTGGAGTAGCGCGGCCCGATGGGTCCGTAGTCGAGCAAACGTTCCACGTTGTCCACGACAATGCAGCTGAGCGTGGAGCGGTAGGCATCATCGAATATCTTGCGTATGTGCAAGCACTTGGCGGACTCGGTGAAGCCCACCATATCCTCAGGCGAGCACACCTTCACAAATGGAAAGTCACTCATCTTTGCCAGATTGGCGGCCAGCGCCGATTTGCCCGAGTTGGGCGCGCCCTCGATGAGCACGGATACCAAACCGGAGCTTTCCGTTGCCTTCGCCTGTTGCACATACAGCATGCCATCCTCCAGTACACTGGTCACCGGCGGGCCCCAGTTGATGACGCCGCGGGCGAGCATGTTCTCAATCATCTCCTGTGCTGCACCGAATGCGGGCTTGATGTCATTTTCCAAGGCGTGCATGAAGTCGGAGCGCGTTACTTTTAGCTTTTCCATGGCCTCGGGATCTACGTGCACCTTGGCGTCGGCTTTGATCAGGCGATTCATGGCCGTGGACTGAGCAGCACGCACCAGACCCTCGAGTTCAGCGCCGCTGAAGTTCTTTGTGCATGCCGCAATCTCTTTATTATCCACATCGCTGGCAATCTTGTTGAACTCGCGCATTCGCTTTGTGTGTATGTTGAGGATCTGAACGCGTCCCTCTTCGTTGGGCAGGCTAATTTCCATTTGCACCTCCAGGCGACCGGGTCGCAGTAGCGCCTCATCAATCATATCCCTGCGATTGGTCATGCCAATTACCAATATATTGTTCAGCTGCTCCACGCCGTCAATCTTAGCCAGCAGCTGATTGACCACGGTGTCATGTACGCCGCTGTTACCGGCCACCGAGCCACGTGCCTTGCAGATGGCATCGATTTCATCAAAGATGATTATGTGTAGGCCACTGTTCGGTCCTAGGCGCTTCTCCTCCTCCTCAGCGTCGGCAAACAGGCGTCGAATGTTGGCCTCCGATTCACCCACATATTTGTCCAGAATCTGTGGTCCATTCACAATCTTGGGCTCACGCGCATTCAACATGGTGCCAATCTGTCGAGCCATCAAAGTTTTGCCCGTTCCTGGTGGTCCATAGAGCAATATGCCTTTCACGTGCTTGATGCCCAACTGTTCGACCAGCTCAGGTGGGAAGACCCGCGAGGCAAAAGCACGTCGGAAGATGGCATTGAACTCTTTATCCAGGCCACCAATTCCCATTTTGCCAAAGTCCCAGTCGGGATTTATGATGGGGCTGCGTGTGATTTTTCCCTTGGATCTGCCCTGCAGATTGAGCACCGAGTTCTCGGCCTTCTCGAATTGCACCACCGTGTTGCCTAGCACCCGGCCAAATCTTACATTCCGCGTTTTCGCTTCCTTACCATCCCCAATGGTTCTTGGATCTACAGCCTCCAGCGTTTTCACCGCCAGACCGAGTAATTTCTTGTCCTTGAAGTGAAATACCAGTGTTTGACCCACCGTCAATGCCATGCCTGCAAACTGCATAATGAATTCCTTGGCCATTTCATCCGAGTCGTAGGGCTCCTGGGTGATGGTCTTCTTTTGCAGAAAGTCCGTTTCGAAGGAGACCGATACAACGATGTCAGAGCTGGCATCGAATCGATAGGGGCGCACATCGATCTCCTGATTGATGGAGAGGGATGCCCATTTGCGCTGCACCAGAGAGAATCCCACATGTCCACGTGGCAGATCAGCGATCTTCTCCAGCGCAAATATATAATGCTGGCCAGGTCCCGGCGAAATATCAACATATCTGTTATGCAGAAAATGAAACACAGAATAATGATTAAATAAGCTTCACTAGTGACGCCCCCACTGAGCTGGCGTCATTTTGTGAAATCATTCAAAAGTCAAACAAAAATCGAAACTCAAACTGACTTTACTTCCTCGGTGAAATCGGCAATATTGACGATAGCCTTGTTCGTCAGAGACAGTTCGTCTGTGGGGCATTTGATGGCCTTCATTTTGTGCGCCATTTCGTTAGCCATTATTGCAGCACAATTCTATTATAATTAGTTTTCTCGCTCAATTTAATATTTACGAGGCGAATTGTTTCCAAATACTGACTCACCAACAGCTGTTCGCACTTCTGTGCAGCCCTGGTTGCAAAAAAGAGAAACCAGCGCATATTTGATGTACACACTGGAAACGCTGCTGCACTGGAAGCGTAAACAGCTGATCAGCAGAAAGTGAAAAACAAAAATAAAAACAAATAGTTGTTTGACTCTTAATTTGCCAGAATAAACCGGCTGAGAGGCAAATAATTTGAAAATTAGCCATTTTTATCTTCATAGCTATATAAAATAGGTGTCAAATATATTTATCGTATATTGAGCATAAATAAAGGCTACTGTGTAACAGATACGCATTCAGAATTATTGCACTTTGCCAATAGAATTACATTCTCCAGGGTCACGTCGCGCGACACGTAGAACTTGAGTGACGCCAGGTAGCCATTCGCTCGTAAATGCTCCAGACGGCCGTAGTCCAGGACACGTTTGCATTGATAGCCAATAAGTTCGCGCTGCTCACGGCCTAATCTTTGCGTGGGCTCCTGTGGGGGCAGCTCCTCCTGTGTAGCTGCCTCCGCCATGGCCTTGCGCCGCTCGCGACTAACCCCAGTGCCACACACAGCCCAGCTCACCATCTTGGTGATGATGACAAAGTCTCGTGGCGTGATGCCCGCTGTTTGGAGCCACTTCTTGCCCACGTAGGACCGCCAGGAGCAGCGATGATGACAGCAGAGGGCAATCAATATGTAGTCGGTATTGCATTTCTCTTTGTCGGCTAACACACAGCGCAGGGTCAGATCTGTGGCGGCGCCACACAGATGTTTCGATATCGCCACATTGCGCTGGGTACGCTGCAGCTCTGGCAGTTCGGACATCTTGAGGTCCGCAATGTCCGCGCGTATTCGCTGCACTAGTTGCTTATTGCTCAGCTTATTGTCCTTCTTGTGGCGCAGCGAGAGGCGATCCACCAACACCACCTGCGATTTGGCCAACTGTTTCGTATCAAGAGCCGTGGCTAAGTAAAACGCCAGTTGGCCCTTGCCAGCGCCGAATTCAATGAAGCTAGTGTTGTCAGCTAACTGTTGATCTTGCTCGAGTATGCCCAGTAAAGCGGACGTCTGCACCAGATGCTTACGTGTCTCCGGGCCGTATTCGCTGTGACTCAGCGGCTCCTCCAGCGACGGGTGTTGCAGCTGCAGCTGCTCAATGTTGCCGTCTATATGAGTGTCATACAGCTGCTTCACTTTGTCTATGACTCTATAGAACTCTTCATCGTCGAGCTCGTGCAGTTTAAGCTTCTCATATTCACAGATTTCTTGCAGGTTGTCCGACTCTATTTCCTCGCCTGCATTTATATTTCTGTGTATGTAGGGCAGGTTGCTGATCTGATCTCTTGCATTGCAAATAGTCAAGTGTTTCGCCAGCTTCCGTTTGAAAACTGTGTGCTTGGGATCTAGTGGGCAGGGTATGCGCTCTGCATCGGCATTGTCTGCAGTCGCCTCACTCGGCGGCTCGTGTGCTCCGCAAAACAAACTGCCCTTGCTCGGTTCCATTTTGCAGTAGCGCTTCTTGCGCTGTACCCAGTGCGCACAGCTGGCAGCTACCGGCTGAGCCATCTTTTCATCTGGGCTCATCTTGGGTTTCTTAGCGGGGATTGCTTCGGCCATGCCATCTATACAAATGATTGCGAAAACTAAATCCTGCACGTGCGTTTGTTTACAATAATAAAAGGTGGTGGATAAGGTGTGACCGTCTGGAATGAATCACAATATATCCAATGAGAACATAATATAGCATATAACAATGAGCTTGCAAAACCAACTTTGATTGTTGTACAACATTAATAAATTAATATTTATAGGGTAAGCATAAATGTCGTCTATTTATCCAATTTATTTTAAAATAATATTTAAATTAATTGCACTTTACTTTTTTATTTATGTGGCAACGCTTTGGAGTTAACATCGATAGTTCCATGAAAAGTATCGATAGTTCATATAGCATTTGTTAGACCCGGAAAAAAGCCGCGAGGACCAAACGTTTTGGTAAATAATATTTACTCACTGTAAAAATTATTCATAGACGTTAGCCGTATCAGTAATCAGGTTCCATTTGTTCATCAACATGTAAGTAAAACAGCAGAGAGCTTCTATACAGCACTGATTTAGCACGCACGATGTTGTTGTACCAAGCAAACTGAACCAAAAATTGTTGCAGGGCTCTCGTTAAACCCAAATCAGAGCTCACACCCGAGGAGCTGGCTCGCCAAGAAGAGGAGGAGTTCAACACTGGCCCGCTGTCGGTGCTCACACAATCGGTGAAGAACAACACACAGGTACTCATCAATTGCCGCAACAACAAAAAGCTGCTTGGCCGCGTCAAAGCGTTCGATCGCCATTGCAACATGGTCTTGGAGAACGTAAAGGAGATGTGGACGGAGTTGCCGCGCACCGGCAAGGGCAAAAAGAAGGTGAAACCCGTCAACAAGGACCGCTTCATATCTAAAATGTTTCTGCGCGGCGATTCCGTAATTTTAGTGCTGCGCAATCCATTGGCCACGGCAGCGGGCAAATAGAAGATATCACGAAAAACAAAAACAACCTCATTCATTCAACTACAATCAATAAAACCAAATTGCAATTTTCTATAATGACGAACGATGTGAATTCAAATTGTGTCTTAAAACTATATGATGCTTCTCAAAGTCGCTCAACGACCGGATAGCTGCTTGCTCAGTATGGGCACATAATCGTCGTATTCCGCCATGAAAAAGGTGCCAGCTATGGGCTGTCCGAGGCGATGATGGTCTGCAAATTGTCTGATATGAAACTTGGGTCTGGAGCGGCGACTTTTGTTGTTAACGCGAGCTCCGGAGAACATGAGCTTCTTCGGTTGGGCGTACACTAGAAAGACGTAACGATGCAGACCCGTATCCTTTGGCGGTCCGGCACCCACATAGTCAGCTAGCACGTCACCCTTGGCCACATTGTTGCCAGGAATATTGACCACCAGCCAGTGCTTGAATTCGCGCAGCTTGGGACTCGCACGACTCGGCGCATCCGGATCGACCATCGCGAGCGTGTAGTAGGTATCTGGATCGGCTGGCCACTCCACAGTCGGAGTGTTCTTCACCTGTGTGGGCGTCACAATGGCGCCGTTCATAATCATAATTCGTTCGTCGTAGGTGATCTACAAGCGGAAGAAGCAAAAACAAAAATGCAAATTATATTCCAGATGCTTAGGAAACTTTCTTTTTAACGTTGCGCCACACCTTTAGCATGTGGCCGGGCGGCTGGCTCAGTACATCTGGGACGACGCCATGCCACTTGAATGCGTCCGTTTCTGGGTTGCACTGCACAGCAGCGAGAACACAGACCATTGCCACAGACAGCAGTAACATTTTTATTGATGTGTTAAATCAATTACGCAAGGCCAAACTCAAATTTACTCCGACTGTTTATGGGCGTAGATTGTAAACGTGAACCGCTCGCTAGCTAGCTCTGTCCTCAACTGAAACCAGTTCGTCTTGCGGTTGGGCTTATAAAACGCAGCAGCCATTGCTGACGGCAGCTGTGATTGAACATTCGTGGAAATATGTTTAATAACACCTTTTATTTATTTCTTTTTCAACAAAGCACGCCAATTGGTCATCAACATTAATCGTGTGTACTTGCCAATTTATCAAATGAAAAAATAATTATTATTTACAATAATAATTCTTATCACTTGCCCGACAGCTGTTTGTACAACTTGGGCACATAATCGTCCCACTGTGCCTGGTAGAAGTTGCCGGCAATGGGATTGCCCAGCTGATATTTGGACGCAAACTTGGCCGTATTGAATTTGCCACGCTTATCTCCGCTGGTCTTTGGAATGCGCGGCTCATTGCAGGACAGCTTCTTCGGCTGCTTGAACACCAGGAACACATAGCGATGCAGACCCGTGCCCTGCGGCGGTCCCGAGCCCACATAGGCGCTGAGCACCTCGCCCTTGTCGATCTGATTGCCGGGCACATTGACCACTAGCCAGTGATGCCATTCGCGGAACTTGGGCTCCTTGCGGCTGGGCGCATCCGGATCAGTCAGCAGCACAGTGTAGAGCGCGTCCGGCTCAGTTGGCCACTCGAGCTGCGGTGCGGCCTTCACCTGAGTGGGTGTCAGCTCGTTGCCACTATTTGCCTCCACGCCGCCCGCATAGGTCACCTAAAGTGAGGCATTAGCCATATGAGAGCCAATCAGTCAACTAACGAGAATCTAGCAAAGCTCACCTTGAGCAGCTGCATCGGTGCCACTTGCAGCACATCGGGCACAATCTTGTGCTTCGTAAAGAACTCGGCCATAATTATCGAGCTGAGAATTCAGTAAAATTTCTGGTTGCTTTCAATTTGCTAGACAGACAGTTTATGTATGTATTTGTGTTCGTTTGTGATAGAAAATATTTACAGTGTATCTGATTTGACAATTAGCTGAGTTCGTAGTTGAGCTTGAACTTAATTTATGCATTTCTTTGGCAATCCAATTAAAAACCGGCCAACTTGGTTTGGCTTGGTTCGTTGATTACCTAAAACGACAGCGGGCTCCCCTCAGTCTCGTGGTTGGCCTTGTGCAGCGCGGGCACATCAGTGCTCCATTCGCAGGTGAAGAAATTCCCAGCCAGAGGAAAGCCCAATTCGTATTGCTTGACGAACGCTCTGGTGCTGAAGTTGTGGCGGCCCTGGTCGCTGTGCTTGGGCACAGGCTCCAGATCGAACTTCAGATAGTCCGGCTGCTTGTAGAGCAGGAACACGTAGCGATGCAGGCCGCTGCCCTTGGCGGGTGTGGCGCCGGTGTAGCCAACGCGCACGTCTCCGAGTGCCATTTGTTTTCCGGGTATGTTGACAACCAGCCAATGGAGATACTCATTGGGCTGTGGCGGCACCTTCACGGGCACATCCGGATCGGTCAGTATGAGAGTGTAGTAGTAATCCTTGCCGGCAATCCAGTTGACCTTCGGCTCATCCCTCACCTGCAAGGCCTGCAGCTGGACGCCCCGATCTGCATTTATATTACCCGGATATGTAACCTGTTTAACCAGGAGGCGGAGAGATATGACTGAGTGATTGTGTCCTTTGTTAGAGTTGAACTTACATTGAGAAAGTCTTGGGGGCCGACGGCTATGACATCGGGAATAACGTCCAGGTGCCTGAAGAATTTGCTCACATCTGTGTCCCGTATTTTTCCAGTTTCCGGCAGGCAATGGGCCATGCCCAGGCACAGCCACAGCGAGAGGCAGAGCAAGCGAGTGCGATTGGTCCACATTTCGGCTTCAGCATCGATACTGGCCGATATCTGGCTGTGGCAGCGCTTTATGTAGGCGCTGGTACCCCGGCCAACCCAGATTGCATTATTGCTGAAAAACCGGCTGTCTCGGTCTAGGTCTGGTGGCCAGTTTGCCCCGTCCGTCTGCTCGGCTCGGGCTGTGTTAAAACAGCTGTTGCTCTTTAAGCCCATGACAAAGTGTCTGACTGGATAAGCACACGGCTGTTATGATTTAATATGCATTTCCGCTAGATTGGGTATATAGGCTTGACGACTAGCTATGTAACACTATAAACGATTGATGAGTCGACCTATATCCAGTTGACTGAGCATTTGTGGACTTTTTATGGCATGCACATCATCAGCTGTTCATGAGGAAGGTTTATTTCTATATTACTAAAGCTACTGTCTTATCTTACAGATACATATATGCATATACATGTATATATGTATATGTATATTCATGTATTATATACTTGAAGGTATTCGACTCATATTTAAATATATTTTGTTTTTAATCTAATCTCTAAAATTAATATATTTAGTATATTCAGCACTTCCTTAATTAAACGTAAGATATAAAAAACAAGGCCCATGCTCCTACCGGAAATCGTCCTTAATTACTTTAAGTTATGAAAACAAACAGAAAAAAATCTTGAATAGCTGGGAGTAGATTATCATCTTGTTTTAGTATTACGGTACTCTATGAGCTATTTAAATTGAAATGCTTAGCGTGTGTCAACGCAATTTTTGCTCCGAAATTCGCGTGACTCTGGAAAAATAAAAGCCGACAAAAATAAATCATGAAAGTTATATATATATATACATATATATGACAGCAACAGTTAGTAGGTCATTTAGTTCTATTTTATTCAGTGTGTAGGTAATTGGCGCTGAGTTTATAACATCCGACAAATGCTGGCTAATATCTCAATTGTAGCTTTTGAATTGTGTTTCAAAATTTAGCTCTTTACCACTTGAAAGCTGGCTAGAGAGCTAGAGCAGTTATAGAAAATTTTATCTAGGGTATCACGAATGTTAGTTTTGTAATCAAATTTAAGTGTGGCAAATTAGGCAAATCGATTTGTTTGATCTGCAGTCATCAAATTACAATTATTTATTTGTTAGGTATTTAATATATCCGGCTAATATGGAAAATAAGTGAATCGAAACAATGTGTATTATTATTTGCGTTCTACTCACCATGCAAATAATGTGAACAAATATAATTTGAGTTTCCTAGTAACTTCCTATATAATCAGAGGTTCGAAATGGACAAAACTTACCTTATATACTTGATTTTATTTTTAAAATTATGAATATTTTGCATTCACAACTGAGTCAAAGCTAAACAGTTTTTGGAGCTTGAAGCCGTTTCGACACTAAAAGAATTTGTATAGACTTCTCCACATCACATTATAGAAAAATTAAAAAACCATATTTACTTTTCAATTTTTGCAATTTTTAATAAATTAAATAAATAACATTTCAATTAATTTTCTTGATTTTTGGTCGATCTCTGAGGGGTAAGAAGCGTGAAGGGTTTAGCTAGAGGAAAATGCAGAGAGTGAAAGCGAAAGCAGTTAGGAAGAAGCGATAGAGAAGAAGCGTGAAAGGAAGCGGAAGAGGGTAGATGGAGTAGATGGAAATCAATAGAATGGCTAAAAGTCGAGCGCTAAAACTTAACAACTAGTTTTATGGCCTAGGCATGTTCCGGTTCCATTTGGTCTGCTTACTCAAAGTGCCACGCCCCCGCGGGTTCGGGGGCAGATGGTGCGGCACTCAGTTCCTTGGTATGTACATTAACAGCGGCAGTGTGATCTAAGATCTAAGATGAGTTGCTGTAACTGGACGAGGTGGAGGCACCGGACGATGAGCCGGAGCTGTACGAGGAGGAGCTGCTGGGGTGATATGAGCTATAGGCCAGATTCTGTGAGTCCCAACGGGCATATGGGCCACCGCTCATGGGCTCCCAGCTGCTGGGATCGTACGAGGAGGCAGTGGTGCTGGGCACACCGTATTCAGCAGCTGGCATTGGTGGTGGCATGGGCACCATGTTCATCTTCATGCCGCCCAACTTCTGGATCAGATTGTAGATGAGGAAACCAAGCACCAACTTGATGGCGATCTTGGACAGGATCAGAGCCTTGGTGGCCTTAAGACTGACCAGAGCCAACAGAATGGGCATGATAACCTTCAGCTTGAACTTCATGAGCAGCAACAGAGGCAGCAAGAGCTTGTCCTTGTTCTTCTTCTCAGCACGGCCTGCCAAATGGGAAAAACAGTTGAGATTACGAATCTGGCTGAAAGCAAAGAGGTGAGCGAAGCTGACACACCTTCCTCTTTGGGCAACTCCAGGTCGAAGCCGCGATCGGAGCGATAGGAAATCACGGAGCTGGCGAAGAAGGTCTCTGGCAGCTGGAGGCGCAGCTCGTTCGTGCGCAGAATGCGTGCCAGACGATCGACGATGACCTTGTCGATGACATCATCGTTGAAGGCGCGACCGCTGACCTCCTCCTCAACATTGGCGACCGTGTCCAGATAGGTGAGCACCTTCTCCTTCAGGCAATGCATGGCATTGGCATGGAAGCACTTATCCACAATGGTCGAGATCAGCTCATCCGAGCTGTGGATGCGGGGCGTGACCGCATTATCAATGGCAGCACCCTGAACAGACGCCGCCAGCAGCAGCACACTACCGAACGCGATAAAGGATGTGAAACGTTGTGCCATCTTGACAAGATTTTCAAATATCCACTTGCAATATATATATACTATCTATATATAAGTATGACTAAATACACTACCAGAGCGCGTAGTGTTCACTGCGATGCCGATGCGACGACAATGTTGAGCACTTGTGCCACTACCGACGATTTTATACTGAGAGACGCGACAGAGGAGCCGTAGTCAGTGCACTCGACATAAGTTTTGGAGCGCACCGATATATTTTTGGACAGCAGCAGCAGCACGCAGCACGCAGCAACGTCGGGCTGACGAAAGCCGTTGCCGAACCTTGGCTCTAGCTCTTCGGGGTGTCCAAAGTTTTTCACCAAACTGTGTTGGATCGGCTTTTCGATATCTGGGTTGACCAGCCCAGAGACTGACTCCCTTCATGCAAGCTTTCTCGCTTTCCATACCAGCTATACGAATACTTCGTACACACCGTCCCCGCACCACCGCTATCTCTGATGCCCCCCCCCTCCCAGCACGCTGATCAAAGTTGCATTATCGACGCCCAATGAAAATAACTTTTGTTTCCCTCAATTAGTATGCGCGGAGGCAACTCTTACGCGAACAGCACATGAAAGCCAGACCCAAGACATGGCCCATGGCACATGGCGGACCCAGGTCCAGGGCACGTACATTTTTCAGCGTATTGTGTCAAATTTCGATACATGAAATCAGTACGGAACTTGTCTACGCTTTGGTATTGGCCATTTGTCCATTTTGGCCATTTGATGCGCATTAGGCCATTTGTTTATAGTCTATGCGGAACTGCGAATCGAATTATTGTCATTTTGCTTGCTTCTGTTTCTGTGCGGGATTACGAAATAGGATTTCGGCTGGCACTTTTGACACATATACGTATGACACGTTTCAATGCTGCGCCACAGCCCTTCAATGTGGGTCAACGAAAGTGAAGAAATCAATAAATTTAATTTTCTTCATTGATGAAGGAATCTAATTTAATTTTCGCTGATAAAAGTTTTGTAAGCTTCTGAATCGCTTGAAAGTTTGTTGACAAAGTAAAAGTTCTGCTAGATGAGGTCAGGGTTCAAAATCACAACAGATGCTTCGCAGCATAATTGTTAGTGTCGAAGGACTCTGTGAGGACGCTCAGTATTGTAGATTGTAGGCAAATATGCTGGAAATAAATTAGAATTTAAGAGATTTTATATATCATATACAAATTTTAAGTGAATAATTAATAAAATTATTTACCTTGCTTTGCTGAAATACGTATTTAATACGTATTTACAAATTTTATTAAAGTAGAATTAAATTAGTTTTAGTCGTAGTACGTATGGTATATGAGAGACTATGTATAAAGTCTCTAGGTTTTATAGCCTAAGAGATCGCTGATGGACAGACGGACTGACGAACAGAAGGGAGGGATGGAGGGATTGATTGATAAAAGGATGGGCATCGCTTGATCAGAGCAGCTTGTTGCCCTGAGGGGACGTACGACGCCTTCGGCTATTTGTACTTTTCATAATATCATAATATCATAGATATAGTTATTATGCATTTCCCCATATTTTAAATCCTATTATACATGTTTAAATATATGTTCTCAGATGTATTGTATAAATCAAATACAATAGAGTCCGGTTAACACCGACGTTCAATGAACTGTCCTTATTTCCGGATTATAATCATGTAAGTTTCTCTGTGGCCAGAATTTACGCCGCAATAAGCAGAATCAGTATAACCGAATTCTACTAAATTTGAAATACAAAATCATATATTTATAATAATATAATATCGCTTAAATCAAATAAGCTGAACCCTGCTTCTGGCGAGTGGTAAAGTGGGTCATAAAAATAGCCAAACTATTGGAATGTGAAATGAAATTATGAGTCGAGTGCTTGGCATTAAGAAGATATATTTTTTATGCAGCATGGCTCTGTGTTGTGTACTCATTACCTGAGTTTCTATTTATTATAAAAATTATTTATAAAATATGCGATGTATCATGTCTAATTAAAAACTAAAAATATACTAAAATTGATCCATATTATAGAGCTACTGCGATATCGTAATATCTCTGAAAAAAACCTAAGCCATGTAAACAAATAAAAATAAAGCAAAGAGTTAACCGCTGACAACACGCGTAGATTACCTAACTGATAATGTGAATAATGCAACAGGTGTCGTTGTCAGCGTCACACGATCTGTTATCATCAGATAAAAGAAATTTCGTTGACACTTCACTCAATGCGTGCCAAAATTGAAAAACAATCGAAACTGCAGTCGAAGGAAATAAACGAAAAATTAAAATAAACAAGTAAAAGTGATATGGATGCCTGACTAAAATATACCTGGCAGACAGCCCGACAGAGGCCAATGCCGATGCCCCTTTGAATAGATATTCATGCATAGATCTGTGGTTAGTTGAAATATATGTGATTTATTCCGTTGGGTAGAGTATATAGAGTACATATTATTATGCAGCAAAGTGTATCTATCTGCAATATTTACTTAAAATCCATGTAATGGATGTTTAACATAAAGAGATGATGGAATATATACATATGTAGATAAATGGAATTCAGAGATAGACAGAGTGGATTACATAGCTCAGCAAATAGACACCAGAGGATGTAAAACCGTATATTGAAATTCATAGTTGGAACTAAAGACTGCACTACATCATTTCGACTTCATTTACGATCTGCCTTTCGTCAATGACCCATGGGGCAAAAGTAGTTGAGCTTTTTACTATCCACTTTTAACGAGTGCAGGGCATTTCCGGGTGTAAACAAGCCATAAATATTCACTTGCTCGTGTGGCTATGCAATTGGCTCCTGAATGCCAACTTGTTATGAAAGCAACGCAACGAAGTGCGAAGCCAACTGTCCCACAGCTTAAGCTTTCCCCCCATCCACGCACGAGCTTTTCAAATTGTCAACTGAATTTTTAAAGTTTTTCCACTTGGCCAGCAGGGCCTAGTGGCTAGCTGCTCAGCAATTTGTACGGTTTATTGGCCAGAGGAATGCGTCTGTCTGGACCAGCTGCTCCTATAATATTTGTCCTTTATTGCTCGCTTTAAATGAAACGCAAATGTGTGTGGAAATTCAGTGAAGCCTAGGAATTTTTGGGTCGACTCTTAGTCATGTGGTGCTGCACTTTGGCTGCGGACCATTCTACCCCAGCGGCTGCTTATCGATTAGAATATGCAAAGACTTTCACTTTCGGCCGCAACTTTCATCGGTCGAGTGAAACGGAGTCACTTAAAAATTAAAATTAAAGGCAAGTTCATCGCATTAATCGAGCCAAGTGTGTAGACTGGAATATTTAATTAGACGCGCAGCGCCAAAGAATTTGAGCCACTTAAATTTGGCTAATTAGGACGTCCCCAAGTGCGTCTTGGCCCCATGCATAATTGAGGCTCAGTGAAACTCTGGGCCGGGCCCACTTGACGGAAGGCAGCCAGCCCTAAGTAGGGTACACTAAATTAATATAATTCACTTAATTTTGTAAGCATTTATTTGTGTTGTTTTGGTATTTGTGTTTTGCTTTTTCTCTTCTTTTCTTTTGTTTTCTCTTCTTTTGTCTTTTCAATAAATAAATAAATAGTTATTACATATACATATATAGAGGGGTGTCTAAATAATGCGCTCAAATCTAGTCACAAAAAACAAAAACAATTTTCATTTTCTAACAATCAACAACATTTTTGTGGCCTGCTTTTGCGGCTTCAGGAATTAGGCGTAGGCCTGATAGGCCAGCTCCTGGGCCTGCTGCTGGGGCTGCTCCACGACGGCGGCGGGCAGCGCGGCGCCAAAGCTGCGGCCGTCCCACGGTCCGTGGGCGGTGATGTGGGCGGTGTGATGGTGATCATGCGCAATCTGTGTGTGTGTGTGTGTGTGTGTGTGATGGGGGAGAGAGCAGAGCAGAGCAAAGATTTCGTTTTAAAATATGAGCAACTCTCTGAGTTGATGGCATTTATTGTTGGGTTGGCTTTTTGTGATTTTTAGTGGGTGCTTTTAAGGAGGATGTTGAGGAGGAGGGTTGTGGACTCGGGTTGCTTTTTGCTTTTCTTGGTACAACTTACCCAGAGCACGCGCCCCTTCTTTCTTTAGTGTAACTATACATACGTGCTAATATTTATGTAATATTGTAATTGAATATAAACCCGCCGCCCTCTCCTCTCTTCTCTCTCCACTCTCCACTCTCCACTCAACTCAATCAACTCTTCTCATTCGCACTCACTAATTACCACAGCCCGCGAATGCCTAAAAAATAACAGAGATGCGGTTTTTTAATAGCTGAACGGTCTTACCTTTTTGCACAATTGGAAAATGGCCAAACCAACCGAGACAATGAAGGAGAAGAAGCCGAGAGCAAGCGCATTGAACGCCTTGATCTTCAGTATGCCAATTGCCATGGGTATCACGGTGATGGCCTTCAGCAGAATGAGCACCAGAATGGGCATGGCCAGCTTGCGTAGACGGTGCTTCTTGCCTAAACATAGAGGATGCAGGTGTGCAGGTGTATGTGTTTCAGTTTAGCTGCTTATTCACTTGACCGGAGTTAACCCACCCTTCTTGAAGATGTTGCCCTTCTTACCCCTGGCTTCGATATCGCTAGCATCGTCATTGTTCAGCTGCAGATTCAAGCTCAGCTCGTCGTTGGCCAGATTGCGTGCCGAGACGGTGATCTTGGCATCGGCCAAGGGCAGATTGAGGCTGACATCATGGCCGCTCATATAGTTCTCAACGGCGTCCAGGAAGCCGTCGCTGGTGCTGGCGCGTGCCTCGCTGACCGGAGCCACCTGCTGGCCATTTGTGTGCACCTCCAAGTTGGACAGCTGCAAAGGTTGAGAGATTAATAATGAAGAGAAAGAGAGAGAGAGAGAGAGGGAGGGAGGGTGTGTGTGTGTCTGCCTACCTTAAAGCTGTCTTGGCTCAGCACGTTGTCCACGAAGCGCATGGCGCGCTCTTTGATGCACGCCATCGAGTCTTGGCCACTGGCGCATTTGCTCTGCTCCTCGGCTATCAGGCGCTGCAATTGCGGCGCTGTGGCGCCCTGAGCGGCTGCTGCCAGGGCTGCAATGCCCACAACCAGAAGAAGGAATTTGGCCATTTTGTTTGGTTTGTGTGTTTTATTTCTTTTTTTGTTTTTCGTATTTGTAGTTGACGCTGGGCACCACACAACAGACAACTCGCCTCAATGCTGGCACAATTGAGTTTAATAATCGTTTTTCTATTGTTCACGATTTTTATACTTGCCCAATGTTTCTGTGTGAGACTCGGTCGGGCCTCCACTCGGCTGGCTGGTCGTACGCAAAGCAAAAGAAACATGGCGGAAGAAGACATAAATGAAGCAGACAACGAAAGAGGCAGAGCAACATTGCATTGTTGTTGTTGCTATTGCCGTTGTTGTTGCTGTTGCTGTTGCTGTTGCTGTTGCTTTTGCTGTTGCTGTTGCTGCTGAGGGCTTTGTGGGCAGCGCGTGTGCGTGCCTGAACACCACGTGTCGTATACTTAATACGGTTTTATTTCAAACGCGTGCCGGTCCCCTCCTATCGGCTTGAGCGTTGCGTTTCATTTGGTTAACTTTACTTTACTTTGATATCAAATGCATTTTCCTGCTGGATTTTGAAAAAGGTCTGAGACGCCAAACTGTTTCCAAACATGGCCCAAGGAAATTGAAGAAAACTCTAAACGAGCAGCAAATGCTATTAGGCCACCATTTACGTATGCGTTTGAATAGTTAACTAGGCTTTTGTTTGAATTGCACGTTACTCACTCTTTAAAAGGCCATGTGAGCGAGAGGATTACAGGCAAAGACTCTGCACACAAATGCATTTTCAGCTGGCTAACGAAGTTTAATGTTTGGTTTCACTGCATTATTATGATTAATGATTGCAAGTTTGGGCTGCTACAATCTTTAAGAATGATTAAACAGTTGAAAGTGAGGGCTAAGACAAGCTGAATTAATGAATTTATGGAGCTGAAATAAATTGGAGGCGCTTGTCTGGTATAATATGTGTTCTATGCTGAATAGTTAGGTAAAAGGGAAGTGACTACATTTATTATGGATATAGATATTGCTGATGTATTACAATTTTACTATCTGATTGCTGCAAGCGTTAATTTTACAATTACAAATTACAAAGCTGATATCTAACTAGTTTTATTTATTTTTTTCTGTATTTTTAAATCCATGTACTATTAAAAAATTAAACTAAACTATTGAGTATATGTAGTTCAATAGCAGAATATTTTATACTTATTATTTTTATTTTTATTTATTATTTATATTATTTACCTTTTAAATATATAAGTAGTTTTAATGCATTACAGTTTAAACAGAATCTAAAATAAGTAATAATCTCATCCATAAAATTCAACTCTGAAGTCATCATTCCTGCCACATTGTGTGGCAAGCAGAAATATAGGCAACATTTATTTTTTGGTAAGCAGCACGCAGCATAGGCATAGGCCGTTCAGTGGTTGCTCAAAAACTAGCCATAAAATAAATGCAACGCATATTTTATACAACAAATTGTGTAATTAATAAATACAAAAATTTATAATTAATAATTAAAAACTGAGCTGCGGTTCGAGCCAAAAATGAGCCACAGTGCGACTACGTTGAGTCCATGCCAATGATGAAGAAAGTGGTTTTCCTTAACGAAAGCGAAAGTGACAGCAGATGGGCTGTAGATACGAAACGCCACCAGCGCACCACCTGCACCACCCAGCCACACAACCACACAACCACACAGCCGCACAACCACTTAACTACACACGTCAACGACACGCGCTGCATATCGAAATATTCGTGTTGCAACATGTAAATTATGAATCTCGTATATTGATTACGCTTTTTGGCCTGCCACGAAATTGGAATTGATATCAGTTTAATTCAGTGCATATATGTTTTTTATTTTTACTTATTTTATTTATTTTTATATATATATATATTTATTTTTTGTTGACTGCTAACTCTTTTGGTGGAGCCAAAGTTTCACCACGCATTGGCTCTTGATTTGCAATTCCGAGCGCATTTTGGCAGCTGCCGAAGCCCCAACATTTGCCAATGAAATTGGAAAAGTTAATTTTTTGTATTTTTTGTATTTTTTTTTTTTTGTCGTTCATTTCGCATATCAAATTGTTGCGTAGAAACGGCCAGGCGATAGTAGTCAAATCAAATATCAATGAAGTATTGGCTAGCGAGCGAAGCCATATACTCTATAGCCGATGTTTACGCCCAGGATGTGATTGCAAAGGGTTAACGGGAGTATGTGGAGTAGGTGGCATCAGGCATCAATATATTATTATTATTATTTTTTTTTTTTTTAGACTTGCCTTTGATGATAGATTTGAAAATATTTGTCAATGCATATGATTACCTGTTAGTCTGTCTTTCAGTCTATCTATTTATATGCCCAACAGCCTGTCGCGCCTGCTGTGATTGTTAATATCGCCAGACACTCTAAATTTTATATTTATATATTTATTTTGAGTAAAAAAAGTTAGGGCTTTTCGACATTACCATAAAATCGATAACATATATTTAGATATTTTTTTTTTATTTATTTTTTTTATTTTTTATTTTTTAGCATAAGTTGTAGACTTTTGAAGTTGAAGTCTTTAAATTATTTAACGTATTTGAATGCATCTTTAAGATGCAAAAATCAAAGTTATTGATAGGAAAGTAAGGAGTTCCGTCAAGAAAGTCTCTCATATAGAGTGTGGGCCTTTTCGGTAACTGTAAATATAACTGTATAAATAACTTTATATAATAATGATAATTTAAAGTACATATCAGCGTATATCAGGCAACTATATTGACAGCAATATCAGCTCGTATTTAATTATTTAATTTTCTTAGGGTATCTTCCTGTCGAACATCAGCGCTTAAAGCAACTTGAACTATTGTTGTTGCTGTTGTTGTTGTTATTATTGCTGCTGTTGCTGTCAGTGTTTGCTGTCAGCGCTGGCGCTGTCACTGCTATTGTGGTTGCTGTGGCGTCCGTTGTTGGCGCTGGCGCCATTTTGCATAGTTGCACGCAGCCATTGCTGCTGCTGTCGCTGCTGTTGCTGCTGTCGCTGGCGCTGCAACTTTCTCGATGGCCACGTGTGAGTGCTTAACTGTTCCATTGGCAGCTATTGATATTGAAAAATAAGCGGGGCGAAAGGCACAAATAAAATACGCCAAAAAAATCAATTTTCCATTGTTTCACGAATGTGCCGAAAGAACGACAAAGAAAAACAAATAAACAAATTGAAAATGGGCTGCAAGGATGTGGCGCCTGTCAAGCTGAGTGCGTGGCACGTTGCGCTTAAGCTCTGCGCTGCAAATACTTTAAGGCCACAGCCTTTGCCGCAACTTGGCCCAGCTGGAGTTTGACTCATTTACAGCTCGCATTTGGCCAACTTTTGTTTGCCTTTTGGTTTTTTCTCTTTTGTGTCTGTCTGTGTGTGTGTGTGTGTGTGTGTGTCTGTTGGCCATCAAAGGTTAAGTGCGTTAAGACCCCGGCTAATGCAAGCATTAGCAAGTAACTCGGAGTGCCCTAATTAAGAGCCTGTTACATTTGCTAATTACAGTTCACGTTGGCCCAACGAACTTCTGCGTCCAATACCTTCAATTAGCCAAATGACTTTTGCATAGTTTTTATTGCAATTTTATGCCCGCCCCTCTCAACTGTCTGCAAAACATGTTCGGGATTTGCCTTTTTCCTTTTATGGATTTTATCTTACTTTCAGTTTTTTTCCTTTTCTTTTTTTTTTTTTTGTTTTGTACATTTCATAAATAGTAAATAAATAAATAAATAAATAAAAACAATACGTTGCACTACTTAAAATAGAGCCAATTGTAAAAGTCCTCGCATCGTGCCTTCGATTTTCGATTTCAACGTTTTTTCTGTGCCGCATAGGCCATGTCTTGGGCGTCCTGGGGCTCTTGTGAGGAGCGAGCCCAAGCATGTGGATCCCAGGCAGGCGAGGGATGCTCGAGGTGCTCGATGTGCTCCACGGGCAGATCCACATGATGGTCCAAATGGTGGTCCAGATGATGATCTATGTGATGTGGCACGATGTGTTCGATGTGATGTGGCACAATGTGTTCGATGTGGTGCGGCACCACATGCTCCACCTGATGGGGGTAGTGCACCACCTCGTAGTTAACGATCTTGGGCTTGGCGATCTTGAAGATAACCAGAGCACCGGACAGCACCAGCGAGAGCAGACCCAGTGTCATGGCCTTCCAGGTCTTCAGCGCGATCAGGCCCAGAACCAGCGGCATCAGCACCGTCGTCTTCAGCTTGAGGCCCAGCAAGAAGGGCAGCACGGCCTTGCGTATCATGCCACGTCCTGTGGAGGTCTATGCGTATGAGTAACCAGATTAGAGCTGCTGCTGGGATCAGACTTACCCTCATTGGCAGCGCCGAGTGGTATCAGACCGCCTTGGGTCAGGGGATTCTGCAGCAGATAGTCGGGCACCAGGGCGCGTGCCTCGGAGCTGCGGAAGTATTCGGGCGCCTGAATTCTGAGGGCGTGGCTGGCCAGATAGCTGTCAATGCTGTCGAACAGCTGCTGTTGCTGCTGCTCGGGGTTTTGGGCACGACCAGTGCTGCTGCTGGCCTCCGGCTGCTGCTGCTGTGCGGTGCGCACCACCGACAGACGGTCAGTTAGGCGCACCTCATTCTGTTGCAGCGCCGCGTTGAACCACTGCAGCGCCTTGGGGCGCACACACGAGATGCTCAGATCCTTGAGGCAGCCATGGTACATGTCCAGGGCCAGCTGTGTGGCCGAGGGCGTGGTCGGCTGCGTTTGGGTGGTGGCGCCCTGGGCGGTGGCGGCCAGCGCAGTCAAGGCGCCAATTAGCCAGACGTAACTCTGCATCCTTTCAGTGTATATATTCAGTATATCGATCCAAGCTGCGCACGCGTTGGCGACTCAATGGGTTATGCAAATGTGGCCCGGCCAGCGCTTGGTTTTTATACGTCGGTATTTTGTTAATTGAATTGCGTATGCGACATACGCGCCGCTCTTTGCGGCCTCCGCTTCGGCGCTCAGCTTTATTGGCCATTGCGTTTTGTTGTCAAAGTCATGGAAAGCGCAAGTTGGAGCAAGTTTCACCTGTGGCTAGCCAAAGGGCCGACGCCTGGCCACTCACCAGCTGCGCTCTCTGATTCTATAGACCTTTGTCAGCTGCTTCTATTGGGTCGACGGCTGGGCCCTTTATGGTCATGCCTCTGGCTAACTGTTCGGTCGACTGTCTGTCTATCTGGCTCTGGTTTAATCAGGCATAATACTCACACCATATCATTCCGCACATAATTGAAAGTTATTTTATGGCTTCTGCGCTTCGGCTTTGTCGTAAAATCAACTTCCCCAAGCCAATGTGCGTGCCTGGCAACTCAATTAGAATGCGATGCGATACGATACGATTCGATACGGTATGAAGCGGCTGTGTCTGCATTAGCCAAAGGCCACCTGTAAAGCCCTCCAAATGCACCTGAAGGCGTGGCTCGTGGAAAACAACTTTATTTCTATCCAGAAGCAGACTCTAATGGGCAGGGTATATGCAAGTCTCAACAGACTTGGGTATATTTATATATTTATACATCAAACAACAAAAAAATTATATGGGGATTTCACTTTTAAAAGAGTTTGGCTGCCAAGTTTTAGCCAAAAATATGCATCTAATGTTTCTTTTATGATAATGTTTCTTTTTGTGGGAATAAGGCTAAAATCCTTTAACTTAAATATAGACGATTGTTATATATTCGTTACAAATTTTGTCTTTTTTTGTTTTTTTTTTTTTAGAATAAACCAAAATTTTAAATATATATAGGCTTATAAATTGAAATGGTTTTCTCAAAATATTCAGCCTCTTGCTAACTTTTTGGGAGCTCTAAATTTTATCCCGAGCAATAAAACTCGTGAAATGAGCCTTAAAGCAGGCGCCTGCCCAAAACCGCAGCCCGAACCACAGGCAATTTTTGTTGGCTTCAAGTTTTGATTAACGAATGAAATATTTAATACAAATAAAACTTTAAGTAGCTATATAAAAAGTAGCCAAAGCAGACACTAAAGCTCATAATTTCCTTTAAAATTGCAGCCATCTAATATTTATAGTTTATTCTGGCTTAAGTATGCAGCAGGACAGCTGTACTTAATGTTGCCTGAGGCCAGCCTGATTATGCCAGAGTGCTAAGTATACTTAACTATACCAGCAAAAACAATCAACCTGAAATGCAAATTGAATTGGATTCAATTCCCGCTATTGCCCTAAGTATGTTTTGCTTAAATTCGAAGCCGAGCGGGAGATGGGCATTGCTATTATACAATCAAATGAATGGAATGAGAATGAAATTCACACGAAATGAAACGCTCACACAGCGACACATTAAATGATGAGCGGCTCTTAAAGCTTTGTTGCCAACACTTAATATTAAATTAACCCTTAAGAGCCTAGGGATGTGTCTGCTCGCATTAATTAATAATAGAGTAGATATATGTCAAATACATTGACATTGTCTTTGCAGCTGGTGAGGGTATGTGTTGAGTCGTTGCTACCCCATTGTGCGTTGTGCTGCTGCTTTTTAACGATTTCTTTCGTTTGTTTGATTCTTCTATGTATTTGTTATGGGCTGCGTATAACGGAAATATAATCGCAGCGCCCAAAATTAAGCCAAGCCTATGTTGGGCTGGGGCTAATGAGGCAAGCGGGCGGATTGATATCAGCTGGAATGTATTCAAATACTTTTACTGCTGTGGCATATAATAAGCCATCTGCGTGGCAAATGGTGTTTCGATGTCAATGCAGTCAAATAAAAATGTTTTCTTGTGCCTTTGTTTCCGCTTTTAGTTTCCTTTTCTGTTCGAGAATTCTTTTGCGAAAGTAAAAGCGTTGACATTCGTGCGATAATTGCGCACTGAGATTCATGCGTATGTATATATACTTATATATATGTATATATATATGTTTATAATTATATATTCAATATATAATTATATATTCAAGATCAAAGCTAAGAAATTTCAATAGCTCGCCTAATAAATATTTTATGCTAATGAATTCCTTTTAATTTCGGCTGTTGCAACAATTGGCAGCACGCTGTTCTGGGCTGTCCGTGACGCACTGATTTATGCAAACGGAATTATTTTTATTGCGTATACGCAATGTCGACGCTGCGTATGAGTGATTTCACAGCATGACTAATTTTATGGAACCAGATACGCCCAGGAATGCGCTGCAAGCAAAGCAAACCAAAGAAAACCAGCGCCAGCACATTAGCCAAACTCAATTCACATGTGAGAAACACAAGCGAGCGCTTTAATGTGGGCTAAACGACGTGCAAATACCCTGTATGTGGTTTCTTGTCAGTTCATTATATTTATGCGTGCAGCAAGAGAGTTGAGCATGTGAATATTAGGCAATACAGAATCATTGGCATGCCTGCTCCAGTCAGCCTTTTGGCCATGTCATCAAATACTGAACGGCCTCAGCTCAGCGTAAAAGAGGCAGCTTGGACTACAAATGATGGTGTAAGTTATTCAGGAATTTAATTTGCCACGGCACAAGTTGGCCAGAGCCATTCTCGGAATTTGCCTCGAGTAAAATATACAAAGAAATCAAGTTAGCCAATGCAGAGAATGTTATTTTTATTTTTATTATTATTATTTTTCTTTTTTTGTTTTTTGCTGTCATCCTGAGCAGCTAATCTAAAGCCAAGTGATAAGAGGAAAATATCTACAAGCTGTGTGGAAATTGGCTAATGTATTCTGAGCTCAAAATTTGATTAGCGTTTGTTTGTCTGGCTCAAGCTAAATACTGCTAATTTTGTTTCTATACATAGAATGACTATTATAGTGGTATGTTGTGATGGGAGGCCTTATAAATCATTGAGGGTAATACAGGTTGACCTTTACTTTTCAATACATTGTGAGGCACAAACGGAAAATATGGATGATGGTAGAATAGAGTAGTTTGGCATTTATCTTATTAACTTTAGCTATTATATATAGAAAACAGCTTAAAGTGTGCTACATTATATATAGCTACATAGAAGCAGGGTATATTAGGTCTTAAACAATTATTGTATGAGGCTTCTGCTCATTTACTCACGTTTCTCAAAGGGTTAGCTACGACAAGCTCTTGTCATTGCAACACATTAAGTACAAATTCCTTGTTGACAAACAAATATACTCTTTAGCAAACTGTTCTTAGGAAATTGGCTCAGCGTTTCCATAGTCACATGACAGGAGAGACCTAAGAGATATATGACGGTGTTATGTGATATGAGCTAGCTGATGAGATGCATAATGCGAAGTCAGCAGCAATCGTTAAATAAGACTAAAAATAGCCACAGAGGAAGTCAACACCAGTTTTTTTTTGTTTTTTTTTTTTTTTTTACATTTTTTAGTCCTCCTTTGAGTAAAATAATAATGGCTTCTACAAAATCCCAGTAAATATTTTAATCAATATTCTTATCAGGTCCATGGCAACAACAAGCTCTCATATCATAGACGTCTTTTAGCTTTTGTCTTTTAAAAAAATTATTTTTAAATAATAATTTACAAATTGACTTCAGAGCTGTTTCTGCTTGGACAACTTTTTACAAGCCAATATTTAAATTCCTATTAATTATCGGCCTTAAATACTAATAAGTGTAGTAAATTAAATTAATTAGTTGCTTTCACCTATTTAAAGCAAATTTAAAATGAAATTTACTGATATCACACATTCAGTAAAATCTCAAAAAGGATTGTATGTATGTGTATGTGTATGTGTATGCGTATGGGATTTGTTTGTTTGATTCTCCCCATGTGCTGTGTGAAAAAGAAATATACGTAATCATTGCCCCATTTGTTTTTATTGAAGTAACACACCATGACAATTAAAATGCAGCCTGTCATACAGATTGTAATTGATTTTTTGTGTTTTCGACGTATTTTAATTTGTTTTTGTTTTCCTTTGAACAAAATGTAAACAACAATAATTCTAGGGACTACAGCGCTGGGGGCGATTTCTCTCTTTTAAGGCTCGATTGTCTTTTAATTAATGCAAATCCTGATTTCATTTCAGTTGTTGTAAATGACACAACAGTTAAGCCCGCTGAATCGCAAGCAAAACTGTTTCACAATAATAAAATATGTAAATTTGGTAAATTTGTAGTAAAAATTGCAACAAAATCAGAATGAATATTAATTAATTGGAGACGGTCGACTTAAGTTAAACACACACACAAGCTTATGTAGATATTCAATAAATACATAAATAAATATAAATATAATCAATAAATAAATAAATTAACAATAAATTTATGCTTAAATTGTTTAAGTAATTCGCATATTCACAGTTCGATTTAACAAGGAAATGTTGACTCAAAATAATTGATTGCCGCTGCAAGTGGTGCATGTGGTGCAAGTGGTGCAGCTGCTCGCAGTGTTGATTTATCACTTCGCTGGCATATTGCACTGTGGATAGAGGCTGAGGCAATCCTTTTGGTCCTGGCCGTCGCGGGCCGCTTGGATGAGTCGGTAGAAGCGACGCACTGCCTCATTCGCATGCGTCACGGGTTCCAGCTCGCTCGTATCTCTGCGCCGCACAAAACAGCCAAAAATAATTGAAAGGAAAATGGAAAATTGCGTTAATTCAATTAATTTGATAGAGCAGCTGCCCGACTACATGGCAAAACAGTCCGGAACTTGGCTAATTAACTTTGCCGCATTGAAAGTAAACTTTCGCTGGCTATACCAAAGAAATTTAGCTTTCACTTATACTACGAACAGATCCCCGTACGTGTCCTCTCTGAGTGTGTGTGTGCGGGTGTGTGGGTGTGCGTGGCTATCTAACTAAGCACCGTGCCTTCGCCAACTTTTCTATGCAGACTCTTCATGCTCTATGCCTCCCCGAAATGCTGTGGGCCATTGTAGTTTTGGCCTGCCAGCTTTGCAACAATGCCGCACAAAAGAGCACTGCAGGAGCTAATGGGGTTCTCTTCGCCACTGAGTTTCGAATACACATCCTGCCGAAAGGCAACTAAAAAGCTACTTAAAGTGCCTCAAGTACGAGCGTGATGTGAGACGTGCTCACGCACACAAACACACACTGCTCGAGGGTGGAGGGAGGGAGTGCGGTGCGAGGGGAGGTGCGGCCGAGCCCTGATATGAATGTCAGTTAATGCTGGCAAAGGAATTTACTTTGTATTTCATTAAAAATAATTCTAAAGACTCTTGCATTTCAATGTCAGCGCAAATATAAATGCAAAATTTAATTCCTCTTCAGCAGAAATTTGTCTAAGTGTATGCACCTGAACGGGGAGAGTAAGAGAGTAACGGAATGCCAATATATTTTATTTATAGAGCCAGTGTAATGTCTTGATCTAAGACGTCTTTTTATTTAATTAGTTGAAAGTCTGTTTATTGTGCTATTTTATTAGTCAGTTGGAAGTCTTAAAGCACTTGTCGGAGCTCTGCTCCTTCGACTCCTGCTGTCTCCGCCCAGAACAGGAGCTAAGCAATCGCTTGAACGGCTCTCAAAGGCTATTGCCATTTTAAAAGTTATTCTCGTTGTTTCTCGTCTCTGGCAGCTATTTTAATTAATTTCCTAGCGGCCTCCATTGTCTTGTTCCCATCGCCACGGCCCGCTGCCTCTTGGCCCGACTTCACTCGCGGTTAAGATTTGTTTTCGTCTGAAATTCTGTTTTTTGTTCTTCGTGTTATATGTTGTTTGAATCCCCGAATGCGTCTGATAAGATTATTGAACGCACTTGGGGCATTTAATTAATGATGTGCCATTAACATAAATGTTCATAAATCATACAATGCGCATTCGGCCAGCGCCCACGCGACGCGCCTGGTGGCATGCCACATTGTCGCCCCTGGCACAGGCCAAATTTGAGATTTGCTGTTGAGTGTCAACAAACTTATCAACAAAATTTTACGATCTAAATGCGCGTTCATTGTCTGTGCCATGTGCTGCGTGTAGACATAAATGTTTGTGCAAAACAAAGCCAACTAGAGAAGCCGCAAAAGCAATAAGAGCACACCACTTAAGGCTGACTGATGTGTAGATACCCTGTCTTGTTGATATTGTCTGCAAAGTATGTGCAAGTTGTTTGACAGAGCTTCAGTTAAGACAGGCTAACATATGCACTGTATAGCTAGCTTGACTCGAATAAATTAAAATACTGATAGAGGCTAAAGATAATATCTATCTAAGATACTCTATATGAATTAGATGATTTACATGTTAACATCGTATGGAATCAACTTAGAAATTGTTTTGAATACCCTGTATACTACACTCATATACTATATATATATATCTAGCTTCTCAGCTTATGTAAACAGCAAAAGATGAATGCTTTGATAAACATTTAGACTAGCATGACTCGACCAATGAGTGCATTATTAGACTTCATGAGAAGCCAACAAAACATGGCATAGAGAATGAAAAACCGAGTGTCATGCTGTTTACAGGGTATTTGAAAAATATGAATACATTTATCTGGCCTGTGGCACGCATGAGCGCTTCGCAGTTTGCAGTTGACCGTCGGCAGTCAATTATGAAAATGCGTAGCGTTGCGTTGCGTGTGGGTGGGTTGGATGGTTCGAGTGGGTGGCTCATGTTGACGCGCGCTTTGACGCCGCAACGTGGGCTTTCCACATGGCTGGCCAAGTGCAGTGTGCAGCTTGCAGCAAGAAGTGAGAAGACAGAGCAGAAGATGAAGCGTGCTGTGACAAATGTTGCACGCAGCCATAGAAGCAGACGGCGCGGGGCAGGGGATGCGAGCGCTTTCTTTGTTCACGCCCATTGATTGAAAAGTTTTTCGTCTAAATGTTTTCGCCTCGGGGCAGAGAGAACACATTAGTAAAACTTGGCAAACTCATGAATGACATTTTGACTGGTCGACATTACAATTTGTTGTGCGCGACTCAAACTATTAGAGCACAAAATCACATTTATAACACTTGACGCTTTAATAGAGCTGACAGCATTGCAGCCAGCCAAGCCAAGTTGAATGCCCAGACTGACATCTGCTCTAATTGCACCTCAATACGCACCGACTGAGCTCCGCGGATATGAAATTGCTGTGCGGGCTATATGTGGCCGGGTCCTTGTACATGCTGCACACGACGCGCTCCTTGCACAGATCGCTCTTAATGCCCATTTGCTCGATGATTTTGTCGATCTTTAGCAGTATGGGACTGTAAAATGGATCGTAATTCAGCGGGTACAGTGGCTGCAAAAAATAAATTGAAAGTTTCAACTCGTTCGACAGCTGTGTGTGTGTGTCCACTATCAAACCTGTCCATCCTGCACGAAAGGCTGATGCTCCAGAATTTGTTGCTGCTGCTGTATCAGTCGCTTCTCAGCCTGAATGCGTATGGCCTCCTTCAGCTGGGCAGCCAGTTCGGGCTGTGGACGAGACGAGAGGTAGGTCAGAGAGTTGGTTTAGCAATATACAAAATGTTAAAAATAGATAAAATACATTAAAAATTGGAGCGAGAAATTTGAGAGGCTGCCTTATTTATGTCTGATTTAAATTGCTTGGTCTGATATGTAGGAATGGCGGAGAGAATTTTTAAAAAGTATGATTGTATGATCAGCTTATAATCTATGTAGTATCTGCTAAAGCTAAAACTTATAATTTCTATTAAAAACTGTAAGCTGACATGCAGAAAAAACCTTTAATATGTATGATATTAACCGCTAGATACTAAGCTCACCCTAAAACTACTTTTTACAGCTAAAATTACTCTTAATTAATTTAAGTTGACATGCAGAGAGAATCTTCAAAACTTGTTTTTAATGCTCAGCTTATATATTTCGACACTACAGCTAAAATTTATAATTATTTCACATACATTTAATGCTCAAAATTATGCTTAAGTAATATAAGCTGGCATGAAAAATTATAATTGTTGGTCAGTTTATATATAGACAATAACTTTTAGTTTATTAAATTTTAAGTACATTTATATTTATTGTAATTGCCAAGCTTATATATCTACAGTATTTCATGCTACAGCTAGAGTCTGTCATTTACTAAATAAGTTTCATTAGCTTAAAAATACGCAAAATGCAATCAAATACACATGCAGAGAGAAACTTGCAAAGCCTAAATGCATATTTTACAGCATATTTAAGTACACAAATGTAGTCAGTTAATGCGTAAAGCTAAATACGAGTCATGTCTCTTAGCATTTAATGTCTTTTAGTCATGAAATACAAAATTTTGCCGCACAACTTATTTAAACTTGCAGACATGTTAAGTACTGGGTGTATCCCACTAGTACTAAATGCACTGCAAGTTACATTTAATAACATGGCCGGGAGCATAACTCAATTAGCGCCCCCCCGAGCTGGACGGTCGGGTATTTGCAAAAGCGTTGGCATACTTTCCCAACGCACTGTCGCCAACAGTTGCTTGCACTGCTGCCCCGCGGAGTCTTTTCTGTTGGCCTTTCGAAATGTGCACTCATTTCATTAGGCCGCAATGGCGCTGGATTTTGCAATTTAGCTCGATGCTGGGCCCTGTTAGCGTGCAATTTAATTATGGCCAAGTTAACTGGGCCCGGTGTGGCCCGCATGAAGACACTTGAAAGTGAAAACTGTCGGTGACCCAGTGCAGCTAAGCTAAATATGTGCACAGCTCTTGAACGTCGCACAACAATGCAATTTGCAGATAGACAGCCCGAACACTAGAGCTTCAGAGACAAGGCACAATGCAAACCTTTACAACTAAGATAAACTATCCACACCTTCGAGCCAAAGTGTGCAGAATTGTCAATAAACACTTGAAGCCCATGCGGCAGTCTAGACGTCGCACTTGTTCAGAAGTGAAACTGCAGTCGCTTGATTGATTGTGTTGTCCCACAGCTATACAGCCCACTCTCCCTGCCAGCCCACTAATCAGACAACTCAACTACTGCGGAGTGTGAAAGGAAAGCCATCTCTCAATCATCTTCAGCACTGGCACAGTAATTATGCATTTTAAGCCTGACATAAGTATATGTATGTATATATACTCGACACTAGAGCCTGTACGAAATTAAGGGACTTGCGAACAAAAACTATAAATAGACTTTGTAAGTTGAGTACAGTATGAGCATATTATCAATTGGATACGATGTCGTCCGTCTGAATATCTTTCGTTCCTTAAGCTTTGTCTTTTGAAATGTATGAAATAACTGAATGTATGATTAGCTAAAGAGTATTTGTCAGCTTATCGATAAAGCATTATTGTATAGTTCTCTTTACTACAATAGTTTGCGGATAGCTGCATTATTTTGTACTTTACATTATATATTCTATGATTATGATTAGTAGAAGCTGTGTACAGTTATGTTTGCCAATTCCAATTGAGGTCTTATACAGGTTTTTTATTTTAAATCTAATCAGTATCAATGTGTTTAATAAAAATTCTATTAAATGATAAATATTTTGCATAACATAATGCTTTATAAATTTTTTAAATTTACTCAACAGTTAAGACCCGCACCTAAACCGCTCCGATGTCACCACACCATTAGATGAAAGGACACCATCACTCAATAAATCTCCCCCTTATCCTCGAGTACACACTCTATAAACACCAATGACACTAGAAGAAACACCCCTCAGCTCGTCACTAATCTCCTACTCAAAGTAGAAATCATGAACTCCTTAACAGGCAGAACTCTTACTTGAACACACATTAAGGCATCTTGCTAACGTTATTAACGTAGTCTGGCGTACGCATTCTAAATTTGTACTATATATATTATATACAAATATTTTTGTATATACCTAAGTCAATGTTGTTACTTTTATGAATTGAATTCTTCGTATTAAGTACATGTTTAATATGAATAAAAATAATTTTGTATGCACCTAAGTCAATGTTTTCAATTTTACAAATGCAATTCATATCAATATTTATATAAATAAGAAATATATGTGAATACTAATAAAGTCACTCCCTATATATCTCTCGCTCCCCCTCTCTCTCTCTCGTTCTATCACCTTATCTTATCTGCCATTTCTTATAACTTATCTTTACAGGGTATCTCTGGTACGACTAGCCAAGCACACATATTTATATTGTATCTATTCCGTGCCTTGTCGAATTGGCGTGTGGCATAGTTTATAGAACAATTTCCGCCACGCATATCTATCACAGTCAGCTTAGGATTTAATTAACTCTGCTGCCACATGCTGTGGCCAGGCTCTGCTCACCGAAAGTTGTTGTTGTTGCTGCTGTTGTTGTTGCTGTTGGTTGTTGTTGCGCGCTGGCTCGTATTGAGCGGCAATTTGAGCGGCAGCTGTTAGGCTCGGTCCATGTCCGTGTCCGTGTCCTGGGCCCGGTCCTGGTCCTGGTCCAACTCCTGCTCCAGCGCCTGGCGCTGCGACATAGACCGGATTGTGCTGGGCAAATGCCGGCCTTGAGCTGCAAATGTGGTAAATTGTTGTGTAAATGCAAATTGTTTAACAGGCGCACAATCTCAAACGGTTTGTTATTGTTCTCGTTGTTGTTTACATTCAAAGTAAATTTCAACAAATTTGTATTTGCATTCGGCATGTATTAGTGTTAACAAACGTTGGACATTATAGTGTTTATACGGTTAAGCAGGAGGTGCGTGTGTGTGTGAGTGCGTGCGAGGGTGGGGCAGTTTATACCTTTGTTTGTCCAGGTTGTGAAATTTGTTTAAACTGTGACTAGAGGCTTGTGCTTTTTGTTGAAAACTGATTTGTTGCTGTTGCTGTTGCTGCTGCTGGTTGTTCTGCCAACGTTGTTGCTGCTGCTGTTGCGGCGATGGCTGCTTTGTGTATGGCTGCGTGGTGCCCAGGCCCCAGGACTGCAGCTCATTTGCATCGCTGGCCGTGTGCGGCTTAAAGTAATTCGCATTATCCCCCACTTGTGCATCACGTTTCATAGCGCTTATATATCTGAGCGTGATTAACAGTGTGTCAAATGTGATGAGAGGTGCGTGTGAGTGTGTGTGTGTGTTAAGTATTTATAGACAGACATTTAACAAAGTTAAGGCACACAGAGTACTTGTCTAGATCCAACTTACTCAGAGCCTAGGCCGGGACCGCTGTTCTCCCAGGCGCCTTCGAAGTGCTCGTGCCCTGGCCCGGGGCCGTAGATCTCGTGGACAGGCGCGCCATGCAGATACGCGGACGGATGTCCCTTGGGTGGGTGCGTGTAAATAATTTCTGGCACACTATGATGCTCACCACTGTGCCAAGGCGGCACCACCTGCGGCAGACAGAAAGAGAGAGGAAGAGGGGCAGTGAGTAAGAGAAATGGGCATGAAATTAAAGTCAGGTCTTAAATTGTTGTAAAGCTCCCCTCATTACGTTACATTACATTTATTTTGAACAAATTTGTACGACGTTTTCGACTTCTTTTTGGCATTCCATTTCGGTTTGCCTTTGTGTGTTGGTTACTATTTATAGCCTCGCCCTCGAACAGATGAGCATTATTTTGGTTCGACGAGTGCTCGAGTTTGATTTCGGTTCAGTTCAATGACTTTTAAATTGTCGTAAACAACGAAGAATCTGCGCCCGGTTGCCGAGAAATGTGACCAAATAGCAGCCATTGCCAGACAGAGCACGGCTCAATATCTTTTTCTATGAATTGAGTATTGTTGCTTTTCAATATTCTCGATGCACAAGTGACTCGATAGCATGCCCTGACACGGCTAAGCGTTTATGAGTATGGCCATAATGTCCAACAGTTCAGTTCTGTTGTTTAGTACACGAGTACGAGAAATTGTATGGAAATAATGTAATAATAATGAGCCCTCTTCTGATGAAGCAAAGGAAGTCTCGACTCAATCTAGAAATTTCAAGTTCAAGCGCCACAAATGCTATTCTATGGAATAGCTTATTAAGGATGTTTCAAGATTTAATGAACCAAAACTCTGCTTCACCTTTTGGGAATACCAATATTTAATTCTTCAGCTAAATTCAAGCGTCTCGCACTTAGGCATTGAATTTCTGTCTTTGGCACACAAGTATATGCTGTCATTACTCAAATTGCCTTAAGTAGCATCTGGTGGCAGAGCGCTAGCCTCTTTCACCTGCTTGTTTACATATACAGCTCGTCTTTGCCGCAATTTGTGTCAAATATTTCAGTTTTTAGTTGCCTCACGTATGGATCCTTAAAGGACGAAACTTTCGCGAGCTCCAGACACAAACAAAGAAAAAAAAAAGAGAACAGAAAGTAAACCAGAGAACAGAAAAGAAAAATGGTGACAGTTTTTGGCACATCATCAGCAGATGACAGGCGCCTCGAATTACGGCAGACAAACTTGGAGCGCAAAAGTAATGTAATATATGAGCTCTGTAGTACATTGAGAATGGCATAATTTAATTTATGAATACCAAGATTTGCGCCCTCTTGTGTGCTGGGTGCTGGCTTAAAGTTGCCACAGCAAAGCTTAAGGAAATTGTTTACCTAGTTTAATTTACTCGGCACAGGTAAAACGAAGTTGTGGTAGATAATTTAAGCTTTGATAAGATATTTAAAGACAAACTGTTTGAGGACTTAAATACGCTGTGAAAACGTTGGAGAATCTAAGCTGAAATGCGACAAGATAGTTTATTTAAAATTGTTTTTTTTTTTTTTTTTTTTTTTTTTTTAAACAACTTGAGCTGCCAAAAAATATTTGAAGAAAAGAATATTCTAAATATTCTAAATTCCATGGGAAAATCCACAGAGAAAACTCAACGTGAATTAACTAAGCCAAGGCTAGACTAGTCCATGTGTTAGATTAGCAGAGTAAAGATACAATGCTTTTAAAGTAATTTAGCTGAGAATCGAGGCTAAGTCAAATTTCATTTAATAAATTGGAAAATTTTCTGCTCAAGTTGCATGCCAATCAGAATTAGACAGAGTCTGCAATGCTGAAGACCAGTTTGAGCCATTAAAACAGAATTCGCAGACTGTCGAAGTTCGTTTAGCCAAAAGTTTGACTCGTTTTGGCTCATCAAAACGCGAAGGCGACGCTATTTAACTGCACAGAAATGAGCAGTTCATAAAGGCGAAAGCAAATGCCGAATTCAAATTGAACCCAGACGGGTTCAAAAAACGCAGCACAGTCATGTTGATCCTAAAGACGCATGTGAAATGTGTGCCAATGGTTCATCCAATTATCTAGGCTTATTCTCATGTATTTGCATGTGTGTGTGTGTGTATGGGGTGTCGATGTGTACAAATGTCTGGCAGTGAGTGGAACTCTAATCCTTGCCAGTGACAAACATTCATTTGAGCTGTGAATGAAAAACAGGATTTCATTTGATGAAATGTCAAGCAGTTATCGCTATGGCATTAGCGATGTATGAGCGTGTGTGTGTGTGTGTGTGTGGGTGTATGGGCGTGTGTGTCTGGGTGTGGCACATCTTTAAGTTAAAAGCAGCACGTGCTTGAGTTTTCTTGACGTTTTTGCTAGCCCAAATTCAATTAGATAAATTTCAGCATCCATGCATTGGACATTGAAGTATGTCGTGTATTTGTTTAATTGCCTTTGAAGAGCGATTCGTGAGCGTTTTCTTATTAATAAAATCAACAGGAATAACGAAAAAAAGTGGGCGTGTTAGGCATATTAAATAAGCTAAATGACATAGAAATCCAAAAAAGAAATTGAGTTATTTTTTTCGAGACTTCAATGAAATTCCACACAAAGCCGAAGACAAAAGAAAAAGACAAAATAAAATTTAGGTATAATAAGAAATTAAAGAGAGAGAGAGAGAAAAAGAGAGGGATAGAGAGAGATTAACTTACTTCTCTTTCGTGTACCTACCGTATGATGATGATTGATCAGATGATGATGATGATGATATTTGGTGCCATGATAAGACTGTTGATAATACGAGCAGAGCTTGAAGAGGTGCGACAGCGCTGGGAAGAGGAAGAGCAGGAACTTGAGCAACAGCTTCTTGGCAGCCCCCACGCCAATCACAATGGGCAGCAGCCAGAACAGCTTGATCTTTATGATCTTGATGATCAGCACCAAGGCAATGAACGACAGCAGCAGTTTGTTGCGCAGAAATTTGTCTACGGAAACGAAAGTTGCACTTGATTAATACATGTTAATTCAATTTTTTTTTTTCGTTTTTCTTTTCCTCAACTGGATGCACACTTTCTGCAGCCGTCCAGTTTGGCCAGTTTCGAGCTGCAGCTGAGTTACTTACTAATCTTCTTCTTGATCATGGCACCAGCCAGTCGGGCCTTGACCAGCTGCTTGGGTATTAGCTCCAGTTTGGCAATGATTCCGTTGCCTTCTATGGAACGCGGCGAGATGCGAAATGTGGCTCCGTTGAAAACGATTTCGGGCAGATCTAGCTCCATATCGTGTGTCATTGCGAATTTGATTGTTTTGTCATAGAGTGCATTAGAGACCTCCTCGATGGGGGTTTCCGGACTGGCTGCAGGAAACCAACAAATGTGAAAGAGGAAAGTGTGTTGAGTGAAAATCGAAACGGACTACACTTAACTGACAGTTCTATGCTAATGAAAGTTGAAATGGAAGTTGAAACTGAACAGGTATACGAAATACCGGAGCTTGCATAACACATAATGCACGTTTATTGATATTGCATTAGCTAAAGAAATCAGAAATCAGAAAACGAAATACCGAAAACAACGAAATCAGCTGCTGCGAGCCGTGACTCACATTGAATGCGACTCGCATTTCTTGCCTCTCAAACACTAAAATACGTAAAAATCAAATCAAAATGCGCCAAGTGAAAGTTGTGAGTGTGAACGTGCCAAGCAAAATGGTAAACAAAACTCAGCCAAAGAATCGAATGCCGTGCGAGATGTGAAAACGTTTCACAAACACCACAAAAAGCCGATGAAGAAGAGAGAGAAAAAAAAAGAAATATACCCAACTCAATGAAAGCGAAATGAGCCAAGGGCTCTTACATAATAGACTCGTAGATTCTCTAATGTTAGAGCATTCAATTAATTAGGAATCGCGAGCAATGAGCTAAGCATCCAATTGTCAGTATTACAAGAGCTATTGAATTAAGATGGAACATATGTCTATGACAATATTTTTTACTTAGGTAGCTATGGAAACTATAGACTCGTATGCCTGATTCCTAAGATATTGACTGATTGATAGAAATGTAATAATTGGCACGTGTAGTATATTGTTTTCTGATACAATACGATAAAGTATCGATATTTGTAGGTATGAGTACTTCAATCGGGGGCAGAAAAAGCTAGTTTATATTTTAAAAGATTTTGAGATTAAGGAAAGTAGAGTAAGAGATTAGTATGAAATTTGTTTTCTATATGTAGCTTCCTTTCATTTTCCATTTGATAATAAAATTTTCAAACGTTGCTTCGTTTCATTTCTCATACACCTGTCTCATACATATGTGTCATGTGTGTAATCAATATTTTAGAGACTAGCTAGTCTCAGTTTCTCTCCTACAGTTTACCTACATCGCAACAAAGTTGACTAAAAACCAATAAACTCTTTTTACGGTGCAAACAAGCAAATGTATGTATATGTATGTGTATTTGTTAGCATTTCCGCTTAGTGCAAAGATAGCTAAACTCTTACCGGAACGCGCCTCGTTGGTGGCCTCTTCCTTCTCCTGATTCACATCGTACTGCACCTGATTCCTGTAGAACTTCAGGCGCTGCGTTATATTTACATCCTGTATGTCCAGGGCGCTATCCAAATAGCTGTACACGTTCTTCTGGAAGCAGGACATATCCGGCTTCAGGTAGCATTCGCGTATGAGTCCATCCCAGAGCTCATTTCCGCTGGAAAACCTGCGCGCAATGCGCAGCAGCAGCGAATCGTTGCCATTGGGAGGTTTCCTGGTGGTTGGCGCTCGAGTGGCATTCATAATGGGCCGCCAATCCTCAGTGGTCAGGGCACTTGGCGTGAATGTTGATGCTGCTGCTGTTGGTGCAGGTGGTGATTCTGGTGGTGTTCCTGTTGCTGTTGTTGTTGCTGTCTCTGTGGTGGCATCAGGTGTTAAAGGTGTCGTGGACAGTCCGCTTTCATTCGCCTTAGCGACGCTGAGGCAGAGGAGCGCGGAGGAGAGCAGCAAGAGCCAATGCAGCCAGTTGTTGCACTTATTGGCCATGTTTGAGTGATTTCTAATGCGATGCTTTGATGTTGATTTTGTTGTTGAGGATGTGCACGGGCTCTCACCCGTTGGCCAATTACGGTGTCTGCTGCTAAGTGCAGACTCTTGCATTTTCAATTTCAAACAATTTACACCTAGAGCCACAGCAGTCGGCGCTGTCTGGGACTATTTATCTAGGCCCGATTGAGCTGCGGCACACTAACTGGGCCAAGGGGCAGCTCAATTACAGCCAAACAATCGGCAATTGTTGTCGCTTTTGTTGCCTCGCACAAAAACCGATTAGCACGCAAACACAATTCCAGCAATAGATGTTGCTTCTTTTTTTCGTATTGTAAAATATATTATTGATTTTCACAAATTCTTTTGGCAGTGCGTAGCGCGCACAGCTTGGCTTTCTTTTCTCTCTTTTTTTTTTTTTTTTACTATTTTACTCTACGTTGATATTTTGGTCGCGTTGTTTGCAATTTCGCTGCAGCATTTAACACATTTTCTATTTGAATAAACAGACAGACAGACAGAAATTCGAAATGCCAACGGATGGATAGCTTAACAATGTTGCCAACTTGTTGTTAGCTGCAATTACTTCATCTGTGCGCGAGACACGCCCACGGAGTAACGGTTTCTTCTTCAATTTATATCAACGGCGTGCGCATGCTTGCGCGTCTGACCGACAACTGACTCGGTCGCTCTCAGTGCCAGTCAAGATCATGGCGAGGCCAAGCTGCCGGTTAGCTGTCTCAGTATGCTCAACGTGCGCTCTCTTTCTCTCACTCTCTCAGCTTTCGTTCAGTTGGCGCGCTTCGTTGAGTTTGTGCATTGCACTGACTGCGTCTGCTGGGTAGTTTTTGCTGCTGTTGCTGCTGCTGCCTCTTCGGTCGCACGCGGAATTATTCAGTTAAAATTTTCTGCAGCGCTAACTGTAGTCGCTGCTCTTTGTTGTCGATAAGTTCGTTGCTGTTGTTGTTGTTGGGATTGCTGTTGGCTGAAAGTTGCTTGTGCTTTGTTTACGTTTTCCAGTTAGTTGTGATTGTTTTAAGAGCAGTTTGTCTGCTTATTATATGCTGCTGGCTGCGCTTTTCACGGCTATTTCAGATTCGCCTGGAACGAGTTTTTCCCCTGCAAAGGCAAAAGAGTTTTGTAAGCGGTTTGACTTTTCGTATACGATATGCATCGTTTTCTATTATAGGCCACTATGTCAGGGTTGTTTCATATGAATTTACATAGCTAACGGAAATTGTGATGGAATTGTGTGCTATAATCAAATATGGAAAACAAAAAAAACCAAATGGAATTTTAATTTAGTTTCTGTTTACATATAAGAAGTCATTTAATAAATAAAGATTCTAGTTTGTTATTATGTTAATTGTTTTTAGGAATTCTAATAGAAAATACCGTTAATATTTGAAAAGTTAACGAATATGTGTTGGGTATAAAACGGGAAATATCCAAATATATATGCGTGCCTTCAATTTTATCTCAGATAATATTATATAATGTGATATATATACATTTTTCGAGGAATTTTCTTCTTCATGAAAATAAATTATGGCGTATACTTAATATACATAGACTTGAAAAAAACACTCAAATATTATTCAACTTTAAGAAGTGACAAGAGTAATTGAACTTTTGACGAGTGCACAGATGCCACGCCCCTCTTCATATATTATTGATGTAGCCAACGCCTAATGTCATACTGTAATCTACCGAATGTGGCCTAATTACGCACCAGCTAATGTCCTCTGCGTACCCAATCGTGAACACACGAGCACAGACAATCACAGATTTACATGCATACACACGTAAGCTGAGCTGGCTTGATGTAACAGACTGGGCCATTTATAGCGTCTAGCATAAGAAAATCAATTAGATTAAATTACGAACACAGCTGCAGCTGCTGGGGCTTATTATGAGCAATGCGAATTATGAATGTGTTTTTTAATGAGCTCGCTTGTTGTGTGGCTGTGGCAGCGGCTGAGACTGCTGCCGCGGCAGCGGCTGCGACTGAGACTGCGACTGCGACTATGGGTCGTATGAGCAATGCGCGTTATCAGCGTCATATGCTTTAAGCGTCAGCTGTGATTGCGTTTATGTCTTTTCATATTAAATACACATATTCTTTACAAGCGACCGTTGTTGCCTTATGCAATCAAATGCGAAATGGCCATAAAGCACTTCAAACAAAACTGTCATCAAAATAATGGCCAGCAAAACAAGTTTTGGCAACGAACAGAACTCAAGTTAGGTGTTACGTATGATAGGGTCTGTTGCATGATTCGTAGTTTCCAGTTCGCTTTGGGCTAGCGGCTAACGGTCGGGAGTCTTAGCCGACAGCCGAGAGCCGACAACCAACAGCCAAGAGCGGTCACAGGTCAGAGTTCAAAAGATAACTAGAACATTGCGTGAGTTTTCGCTCTTAGCAATTAAAGCGTACACAAAATTTTCTGTGTTTGGTTATATAATAGCTGGACATGTTAGTTCAGCTGGACTATTAATTGATGTTGGCTCTTATGCTTTCACTGGATGAAACTGATTGCTCTGGCATAATGATTTCATTAAATCTTTCTTAATGACACTTGGCTGGAAAAGTGGCCAAAATGCTGTGTGGCATATTTATAATTCGGTAACAAGCTTTCGCTGTCACAGACAACATTTTCAGTGAGAGATTTTATTGCATTTTTATGTGACAATTTTGTATTAAGGTTTTTTTTTCTTTCTTTTTGTCGAGCAGACGATGGTACAACACAAATGTGAAGTAGATGCGGGTATCTGGTTAGCAGAAAGTCCGTTTTCAGCATAGACTTGCTGTTACGTATTGCGAATAACAAATCTCTTTCGTTATTAGGCAATAAGTGAGCTCTACTCTCTTGTCAATGCCATGGTAGACGTGGTAATATAATTTTACAAAATCGTTCGTTAATTTTTTACAATAAGAAATCCAAAACAAGAATGTTTAAAAAAGGGGAAAACAGCGAGAAAAGTAGAGGGCGCGGTAGAGAATGACGAAAAGAGAGAGAAAGATAATAATAGAGAGAATGAGAAAAATATTTAAGGAGAGAGATGTAGAGAGAAAGATTAATATGGGCAAAAAGTAGATAAGAAAATATATATATTTGTGAAGGAGATGGGGAAGAGAGAAGGGAGGAAATGTATATATATTGAGAGAAAGACAGCAGCAAAAAGAGTGAGAGGGTCAGGAATTAACATGCCTTCATAAAAATTCAAATGCAAAGGAACAAACAGAAAGTGAGAGAGAGAGAGATAGGGAGAGAGGAGAAGAGAGTTCGAATAGCAGCCTAATCGATTACCTAATTAACATAGTTAATGAGTGATTGTCTGACAGACTAATCAACTGATTGAGTTACAAGCTACCTATACACCGATTGCCCTTGATGACTGTCACACTTATTTCATTAACTCAAGTATGTATTCCGTATTAGTATTTTTAATATTACATGCATATATGTAAATCACAGCCCACTTCACCGGCCTTCTATTTGAACAGGGTATACCAGCCAGAGAAAGAATTTGCATGTCGGTGCCATGTCGAGGCTGGCTTCACTAGTTTTATTGCTGTGTTACATAAATAATCTTGTAAATTATAAAATTCATTTCAAATTATGTTTCGCATAATCTTGTAATCGTGTTGAGTCAAAACGGTGCATTAACTATTGGCTTAAACACTTGCCAACTTTCAGTTTTAGCGCATGTATCTAATAGATACTTAATTTCACTTTGTGCGTGTATCTTTCGGTCTGCTTTCAGTCCGTATCTCTCTTTGTCTGTCCGGCTGTCTTTCTATTTATCTTTTCTGCAGCTTTGTTTTTGTTTGTTTGTTTTTGTGCCTGCGGCAATTTGTAAACCGATCGCGTCTAGCGTGCAAATATTTTTATAAACTGTAACTTAGTCATTTTTTTCTTAGTTAAGAGAAATCTAGCTGGGCCAAAGCAAATTCACTTTCGTTGCGGTTAACCAACTCGACTTACTAATGGCTTATTAAGCCACAAATAGATTGGCTTAATTTTTACGAGCGCGTTTTTATGTGCAGGCGAGTGCAACGCATTTAATGCTATTCCCCAACTTAATTTGATTGTGTTTTTTTGTTTGTTTTTTATTTCATATACATATTTCTTTTTTGTGATAAGTGAAGCTGAACGGCCAAAACGTGTTGATAAACCGACCATAAAAACCATCAGGCGACACAATTCGCACATTCCCAATGTTAATCGAATGCGGTAAATCGTTTCTTGGCATTGGGCCACTACAGAGAGAATGCTAGAGAGAGAGGGCGAGAAAAGAGAGAATATTTTATTGATGTCTATTAACTACGCACAATGTACATATATATATCCATATTTTTTGTAATATAGTCAGCAGGGAAATTGAATTTTTTATGAAATAATTTTAATATAAATTTCTCTTTATTGGGATTGAACGCATGTTAATCAAATAATTGTCAACAAAATAGAAATCGTTGGAAATAGATTGCTATGTCTACCAAAAATATATGTTAACTAGCCTAATATGAGTATGATAATTAATAAACTTAAATATCACTGTAAAGCTTTAAATAAAATTAAAAATCCAAAAACGTACTAAGAAATTATCATCAAAGAACGCTGTTCGTTTTCCGAGTCATCACTGTACAACATATTAAAAATGCGCTACCCTAAATAACTCTAGGTTTTTTTTTTTTTTTTAAGATTTTTATCGTTTGCCTCAAACAAACTTAGCTCGATAGCTTGTATATATTATGCAAATTAATTTTCCGTTAATTTGCAATTGGCAAGCGAAGACAGACGCCTTCTGATTGGCGAATATAAAATATGCTTGAATATATAGAGCTGATGCATAAAATATTTGATATATTTTCATATAACAACATTATTATAAAGAGAAATCATATCAAAGCAACGAGTAACGGAATTTTCTATGGATTCTGAGCAAATAAAAAAGTCTAAGAGTGAAAAGAAGGATCGGCCTGCTCGAGTATATGAGTAGAATGGTGAGTATATATTTTAATATTTCCTCTTCATTAGACAGTTATCATATGATCGAGTAGACATGAGTTGAGTGGAGTGTATATTTTTAGATTTCCTCTCCGTCAAACAGTTCAGCCGACTGTCGGTATGGAAATGTTTTATGAGGGAAGTACATACATATATAACCTGATTATATTACCTCCTCATTTAGGTTGACCAGCACATTTCACTAAATGGAGATATCTCACAGTGTAGATGATATTGATTCACATCAATATCAAACTTAAGTAGTTTATTTGGTATATTTTAGGAATTTTATACAGTCGGCTCTTGTTATTTCAAACCTGCGATATTTCTAACCTCTCATTACTTCAAAGTTACGAGTCACGAGTCCCCTACAGAATCTCTTTAATATTTTAAACATTTCCAGGGTATTTTTCTGTTAGGCAGAGTACTTTCAAGAAAACAGTTCAGGCCTCAGGCGTTTGATGTTTATATTACATATGTGTATACATACGTCTTCTATACATGAATCTTACATATATACATATATATACACTGTATATTTACATAAATTTTTAGCACTAGAATTAACTGTTATTCGTAACTAACATTTGGCATGACAAGTGAAATGTTTCTTTTTGACATTTGTCGCCATTGTGCTAAAACATGGCATTTAATAGCGAGATCTATGCAAATAGTTAATAGTGTTTAACAACAAAATACTGAATGGCACGCCAGCTGTTTATGGCCGGGCTAATTGCTAGAATAATGCGCACGTTTGGCTATTAAGTTATTGTTATTGTTATTGTTGTTATTGTTGTTGTTGTTGGGTATTAGAGCATTACGGCTATGCTCATCTAGCATGCGCTAATAACTCCAGCGAGCGTAGACGAAGAAAACCAAAAAATGTTCTAGCTGCCAGAACTTTGATGAAGTCTCTATGTGTTGCATGCCACATGCCACGGGCCACATGCCGCATGCTCTTTTACTGGCAATACACAAAAATTTCACTTTTACATGCGCAACGCTCGTAATTCGCGCAGGAGAAATGCAGCGACAAAACAAAAAAAAAGCTGGAGAACAGGTTTTATGGCTGCTGATGCTGGGACTGAGGCAGAGGCTGGAGCTGAGGCAGAGGCAGAGGCAGAGGCTGTTGTGTGCTGATTGCCAGGCGGAAAAGGCTACGTTTATGGGAGGCTACCGGACATCAGCCTTGGCCCCGGGAGGAAGCTGTATGTGTTTTTTTTTTATTTATTTTTTTTTGGCTAGTCATGCAACTCGCTGCAATTCGAAACTGGGTCAAATATTTGCATATACGGCCAATAGCTGGCAACGATGCTTGGTTTTTACTTACGGCTGGCGGCAGCGATTTCATTCATTTATTTCACACAAATACGCACGCACACACACACACACACATGTATACACCTGTATATACACGCACTTTGATCAATTAACGCATATTCTGCTTTTGCGTGACATCTAATTAGCATCTATTGTTGTTGTAGTTACTTTCGCTTGTTTGTACAGCAAACAGAAACAAATTTCACGAATTTCATATTAAGAATTAATCTTGTCAAATTACTCGCGCCGACGTCTTTCACTTTTACAGTTGCTGTCGGCTCTTTGGGTTTGGCATTATTTCTTTGTTTTTGTTTTAACTCGTGTTTGCTGCTATTGTTTCACCTGCAACACGCGTCGAGGCGTTGCTTGTCGATAAACTGTTGAGCACCAACTGAAGTGAGAAGCCAGCCGCATCGAACAAAGCTCCAACTGCAGAGATGTGGCCAACATTGGGTGCCAGCGAAATGGGCATTGAAACAAAACCCATAAAGAGAGAGCGCCCATTTTATGAGAGCCTAAAAGTATGCTACATTTGCTGCCAGTTGATGGGTTCATATATTAATATCATTCTTTTTATATTTTATACTCATGCACGAAGTGAATATAAACTACCTCTAAAAGTTTTTGCTTTAACATTATCATAAATCAAACGATGCAAAATTATGCTTGATTGCCTAAGGCCAATTGGTTAGTGAGAAACTCAGTTCTACAGCTCTGTAAGTTTGAGTAATTTAGCCATCGTTAGTTATTATAGCAAAACATTCATTATTTTTTCTTTATTTGTTGTTAATTGTAAATAAATAAAAAAATAAGTAAATAAAAAAGCAACTGAATAAGAAACATTGAAATAGGAAACTTAAAATAATATTCATTGTATGAACATTTTCATTAAGGCTTTTTGGTTGTTGTTCTCTCGACCTTGTTTTTAATCCAGTTCTTAATGCCAAAACGCTTCCTACCCTTTGTGGTCGCAGTTTTGTTGAACACCGCCGTGGCATTCTGTTTATTCAAGAAGTTGGCAAACTTCAGTAGCTGGTCGATGTTGACTACTTCAGTTGTATCCTTCTGGTCTATTGCGTCCTTCAAGACAGGATTGTAGGGTGTATATGGATAAGGGGGATAGATAGGCTGCGGATAGTACAACGGCTGGCTGTAGGGGCATTGCGAATATGGCATGGCATATGGCATTGGAGCGGGTGCTGCATATGTCATTGGAGCGGGTGCTGCATATGTCATCGGAGCGGGTGCTGCATATGTCATGGGAGCGGGTGCTGCATAATACGGCACAGAACCGGCGACTGGGTGGTGATGATGAGCGTGAGTGGCGGAGTTTCTGATGTGCGCCTGTGAGGTTTTCTTGGTGGGACGGGTCTCTGGCTCGATTTCATTGGCAATGTCAAGTTGCTTTCCCTGTTCTTCTTCCGTATCGTCGATTGTCAAAGGCGATTCATCTGATTCATCATCTGATTCTTCATCTTCTTCTGAAACTATATCCAATGCCAAGTCATCGCCGTCAGTTGTGCCATTCACACTTTTTTCAATGGCTTTCGGCATAGATCCATGAGTTGTTGTTGAGCACATCCAAGCTGTGCAAAGCACCAGGAACATCACTGAGCGAAAACATTAGTTAGATATATGTATATAGTCAAGGAGCTTTTGTATTATGTTACCACTGCAATTGATCTTCATTGTGCTGCGAAAGATCTCTATGAACTGATGCCTAGCTGAAGCTTCGTCTGCCTTTTTATGACAAAATTGAATTGGGTTAGAAGTGAAACTAAATCATTTGAAAGTCGCCAATTTATATTTCACACGTGCGCAAACTTATATTCTATGACCGCTTTAAATTTGTTAATTAATATCAAAATTTAATTAAACAACTTTTCGCACTATGTTGCAAATTTTATAAGTGACTTACATATAAAATAATATTATTATTTATAATATTTTAACGGGGGATATTAATAGGTCATCGTCGTAGCGCTTTGAAAGAACTATTTGACAATCAGATATACCTTCATTATGAACTAGATACAAAATAATTATTCATGTAAAGCCAAGCATATCCATTTCAAATGACTTAGTTAATTTGCGCCATTTTCAGTTCAACTCAGATTTTTAAACATTTTTACACACTTGTCTTGGCTGACTCTGCTCACTGACCTAGGACCAAGCAAACAGTTCCCCTATGGGCAATTGTGGCTTAAAGGGCATTTTAGTATGATGTTTGTTAACGAGGTCAGAAATAAATTGAACAGTTTAAATACGTGTGTGAGGGTAGCTCGTAGTATGAATGTTGCTCATTTGATATTTGCTTAAAGAGTACAAGTTGATTCGCAATAAATAATTAAATAAATACAATAAATAAATAATTTAAATACTAGTATATATCGTGTGTGCATTACAGCATTTGCAGCTGACTGGGCTGCTGCAGGTGCAGAGCGCGCGCGTATCCCCCGTAGCCGTAGCCGCTGCCACTGCCGCCGCCAGCGCCGACGCCGGCAAAGTGGGCGCTGTGCCCATGGCCGTCCTCGTGGCTAACCGAATGCGAATGGCTGGAGGTGTAGACGGGCTTCGCCACGATCTCGTATGTGGTGGACTTGCCACCGCCGCCGGCCAGGCTCTTCAGGCCGAGCACGCCGCTGAGCGTGAGCGCCATGAGCGCTGTCATCAGCGCCTTGCCGGCCATCATGGCAATGGCTCCGAGACCCAGAGCCATGAGCATGCCCTTCATCATGACGCCGGCTGCGACGAGAGCCTCCATGCCGCCCTTCTTGCCAAACTTGTGCTTGCGTCCCTCCTCCTCCAAGCTGGTGTCGTCCAGCAGGCGAAAGCGCAGCACGCGCGTCTTCAAGATGTTCTCCAGCTTGGCCAGAATATAACCATTGAGACGCGTATTCGGATCGCTGGGATAGCTGCGAGCGACTTCTGCGAATATGCAGCTATTTGTGAGTAAACAGCTTCCCTTTGAATAATTGGGCTGAACTCACCTGCCATCAGCTCGGACGTTTTCAGCTCTGTGGCATTCTCATCCTTGACCACGCTCACGCCCGGCAGCACATTGAGCTCCTTCTGCTCGGCTAGACGCTCCATAATCTTCACAAATTCTATTTTTAGGCACATCCAGCTGAAGCTGGCAGTCTCGCACTCGTGTAGGCCCACTGCGGGACTCCTTTGGGTTGGCTCTGTGTACTTTTCACTCGGCTCCGTGGGCTGCACACTCGCCGCCTCTGCATATTTGCAAAGCAAACAGAACCAGGCTAAGTAAAACAGATACTCCAAGGTCTTGAGCAAGAGCATAATTCTTTATTTCTACTGCTTTTTTTTCGGCTAATACGAGTGTGTGCGAATGTAAGTCTAGTAATTTGTGAAGCTCTTGAGTGACTGTAGCAACTCATTTTTATGGCTTTGTTTTTATAGGCATTTCCCTTTCACTACGCACAGAGCGCCAAGAAAAGTCATTGCCGCGTTTAGGTTTAGGTTGGCCGCTGTTGCTGTTTTTGAACCTTTTCTAATTACACCACGATTTGTGGTCGAAATTCTTCCCAGAGCCGTTCAACTGAGTCTGGCCAGCCAAGCAGCGAACAAACCACTGGGCCACTGGGCGGCACTTTCGCTTTCCTCCTCTCTCTGTGGCACGGCGCTCAGTGTAGCGCAACGGGCGACTAATATTTGTCACCGACTGCTCCAGTGGGTCCCAGCTTAATGAATTTCCTGAGCCAAAAAGAAAATTCACAAATACCTGCATAATTATGGGACAGATAAAAGTCGCGTGCCGCGTACCAAGTACATTAATTAATTAATAGCTGGCAACAGACTACAACTAAATCAACTAGCTAATTGCCCCGCATTGTTGCTAATAACGTTTTAATACGGCCACGTCTGGAAGCTGTGCGGGCCCAGTTGTTGAGGCATGGGTTTTCGCCTGCTTAAGCTAAATACTATGCTAATAATAGCAGATTTGATTGGAATAATAAGAAAACTAAAAGAACGACTTTTAATGGTGAAAATAATAATGGCAATGATATTGGCAAATGTTGTGAGTTGTGATAATAATAATGATGGTAAAAAAAAAAAAAAAAATAAATAAAAAAATAAAAATAAAATATAAATGGAATAAATAAAAAATTAAATTAATAATAATAATTTTAATAATAATACTTATATTAATAAAATTAATAAAAAAAAATATATATATAAATGGAATAAATAAAAAATTAAATTAATAATAATAATTTTAATAATAATACTAATATTAATAATAATAATACTAATTATAATAATAATGATAACAATAGTAATAAAAAAATGTTAATGAAATTGAAGAAAAAAGAAAATAATAATAATATTAATCCTAATAATAATTATTATAATAATAAAAAATTAAAAATATTATAGCTGCATAATAAACGAATTTTAATACCTATAGTAATAATAATAATACTAATAATAAGTATTAATTATAATAAAAATTAATAAAGAAAATATTATTATAATTATTAAAAATAATAATTGCATAGCAAATAAATTATATTGATTATGGCAATGCAAATAACAATACTGAACCCAAATAAATAAATTGCATTTTTATACCTTTTACTCATCTGGCTAAATCAAACCAGCCCACCTTGTCTCATAATTATTTTTTTGCTTGCCTGCAGGCATTCATTTTGACTTTGATAATAAATAAAAAGTTCAGTAAATCATTTCTAGCTTGGCTTGCATTAAGCTTGTGTACAGAATTTATGACCCGCCCGTGATTAAAGCGCAATAAATTTGCATTTCATGAATCATTTTTATTCAATTGCTATAAATTATTAAAATAAATACTTAGTAAGTAAGCTCTTTAGCAGACATTTAAGTATTTCTTGCTTACATTTCGTTTTCTTTTCATTATTATTTGTTTTTGTTTTTTTTTTTTTTTTTTGTTTTTGTTTTTTTTTTTTGTTTTGCTTTGTGAACCTGAGCATGTCTGCTTGAAGAGCATGTTTGATTGTGCAATAAATATGGCGCAAGCATTTAGTATATGTAGTCCGTGTGCGTTATCCTGAGCTAGCGAAGTCGTATTTGATGTTCGGTTGTTATCGTTGTTATTTAACTCCTCTTGATTTCTTTTCTACTTTTTCTTTTCATTTCAATTTTTTCTTTTTTTTTTTTGGTTTTTGGTATGTCGCAGCTAACTAACTAAGTTAAACTAAATAATTATTGACTACAACACTACAACAAGTTTAGCCATGTGGAAGGTTTAAGTCTTTAGAGAGGGGAAGTGGTAAAAGGGTAAAAGGGGAAGGGATAGCGAGGGGAAGGGACAGCGTATAGAGCGGGAGCAATTAGAATGGAAAGCTCTTGGAAGATTTGGTGGATTGGATTGTCGAGAAATGCTTAGAAGGGCTGAGCCAGACCATAATGGTTGTAGGCCAAGTCGGCAGCGCTGGCCTGACCGTTGCGGTTCCAGTCGGAGTGCACGATCTCGGCGTTCAGTGGGCTGCCAGTGATGTAGGCAGTGGTGATGTGGTCCTTCTTCTTGGCCAACAAGTCCTTGAAGAAGGTGGCACCTACACAGAGTAGTGATTCATCAATGAAACAGCTCACTTGCTACTGTCCGCCACAAGGCACTTACCAGCCAGAATGAGGGCAAGGAAGGAGATGGCCAGAGCCTTCAGCGAGATGAACTTGATGATGGTGAACAGGACCTTGACGACGACCGCCTTCTTCAGCTTCAAGATCAACAGCAGGGGCAGCAGCATCTTCTTCATGCGCTTGCTACGTGACTCTGTGAAAAGTGGAGAGAAATCGAAAACCATTTCTTGTTTAGCACAAAAATATGCAAAGTCGAGCGAGCAGATTGATAGCTCTTGCTGCAGCCGCAAAGTATGCAACACGAGTCGAACAATAAATCGACAAATACTTGTGTGCACGCGGCGTATGCACAATTTACGGCCAGGCAGTCTGGCCGTCTGGCAGTCAGCTAAGGCCCAAAGGATCAATGCTGTTGCTACAAGTGCTTGCAACAAATTGCCTGTCAATTGCACCAGCAACTAAGTTGCAAACAAATGGAAACAGTTGCAAACAGTTGCAAACTATAGTGAAAGTTGACGCGCAGTTTTACGAGCGATTCGTCGATTCGCTTGAGGCAACTCACCCTCCATGGCACGTCCACTGTATGCATTCTCGGCATTCTCATCCTGCTCATCGCCGGAGAACGAGAGATTCAGCTCGTGCGTTTCCAGATAGCGTTCGGCACGATCCTCGAACGATTCGAGACCCTTGGCGGAACCGAAGCTGCGGCCGGTTTCGGTGCGATCGATGCGGAGGCCGCCAAACAATGGAATCGAATCCTCGTTATCCAACTTATTGAGCAAATTCACTAAGTCCTTTTCGCTGCTGTCCTGCGAGGGCAGAGCCAGAGCGCCGCACACAAAGCTGGCCACGAGCACAACACAAACGAATTTCGCGCACATTTTAATTATTTATTCTTTGATTGGGACGGGGAGAGGAGCCGGTAGCCGGTTTTATTAACTTGATATTTTTGTATAGTCCTTGGCTTTAGCAATGCGTTCAGAGCACACACTGCTGTTGGCTTTGTGATAGGGAGTTGCTTTGTGATTAATTGAATGCAATGGGCCGCAGTTTTATACCTTTTCAATGCGAACGCGTGCCTCCATTGCTCGCCGGGCACAGCGCGGCGCACTTTGTCCAATTTGGTGGCTAGAAATCGACGGGCCAAAACATACACACACAAAACAAAATATAACAGCAACAGCCACATTCACAATTTATGCAAATTTTATGCGTATGCTAGTGCGATGGGGCAGAGTCGCAGCCGATGGCCAAAAAATTTCTTGACCATATTTTCACGCACGTCCCACGACCAAACGAAAGGGAAGTCGTCGTCGAGCGGCTTGAATATTATTATTTTATATAAGCAAATGCCCCGATTTCCTTTTGACTGCCATGCAGGCGGAGAGGTGTGGTGCGGTGTGGAGAGGTGTGCTGCGGCAATTGGGTGTCGTCGCACCGTTAGCCGATCGCAATTGGCATGCAACAGCCACGCCCCGGGACGGCAAGGAACGTGACTCCATTTGCTTATGTGCCAGATTCTTTGGAGCTCTCATTAGCCCGTCCGTCCATTGAATGGCATTAAAAACGATGATTATTATTAGGGGCCAGCGTACTTGGCCATATTTGGTATGCACCAGCCGGCCGCTCGCTTAATGCGCGCTTTGGCCCAGTTAGAGACGGCAGCGCGGCGCTTTCAACGCTTTCGATTTCATTCTCTTTGAGTCAAGTCTCGTTTTCTATTTCAATTGCTTCTAAATCTTTGACAAATCTGCGCAAAAGAAAGCTAAATTGTCGCACATGCTCGCATTTGCTCGATCGCATCAGCCATGTAGAAAGTTGACGGCAATTAATGTGCCCAGGCCCACATGGAAATATTTCAATTATGGGGCGTGGCAAATGCCAAAAATATTCCAAACTATACTATACGCACACACAAATACATACGCATATCCATATGCATAAGTATACGTACATCAATTGGGCATACGGCCAGCTCTGTGTCGACGCTCAAGAACTGGCCAAAAACTTTTGTTTTAATAGCCACAAAACAAGTTGCCTAAATGTCGAGCGCATGTATGAAAAAACATATATCATATAAATAGTTAGCAACCAGTTGTGAGTGCCTTGGGAAAGTGTTGCCACAGTTTTAGTTTTGGCCACAGTTAAAAGGGTCAGCCGCTCTGAAAGTTAAGGCCAAGTTTAAAGTATTTATCGATTTTATTAACATGGTGTCTTGTACAATGTAAAGTGTTTCTTCTTCTTATTTTCTTTCTTTCTTTTTTTTTGCAATGTTGTGTTACACAATAATAAATTAGACAGTTAAATACGCGTCAGCTTCAAGTCTCGAATAAATTACTACGAGCTAGATATTCAATTAAAAGAAAAGGCACATTTCTGGCTATTGGCCGAAGTGAAACGAGGTCCGCTTACTGCTGCTGCTCCGGCTGCTGGCCGGCGTAGGCCAACTCCTGGGCATTGTCGACACTGATGCTGCGTGCATAGGGATAGGCGGAGGAGGCGCCCGAGCTCCAGCCAGCGCTGGCTGGGGCGGACCAGGCGTTCGAGCTGTAGCCACCAATGGCGCTGCCGCCGAACTTGTTGCCAAAGCCGCTCAGCAGGCGGGAGCCGCCGACCAGAATGGCCAAGAAGAAGGCGATCTTGGCCACGACGACGGCCTTGAAGGTCAACAGGGCGAGGAAGCCGAGCACCAGGGGAATCACAGCGAACAGCTTGGCGCCAATGGCCAGGGCAATGGGGCCAATCATCTTCTTGATCTTGCCGCGACCTGTAAATGGAGCGGAACACGGAGAACAGAGAGTCGCAACAGTGTTAGCCGAAAGTTGATAAGAGATTTTGTTTTGATTGAATTTCTATGTACCTTCATCCAGAGCGCGTGCCACCTGCTGGGTGGTCTCTGCGGGCAGCTTGAACTCCAAGTTGTGGGTGCTCAGGAAGTCGGTGGCGCTGGATATGGCCAGATCGACCAGACGGCCGTTGCGTTCATCGCCATTCTGTGGCAGCTCAGCATAGATGTCCTGCTCGCTGAGGGACTTGCCGCTGCGCTGCACGGGGCTGGCGGGATCTCTGCAACGGGCATGAAGAAAACACAACTTAGAACACTTTGAACTATGAGCTCTGAGAGCCAAGACGAGACACAATTGGAATGCACTCGACAATTCGTTCGAAACATTTCACTTTCACACACACCTCTGGAAGGTGACGCCATTGATGAGCTCAATGTTGTTGCTCCTGGCGGCGCGATTCAATGCGGTAATGCCCTTGACGGCCAGACAGGTGGTCAAGTCATCGCTCTCAAGGCAGGCGCCCAGATAGCGGGCGGCACGTCCGAGCGTATTATCACTTTCGACGCGGTTATCTTGCACACTGGGCGCGGCCCAGGCGCAGCTGGCCGCCAAGACGAGGCACACACAGGCAATGGAAAACACTTTCATTTTCGTTCTGGTTTTTAGTTCGAGAACTTTTGCTGACACGCGACGCGATTTAATCCTTGTCTGTTGACTGGAAGCTGTTGCTGCTGCTGTTGCGACTGAGGTCGAGATGAATTTGATGAAGTTGGAAGACGTCTAGCCTTATATATTCCGGCAACATTTGTGACAGCTGCGCAGCCGGCGTCGAAGTTGACGTTACAAAACAATTTTTAAGTAAATTAAGTAAAAGACGAAGCCGCGGCGCAGTCGCAGCAGCAGCAGCAACAGCAGCGACTGCGGAAGCAACCGAAAATTGTGAAAAAAGTGACGCGAAAATAAAGGCACTGAGCACATGCATAAATCTAGGGAACAGCAACAACAACAACACCGACCCAAACGGGCCAAACAACAACATCAAAAAATAACAACAAAAAAAGAGAAAAAAAGAAGACAACGGAAAAATAAAGTCAACTTGTTTGTTAAGTGAATATGTTCATTTCTTCTTCTTCTTCTTCTGCTGCTGCTGCTTGCTGCTCGCGCGCTGACTGACTTTTTTCGGCAGCGTCGACGTCGACGTCAACGCTGACGTCGTCATCCGTCAAACACAAACTTGACGTTGAGCTGCGCTGCAGCGCTGCCCGAGAGAAACTTGCGCAGGGCTAGGGCGAGCGCGCGTGCGAGAGGGCGAGGGAGAGAGGCAGCGCGAGCGGGCAGAGGAGTGAAGAGTGCGTAGAGATCGAATAAGAGCGGCCGGCAGAGTGCAAACAATTGGCATCATTGGCTGAGCCCATGGGCAGCGGTAATTATGGCAATGCGCGCATCGATACACGCCCTCCCAGGCAGCGTCCGCTTTCACACACACACACGAGCACACACACACACACGAGCACACACACAGATATACACGTATGTGTGCTACTTTATTGATCCGGTTGCGGCATATTTTGAGCCTGGCATTTAGCCGTCTTCATAAATGGGTCAACTCTTGTTTGCCCTTTGAGCCACGGCGCAATATTGTTTAGCACCTCTTACGATCGACATAATCACCAATTTGATCAAGAATTGAGAAACGTTGAGGCTTTGAGTTAAATATTTGCAATGGGAATTGTGCAATAACTGATTACGATAAGCAGCTGCAGCAAATATAGATTATTTATTTGAAAAAGGTGGCAAATGGAGCTACATCTTCCTATGTGTCATATCTATGTTATATACTATTTTCATTATTTATGTTCATCTACTTTATATATACATAAGTATAAATATAATATTGGATAATATGTGTATATCATTTTAATTTCCAGCAAGTCTCATGCTCGCATTATTAAATATTTCATTTACAAACTGAAATTTTATATTCATTTATTATATGTATATGTATATCAGCATAAACTTAAAGTAATTTCTAAAGTGTTTCATCATGGCTTGGCCCATATATTCTTGACAATTCACTCAAACATGGCCAATGCGCTTATTGCCGAGAGTCTATACAGTCAAAGCCATTTATTCCCACTTATCTACACTCTTACACACTTATTAGCGCTTATAGACACTCCACATGGATATGACAGCTTTTGAAGCTAATCTAAATGAAGCTCAATGAAGCATTTTGATCAATATTGATAATCCTACTTCATATCATACAATCAATTAGCATATGCTAAAGACGAAAATAGTATTTCTTAAGCTTTTCGCATATTTAATTGATATGTGCTCAAACACGTTTTTAACTGATTCATCGTCCGTTTTGTTTTTGTTTTTTCCAGCCAGCCTCTGTCACGTTTTTGAGCTCTCACGCATTGCGGCATTCCGACATTTCTCCGGCGTAGAGCTACATGAGATCTCATACAAAGAATGCCGCCTATAAAAAATCGAAATAACACAGTTTGTATTTTACTTTTCATTTTTATTAAAGCAACAGCTCATTGAAGCCAAAACTATTCACAAGCCAAAATCCACAAAATAATAATCATAAAAACAAAACAAAACAAAATGCAAGCAGGAGAAAAACAAAAGTCTCAATTTACTCACTTTCATTTATATTACAGCGATATGCGACACTAAATGCTGTGTATGTATGTTGTTGTAGTTGTTGTTGTTGCTTTTGGTTTCTGCTCTGTGAATTTGGCTGACGCCTACGGGCGTCGGCTTGTCACACGCTGCGTATGAGTGACGCGCCTTTATTTTCGGTTATTGTTTTAGCTGCCCAAAATCGAACAACAGCAACGGTAACAATAACAACTACTACGGCGAAAAAAAGAAAGTGCGTTAGGCATACCCCACATATATACCCTATATACACGCACAGCACATGGCTTGCCCATGATTCACCTGCTGCGCTCATTTGCATAGAGATGTACGCTTGCAGCTTGCGGCATGTCAAATATTTCTCAGCAGTTGCCACACACCGCTTCTCGCACTCACCTCGAATGCTCGCAACACGCATTCATTGATGATAACTCACCTTGCCAATGTCCGCTCCACCCTCCCCTCTCTCAACAACCATGTCTTTAGCTCTGATCATCTTTCGCTTAACTTGCGGTCCAGTTTCGCATTTCATTCATTGGCGTCGTTTAGCGTGAGTGAAAGTTATGTAATTTTCGGTGAATTTTGCAATTTGCAGCGAACATCAGAAAAACCTGATTTCGCCGGTTCCTGCATTCGCAACAACAACAATAACCAACATAGCAACAACAATTAAATTTGTGCTCTGTATCGATTGTCCGGCTAAATGTCAAATCAAATGAAATTTCTAAATGCCAATCATATAGAAATTTCTCTTTTTTACCAAGCATAGCTGTCAGCCAACCCTTTTGCACTCGCTGCTGCCGTCCTGCTCTCGCAAATAATGCGTTTTTGACAACCTTACAAAGGCCTTTAACGCGCCAAATCAGTCCCAGATATAACTATCTATATATATGCATAAATATATATTTATACAAAACTCATAAGCTTCAATTTGTTGACTGACATCGCCCAATTAGCCGCAACAAGTGGCCAAAAAGTAAGAAAAAAAAAAAAAAAAAAAACAAAAACAAATTGGCCCGCATACTTTCGTTGTGGGTGTGGTCAGCTCTACATGTGAGTCGTACTTGATATACCCTGTATGAAACATATTTTTTATTTTTTAAGGCATATGGTTTGACTCGTAGGCATATCAGGAGGATGACTATCTATATCGGTTATTTAATTAAAATTAAGAGTTTTCCAATTATAGAAATTTCATATATTACAAAACTATGTAGCAAAGATTTATATACATAAAACTTCTACTGTGACCATCAAATATTGAGTAATTGAAATTTGTTATATATACTTAGATACTTACATATAATTAATACATTTTTTGTTGCAAATTTTTATTAAAATTATGATGCAAATCCCTTTTACTTTCAGCTAATAAACTGAAATTTACAATTCGACACTGTCAGCTCATTATTCATCATTCCAGGGTATTTGCAGAGCTATCCGTTACTTTCAAGTCACAATCATCTTTCTGTTGCTGCCAAGTTTACTTTTTAAATTAGCCAGACATATTTCGCAGCTCAAGTTGGCAATGCCAATCGCTGTGAGCGAGGCGTGCGTTCTATTGACCCATTTGCGTGTTTGCAATGCATATATAATAAATACATATCGATTTGCCCGACCGATAAGTATACATAGGAACAGTTATGTAAATGCAGATGTTCTTCGAGGAACTTTTTGAACAGTAAGTTATAAATTAGATGAAATTGATATGAAATAAGAATATTTTTCCCATACTTTTCTTTTTTCTTTCTATATTATTATCATACATATGTTATAAATATGTATTTTCCATATATTCAGAATTCTTTTTTTTTAGTATTCAGTAAACATTTATTGAAGAACTTCAACATTTTCTTGTCAATAAATCATGTATGAGACCCATTACATTTGTGTTTCCTTTACGTGTTCTTGGGGCCTCTCAAGATAAATGTTTACTTTTTTTTTTCAAATATTCCACACCAGAAAAAAGTTAGGTTAAAGGTGTTGCCCACCTTCGACTGTACATGAAGCGACTTAAAGCTAAAAGTCGCAAGTAGAAAAAAAACTAGAAAAAGAAAAACAAAATACAAAAATGTGTTTTGCTACGTTTTTGGGTTAAGCGCGTAAATAGCGAGAAGTGAAATTGATTTTCTTTTCATTTGCGCAAATATGAATTGTCAATATTGTGCGTAGACGTTGTCGGTCGCCGCCGTCGTCATCGTCGTCGTCTGAGAAAGTGCAGCGTTATCTTCTTGCATGGAGCAGACCTTTTATTTTAGGGTTTGGGCCTGCTCTTGGCTGTTGAAAAATTCATGGACTGGCTGACGAATTCAATTCACTTTGTGGCTAAATGTTGGCCTAGCAATTGGCTTGAAACACTGCGAACATCTCCTCCCTGTGGGAGTGCATGCGCTTTCACAGGGCTCTGGATTGAGCTGCGTTAAGGGCCGGACAATGGCAGCGCGTTGTTTGCCTTAACCCATTTGCCCGAGTCCCAAAGAAAGTGAAATTGATGACACAAATGTTCAAACAACAAATACTTCAACTTGAAGCTAAAGCTGTTGCTGTGGCTGTTGCTGTGGCTGTGGCTGAGGCTGTTGCTGCTGCTGCTGTATCTATGCTAAATGGTCTGGTTAAGTAATCCCGTGAGAGTCGCAAACATTGCGCACTCATCGAAGCGTCCAGCGCCGACTGCGCCGAGAATATTGTCAGCCCCACAGAGCGAGATGCGACTGAAGCGATAAAATTCACGACGACGATGACAACACCCGCCTGCAGCTCAAGTATTAGCTCTAAAGAGAGTCTTTTGATTAGGACAGGCAATATGTAACATGAATTTCTCTTCTTTTTTAATAGCAATTTAAGTAGGTAAACGTATTTATATTCAATTTTCTAAATATATAAACACACGTGCAAGTTAATACATATTACAATATTATACATATTTGAGTATATTAATTCTAAAAACTATAATTGGCAGGGAAAAAATAAAATAAATAAATAAAAATACAAATAAAATAAATAAATCATAAATTAAATAAATAAAAAATGCTTTAAAAATATTTCGTTTTTCTTCAAAATTGATTTATATGTATATATAAAGAAATAAAATAAATAAAAACAGGGTATCTGACAGTCGTCATCGCCGGCGTCTGCCGCACTTTTACCTGTTTATTTTCTAAAGCTAGAAAAAAGATAGGCGCTGCCTTGTTGATCGATTTGTTAGATATGCGGGCAGCATGCGACTTTGCTGTTGGCGTTAAACTGCCTGCAATTGTGTTTGGCTTGTATGTGTGTGTGTGTGTGTATGTGTTGTCTCTTTTTTTACCATAAACTGCGCGCCCTACAACTTTCACTTGTGTGTCGCAAGAGCCAAGCATACATAGCTATGGCCACAGTCCATGACTCGTGGCGGCATTCTCACTCGACTGTTGGATAACTTTCAGTTCTTCTTTCTGGCAGGGCTTACGTAAAGTAATTAGCCGAGTGAGTGAAAACTCTGGTGACGACCCTCGCTGGCGGAGCCACCCAAGTGGTTGACTGCAGCTGCTGCATGCTGATTGATTTGTGACGACCTGTTTATTGACTTTGCTTGGGCTTTTACATAAGCCCTTTGTGTTTTTTTACCTGTTTACCACTTGTATTGCAACACGCATTTGCGGAAGTTCGTCTTGGCCAAGTCGTCTTGGCCGTCGCGCATGCGCAATAAACCGTTTTTTCGTTGTATGCATAACGGCTCTGTGCACGCATTGACGCATTGCCGCATTGCCGCTTGTTCGGCCAGACTGCGGGGTCCACGTAACAGCGTTTGGACGCGTGCTAATTAACTGTGAATGGAAGGCAGGCGCAGGTGAAGAGTTATGCGGCTTTATTACCATTCGCCTATTGGCTAAGACTAACACAGAGAGTAACACTAAAACAGATCTAGTCTCTATAGGAAGGGCTTATTATCGTAACGATACGAGTCCTTGGCCACGCCCAGCGGTATGTAATGCTGTCTAAGTGGTATCCAGCTGCTGCCGCTCGAGGATAGATCGCCATGGTAGCTCTTGATTGTTGGCGCCGAGGCGTGCACAATTTCCAGACGTTCGTGCGTTGGACTCAACATGGACTTCAAGGCCAGCAGGCCGGCGGCAGCCAGCGCTATTTTGCCCATGACAAATGATGAGGCCGAGAGCGCCGTTAGCCATTTCAAGATCAAGGGCAGCAATATAAACTTGGCCAGCACCGCCGCGCTCAGCAGCGGAAAGAGCATCTTCATCAGCTTCTTGTGTTTGTGATGCTTGCCGCGAGCTAGCCGAAACGAAAATGTTAATTATGAGCGAAAGCGCAGATGAGATGTGGACGAGAGCTGCACCTCCAGCTGCCTACCTTCGGCTGACCAATTGCCCAGCAAGTGGCTCAACTGCTGGCTGCTCAGCTCGCTGCTGAGCACTCGCTCTAGCTGCTGCTCTGCTAACTGCAGCCAGCGCTGCTCCGTGATTGTGGCTGCTGCTGCCAGTTCCTCTTCCTGCTGCTCCGCATCCTGTTCGACGGCAGCGACAATTGCACCACCCAGCTGCACCGCTGGCGGCAGCCCATGTGCCCATTCCACAGCCAGCAGGCAGGACATGAATAGTAAAACTTTAGACATTCCGCTTATAGTTCTATGCAGCAGCGCTCTGCTCAGGCAACTGAGTTAATCTAACTAACTAAGTTAAAGGCTAGTGCGCCCGCATAGTGCAGCTCGTTGCACTCGAATGCACGCGCAGGGGCTGCTGTTCTGGCCAAGTGGCTAATAGCTGGATGGTTGCTGCTTAACTGTTTTGTTCTCCTATGTGCACAGTTGTGCGGGATATGTTGACTTTTGCATGCAGTTTGTGATGCAGAGGAGCAGCTACTCTATGGAAGGTCGAGTTGTAGTCTAATAATGAGCTGTCTTATTGAGAGTAATAATGATTGTCAAAGACAAGTACAGTAGAATCCGATTAAAACGATGCTCAAGGAACCGTCGTTATAACCGGAACACACTATAGCCATATAAGGTTACTCATAAGTTTTTCTGCCCATACGGACGCCATACCCGTATTCTAATATAATATACAAAATTCTATTTCTGGTAATTGTTTTTGATTATAGTGACCATATTATATAACATAGAACATTTTCAGAGTCCTTTCTCTTCAAAGAGTATTCAAGCTTCGTTGTCTTGCCATATTTCTGTTTCTTTTTGAATAATTTTCTTTTGCTTTCTGTTGTTCTGGTTTTCGATTCGGTTTTACTTAAGCGTGAACGAACACACATTAAGTTTTCCCTACTTTAATAAACGGTTTCATCGTTCAAGTTGTTGTTGTTATTGCTGCCTGTTGGCTGTGCTGTTGCTGTGGCTCAGCCATCAACAAGTAAAAACTCTTTATTAACGCTGGCTATCATTTTGCTTGGCGCGTTGCGGTTCACTTGCCATTTTAGCTGAGCAACACACGAACAACATTTTTCCATTTCAAAATCGCAGTGAAATGCCACCTACAGACACGCCCCGTGCACCTACTCTTCGCCCCTCTCCTCTTCTTCATCCATTCAAAGGTCGCCGCGTATTTAAGGTCCGAGTAAACATGTTTTTCTTTTTTAAGCGTTAAATACCCTTATAAATAGATAATATAATTAAATGTGTAATAAACAAAAGATGCAAAAACAAAAACTAACTTCGTTTGCCGTTGTAAAATGTTGTTGACTTCCATAAATTAATTATTTAGCAACATTTACGCGCGCATAGCAAATACAATGGAAAAAACGTAATTTAAGCGAAATTTCGTCCAATTAGCAGACAGAAAAAAAAATACGTGCTTATATGAGAAATATTTCTATGAATGAACTGCATTTTAATTGGCTTAATTAATCCAAATTTCGCATTAAATATTAAATTTAAGTTCACAAATAAAACAAAGTTTATTGACAACATTTCGTTGGCAAACGGAACTAAATGTTGTACAACTTTGGCTGTCGAAATGCTACTGTGTGTGTGTGTGTGTGTGTGTGTGTGAGGGTGTGAGGGGTGTCATGTTGCCTGCTAACGGTTGTTTTCAGGCCCGCAACACGCATACCAAATTGCGTCCCAACTAATGCCAAATGCCAAACGCCTCGCTGTCGTCACATATCATGACCAGACTTTGGCAATGCGCTGGGCTTTTAACGTCACTTGAGTGTTAATGCGATTTTCGGGCATCCGGTTGTTGTTGCTGTAGCTGTCAGAAACACCCTAACAGAGTTGGGGTATGATTCACTTGATTGGCAATACAATTAATATAAATATGTACAATATAAAACAAACAGAGATATTATTTAAAAAATGTTTGTAAATAAATGAAAATTATAAATATAGAATTTTTAAAAACTGAAGTTAATTATATTATAAATTAATATGCACAAAAATTCAGAGAAATAAATACAAAATTAATAAATATGTATTAATATTCCTAAATCAATTTATTGTTTTCTTAATTAATAAATGCAATTGACAAATGCAAAACATTGTAATAGTTTAAAAGGAGGTCAAATTAAAATATTGTTATGAGCAGCAATATATTGTATGTAGTAAATGCACATCACATTGCCTGTACCTACACCTAAATATCTGAGGTTTGAGCTTAGGTGAGCGTATACACATTTCGCATACCCAATAAAATTGTCTCATCAAAAGCCCAGCTAATAAATTACTTAATTCGACATTCGACGTTCGGCATTTTATCAATTTAATCAATTTAATCTACCGTCGTTAGCTATTGAGCTCGCCTCCCATTAACTGGAGCTCTACTTTTGAAGCGTAAACCTAAATCCGAAATCAATCGCCGCCGCTGAACTCAAATTTTCTTCAAGACAATCGCTTTGCTGGAATGGCCAACACCTGCGGACGACTTGAGGCTCATCACGGCCGTGAAAAGGGCAAAGAAGAAGCCAGCTAAGCCCGTGGTGCCCACCAGCAGCGTCAGCCCTCCAATCAGCACCGGTATTAGGGTCAGAAACTTTAACTTGTACGCAATGAGCAGTGGCAGCAGTAGTTTCTGAATTTTCTTCTTCAATTTTTTCAGCTTGCGGCCCTGAATGCTGTCAGCCAGCTGGCTGCCACGGCCTTGAATTTCCTTTGATGTTGTTGTAGCTGTTTCTAGTTGTTCTTCCGCCTCCTCTGTTGCTGCGTCTATGCTGCGCCCAACCAATTTAGTTGTCAGGACATCTGCAAGGAGAGACAGCTCGAGCTTTTAGTTAATTAAGTGACTAGACCTTTTAGCGTCCAAGCGCAACAACAGAGTCATGGACACCGTTTATCAGCAAAAAAAATAAAAAATTATAAATAAATAAATAATAAGGTATTTTAATGGTATATAAACCCCTGCTTGGCACTCGCTAAAATTTTAAAGTTTGAGGGAGATAAATTTGTGAAAAAGCCTTAAAAAATATATTTTTTATATATTACAGAAGATTTTTTGCATGAAATTTGTTGTTGTTCAGTCATCAAATATTAATCCGCAGCCAGTCAGACACAAGCCAATATACTCGTTCAATTTGCTGAGCAAGCATTGATACAATATTATTAAAAATCAAGCTTACTTGTCTCCAACGACCTGAGTTCCTGCGTTATCTCGTGGCCCTCATCCCAGTCATCGCCATCCTCCTCGCTGATGAGATCTCGCACAGTGTTACAAAAGTCGCGCACCTTGCGCACGGCTCGCTCAAATGTTGTCAAATAGTTGTTTATACGCTGAGCCGTTGCTGAGGTGGGCTTAGCCCGAACATCAAGGGCCTCATCAGCGGCGTTTGTGTATGTCACGCGGTTGTTGGCTTTGCGCGCTTCCGGCTCGATGCGTTCCCTCCGCACTTCCGGCACATCCTCGCCGTTCGACAATTGATGGAGAGCGGGGCTCAGGGCCCACACGTAGCTGGGAGCCGCCGCATTGAGATTGGCTCGCACCTGTTTGTAATTTCCGCTGGGAGCATCGTTTGCGGCAGCTGTCGCAACCGTTTGATAGCGATGATTGTAGGCGTAGTAATTGACAGGAAGCTGCCCTTGTGGCTGCTGCTGTTGTTGTTGATTCTGTTGTTGTTGCTGCTGTCGCATGGCTGTTGCCGCCGTTGCCTGCAGTATCAGCCAATTGTTGTGGCCCGTCAATGGTTGCCAGGCGTTGAGCTTCACTTGTAGCTGCTGCTGCTGCTGCTGCTGCTCATTGTTCGTTAAGCCGGAAGCGACGCCATTAAAGCGAGCATCCATGCCGGCCTCGGTCCTCGGTGCGAGTGCCACATAAACGGTTAACACACATACTTGCCACACTTGCTGCCACATAGTTTTAGGTGTCGAGAGCACGAACCACACCGCACGCTGCTTAGAATCGAACTGAGTGCCAAGATGTAGTTCAATTCTTTGGAGCTCTCGAAAATGTTTACGACTGTTTTAGTTGAGCGATTTTAATGGCCTTTCGCCGAAAGTGGCCGGCTCTAAATGCTGGGCCCCAGCTAGGCTGTAAATGCAACTAAGTTGACTTTTACTATGCCACTAAGCGTGGCTGCCAAGCGTGGCTTGCCACACACACACACACGTACACCTGCCACACGTTTAATTATGCGGTTAGCAAGCGGATTCGATACTCAAAATTGCAAAGGTTTTTAATTGTCGAGCTCAGACTCACACGTCTCCATTGAAGCGTTAATATGCTAATTAAAATATAAATATATACACTATAATATCTAGTGGGACTATAATCAGCTCTTGTTTTCACTTTTGCTGCACTTTGGCTGCGTGTTGCAAGCCCTCTCGATGCCAACTGCCGTCTGCAGCTGATATTATGATTCTATATAAGTCCGAGTGCAAGTCCGACTTCAGCTGGGAAAGTGTAGCCAATGCAATCATTCAGCCCAAGCACTTTGGGGCAACGTGCAATGCTAATTGCCAGCTCTGAACTTGCAACACAATTGCCTGCCTGCCTGGCTGCCTGGCCTGCTAATTGGCGCCTGTCTAAGCTGTCGCTGTCAGCGAGTGCCGCCGCATTAAGTTGCAGCAGCGTCACAGCTGCGCCTAAATGCCTTCAAATGCCGTCGGTCTGCAGTTGCATGCGCTTTTAGGCGCCTCGCTTGAAGCTGTGGCATGTGAGGAAAAGTGTTGCTTGCTTTTAAGCTTATTTTCCGCTGATGCTGCCGTGGCCTGTTGCATACTTTTGAGGTTGGCCCCACTCTCAGCTGTAATTGGATTCGTGCCACAGCCTGTGCTTTGCATGCCACAGGATTCGGATTCTCCAAGGAGTGTCTGCCTGCCCAACGCCACCCACTGCTGTTTCGACTTGCAACAGCTGCTGCTGCTGTTGCTTAAATTGGTTACGTGCTTCATCATGCGAAAGTTGTGATTGCTCAACGTTTTTATTTTATTTAAGCGATAGTTTTTCAAGCTGAGATACATATCTGCCCGAGCTGACTCAATCGAGTATTCATAGCGGCAATCGCAGAATGGCTGCCGAAAAGGAATTTATACAACTATTACAAATATAAGATAGGGCCCTCTGGGTGCCATAAATTGCAGATGTTTGACACGATGTGAAATACGCTGAATTGGCAATGGATTTCTTATGGATTGACTGAAGCCAAAATTCGACCGTTTTATAGCTTATTTAGCTAGATACTTTTTATATGAAGTGATTCATCAGAATATAGTTGTGATTTAGCATAATAATTCTATATTCAGTTGCATAGCCTTCAGAGTGAAAATGAACTTTGATTAAGTCTAAGAAACCTTTAAATTTTGAAAGGTCTGAGACTTAATGTGAGCCCAGTGTTTGCCTTCGTGTTCTTTAATAAAATATAAGATAATTTATTTTACCTTTGAGTTCAATGAGAAAACAATAGCACAGTGTGCCAATGAAGTCGCTCTACAACATGTCAATTTTTGTATTTTTAGCGTTATTATATTTGATTAGCAATCAATCAACGAATATATGACCTCCAGCTTGAAATATTTAGAAACTAAAAGAAGTATAATATGATACACATACATATGTACATATATGTCAAGATGACTTTGTGCTGTAATGGCCTAGAAATGTATAATTATTATTATTATTAATTATTTAATTTGCTTCCGCTTCTGCATTTGACGGAGGGAATGTACCTTTAAAACATATGTATAAATTAATGTATATTACTAACGGGCTTTTTTAGCAAAGATTATATTGTTTCAGTTCGTTCATTTTGTCTTCTGTCCGTCTGGCAAAGCATTTTGCTGCTGTTGACACTAGACACTTGAAATGTAAAAATAAACTCTTGTGTGTGCGATTAACTCATTGATAAATTTAGCTTTTTGGTGGGTCAGTAAGAGAGTATTATGCAGTTGTTGGCATCTTAGCTCTTCAGATAAGCATAGTTTCAATTCATATATTTGTCAAGAGCTGCTAAAAACTGAAAACTACAATTGATTATTCTCAAATTAGGTAATTAGATTATTAATTAATGCACAGCGCTGAAATTAAGCTCATTGCTCAGCAATCAATGCTATTCCTTATTCAAGTCAAGAGCAGCTTGTGCTAACTCCATCGACCATCTGCCTTTACCTTCCTCATAATATTTCATTGTCAAGGCGTGAGGCATGGCTAGATGCAATCATGCATAATGCCCGCTGGAATCATTTAAGGCTTTAATGTGTTTATTTCATTTTTATTGCCACAGTCTCATTAAATGTTTGCCCGTGTGAGTGTGTGAGCTACAGAGTGTTATAAACTGGTCACATCTACCTACACTCACCTGGCGTGGTGCTCACAGAGTTTGCTGGTTGAACAACAATTTGACTGTTTGACTAGCGTTCATTAAAGTCATAAATTAACTTATCTCAAGATGCAGCAACAATAAGCAGCATAAACGCGTGAATATTAGTTGTTTTTTGGTTTTATTTTTATTTTATTATTAGTTTGCCAATCGAATTAATTGGATTGAGAGCAGAGTGTACAAAGTATGCAGTCGATTGTTATTGAACCGAAAACTTTTGTTGTTTCTATTTTTTTCATCCAAATGATATGCTAATTAATTCGAGCAGAACTAGTTTCAGATCCACACTTCCTAAGCGATTACTAATGCAAATAATAAATATACTTTCGGAGACACAGCCACAGACCTTTCCAGAGGCCATCTCGCTCGCACATACACGCAGACTCATGCTCGGCTGGCCAAATTGTTGTTGTGCTGTCTTCTGTTTGTTGGTGTTGTTCTTGGCCAGGCTAAGTCGGTTTGATGCGCAGACAGCTGGGAGGCGTCTGCTCATAAATTGAAAGCGCTTTGCTTAATTCGAATTAGTTTCTCGACTGCTTTGACAGAGTTCGGTGCGCTATGAAAGTGAGTTAACCAGCTGCCAGGATTCAAGGACTCGACTCCTTTCACACATTATGAACACAGCCACTAAGTTTCTCTCTCTCTCGTTTGTTCAGCTGTTTGTGTGTCTCCTCGTGGTGGTCGCCACATTGGCAACAGCTCAAGCTGGACTCCTTGGCCTCCTAGGCAATGGCGGTGGCTATGGCGGTGGCTATAACGGCGGCTATAGAGGCGGCTACAGTGGCGGCTATGGAGGCGGCTATGGAGGCGGCTATGGAGGCGGCTATGGAGGCGGCTATGGAGGTGGTGGCGTCCAGGTCATTAAGGTGATCAACAGTGGAGCTGGCGGCTATGGCGGCGGTTATGGTGGCGGCTACGGTGGCGGCTACGGCGGTGGTTACTCCGGCGGCTACGGTGGCGGTTACGGTGGCGGATATGGCGGCGGCTATGGCGGTGGTCCAGTCCAGGTCTACAAGGTCATCACAACCACCGGTGGCGGCTACGGTGGCGGCTATGGCGGTGGCTATGGCGGTGGCTATGGCGGTGGTTATGGTGGCGGCTATGGCGGCGGCTATGGTGGATCCTCCGGCTGGTGGAAGAAGAAGTAAACGCCCGACTAACTGTAGAGTAAGGAGAATGTAAAATAAAAACTGAAAAAAAAAAAAAAATGGTTGTTTGCCAAATTTTTTAATTGCAAATGCAGCTGAGATAAAACAAAAACTATAGCTTAATACACATCCCTGCATAAATTCAGGATCAGATATCTTCAATTAGTAACTGTGCTTGAAAATCCAATCTGAAGAGCCAACAGGTATTTACAGAGGGATTTCTGAAGAGATCATAAAATCTCTGGAATATTCTGCCGTCAATTCCAGTTCAAGGTTACTAAACCGGTCAGATCGCGGAACTGTTATTTCTTAAACTCTATTTTAATGGCTTAAAAAGTTCCCAAACAATCGTTTATGCAAGTAAAAATGTAAATTAGTTCTGTGCAGCAAAAAGAAACCGCTCTGAAAGGCAAAACTTAATCACTTCTAAAACACTTTAAAAGTCTCTAAACGGCTCTTAAGCTCTTACACGTCCGACACGCCCACCAAATACGTAAATCAGTTCTTATAATTTGCATACCACATTGTTTTGGTGCCACAATAAAATGGTATTTCTTTTGGAATACTCACGTCATTTGACAAATGCCTGGAGGGGTAAACCAGTATATCTGAAAACGAGAATAGATTATCAGCTGAAGAGCTTGACTCGTCTTCGATTAATCAAGTTTAATTTATGCCGCTGATAATTATGTAAAGGTTACAACTCAACATTTAATAAGCGATGCACAGCAGCATGAGCATTGAGCATTTGTCTGTTTCTTTTTTTGAAAACGTGAAATCGGTTTGTCGAGCTGCGGGCTTGACCTTGGACTTGAATGAATTCTGTGGGGGATTTTTCCATAAATTAATTAGCTGCTTCTGTCGCCTTTCTAAGCGGACAAGCGTTAAAGATATTTCTGTCGATTCATTTCATAATTAACCGCAGTCGCTGGCATGCGAATATTTAACCGAGTATATAAAAGATTCCGGCTATTTATTTTCGCATTGCATGCTTTTGTCCTCTGGAATTCCCTTCAGGAGCAATAAACTTCAGTCCCGGCCTCAGCTGGCGCAGTCGTACGTGAAAGCATCTAGAGGATCAATGCGTGGACAGTGTCGTGTGTGGGCGCTGCTCGTGTGGGCGGGCAGACGGCATACGGAGACAGAGGATACGCGCAGGCAGTCAGCACAAAGGTTGTCAAGAACACTGAGCAGCTGAGCATATGGCAACAGGATGGCAGGAAGTGTATACGTGTCCTCTGCGTACAGCCACATCAGCATACAGCAGAGGACGTGAGGCCGCAGCTGCTGAACTTTAACATGACCTTGTGACAGATAGTGCCTAGACACTTTAATAAATTGAGCCAAGACCTCGTTTCTACACGTAAATGTTTTATTTATATAAATATTTATATGTATAATTTGTAATTGTATTTGCATTTGTGCTTGTATTCTTGTTTTCATTTAATCTTTTTTTTTTTTGTTACTTTTATGTTTCTTGAAAAACTTTGCTGCTTACATGCGAGACACGTCTAGAGTTAAGAAATAAATAATGTTAATAAATTATTACACTAGAATACAGTTAAATGAATTAAGCTTAAAGCAAATCGAAAAATGCGCGCGTGAAAAAATGAGCTGGAAACGAGAGCAGAAGCCGAGCAGAATGAATGAAAGAAGATAAAGTGAGTGAGTGAGTGAATGAATAATTGAAAAATAACAGGAACTGCGAGTGCAGTTAGCTGGCCAAGAGAGTCGGCGAGATTGAGATTGAGAGATGCATAGATAAAGTTCAGACAGACGTTGCACTTGAATAGCTGTAAACGGGCATAGAATGGAAGCGGAACTGGGCGCGTATTACGCAAATCGATTTGTGTCTTATGCAAATGCCAATGATTAAGTTAGCTTCACGTTACAGATACATTTGCAGCCATGTATCCGCAGGTGCAACTGCGCATTTGACCGTTGCTCGCCGTGTTGAGGTGTGCGAAAAGAAAAAGTGAGCCGAAGAAAGCAGTTGATGAAAATCTAATTACAATTTGCCAGCCCTGTCTCGTCTCTGTTTGCCAGCCCCTCAGATTTATCTACAAGATAAATGCAGCCTAGGGAGCTATGAACTTTGTGTATGTGAATGTGTTTCGTTTTATATCTGGGTGTGTGTGTGTGTGTGTGTGTGTGGCGTCTATGACTTGACCAGCGCTGGCTGCGCTCCCAGTGGCTGCTGCTGCTGGGCCGCCTGCTGTTGGGCCGTCTGCTGCCTGCTGTGCGCACGATATGCCATCTCCTGTGCCTCGGTCAAGGAGCGTCTGTCCCAGCCGCCGCCGCCACCGCCACCGCCGCCCGAGGACCAGCCGCCGCCGCCTCCACCGCCGCCCGATGACCAGCCGGAACTGCCGCCCGACGATTTGCCAGCCATCAGCTTCTTCAGCCCAATGATGCCAGCCAGGAGCAAGGCAATCTTCGAGATAATCAAAGCCTTGCCCGCCAGTATATAAAGCGCGCCCATGGCAATCGGCAGCATGCCCATCAGCTTGGTGGCCATCATCATGGCCATCATCATGCCCATTTTCTTCATCTTTCCGCGGCCTGCAACGAAGACAATAAAAAGCATTTAGCAGTTGAGCTTAAAGACATAATTGTAGGCATAAAGTACATATGTTAAATGTGACTGAAAACAACTCTTAGCATGAATTCCCACACGCTTTCCATATAATTCCTGCAGCTGTAAACAATGCGTTGGTTCAGCTTGATGCTTGGCCTTAATGTCAAGGGAGCGTTCCTAGCTCTGGTGAAAGTTCGCCAGCCACAAAGGCAGCGCATACAACTATATGTACAATGTTTATAAATATATTTAGTTACATATATGTATATATTTAATAACGCTTTGTTGCTCGTGTGACTTTCGTTTCGTTACGATTGCTAGCATTGCTTTTGCATTAGGGACATTTTTGGCGATTTCACTTGCTCAGGTGAAAATCCAAAGCCCCCTTTGGATCTGTGCAAATGCAACCGAAATCCAAGTCAATAACAAGATGCGATTGCAATTAACTGCAAATGGCAGTTGGGAAAGTGTTGGCCATGTTGAGCAACTGAATATCTTGATCTTGATCAATAATATGAAAGTAAAAAGAGGACAAATATCATCCATGCATCGTGAAAGTAAGTAAGTTCGCTTTTCATTACGAGAAAATATTTGCGGGCTGCGCTGGCTGTCGCTGCGAATGCTTTAAGTGCTTCTGTCAAATTTGTAATTGATGCAAAGCGCACTCGCCTGCCTGCTTGCCATCCAGCCATCCAGCCAACCCACAAGAAGCGGGCCAAGTGAAACGTGGCCAACACTTTCATTGGGCTGCGCATTCGACATGGTCATGACATCTCAAAGCCCGCCACAAACTGCGTGGCGTGGCGTGTCGTGTTTTCGTGTGTTTGCAAAGAGGCCGTATTTAAATGTACTTCAACTCCAAATGAGTCTTAACTTTCGGCGGTTCTTTCTATTTTTCTTTTTCTTTTGAGTCCATTAAAGACCAAGTGTATTGCCATGAGTAATATCTGTCTTGTTATTGTTGATAAGCTTTTCTTTGCGCACTTAAAGATGTTGAGTGAAAACTTTTGTGGAAATTATTATGTTGGGGCTTTAGAGTTTTTTTCAGAACACACTGAGAAAGTGTGGAAAAATTCTCTCAATAACCAATTATTTCATAACAATACTACAAAATTATTAAAAGGTTCCAAATTGCTTAGTTTAAGATTTCTAGATCTACTAGATAGATAGGATTTCTATATAAATAATTTTGAAATGTTTAGCTGCGATATATATTATATTATAAAATTTCTGTATGGCAATATATTAAATATGACATACATATGAAATATGTATTTCATCTGTTGACATGCTTAAGCTAAATATGAGATTACCTATTCGAATATAATTCATATTTAACAGGTTTATAATATACGCATGTTATTGATAGGCTGTCTAACCTAACTTATAATACTCTAAATTATTCTGCTCGGCTTTTTATTTGCATAATTTAGTTGTAGCTTAAAAGTTGTATGGAATGAGAAAATCAAAAGTAGTTTTATAAATATTAACATACTCTTATTAGCATACTAGAAAAAAGGAACTTTACATATTGGGAGCATTAAGAAAAAATAATTCAGTGATATGAAAAACATTTGACTTTTAAATGATGGAACAAAAATATTTACAAAAAAATTATTAAAAATTTTGTTTTTTTTATGTTATGAATATTACATATTTTCTTAGCTGTATTATATCCATATTTAGCTAAATATTTCAACATATTAACTTCTTGTATTTTACTTTTTGTTTGTTTATATTATTGAAACTAGTTTCTGATTTTAGTCTATTACAACTTACTTCGCCTTCTGAAATATATAAAGCTGTGCATGGATTTTATATAGTTTATACATACTTATGTATTATATATGTATATAAACAACAATCTTCACAATTAACTTAAACCGCTATCTAGCTGTTTAGTCTGGACTTTTATATCTCTTTCAGCTCTGTGTTTACAATTACGAATTGAAGTTTTTCCCAAAAACTCTCTACAAATGAAACACATAAACTCTATTTCCAGGTCTCTCAAGAGCATTTACGTTCCTGCATGCGTTTGTCAGACTGCTCATGTTTATATTTATTTCTGCGGGCTAACACGAAGCGCTGGCATGACACTTTTTTTCTTATTGCTGTTGTCATTGTTGTTGTTAAGGTTTATAGGTCAATGTAAGTTTTTCGAACGAGTTTTGACTACTCTGTGTGTGCGTGTGTGTGCGAGTAGGCTTAACAACAATTGCACATCTTCCCAAAGGCTAGAATTTTCCACGCTGCGCCGCGCTTCGCTCTTAGCATACAATGTAAGCGCGCGGCAGTTGTTAACCCACTTCCTGGCTGCCAATGTCATTGTCAGCTATTCAATTAAGCCTGGTCTGTATATGCACAGCATATATAGACACATGTAAGTATGTATTTATAATGTGATATGTGTTGCCAGCAACGCCTGGCTCTAATAACCGTCAATTATGAGCGGAGCTCTGGCAAAATTATGTCACTGTCACGCGCAATGGTTAAATGCATGAAGCGGTTAACATAACTGCAATTACAATCAACCTGTGTGTGTTTGTGTGTGGGGTGTGTGGTATGTGGGGTAGCATGCTTACCTTCCTCGAGTCCGCGTCCAATCTCATCGGAAGTCAATTTGGGGAAGCTGACCTGCAGCGAGTGCCCGTTGAAGAAGTAGCTCAAGCGTTCAATCAGCATATTCGTCAGTTTCGCATCCCGGTCGCTGCCGGAGCGGGCAAGGGAGGACTCCAGTTCGTTGTCGCTGTAGGCGGGTGGGCGTGGCGCCGTCTCGAGTCGCACCAGCTTGATGCCATCGGCCACATTGATGGCATCGATGGGCGCAATGCGATCGATAAACGATATAGCCTTCTTCTTCAGGCATGGCACAAAGCCGCTCTCGGCCCGATTGCATTCATCATAAACCCGGAGCAGGGTGCGTGCGCCCGCATTCTGGCTGCCGCCGGCGGGTAGATTGCTTAGCTGCTCGGTGGCCGCATCGCAGCCGCTGCTGCTGAGGCTGATGGCCAGGCACAGGCCGAGCAGGAGCACTAAATGCTTTTGCCTGAATGTCATTTTCACGCACACTCACTGTTGCACTAGACACACGCGCCTTAGTTAACACACAGACGCACACACAAACACGCACGCACGCACACACACGCGTCTGGTCTAATCCTGGATGGGTATGTGATGTCGTTGGCTTTGCCTTGGAGCGCGTCTCGCTTGCACTGGCAGCTGGTTTCAATCAAACTGATGGCCAGCCTTGGCGCGCCTATTCTTATATAGACCTCGAGCTCGGCTCGAGCTTGACTTAATCGCAATTTGATTTTCTTCGTGCTGCAGTTGTTCAAGTTCGAGTTGGAGTTGGAGTCGGAGTTGGAGTCGAGACTTCGTGTCGGTAGTTGATGTTGCTGTTGCTGTTGCTGTTGGGTAGTTGCTGCCTCTAATGATCATTGCGCTGCCAGCAGCAACGGCAACAGCAACAGCAGCGGCAACAACAACCGCAACGGCTCTGGACGTGTTATTTCTCTCTTTTTGCCAGCCGCTTTCGTTGTTTATGGCCAAATATATTAGTTGAATTTGTTGTCTGGGTAGGTGTTTAGCTTTTGACCATTTTAAACTGGCTGCCGTTTTGGTCAACATTGTCGCTGCGGCTGTTGCTGTTGCTGTTGTTGCTCTTGTCGACACTTTAATTTCAATTTGGTATTTGCCAATTTTCGCCTCGCATTTCTATTGCCATAAAGAAAGTATTTATTAACCACTAAACGCTTGCAATTTGCAGCCCAATTTTATTATGCAAATTTCACAAAAAGGAGCCACCAACAACAACTCTATTTAGCATCCGATCAACCCAGCATATATATAGCTGATGGCCAATGCAATCGAGGGCTCTCAGCTATCATGATATGCATCTATTAAAGCCAGGCCAGGCCATTGACTTGCGGCCGCTGCTGCTGTTGCTGTGGCTGCTGTTGCTGTTGTTGTTGCTGTTGCCACAAAAGACAAATTGTTGGCCCTGCCTGTGTTGTCTGTGTTTTATGAGCCAGCATCCACTGAGTTTCTCATAGAACGTGCCACATGAAGTCGCACTGGCAAACAGGCAGCCAGCCAGGCAAAAGGAAAGCTGCCGCATAATTGTGGCTTTGAGGCAACGTTAGCCAACAAATATTTTCCCCAAAAAGACCAGCGGAAATACTTTGTATGTGTTTGTGTTTATGAGTGTGTCTCTTTATCTTCTGGTATTCTTGTCCAGTGCTTTCGCCCAGCTCCAGTCAGCTTCAGTATTGGGCACTTTATGTGGCAGGTGCTGCGACCACAAAGGGATTTGCTCGCATGCCACTCAACCTGGCTGTCCAGCCTCCGTTCCTCATTTCGGATTCCGGCCCCGAAGCTCCGCTCGACTCATTTTCAACTAATAAAGTCGCAAATTTAGGCCCCAAAGCGGCACCTCTACAGGTCCCACAGTCCAATGACGGTCGTTTGGCCGGCTACTTGTTGCCCACAGAAGGCATTGCAGATCGGATATATACGAGTCCAAGATTTCCCTCATGTTGTTTTTGCCGTCGCTTTCTGGGCCACTAATTTTTGATTTTGGCTGCCGCAATTTCCACTTTACTTTCACTAATGCCCACCAAATGGCCGGCTAGGGGCCCGGAGCCCGGGGTGCGGGATAGGACAAGGCCTTCGATTTGCATGAATCGCTGGATGTTATTATATTTGGTTTGTTTGATAGCATTACGAGTACTTTTCAATGCTGATGAGCAGTGGTGAATGGCGCTCATTTCGAGTACACATATTGCTGTGCTGTCCTTAAGTAGGTTCACTGACCGCTTCAGCCCGGCTGCATAATATTGCCATGGAGAGAGTTAGATGTGCCCTCAAGTTGGCTAAGACCGCCATTGAAAGAGACGAGCATTTCATTATGTCCATACAAAAAATATGAACAAAAAACTTTAAGCCGCGCAGACAGTTCTCATTTGTTTTTGTGTGCTTTTAATGCCCAGCATTCAGTTAGGATATAGCTCTGCTGAGGTAAAGGTGAACGACCAAAACTTTAAATATACTGTAGTAGTGAGGTAGAGGGTTAGCTATGCTAGTGCTATGCTAATATGCATACCTTTAAATATACTATTATATTTCTATTTATTATATATATATATATATATATATATTAATTTATATACGTAACATATCGACTACCAAACTAAGAATAAGAAATGTAAACTGAGACACCTTTATATCTGATTGATGTAAAGTCTATAGCAAAAAGGGAAAGGGGATTGCTGCCAATAGCTTTACAAAGTATCTAATGCGAAAGTTGTTTAAGAGTATCTGTCCATTAAATAATATTACAGAGTATTCCTATTCGTACGTAAAAATGTAACGCATGTTGGAGAGTTGTCCCTATGTTTAATGATAATAGTTCTATATAAATATGCAATCATTCTTGTTACAGAGCATCTTATAGTCAGTCTTCTGCAGAGCAAAAATAATCTTAAAATACATATACCTGCAGCGCATTAAGCATTACACCTCTGATAGATCTGGTAAAGGTATACCTTTTAGTCAATATTTTATATTTATTACAGGGTATTTGTTGAGCTAATGCAACAATGAAAAACACATTTGAGTATTCTCTCTATTGCGAGCTATCGTAGCTGATTGGTAAAGCATTTATTAACATTTCACGGGGCATCTCGTAGTCGATCAATTCTTATCATCTCGTCCGTCCACTGCATTTTCTCACTTTGACAGCTTCGCATAAGCATATCTGTTATGCACAAATTTCATGGCTGACATCTAATAAGCTCGCTCGTCCCCACGATTTATGCGCCTCAACCCAACTCATGGATAATGCAGACCCGTCGAAGCCGTCAAGCTGTCCATTGCGAGCGAGTCCACAACAAACATATTGTAGCTGATCTGTTCTTGTGCGGGTGCAGCTGCCCGGCTACACACAACCGCATCTGCGTAGATATGTGTCTATATCTGCTTCTTGGACTGCTTCAGTGCACGCGAGCCCGAAGCTAAATTGTCTGAATGAGTGCCAGCGGCAAGGCCAAGCAGTGCCGCAGCAGACATTACATTCTCTATTGGCCGCGTCGCGACGTTAGCCGGGCCAACCGCCAACCACTAGCCGCAAAGCATAATCCGGCATCTGGCTGTGACACGCCTTGCACTTTTCTTTCAAGAGCCATGAGATTTTTCACTGTTTCTGTGAGCCATTTTACGGTCGCGACCAAAACAAAATAAAATACAATATAAAAAAAAAGATAATAAATAAATAAAAAAGAAATGGATAAAACCGCTTTAGTAGGCCCTGCTCGAATTTGAGATATCGTATAATGTTATAAGATTTGTTTTGTAGATAAATATGTAAAAGAGTTTGTGATTCAGATTCACTTGTTGAATCGAACTAATCTATATCGGAAATTTCAGTTTTAGGAAATAGCAAATCAAGTGCATCATGGAATATAAGAGATTTTCTAGTATTTGAAAATAATCGTAATAATTTCGTAATATTTCATAAAGAAATAAGTTCTTTAGCTAAAAGATGAACATGCTTATCCCGTATCTACACTTTTGACCTACATGTATACTGCCTGTTACATGAGCTCACCCTTAATCATCGTGACCCAATAAACTCTCAATATTTTCAATATCTACAGGGTATGGCAAATAAAGCTGCAGCAGTGGCAACAGCGGCAAACGCCATAAAAACAATTTCATTGTGGCTACATTAAAAACAAACCAGAATTGCGTTTTAATAAACAGCAGACAACGTGACAGCTACAACAACAACGATAGCAACAGCAACAACAACAAAGACAACAACAACAACTTTAGCATCCACAGTGCATTTGATGTTGTTGTCATTTTATGTGTGTGAAGTTTTTCATTTTTTCCATACGGAGAAAGTAAATAATTTGTTCTAAATTCTTGCCATAAACTTTGGGGCGCTGACAAGTGCCAAAGCGAGAAGTCGCTTACGGGTTAAAGTTCAGTTTGACTTTCAGGCTTAGAACTTAAGCCCTACATAAATATATACACTCACACACACACACATAAACATTTTGTATGTGTTTTCTTCTTATATTTAACTTTCTATTTCATGCGGGCGTTCATTCAAGCGACCCAAGTGCAATAAAAATTGCAATTTTCACAAGCCGAGTCAAAACAAAAGAAAGTGAAAATGTATGTATGTGTGTGTGCTTATGTATCTTTCTGTGTGTGTGCTTTCATATACTTGTTGTTTAATTTAGACGCTCTCAGGGTCTTAATAACTTTGCCGACAGACTTTCAAGCATATCCGCCGATAAAGATCGGATACAGCCGCTTAGACAGTCGGAAACATGCGCCCAGCGAGTGTATATTAGATTCGGTGTTCGCTTTCATCATTTGCTGTTTTTTTGATGACTCTTTGCAACTAATCAAAGACCAAATCTCACACTAATTAGCCTTTAGAGGCGATCAGCGTTGCTGACAACTTTCTGCTTCAGCGGATGTGTCAGCAGCCATACGCGTCAACAGCTGAAGAAGGAGATGGCGATGGAGTTGGAGATGTGAATGGGGATAAGCCTGAAAATGAGCTTCAGCTCGGACAGGCATCTTTCGATGGGGATGCAGCACTCGACACTTGGCACTCGGCACGAGACAATTTTCATTTAATCTCCACACAATTTATTTAAACGCTTGGCCAATTTAAAGCCTCAAGTAAAAACAAGGCAAACTCAAAGACAGCTCGGAGCTTCCGAAGATTTAATACACTTGCTGGCAAAATGTGAGCAAAAATTATGTGGGAATTGGCTAAGTATTTCGGGCAGAGTAAATACATTTTGTATTAAAAATTCTTGTTTATACAAGTTTTTCACAGAATTTTCCACTATATTGCACAAAGGTATGAACAGGCATAAGTTTGGCATGTGATGGACTTGATCTTTTGCAGTTCTCATGGCATCTGCAGCTCATCAATCAGCTTGTACATAACTAAGGCGATGAAGTTGTGGCAATCAATCAAAAAGTTTTTTAAATTAGAAAATTATTTCAAAAAGTTTTAGTTAAATTGAAGACTTACCGTATTCTGAACTTAAAGAATTACAAAAATTAAGAAATATTAATGTAAACAAATATTCATCAAATTAAATAGTTGTAAAATAACGTATATAATATATTTAATATATACATACTGTATGATTCATTATTAAAAATTAATAAATAGTTTCAAATTAAAATTAGAAAATTATAATACGAATAAGTCTAGTTAAACAAATTCTTAATATGCAGAAAATAAACATGTGTATAAAAAAAATTATAAAATATAATTCTGATATATTAAAAAGAAATTTAAAAAATGTTTATTATTCTGTAATTTTCGTCTATTATTATTCACTAACTGAATCTATAAATTTCTCTAGCTAAATAAAATATATTAGGTTTCATTTATATTATATTTTTCAATATATATCGAATTTGATTGAAGTAAAATATAATATATTTAATTAAATTTCTGTTATATTTTAGTAGGTATATCAAATTTCGCGACTGCATACTTATACCCTCCCAGAGAGAGTATATGATGAAAAGCTTTTGAGCATTTTTCAAAGCTGGCCACGCGCAAGTGTCTAGTGTCAAAGTAAATTTATTTTTAATATTGCATCAATTAATTATAATGCGTTGCTTTTGCTTTCTTTGGTGAAAATTGGACAGATGTACATTTCGACATCTGCAGCTCTCCCTCTCGTTGACTCTCACTCTCTCTCTCTCTCCCTCTCTCTCTCTGTCTGTCGCCCTATTTCTTTGTACAGATGGGTACTTTGAGTTGTGTGCGTGCCTTGTAATTAGATTCTCAAGCATCGCATTTACAACATAAAGAGTGTGTAATGGTCGAGCAACCTTTGTTCGGCATGGCATCTCTTTCTCTAATTAAAGCGATTAAATCGCAGAAAGCTACAATTAAAATTCATGCACATTTGACCCAAGTCGGTGAGAAGGAGAAGCAGCAGAAGATGGCTGTGTATAGGCCTGAAAGGGTGAGAGCGCGAAACGCAGACAATAATATATCGCAAATGTTTGCATTCAGCAAATGGAAAAGTCATTAACAGGTATCCAATGTAAAAGCTCGTGAGCTTTGCTTATATGTTTGCACACACACACACAGACACACGCACACCCAGTAACACACTCACACAAATACTCGCATCTAAATCTACAGTATTTGCTCTTCAGCAAAGGAAATCTTTGGCGCCTTTGGCATTTGCAACTGATTAGCTTAAGTCGATCAGCTTTTGCGTCTTGCCGCATATTGACATGCAACAAGCTCTGCCGCACCTCCAACTCCCCACAGACTTGCCACATTGTGGCGCTGTGGCTAGAGAGCAATGCATGCTGCCACAATGTCGCGGCCAAGGCAACTTGATGATGCTTTGCCAAAAGGTCGCAGCAGCTCTTCCTTGGCCAGTTTCACTTAGCCGCAGATGCTTTCACTTTTGTCTGCTCGTTTGTGTTTGTGATTTTTGTATTTTTTCGTATTTTTTTCTATTTTGGGGCCGTGTCACGTTCGCCTTTTCATCAATTTATCATCAACGGTTGGCTGTGCAGCCGGTCCATTGAACCCGCGCCGTGCGGAGGGCTTGCGCAAATCTTTTTTTTTAAGGGGTTAAAGCTTCTCTCATTTGTCAAGGTGACCAAATTGCGACCACAGCCAAAAATCATATTTAAATTCCACAATATTTGCCCAAATTCTTTAGGATTTGTGCAAACAATCGCGTCTATGCGGCAGGACCTTTTGTCTGCCTCCTCGCTGAGTGCTGCAGTCCTTATTGTGGGCATGCCCTCTATGCATAACTATGTTAAGAAGGGTAAATGGGTCTTAATTTTTGCGGGTAAACGTGTGTTCCAGCGAGAGTTGGAGCTGCTGAACTCATAAAGTTTGTGCTTTACATATTTTTACAAGAAGCATTGAACTGGTTGAAAGAGAAATTGTATATTATTTATTCTTTTATACCTTGATCACTGTATAAGAGACACACACTCAAGTAAGATTTTCTCAGCTCGAATATAGTTCAAGTAGTGGATTCAAGTTAAGTACAGAGCATATCGAAGTCGGGCAGTCGGGCACTCTTACTTTTTGTAGTTATTACGGCTGCTGTTGTCAGCAGCCGTATCATGGTAGTCTGACAAGACTCGGCCTGCGGCCCTGAGCGAGAGCGAGCCTTGCTCTTCTCTGTTGAGTAGCAACGAATGTCAAGGCCTCAAATACATTTATAATGTGAAATTTAATGCACCCCACTCGTCTTATATTTTGTGTTTTCGGCAAAGAAAACATTCAGTCGGCTCCGGCTCTGATTGATGAGCGCTGCTCGGAGCTTGGCCAACGTCTCGCATTTGGCAGCAAACGACTGCAGCGGCCATGTTCACATTGATTGGCATTTAACATTGAACTTTGCATGTCGTTTGACTTGACGCCAAGCAAATGATGTGCTGCCATCGAAATTTCACTGCAAATACTTTGGGGGAAACTCGAATGCGAATGCGAATGTGCATATAAGGTAATCAAGCGAGAGCTTTATTTATGAATTACTCTAATGTGGCGTAACGCAAGACGAGGACAAAAACAACAGACGCGGCTATGAGCTATGTGCTATGTTGGCTAGAAAGCCCCCAGCTGTGCACACGCAATTTATTTCCGAGAAGCTCAAACGCTAAGCCCGGCACTGAGGGTGGAAAACCGTGGTTGTGCGTGTGTGTGTGTGTGGGCAAATGCGCAGGGGAAAAATTTGAATTTTACTGCCAGAATTTGTTAAATAAAACACAAGCAAAATGATTTGTAACGTGCTGGCAGCGCATGCAAATCTACACAAAATATTTACATTAAATTGACTTGAATTGAAAGAAAATTGCCTGAGAAAACCAACAATAGCAACATCAGCATCAGCAACAAATGTGGTTGACAGCACGGCGAGGCATATAATAAATTCATCAGCGCAGCAGAGTTCGTCAGGCCAGAGTCACGGAGTCCGGCTTTCCACGGCGGGGTCAAAGTGAAACGTAATTGGCCAGCAGCGCTTAATTTTTGATTAACCATCGCAGCCAGGCAACCATCGCAGGCCAGCACCTGAAGCAACATGGATTGCGCTGCCTACCTGTAGTATTTTTTCGAGCGGGGGCGCCTTCGATGTCAACACAAAGTGAAAGTGAAAACTCCGCCAAAAATAAAAAAAAGCAAGAAAGCAACAAGCAAAAACAACGAAGGCTTTTCCTTTTATGCAATTGCTTGGGACCCACGGTTGGCGTTTTCCCAGAGCGCCACGACTCGTTCTGGTTTGGCTTGTGGTTTACTTGCCGGGCCTGCCGCAAAACAAAGGCCAAATAAATCGATGGTAAAAGTTTCGTGCTGATCTTGGCAAGTTCGTTGCCTCACTCTTTTGTTCCTAAGCGCCGCAATTGGCATTGAATACGGCGCAGGCTGCTAAGCGTTTTGTTTGCTCTGCTGTTAACACAAATGGCAATTACAGCAAATTGGCGATTTCTGCCACTGCTGCCACCGCTGCCACCGCTGCCACCGCTTCGGCTGCTGTTGCTGTTGCATTAATTTGGTTCTGCTTTTTGGGCTATTTCCAGCGGATGAGCTGCAGCTTCCACTGCGAAAGTTGCATTGCGCTTGCGTGTGAGCTCCACGTGAATTACCATAAATTATCGCCAGCGGATTATGCGGTCTGGCTTCCCATACAAGCACAAACACATGCTCGCCTCTGCTCAGCTGTGCATGTCCAAAATGTAGAACAAGACAGAGTGCATCTTGTCTCGCTGCCAGCATCAAAATTTTCAACTTTCACGCTGCTTGCACCTGTGCAGCAGAGCTATAAATATATATGTATTTATATAAATATATATACACACACACATATAAACATATAATTACTTATGTATACGAAATAATATACACCTGACAGCTCATTGCTGGGTATTCCTTTTGAAATTATAATTAATTTAATGAAAAACCCAAATTATCCTACTGCAGCACAGCTGCAGCTCTGCTGCCTCATAAAAGCAGCTGACAAAAGCTGCCTGATATGTTATTTCAATACGCAGCCTGAAAGCATGCTACAGTTTTTTTGTACAACTGGCCATTGTGTGGCTTTTTATTCACAAATGAACGACCAACAAGGAGCATGGAAAATATATTATAATAGTGACAGAATTTTAAAACTCAGTTTGAAAAAATATTTACAATCAATATTGATTGTTCCTTTGTAAAGACGCACATGTATGTGAATTGCTGGGCAAAAAGTACACGATTTATTATTCACTTTACTGCATTCTCTATCTTATGCGAGTATAACTAGTGGAATGTTTAAGGAACTTCATGTTTTTAGTGACTTTTATATATAATTGAATAAAAATCACATATTGTTAATACTACCAAGGCAACCCGCGCAAAATAGAAATTCTCTTGTGTCGCCCCATGGATTATCATAGAATAATTGCCATTAATGATCATACCGATTCGTTCCGAGTTCTATAGCTCTGCACTTTCATTAACTTTCTTATTGGTTGCGACAATTTTCCAGCAATTCCGTTGGCAAGGCTGCAATTTGCCCGCAAATTGAGTCAATTTCGTTTTCTATGCAGCATGGCTAATATCTGTGCCAAAATCTTTGCGTGTCCAAATAAAAGACAAGAGCAACCAAGAAAGCCTGCTGGATATATATATTCCATAAAGACTTTTTTTGTTTTACTGTTTGTATGTTTGGGGCAGCCGATGAAAGTGGGCGTCAGAGCGAATGTATCATTAGGCGCAGCGGCAGTAATAAAAACAAAGCGAAAAAAAAAACGATTGAAATAATTACAAAGACTTGCTAATTACAACAATGAGCAATGAAATTGACTGACTGGCTGCCTGGCTGCCTGGCTGGCGGTTTTACTGCCAATTGCACTAAATCTGCAGCGAAGCAGATTGCGCCGGCAGCTTAGCAGATCGGCAGCTCAGCAGATCGTCAGCTGAACAGAAGTGCATCAAACATGCATATTACGCTCTGAATAGCCAACTGGCACTGGGGCGCCAAGAAAAGCAAAACTGGATGCAACGGCTGCCTGGCTAATTGTGGCAACTACAAGTGTATAAATTTGTGGCACAGTCCGCCGCACAAGATCAGTTGGCCGAGCGAGTTGGCCAGAACGACAACAAGCAGCACACGCACAGCTGTCAAGTGAGCAGAGGCTAATCCCAAAGGATATACATACATGTACACAATGGATACGCGTTTGGGTCTACTCGGCGTGCTGCTGCTGCTGGCGGCGCCCATCTGGACGCTGGAGGCGCCCCACAATGCGACTGCTGCGGGCGAGAGCGGATTGCTGCGCACCATGCGGCACGTGTGGACGCAGTGCGCCGAGAGCGAGGATATTTTTTGGTGCTGCAAGCTGCAGGGAGCCCGCCTGCTTGGGCGCGCTCTTAAGGTGCAGCAGCTCAGCATTGTGGATGGCATTAATCTGGTGAGGCGAGCCGGCGCCGCTGGCACGGAGGAGACGCGCACAGGACGCGCCAGCATTAGCGAGCACCAGCTGAACAACCGCGACCTCGAGCACATGTCCAGCAAGAGCCTGGACGCGCTGCTGCTGGAGCGCTTCCTCCACTTCCTGCACAGCCACCAGCTGCAGGTGAATCTGCCGCGCCTGCTGCGCTACGGCGAACGCAACAGCCAGGACTGGTTGCAGTCGCTGCTGGGCTACTTCATGAACGGCGAGCAGACGGGCGTAGATAGCGAGGGCCGCAAGAAGAAGGACGACAAGAAGTATCTGGGGCCGTTCATAGCCGCCGTGCTGCTCAAGACGGCCATACTGAAGATGGCCTACCACTCGATAGCCATTGTGGCCGGCAAGGCGCTGATCGTGGGCAAGATAGCGCTGATCATCAGCGCCATCATCGGGTTGAAGAAGCTGGTCAGCCACGACGGCGGCGAGAAGACCACCTATGAGATTGTCAAGCACCCGCAGGTGCAGCAGAGCCACACCTACTCGTCGAGCCACCAGGGCGAGTACGATACCGGCGGCCACGACGGTGGCTCCTATCATCGCAGCATCGACGACGAGATGATGATGCAGGACAAGGCCTATCACGCATGGTTGCCGCAGGCTGGTGCCGGCGGTGCAGCTGGCGGGCCAGGCGCTGCCTCTGGCGCCTCCACCAAGGTCACCCGATAAGCTCGCCCAGCAGCTCATCCATCACCAAAGAACCGAAATTGTTTCGCATAGCTTCAATTTGTCGGCAATTGTATTTACACTTGTTGACTTTCAACTTAGCCTAAGTCTAGTTATCATAGTTACGATTATTTTTACCACAGAAATACATAAAGCTAGAGAAAACCAGGTCTGCGCACTGCGGCACTTGTTGGCTCTGCCTCTTTACTTAGCGTCAATTGTCGTCGACTCGGCTGCTCCATCTCGTAGGCATAGTAGGCCTGATGATCGTGACTCGAATGCGACTCGTCTCCAGCTGTCTCCGACGGATGGATGCCACTGTAGTCGTGCGTGGGCATGCTGCGATGCCAGCCGCTCTCGTGACTGTGTCCTCCTCCCCCGCTCGTCACGATCACGTGCTCCGGCGCACTACTGCTGCCAGCCGATCCCTTTTTTAGACTGCCCTGCAAAAAAGAGCGTAGCGCCAATTGACTTGATCGGATTAAAGGTGCTTAACCTACGCTCGGAGAAATCGAGCAAAACATAAATATATGTATATATATATATATAGATATAATATATAAAATATTTATCATGATTTTCTTTTCGTTAAAAATATATTCAAATAAATTTTTATTTTATTTTAGTGGTTAGATATTCTTTGAAATTGCAGAGCATTATTGACCTCATACTAAAGCTATTTGATATGAAACGATTCTTATAATTGCCCGCACTCAAAAGCTAATTGCTTTGAGCTCTGTCTTGAGAAAGCAACAAGAGAATATAATAAAGAGTCAGAATTAATAAACTCTCGCAGATATTCTTCCAATTTAGAAGATTTCGCTATATAAAACTTGTGCTCGTTATCAAAGGATATTCTGAAAAGCCAAAGAGTTTACTAAAATGAAAATTATTTCTCATCTAGCTGACGTATAAATGGAGAGTTAAACTATCGGACCTGGCTACATATCAGCTCAGTTATTGCTATTGCACAAATACATACATATGTATATGCACAAACTATTTTGGCTTAATGCTATCAGAGAAGTTTTTACATTCGCTTTTACTTCGCTCCACTTTTACAGCTATAAGACAGAACTTTTTAAATTTTAAGTGCACTTTTTCTTTGAGTACTGCAGATGCAAATTGTTTTATGTATCTTTCTTCTTCTTCTTTTTTGTTAATTATTTCGTTAGTAAATTGACTCACCAGCAGCGATATGACGAGAGCGATTTTGGCCATTATGAAGGCAGCGCCAGCGATGATGATGACCTTGCCGAGGAACATTTGCGCGAAGGTTGCCAGCATTATCATGCCGCCCATCATGGCCATGTTCTTATCTTTGTCCTTCTTCTTGCGACCTGTTTTATTGAAACAGTTTTTGTTTTTATTTTTCTTTTTCTTCTTATCTTTACCTTTTTTCTTTTTTTTCTTCTTTTTCTTTTTCTTTTTCTTGTCTTTGTCTTTCTTTTTCTTTTTCTTTTTTAGCTTATCTTTATCTTTATCTGTATCTGTCGCTGTCGCATGCACTGCCAAACTACCAAAGCCCGCAACTATGTTATCGATTTTATCATCTATGCGAGCTATCGTACCTTGATCCGAGCCCGGTGCAGTGCCAAAGTCATCGATGGCATTCGATATGGTCAGCTGCCGTGGCAGCCTCACACGCAGTGCCCTGCCCTGCGCCAGCTCCAGCAGCTTGCCCGGCAACCCTGACGAGCTGCGCCCCTGCTCCCTTTGCTCCATCTGCTTGGCGTTTGGCAGATGCGGCTCGATGCTGAGATACTCGTTCAGCTGCCAGGTGCTGTTATCCTGCCGAGCTGCATCCAGCAGCCGTTCCGCCTGCTCGGCCAGGCAGTGCCACGCCTCGGCGTCGGCCAGACACAGCTGCAGCAGCTGGCCCAGGCTATGTCTGCTCCATAAGGAGACTTCACTGGTTCCGTTCAGCTCTTGTGCCCGGGCCGCAGCGAGCACCAGCCACAGCCAGAAGAACACGACTTGCCGCATGTCTCACGTTCGAAATACAAATAAATGGGCTGCCCGCCTGTGACTTATTATTTATATGAGTGCTGTGACGTCACGGGCTTCACTGCAGAATGCCACAATTAAATGGCTTGTCAATGCGCGACACAGCCGAAGCGAGCGCTCTTGATGGGAATCTAATAAGAAAAGTTTGTCTTTCACGCCAGCTCGAACTCTTGACAGAGCTCGAACTCTTCACTGCTCACTGAACCGCCAAATCTTTCGCATGGAGCGACTTTCGCTTTGGAAAGCGCTTAGAAAACAAGCAAAGTTTTTTTTATTATTACATACCTACATATATATATTTATTTATTTCATAAGTTAAGTTAAGCTAATTGAACTGTCCTAATTAGAATATGAAACACTGTGCAACAAAATTGAGTTTTGTATGAAGTGATGGATGACTCCCATAGGATTTTTCACGTAGCTAACGATGCCCTAAATGACTTATGCTGGTTTCCTTATTCCATCGGACTCATCTCACTTTTGTAACATAGTGTAATCCATACGACCTCACAGCGATCTCACATCCACAACCTGCCAGCCATTCATCTGGCTGGAGCCAGAGCTGCTCTGGAGACTGCGCACTAGCGCATCCGCTGAGCCAATGCTGTCCTCCAGCGGATTCTTTACCCTGTGCTGCTTCTCATAGTCGTAGAAACGATCCTCGGTGGGTCGCTTGGTAATAGCAGCCGCCACTGGCTGTTCCCGCGGCTGCTCGAAGCGCACCTTGCGGTCGCTGCGCTTGTACGGCTGCGGGTCATGCACATTGTAGGATTGATGATGCGGCTCGTCGTTGTGGCTGTAAACTGTTGTCTTGCCTGGGAAATGACCAATGGGACGTGGTGCACCAAAGCCACCGCCATAGCCGAAGCCGGCCACACCGCCTCCAAGGCCACCCAGGCCACCAAAGCCGCCCAGCGTGCCCAGCACGCCGCCTAGGCCCAGGAAGCTGCTCACGTAGATTGCCAGCTTGGCCAGAAAGAGTGACTTCTTCAGCAGCAGGCATATGCCAGCGAAGAGCAGCGGCACCAGGGCCACCAAATTGAACTTCAGGCCGAGCAGAAAGGGCAGCAGATACTGCTTGGCCAGCAAGCGACCTATGAACACATATATGGCACTCAATTTATAACATAACTTCATATGAAAGTCTCACAGCTCACCTGTGCTGGCCTCCTCATAGCCAAACTGCCGCTGGTCGAGCGCATCGGTGTCCAGCACAAACTCCGCCACACTGTTCGCATCGGCGGTGGGTCCGATTTTGAACATTAGGCCGGGATAAATGTTATCCATATGCCACTCCAGGCTGCGCTGTCCCATCACAGCGCCCGCATTCTCCAAAATGCCGCGAAAGTCCACCGGATCTGTGTCCAGAACATTCACCAACGAGCGACTGGCGGCCGTCTCCTGCTTGACGGCCACAAGGTCGGCCACAAAGGTCACATTGTCCCGCTCCTCGAAGCGCTGTATAAAGTTGAGAGCGGAGCGGCCAAGGCATTCGCTCAGCTTGCCGCGCTGCGAGCCACGCACGCATTGCTTGAAGTGCTGCAGTTCCTCCAGGCTGTCCTGCTGCAGGTCGGTGCCAGCTGTGGCTCTGATGAGGAGCAGCAGTGGCAAGAGCAGAGGCGGGAGACTTTCCATGTTGTGCCGCACGATGAACGCGAGTCAACTGAGCCTGCTGGCCAGCTGACCCGCTTGCTTTATAGTTGAACCAGCCGCGTTATACAATTCACATTTTGGCCAAATCTGCTCGAGTTCGGCTCAGTTTTTGCACATGTAATGCCGCCGTGGCCCAATAACGGAAATTGTTGTACATCAACGCCAAGGGACTGACAACGTTGTTGTTGTTGTTGTTGTGGGTGCTTCTGCAGCAGCTGGCATCATGGTCATGGTCAGTGCACACGCGCGGCCGGCGACCCACTGCGCCGACTTGCGGCCAATTTTGCTGTTGTTGTTGTTGTTTTTTCTGTTCGCACATCTTGGCCATTACATAATGAGCCATTGTTGAGCTCCAGAAATGTTATGAAAGAGGCGCCACAGCTCAGATCCAATACAAGCGTCTGCAATTATGGCATTACCACAAATGAACGCCCATTTAAAGAGTCAAATTTGAAGTTTCTTTAAAATCTTGTAAGTGCCCAAAAAAATCAGCGGATATTAGAGTTCCGATTGAGTTAAATCTGTAGCTAGTTAGTTTGTAGTAAGTTAAGTTTTGTGGGAAAATGGCTTTGCTCTTGTGCAAAGCATTGCAGCTTTATATGTATGATCAGCTTATTTAGCCCTTGAATTTTTGATATAAAAAAACTGAGAGACAATTTTGAAGAGTATAAATACATACTTACTGTTTAAAAACATAAATAATTGCCGCATCAAACTCATGATTTAAAATTGTAAAAGGAATATGAGACTCTCTTTTCTAAAAGAGAGAGAGAGAGAGAGAAAAAGAGAGAGAGAGAGAAAGAAATAGAGAGAGAGAGAGAAAGAGATAAACAGAGGGATAGTGAGAGACAGAGCAATAGACAAAAACATCTGCTGCTGAACATAGTCTCAGCTGTTAATAAAATTGAGTGAGATGGCTGCTGAGACTATGCAGACAGCCGCTATGATTTTCAAAGGGCGCATAGGACGACAAAGAGATAAAGAAAAGAGACTAAAATTGGTCCCTCTGGAACGCACATTGTGAGAGACAGCATACCAGAAGCTCTTGGCTTTTATAGCAATAGCATTTTTCGAGTATATAAATACATATGATGAGCAGCAAAATAGCGTCTTTAATATATCTAAATTGTTTTGTCTAAGTCTGTTTACTTGAAAAATTTTGACAGGAGTCTCAACTATTTTTATACCTGCTGCATTAGCCACATATTTCAAATACTTAACGCAAGAATTTGTATACTACAAATTATTTTAAGATTATAAACGCACATCTCGAGCTCTGGACAAAAGACAATTTTCCAGGAAAATTATTTTCGGAATTTAAAGTCTGACGTAAGTCCGAAGTTCGAAGCAAAAATATGTGTCCGCTTTTAAGAATTTCATATTAGAATGAGATGTTTTACTTTCCAAACTCAGACCACATTCATACTTTATTTATCTAACATTTCATGGCAAAACAAACATTTATGATTTTTGTTCATTTGTGCAGCGATTCATGTGTGTGCGTAAATAAATTCCCTAGACATCTCACACTTGCCTAATGATTTGTCCTTTCTAATCTTTGCAGTTGTTGTTGCTGTGGGAAAAGCAATCCGAAAGCGGTTGACCACTCGCACCGCACAATGGATCGCTTAGCCGCTCTGGGGCAAAAAAAAAGTTTATTCGAAAGTGTTGCATACTTTCAGGCGGAATGTGTATAAACTTGAAACAAGCTTCGGCGTTGCCAGTCTGTCGGAGTGCAACAAAACCCTTAATAACAACAACATCATTAACAACAGCAACAAAACCAACAACAACAACAACTGTAACGTCAACAGCAACTGGGATTGTGGCAAGTCGTTAGATACACTCTGCACCGTCTACAGCCCTTAAGCCACTCAGTGGTTGATAAAGTTTTGCATATTTTGCTAATGAATTCCGACAGTCGTGAACTTTAGGTAACCACAAGTGCCACGCCTTCTGCAGCCCACTTGTTTTCGAGTAGGCCAATTTGCAAATTGCCAGAACTTTAAGGCTTAATTTGTGCAAAAGCCTGGCCAAAGTTTTTCGCACTCGAACTGAGGCTGAGCAGAGTTTTCAGGAGCATTGCTCTGGCTGTGTCTGGCCAGTTTCTTTTTTTTTGTACGATTATAGCAAATTTGGCCAAATAAGTGGAATTAGTTTTCCCATTGCAACAGACTGTGACTATGACTGTGACAAACACAAGCACTAGAAATTGTATTAATAAACACTTTCACCAGCAACATTTCAGCAGCGGCAGCCACAGCAGTTGCAGCAGGCGAAAATTGTTGACAAACAGTTAAGAAATCGTTTTGGCCATTTGGCATTTGCCATACGGCCATAAATTGCACCGACTCCCCCCACACAAGCAGGGGCGTGCCCCATCTTCATGCCAGCATTGACATTGCGAGGTGGGGCGGGGCGTGCAGAGCATACGTGTTGCAATTGCACATGCAAAAAGCAGGTCGTGGCCAAAAGTGGGGACTTTCATTTGATTTTGGAGCGACACCGGATACCAATGAGCATATTGGCATGGGCAGAGAGTGGGTGGGAGGGGGCCGTGAGTATGTTGGAGAGTGTATGTGCAATCGCTAGGCCAATAGGAAGTTAGTTGGCCAGCAGCTGGCAACTGCAGCTCACAGTCGGATCTCCTGCACGCCTCAGTGCGCTGGCTGGCAAGTGAAATTCTTCCTCTACTTCAGGTTCAGCTTCTGCTTCTGCTTCAACTTCTTCGTGCAGTTGTTGCTGTTGCTGTGTGATTTTGTGTGTCGCACATGCAATTGATATCACTGGCCTCGTTCGCCTTAGTTGGTAATTCATTTTATTAGTGAAAGAGTGAAAGCATTTCACTTGAAACACACGAGAAAAAATCCGAAAAAAGACGCAAGCAAGCAAGCAAGCTGTATGCGGCGCACGTTGCGTATGCGCAATATACACATATGTATATGCATGTATGTATGTATATATGTACATGTAGTTATGTCTGTGAAATGCAAAGCGATGTTTTTGGTTACAGATAAATGCGGCTTTATTGAGTTTCATTTGAGTGCCTGTGTGTGCGTGTGCGTGTGAGTAGGGGCAATTGGGTGCGTGCTTGGGGGCGTGGCGAAACGTTGACTGGACAGAGTAGTTTGTGTGTGGCTTGTCGTAAAACAATCAGAAACTGTGTATAGTTAATAGTTGTAAAAAATAGTAAAGCTATGAGCAAATAATTACACATAATACAAGTACACGAGTACAGTTAACAGTTAAGAGTTAACAGTTTAGAGTTTACAGTTTACGGTTTACAGTTTAAAGTTATAATTTATAGTTTACAGTTAACAGTTTAGTTAAGTTTAAGTTTGAGCAAGTGCCGCCCCCGCTTTCATTTAGCCGACTGCAATTACAGTCGACTTCAAGTTTTTTGTTAGAGCTTATTAACTAGGGTTTCATTTCTCATGTTTGACAGTGTTTCTTGTTTTCTTTTATTTTTGTTTGTTTTGTTGTTGCTGTTGATGGCGCCTTTCGCTTGAGTTAAGCTAGAAATAAATTAAATAAATAAAATAAATTAAACGAGCTGCGAGAGCTCTGTGCTCATTTCCTTTGCATTTCCTTCACTTTCATGAGTTTTCCTCTTCATCATCTTCTCTTCTGTGTATTGCACTAATTGTTGTTGTTGTTGTTGCTGTGATGCCTTGGCAGCCTCTATTGCTGATACGCCGCATAGGCCAGGCTCTGTGCCTCAGCATTGTTGTGCAGCGACCTGCCGTAGCTGTGCTCGTGCTCGTAGTGCGGATGCGCAACCACCTCGTAGTTCTCCTTCTTCGACTCGAGCAGCTTCTTCAGACCGATGATGCCAGAGAGCAGCAGCGCAATCTTGCCAATGACCAGAGCCTTGAACGAGATGAGCGCCAGGAAGCCAATGGCCAAGGGCAGCAGCGCGGCCATCTTCAGCTTGAAGAGCATCAGCAGCGGCATCAGATACTTCTTCTTCTCCTTCTTCTTGCCGCGTGCTAAAAATAAAAACAAGCAAGCAAGCAAAAATAAAATATTAAATACAAAATTCATTTGATAAGTGTCTGCTTGACATGCAATACTTTCGCTTGCTGGCTGGCCATTGGCTTGTTATCTGCTCATTAGCAACTGGAGCAAAGCGCATAATTATTAAATAGACGCCAATGAGCAATGAATAATGAAGCGGCAAACAGGATTGGCTGCTTTCTATGGTCGGAAATCGCACAGAAAAGAAAGTGCGCCCGAGCCGCGCTGAACTGGCTAAAATGCAATTAATTGCAACGAGCGGCAAACAGGCGGCTTGCCAAGCTGCATGCCACAAGCGCCTGTCAATGCACCGCTAGACCAAGAGCCACCGCATCGGTCCTGCTGGCTGGCTCTGACCCCAATGTGTGTGTGTGTGTATGTGCGACAGCTAACAGTGAAAACAGGATTTCAAGCGATGCCCAGTTTGCGTCTTCTGCTGCTGCTGCTGTGGCTGCCAGACGCAACGACGATAATTGCACCACTAACCCAAATTGGCAGAATAGCGCAGAACCAGTAAGCCAGAAGCAAAGAGCAAGCTGGCTGTTTGGCTGTTGGGCTGCTTGGCTAGTTTGGTATGCTCTACTCACATTCTTCGAGAGCGCGCTGCATATCCTGAATGGAGTCCTTGGGCACCTTGAACTGCAGCGTGTGTGTGCCAAAGAAGCGTGCGACACGCTCCACCAGCAGCGAGTCGACCTCACTCTCGCGTGCCTCCGCCTCCTCGGGCAGGGCCACATCGTTCAGGGAACGTCCCACGGGTATATCATCGGTCTTGACCAGGGAAATGCCCTCCGTCAGCTTCACATCTCCGTTCTCCGAGTCAAAGTAGTGCAAGGCGCGTTCCTGTTTACATAAGAGTGTATATGTGTGGGTGTGTGAGTGAGCATTGTTTTCATATTTTTGATATTAGGTAATCGATTGATAAAGCCGCGCTCTACACACTGTTGTTGTTTTCTTTCTTCTTTTTTTTCTGTTTACCTTCATGCACAGCACCATGGAGCGCTCGCCGCAGTCCTTGACCATGCGAAGGGCACTCGTCAAGAGGCTGTCAGCCTCAGAGGCTGCTGCTGCCGCTGAGGCAAGCAGCGCGAACAGGCACACGAATTTCAACATAATTGAATTTGAATTTATTTAATTCTCTTTGCGTGAGCGGGGAACAGCGTGGGATCTGACGCAACACACAACAACACTTGACACTTGGTATTGATTATCCTTGATTTGGGCACACGACTCTGCCTGAGTCTTAGCTGTACTGTTGATTGAGTGCACTGCGCTCGATTGGCTTATTCGATCTGTCGGTCAGAAGGCAATCCGTAAACTGTGGCTAGAAGACGCACGCGGATCGAGTTTTATTCCCGGCCAGCAGCGCCGTTGCTGACAACGACAACGACAACGACGTCGATGGCAACGACGACTCACGACGCGCTAGCCGCATCCCCAACACATACACGCATATGCACACTCACACACACACATGGCGACTCAAACAGTAGCCGAGCTTAGAATTTAAATAAACAACCTGACGAAGACGACGTCAAGCACAACCACAGCCGCAACCACAATCGCCACATTCACAACCACATCGAAGCGCAACGGCTGCGGCTCTTGATGCAACCTGACTTGACTTGACTTGGCCTGGCCGACAGTGTGTGTGCGTGTGTGTGTGTGTGGCAGCAGCTATGCTGACGCAGTGTCGCAGTCACGGTCGACGTCGCAGTCGCTGCCAGCAGTGCTGCGCTGGCTTGTTAGCGACTGTTGCTGCTGTTGTTGTTATTGTTGTTTGTCAACAGACTTAAACAGCACTTAACTATTTGCACACACACAGACACAGACACACACACTCTCGGACACACCTAGCCGCTAAATGATTTCAATCAGTTTAGCGTGCATTAATTTTTGACAGCTCAAAATTTTGCATTGGCGCCTGCACAAGTGGCACACTTTCGGCTGGCTGAGAACCATCGAGCTCAGAGTGTGGTCTGGGGCTGAAAGTGGTGCGTGCTGCTAGACGCTCCACTGATCGAACCATTAGAAATTGCAGACACGTGACTTGATGTGGCATTTAAAGCGAGCTCTAATCAAACGCCAGCAAAGCTGGCCAATCATAGCACATCAGCAACAGCAACAACAACAGCAGCAGCAGCGGCTCTACTTATGATGAAAGCAACCACACGGCAACGGGCATGGCTCAAATTGGAGTAAAATAGAAAATTAACTAGTTTGCAGGCGGCATGGATAAAAAAATTTCACTTTAATTTTGCTTTTTATTTATGTATTTGTTTTTCTCCATCTCACTTATAGCCGCACCATCTGTACATCTCTCCTCCACACGGACAGACACACATTAGCACATAAACATATCTCCATATATCTGCAATTTTGTATGCCAATCGCTGACATTTGCACAAGAGTTTCATATCACACAAAATCTTTCGCATTATGCCGCTTTAATTTTTACTCTTAACATGAATATTATCTTTTTAAAATTTTTAACACGTCTTTGAAAATACCCTGCGTATAGCAAAAGCTGCGATGTTACGATGCTACGAGTTATGACTCCTAAAAATTGGTATACATATGCAATATTTGTCTCTGATTGTGGTTGTGCAGAAAATGTAAGTTCAAGTTGATTCATAATGAAATTCTTTTTTTTTTAAGATCTAATAATCTCTATTATAAATTAAGCATTGTGAATCTAGTTAGCCTTTAGTTATTAGTTAACTAATATCAATCGAAAATATATAGTTCAATGTATATTTTTATGTGTATAATTCAACAGATGAAACTAAATGGATTTTCATTCATTGATTATACATTTTATTCTACCTTATTGAATTTTATGTTTAATAATTAATTTAGATGGTAAAACTAAAATACATAAATTTTATATGAATATTAATGAATACTCATACAATATAAGACAACACATATGAATGTATATAGTTGTTATAGTGAGTTAAACTAGCTTAAAATTAAATTCAGCTTGAGGCCAAGATCATGAACAAAAAGTTAAATAAAAAAATTAAATAATAATAATAATAATAATAAACTGAGTTCAGGGTATATTCAAATCTATCAAAGGGTATTTCATAGTCAAACACTCTACACTTGCGCTTTCACGCTTGTCTCATTTTGTTCGTTTTTTTTCGCTTTGCTTTTTGTGTAATTTACGCATTAGTCAAGTACCTGAAAGAAAGCGCTGAGTGCTGAGATTTGCACGCTACTTATGCTCGATTCCAGATGCAAAGCAAGCCAAATTTTGTGTAGCTGATTATCAGCGTAGCCTAAACAGCGTATAGTTGATGGGCCGAAAGGTGTTTAGTTACTGTTATTGTTGTTGCTGTTATTATTGCTGTTGCTGTAGCTGCTGTGCCTGATGCTGATGGGATATGCAAATGACGTGCACGTGTATATGTAGATGGATGTGCGTGTGACGTGACTTGAATGCCCATCAGCCATCAACCATCAAGCTATCTGAGGTGTTGTACACTCGTGCAGCACGCATCTAGCTTCGAGTTGTGTGTAGGGCATGTGTCGGTCGACTAGCCGGCTGTTAGCCAGCTATTTAAGACTCGGGCAATTATTTTGACTGCATGTCAAAAGCAATGAAAGTGAAATAGTATTTGATTTCATTTGAATGGCTGCGGACGAGCTGAGATTTTTGCTTATGTAAGCCTCGCCGGCTAAGCGGCTAAAGTCTTAGAGAAAAGCCATTAAAGTGCTTTGGCTTACCAAAATACCCACTGAAATATTTAAGATACTTAACGATGTTTGCTCGAAAATTAACTCGGCTCAGGAAACAGCTTGGCAGCATCCTGTTCATTAGACTTCGGGCTTAGCTCCTCCACGTACTCTGCGATTACTCATGGCTCCGACTGCTTTCATTTCATTTCTTTCGCTCAGGTCCTCAGCTCTCGCGCCCAACCCTTTTTCCAGCTGCCGTCTACTGAATTGACACCTTTTTGAAAGTTTCACTTTCATGCCAAGCATGAGGCCCCCTCCGGCCTCCGCTATGCCGCAATCTGTGACATTTGCTGGCAAATTCCGGGTACCTCTTGTTCCGTCAGGCTTGAGTAATTTTCAATTAATGAAAGTGTTGCCCAGGCCCCGATTGTGACGTCAGCAATTAAAGCAGGCAAAAGGCCATTTGATTAGGCGTGAGAAATACATTTAAATGAGTCTCAGGCCTAGTTTTTGTTTTTTCTTTGAATAGGTTCAATGTTCTACCTCGTTTGGCCTGTCTGCTTGCTGGCCCAGCAGCTCATTAATATTTTGTGCAGACTGCAAAAGTGAAAATGTCGCATACCTCTGAAAGCAACGGCAACAACAACAACAAATACAACAATCAGCAACTACAACACAATTGAAGCAAGTGAGAGACGCTCGAGCATATTTGATCTATGAATATTGCATTCGACTCTAAAAAATGTGCTCGCAGTTTTATATGTAACTGTTTTTGGTAGAAAGCGAAGACGTTTTCAATGTTGCTTTTTTCTTTTTTTATTTTTAGCACGTACGTAAGCACTTTTTGAAATTGTTATCATAAATTCAGCTGGCGCTGTTGAGGCGTGGCTGAGCTGGCCAAGACTGAGAAGAGGCAGGCGAAGTTTTAAGCAAAAATTGTTTACTACATTTAATTAACGCTTACTTAGGCCTAACACACACATTTAGTTCGTTACACATAGATATAGATACATATGTATATATGTATATGTATATGTTTATAGAGATAATCGAATTAAGCTAAACATTATTGATTATTCAGACAATTCATGCGGCAATCGTTTCTTTGGTGAACTCCATCTCAAATGCAAATGCTAGCTCAGCTGGTTGGCTGGCCGCTTTACAGGCTCTTTGCGCTGCCCTGCGACTCTTTGGCCGGCTTCCAGCCGCTGTAGGCCATGTCAAAGTCGCGGCCCCAGCCCGAATGGCCGCCGGAGGAGACGACCACCTCGTGGGAGGACTCCTTGCCGCCGCCGCCGCCGCTGAGCAGTTTCTTAATGCCAATTATGGAGGCCAGCACCAGAGCCAGTTTGGACACAATCAACGCCTTGCCCGCCAGCATGGCCAGGGCGCCGTATGCAATGGGCACGAAGGTGCCGCCCAGCAGCAGGGGGATCATGATGTAGGCGCCGTTGCCCTTCTTATCCTTCTTCTTGCGTCCCTCCACTGAGTTGCTGTCAACGCCACGCAAGTCGGGAAATTTGATCTGCGAGTGAGAGATGCATAGCAGAGAGAGAGATAGAGAGTGCAGTTGTTGAACAGTTAGGCTGAGCCACACTCACCTGCAACGTGTGATCCTGCAGGAAGGTGGCCACGCGCTTCATGATCATGCTGTTGAGGATCTGCTCCTTGGCATCTAGACCGCGCGGCAGCACGGCCTCAATATCCTGCTCCGTGATGGGCGGCAGCTGTGACCGCTTCTGCGCCTCATCCGTGCTGCTCACAAACTGAATGCCCTCGAACAGGGGCAGCGTTTTGGCCGAGCGGAAGGCCTTCTCTAGCCCGGTCAGCAGCTTGACCTTGAGGCACACGGACAGGTTCTCGCCCGTGCACTGTTGGTAGATGCGGTAGACCAACGACAGGTCTTTCCACAGACCCGTCGAGCTAGCTGGCTGCACTTTCTGTTGCTGCTGGTGTTGCTGTTGCTGCTGCTGCTGCTGTTGCTCCATGTTGAGGCCATTGATGTGGTGGTAGCTGGCCGTGCGTGCCGTAGAGCCAGGCAGCCAGCAGAAGATTATAAGCAGCGCTGCCACATGCCACAAGTACTTGATCATCTCTGTGCTTTTATGTGTGTGTGTGTGTGAGTGTGTATGTGTATTAAGTTCCTTTGTGGATATCCTGCAGCGTGATTTTAAACCTGTTGCTGGGCGCTGCTCTTAAGTTGTTCAACTGAGTGCTTGCTAGAGCGGTGTTAGCATTTTATACCGCCTGCCCGATTGTCTGATGGCTAATTGCGCTTGGGTGCATGTCAGGCAGCAGCAGATGAATTTCATCCAAGCAGAAGAAGAAGAAAAACAAATTGTAATAATACAAAAAAAAAAAAAAAAAAGACAACAACGCAGTTTGTTTTAGTCTAAATATCACGCCAATTAGTCGGACTGGCGGCTGCGGCCAGAGGCTGTTGGCCATTGAAGCTGCGCTTTCGTGATTTCGCTGCTGCGAAAGCAACCGAAAATCTATGCAGCTGCAGCAACTGCATCTCCATTGCAGCAAGTGCTGCAATTTCATTTGTAATTATACCAAACAACTTGCAGCTCGTTCTAAGCTATTGAGTTTTTCTGCACATGTAAAACAGAGCGCGCTGCTGCGTGCGTGACTGCCACATGCCACACGCCTCATACCGCTTGCTGCACGCCTCCTCCACATTCAATGGCATTGGCATTGGGCGCAGCTGTTAATCCCAAGCTACAATTTCTATATCTGTGTTAGGCTTGTTTAGTAGACCGAATCGCGGCGGTTCTTTTTTTTCGGTTTTTATCACAGATTCACTGTCATCCCACAAATCTTAACTTTTCTTTTTATAAACGAAGAATTTGGCTGTGCAACACAGCAAGCACTCGCTAAACGTGTCCAAAAGCGATGGGTAGTTTAATTAGTTTTACAATTCAGTTTAGGATTCCATTTAAAACTAATAAATGTATATACATAAATATGCGGATCCTAGGTAACTTACCTTTTCATCACTAGATTTATAGATACATATTAGTTGAAATATTTAGATAAATATTTGATCTAATTCCCATATAAATGAGTCATTGCTTCAAGTAAAATGCTTAAGCTGCAGCTGAAAATATATTATCAAAAGTCTTCAACCGCAGAAGGATAAGCATTTCGTATACAACAAAAGTGCTGCATACTTTTAGGCGCTACCAGAAAAAAGTGGCCCCTTAAGACACTGATCGACTGAAGAGTGCATTGGCTAAACGAAAGAGTTGAGACACAAACTTTAACGAAAGTAAGAGAAAGCTTTTCTTTTGTTATGCTTATAAGATATGTACATAATATCCAATATCACAGAGCTTTTATGAAAAGTGGGTTATATGTATAGGCAGCTACGAATACTTATTTTAGTTCAAAGAAAATGACAATTCAACGCGTGACTCGAGCTGTATTTTTTATTCGAATTTCTAATCCAACAATGAAAAATAGGCTTAAAGAATATATGCTTGATTATTTATGTTAAGTTGACAGCATATCTAAAGCAACTGGCATTTCCACTGTGAACAAAGAATTGAAGCTGAATAATGATAAAATTATAGGGCCTGGGAATAGATAAAGAAAAGATACTAAAGTAAGAGCTGTCTGATAATAAGCTGTATGAAATAAATAATATCTCATAAAAAATATCTGTCAGAAAGTTTTTGTGAATAGCCAAAACATATTTTATGCTTCTATCTTGCAGTAAATTCGTAATATATCCAAGGAAGGATGTCGGAACAGCGTCGTTCAATGAAATAAATACAGTCGTTGTCTAATCTATCATGATAATCGGTAATGTTTCAATTAAGTTATGCGAACTTAGTCGACCGTAGAGATATGCTTATGGCCCATTGGGCGTGCGGCAATGGCAACTGGAACCGCATCGATAAAGCTTATGTATGATTTGCAATAAAATGAATAACTATTCAAGCAGCAAAACCACGAGCTGAGCCAATCGACCGTTTGCGGCCATTGCGGCTCATCAATTAATCCACAAATTGTTATTAACTAACTGGGAAGTGCGATGTGCACAGTGTGCACGCGTAGTCGGAATCATAAATCAACCGTTAAGTCAACTGGGCGGCGGCATTTAGTTATTCAACTGTTTCAGCATTTTGCATGCGACTCGCGTGCCCAATTAACTTTCAATTAATCATGACCAATAATAATCGTAACTGCGCACGGAGGCGCTTAACAAACTTAACGCTTCCATGCACAACAATAACAACAACAGCAACAGCAACAATAAAAGCATTACTGTAATCATAATGTGATGCGTGTTTTTCATTTCTGTGTGTATGTGTTTTTTTTTTCGAGTGTGGGAAAACTTGTTCGAGTGGAAAATGATGACAGCCAGTAAAATGCTTAACACAGGTGATTTTCGTATGTTGGAAAGCGCAATGCAAGGCCGGACGATCAGGTTGTCTCTTGGCCTATGCAAACGCTGCAGCAGATCTGAATGTGGTTGTTGTTGTTGTTGTCGGCTATGTTCTGGTGACCCGCTTTCGGATGTACAGTCAAACTCGTTTTCATTTCGTTCAGCATTCTGCACCGCCCTTGCATCCATCGGGGTCCGTTGACAGTGAAATTGCATCTAAATTGGGTAGCCGCAGTGGCAGTGGCAGCTCAGACATTGCACGATTCCCTACACTGGCAGACCTGAATTATATCTTTCATTGGAGCGTGCGTGTGTGTGTGTGATCGCAATTCGCTGCCGGCTTATGAATTATTGTAAATTTTGTGGCTTTTTATCTGGTTTTCAGAATGTGAAATTGGCAGCCAGCGATGCCTGCACCAGTTTTTCTCTCGCAGCCACAGCCACAGCCACAACCACAGCGGCAACGGCGACGGCAGCTGCAGCCAATTCACATTTCTCTAGCGGAACTCTTGAGTCGAGCCACAACGGTAATTCGCTCTAAATCGCATGGGCAGCCTTTCATTTTGGGCAAGAGGCGAGTGGGGAGTGGGAAGCTGCAAGCATCGATTTGCATAAGACTACAAAATTCAATTCGGCACAGCTCAAATAGCTGACCAATGAAAGTGGAAAGTGCTATTTAACACCCCACGCTGATTTAATATATGAAAGGAATCCTGGTAAATAACAATTCAAAGGCTTAAAGGCTCAAGCAGCAAACGGAAAAAAGGTATAATCAGCCAAATTGAAGCAGAGCAAAGGCAAGCCCGGTCAAAGGAAATAAAAGTTCAAGGTTACCGGAAAATCAAATATTGGATCAGCGAAAAAGAAAATAAAAAGGAACGAATTAGCAAAGGGATCGAAACAGCTGGCAAAGGTGTTAGAATTATGCGTGGATGTGATTTTAAGAATCAGCCCCAAAGATTGAATAATGATTTCCGAAGAATAATGTTAAGATAGTCAAAATTTCCATCCTCAATATACCTCTATTACCACTTGTGCCACCCATTGCCCAAGCTGAAATGTAAAGGGAAGTAAAACCTTAAAGCAGAGGTCAGCTACACATTAATGCTAAGTTCTTTAAAATTTCCCATAGTAAAAGCCTAAAAAACAAACATTTCATCAGCTCCGCTAGCACATTCTAATGGCGATGCCCACGTGACACAATTAACTCGTCTTTTTCTCATTGTCGTCGTTGTTGTTGTGAGTATTGCTGTTGATGAGGGTTTCTAGCGAGTGGGCATTCGGTGTCACATAGTTGCCCACTTTTAATAGACTTTTTGTGCTGAATATGTTTTGTTTTGTCTGACTTTTTGTCTTTTTATTATTTTTTTGTCCGAGTCAATGGTCAACAGTTTGTCTGCTCGAATGAGCTGTTAACTTGGCTTTTGTTGCAGCACACTCTCGCCACTCCACCTGCCCCTTTCTTGTCGAGTCATTAATGCTGACTATCATGCTAAGCCAAAAATGCTTTGTCCATGGCCAAGAGCTCGCTAGCTTTTCACAACACGTTACCAATGCATTTACTTTTTGTCGTTGTTGTTGTTGTTGTTGTTGTCGTTGTTATTGTTGTTATTGTTGTTGTTGTAGTCGTCTTTCCTAACTGTTTACTTTCACTGTCTGTTGGCATCAGTTTTGGCCGCAACGGTAGCCAGCGGGGCACACTTTCGGCCACATTTTGTTGTTGTGGTAGCTGCTGCTGCTGTTGGCTTGGCCAACTGCCTTGGCCAGACTCATAATTACTTACACCTTTTAACTGCCGGGTCTTAAATATTCGCTTAGCCAACTGGGTCGCAAATCAATTTCACTTGAAATGAAAGCACTCTCCTCTCGCCTCACGCATTCATCCACTGCCCCAAAGATGGATTTGTCAACGGCTCTGATCTCTGTTGGGCATCATGCATAACCATAACATGCCAGCTCCAATGCCAGTCAAATATTTCGCATTCGGCTTTTATCGCTTTCACCTGTTGGCCATTAAGAATGTATATGTATATGTATATGTATATTTATATGTATCTATGTTTACATATATACAAAGATGTAAACACATTATTGATTTTTCATAGATTTTTTATTTATTCCTGGTTTTTATTTCTTTTTTTTTTAGTTTTTTTTCTTTTTTTTTGTACTTATTGTTTTTCTTCATTTTTTTAATGACATGCATTTATGACAGAGAAAAGATGCTGCTTGTAAAAGAGATTTACATTCTTTGTGTGTGTGTTGTTGTTTGTTGTTGTCTTTGTGAATATTTGTGATTTATGCTTCTTCTGCTTCTGCTTCTGCTACTACTGTGAATTGCCCAACTCATCTCGCTGCGAAAGTGCCGTACGATTCTGCTTAAGAATATATATGTATGTTTATAGATATATATATATGTATGTTTTCTTGAGGGTATTATAAATTAAGCGCTTTGCGACTTGGTGCTTGTGAGCAGCGCGCTTTCAAAATGACTTAAACAAATATTTCTAAAAACCGATTAGAAATAAGTTGAAGCCAAAATGCATAAAGCGAACGCCGGCAGCTGGGCAAACGGTCCAAGTCGCTGATAAACATCTAAAGTACAATATGTATTCAATAACAAATGTGTGATATACAACAAAAAAAAATGCCTACAGTGAACTATGGTTACAGAGAACGTACGTGCGTGTGTGCGTGGAAGCTAGAGCGCTAGAGAGTGACAGCTAGAGAGCAGCAGAAAAATTTACGATGAGAGCGTGAGGGAGAGGAGAAGATGTCGGGTGAGAATGAGAGCGATAGAGAGTGAGATGGAGATAAGGTGACAAAGAAATAAGAGATAGCTATATTTTGAAACTGAAGGTGCAAACAGAAATGAGAAAGTTCACAGAGCTTGAGTGAAAATTGGAAAAGCCGTTCGAATTTAGACGAGTTCGAAATTTTTCAGTTCAATTCAGTTCAGTTCAGTTCAGTTCAGCTTTGAGTGCATTAAGCAAGAAAACTATGGCAAGTTATGGCGTTTGCGAATACCAAAACTATGACTCGAAGATAGATAAGAGTTGTGATAGATTGATAGCTAGATAGGTGAATAGATAGATAGATATAAGAGCTAGTTTGTTGAGTTAAAGCTAGTTGCAGTAGTTGTTGTAGCTGTTATTGTTGCTTGTCGCTTGTTATTGTAAGACTAGAATTGCATGTAAAGAGTACAGGATAGCGTATATGGTAGAGTAGAGTAGAATAGAGTAGTTGTAGATGTAGATGTATAGTAGAGTACAGTAGAATAGAGTAGAGTATTGTAATTACATAGATAGTTCGTTGCATGGCAACCAACAGAGTTTTGGTATAGTCTTTAGAGTGATAGATGTCGATAGATCATGATAGATAGTGATAGATAGCTACAGAGAATGTATTACTCAGAGACTGTGCGGTCAGCATGTTCGTGCGTTAGAGAGAGAGTAGCCAAGTGACAAAGAGAGAGAGAGAGAGAGAGAGAGAGAGAGTAAGTGATAGAGAGAGACAGTGAGAAACAGATGTAGTTAGATAGTGAGTGTGTGTAGTAAGTGGGTGCGAGCTTAGACCTAAGGCTGGACGCTGCACAGAGCCGCCGCCTGGGCTTATGAGTATTTGAAACGATTTGCATTAGGTACCGACTTTAACTCTCGCTTTGTGATATTTTTTACAAACTTAACTTTAGCTTTAAACGATATGGTATGTATGTATGTATGTAAGTATGTACGTATGCCAAGCAACTAAATGCACGCACACTCAGCATGGGGGTTTCGTCTGCTCTGCTTCTTCTTCTCTTTTCGCTACAATGTCGTTTAACAATTGTTTCTCAAATGATTTGATTTTCCTTTTTTTGTGCTTTTTTTTTCATTTTAGTTTCCGTTTTTTGTGTGCGTTTTGTGTTGCGCTTTTTCGTGTGGAAAAATAAATAAAATAAATTATATTAATAAATTAATTAAAACGAACAATAAATAATATGTGTTCCTCTTCAAGAGTCTGTATCTAAGCTCAATGGCTCAAGTCAGTGAATGGTTGTGGTTCGTGTGGTTGTTGTTGTTGTGGTTGTGGTTGATTGACTGTGACTTCACTTAAGCTTGGGGCTTCTGGGCACCGTAGGCCAGATCCTGGGCATCAATGGAGCGTCCCCAGCCACCATGGCCGCTGCTGCCGTACGAAGCAGAGGAGGCGCCCGCATCGGCGCTGTAGCCGCTGCCGTATGAGTCGCCGTGGCTGACGGAGTGGCTGCTGCTGTGATGGGGATGGGCGACCACTTCGTAGGTGACGTGCTTCTCCTGCGACAGCAGCTTCTTCAGGCCAATGACGGCCGACAGCACCAGAGCGATCTTACCAATGAGCAGAGCCTTTCCGGCGATCAAAGCGATGGCACCCAAGAGCAGGGGCAGCAGGGCGGCGGCCTTCAGTGCAACCAGAGCCAGAATGGGGCCCAGGATTTTGGCGGCCTTCTTCTTCTTGCCACGGCTCTCCTCGGGCGCATTGGGATCGTTGCTGCCGAACAGAGACTCAGAGGCATCCTCCAAAGCGCGACCAGTGGAGCTCACGGCCTGAACGATGTCGGCGCCCTTCAGTTCCACCTTGATGGTGTGCGAGTTGAGGAAGCTGCTGATGCGGTTCAGGGCGAGCGATTCGAACGACTCATCGGCCGAGATGGAGCGTGCCGCCTCCTGGACGGGCGCATCTGGTGAGCGGACAACAGTGACGCCCTCGGTGAGAGCGAATTGGTCGCGAGCTCCCAGCACCTTGTCGACGAAGTTGAACAGCTTGTACTTGACGCACGAGACCGAATCCTTGCGCAGGCAATCGCTATAGATGCTATCCATAATGTCGTTGTCGCCGCCGATGGCGTTGCGGGCATGGCCGCGCGTTTCCTCGGCGGGGAGCGCAGCGGAGAGCGTCACCAAACACAAGACACCGAAAATAACTTTATTGTTTGCCATTTTTAATTGTTTGTTGTTCTTGTTGCACTTTATTGTGTTATTGTTGTTGTTCTTGTTGTATAGTCCTTTAAGGGCTGTGAACACTGTTTGGGCTTTTGTACCGCACACAAATCGACAAAACGCACTTTCTCTTTTTTCTTGTATTTCGTTTCAACTCAAGAGTCTTGCACTTTTGGCACACAACGCTGCTGGCTGCTGTGTTGCTGCTTTGACGGGTTAGGATGAAATGATACAATTTCCCAATGCCAAGCACAATTTATATAGGCAGCGTGCTCATCTCTCTCTGCCGCCTCTCTGCCGAGGCCGAGGCGAACGAAAGCATTTCTGCCTCGGCTAAGAACTGGTCGGGCAAGTTTCTCGCTTAAGTCTTTCGTTTTGCCAGCCAACGGTAACGCGCACCGCCGTCTTGACGGTTGGCTTGGAAAAGCATTGTTACTGTAATTTGTTGGCCTTATGCGCCGCACTGCGCTGCTTTCGCTTGAAGTTCATGTAACATTGTCAAAATCAGCTGAACCTGAAGCTGAGGCGGAGATCAGACGCTAGGCGTCTGCTGATGCCGATGCCGATGTCGCTGCTGATGCTGATGCTACACTGTGGGAACAATGTTGACGGCTGGGCTGCTTACTTTTACCCGAAAAAGGCGCTGAAAAGCGTAATCTTAATTGTTTTTAAATTGAAATTGAAATCGTTTTAATGGCCACGCTTAAGGTAAAAGGCATTTCCCTCTCGCATTTCGCAATGCTCGTCTGTCCATCACGGCAGGTGCAGTGCGCCAGGTGCTGCGATAGTCGTGATCGATCACCGATCGCCGATCACAGGTCAGCGATGGCCGATCGCCGATCGCCGGTTCACTGGCTCACTGACTCTGCTGTCACGGCTGGAGCGTCACGTTCGCGAGTGTGTGTGTGTGTGCCCATTAGAATTTGTGTTACATAAAAGACGGCTAACGAGCCGCGAATGTGGGCCAGGCCAATAAACAGTCAGCCATAAAGAATAAGCCGAATTGGTATTCGATTCGAAATATCATACAACGGCGATCGCAGCCATTCAAAAGGGAAAGTTGCGACACTTCTCTCAGTGGCATGCAGCTAACCGTTGTACGCCCTTCTTACAGTTACCCCACCCCCTGTTGAGCACACTGCTTTAGCTTCTCCTTCTACCTTTACTTCTACCGCTGCTTCTGTTGTTGCTGCTGCTGCTGCATAAATTTATGTGCATATTTTATGCGTTGTCAAATACCAAAATGGCCAAAACAAACAGCTGGCGGTAGCGGCCCGCTGAGTTATTGACTCGCAGCAAGCAATGTGTGCCGAAAGTCCACTGGGCAAACAATCACACACACACAAACATGCATACATCATATACTATGTTGACCAGTAGCCAGGGGCTGTTAGCCAGCAGTAGTTGGATGCGACAAGTAAAAGTGCGCAAACAGAGTTGATGTTTGGACCAGGAGCAGACACGCAGGCAGCGCGGCAGTGATGCAGGCAACGCGCCTGTATAAATGAAAGTCATCAGGAAAAAGAGAGTTGATAAGCTGCTGCTGAGCGGCAAATCGCATTTGGGGCCCAGGATGCAAGAAAGTGTTGAGTATATGCTTAATTAAAGCATTATGAATGTGTGAAAATGCATCTAAACAAAAGGCCGGCAAATGGTGTGAAAACGCTTTTCCAGATCAGCCAACGGGGCATCAGCATCAGTGAAAGCGAATTTCATATGTGGCAGGGGCAAGTGGATGGTGGCCGATGGCTGCTGGCAGGAGGCAGGAGGCAGACGCATTGCGTGCATGGCAAGTAGGGATGCAAATCGTGGCGAGGCCATCGAACGCAGTTGAATGCTAAATTATTTGACATTTAATTAACTCTTGGTTTCTTTTCCCATTTATTTTGCCTCACTCCGTTATATTGTGCAGAAAACGATGAGAAACGGCACTTTCACTGCATTTCGGGGAGGAGCTCGAATTGGAGCCGAAGCTGGAACTGGAGCTGGACCTAAAGGCAGAGCTGCAGCTGGACTTGGAACTGGAGCTGGATCGTCGCTCCTCTTGTTCTATTGTGCGAGAGCAACAGGTTTATTTGGTTTCGCTTTGAAAACCAAAAGTAAAATTCATAACAGTTCAACGAGTTTTTAACTGTGCGACCATAAAAGCCAAATGTGAATATATGTACATATAAAGCCGCAGCAACAAGCGGAGTACATATTTTATTTATAATATTGTGGCTGCTGTTGTTGCTTTTGTTGCTGCTGTTGCTGCTGCTGTGGTTGGTACTGCAGCAAAAAAGAAAGTTCAACGTGAATTTTCCTTTTTCGTAGACAACATTCACCGCCTTGCGACCGAGCCCGATGCGCCGCTCAACGCGTGCAACTTTGCAACTTGAAAATATAAGCTAACAAAGCAGCATGAATGAATGAATAAATGAATGAATGATTGACGGACTGACTGAGTGACTGACTGACTGGCTGACTGTCTGTCTGTCTGTCTGTCTGACTGGCTGGCTGGTTGGCTGTCTGGGTGAGTGCTGCCCAGGCACTCGCAGTGGGTGTTCGAGTAAACAACACTGATGTCGCTGCTGCCGCAGTTGCGGGCCACGTCCATGCCACAGCAGCTGCAGATGCCGCCGCACCGGCCCATCGCAGTGAAAACGTTAAGCAAACTGCAATTGCAATTGCCACAACTGCCAACTGCCACTTAATGGCTTAATTTCGTAGTCAGAGCGGGCTGGTCAAGTGGGCGGCGATGCCCTATACGTGCAGTTCCATAGCAATGCCAATGCTATTTCAGTCAGCAAGCGAGAGAGAGAGAGAAAGAGAGAGAGGGAGAAAGAGAGAGAGGGGGAGAGGAAGAGGGAAATAATGAGTGAAATACAAATAAATAATATGTAGTTCGTTGTTTTTAATTGATTTATTTTTAATATATTTTTCATAGTCACAACAAAAACGTAAATAATACTTATTAATTAACATAACTAATTAATTCATAAAAAGAAAACAGAATATTTGTTTTAAATTTTGCATTTATTTTCTTCCTTTTCACTTTTTAACCTTATCAAAATATAAAATAACATTTAAATATATATTAAAAAAATGTTTTTTTGTTTGTTTTTAATTTTTCCATAATCAATTTTAAATAATATATAATGAGTTTCACCTAAATAATATTTAATAATAATTAATCTTTTTCTTAGCAACATCGTTATCTATATTATATATTATTAGCAATAATTTTGTAGAAATATCTCCTTAAGTAAAAATCTGTGCTGTCCCCGTTTGCATTTGAATACATTTTGTAAACATAGAGAGCTTGAGCTGAAATACCTGCAAAAAAAAAAAAAAAAAAAAAAAAAAAACACATATTTATTGCAACTCCAGTTTGAAAGCGAATTCTGAAAGTTTCAGCAGTCGGTGACAAGATCTAAATGCAGATTTAAATGGGAGAAGATGAATATCGAAATTAAACAAATGAAATCTTAAACTGAATTGATTACGCCAAACATATCACACAGATGCCAATGTATGTAGCTGTATTTGTTGCTAGGTGAACTCTGTCGCCCATTGGGGTCTGCTAGATGACAGTCATTGCTAATTATGACCGATAAGCCGGAATTCGTTTGTGGCGCAGGTGAGGGCCATGCCATGTCACATGAGAAATATACAGCTACTGCGGCTGTTGTAATCGCCAGCTAAGCTGTCATGGAGTTTGGCATTAGCATATATGCAAGTATTTCGAGATTTTAGCAACAGTTGGTCTGGCCGCCGACTTTAAGATACAAATTAAAAATGCACGAATACAAATCTCTGGGCACACTTTCACTTTCCATTACGACTGCCCGCCTCGACAGATATGCAGCAAGAAGACGAGTCACGGCTACGGCTACGGATACAGATACAGATACAGGTGGAGGCAGACAGTTATAGATGCGAGCTACGCATATGGTACATATTAAATTATTATCTAATACAACGGTCATAATCAACGTGAACAGCTAACTGGATCGAGACAAAAGCGTTAAGAGACAGCTCACGGCGACAATTTTGATTGCAGCATTTACTCAATAAATTATTAGTCGCAGAGCTCATGTTGATGCTGCTGTTGTTATTGTTATTGTTTTATGTAAGTTAGCTACGATTGAATAATTGATGACCAAGTGTAAACAAATGATGGCGCAATACGAGCAAAGCTCTGCAGAGTCAGTCGCCTGTTATATAATTTGTGAAAAACAACTGCACTTACTTGCCGAATTTACTTCTTTCATCTGCCTGCTTCAGCTCGAAGCCGATTCACACGACTTTCTTTCGAAAGAGAAAGGGTTTCGCCGAGGCTTGAGAAACTTGCCAAAAGCAGAAAAACAGAAAGAAGAAAAAAATGAATCGACCAAAAAATTGCAGTTTTGTGTCTCGATCTTAGCCCCGGCGCACGTGTGCCCAGCCCTTTCGCTTTTTCAGTACCTCTTTTTACCAATTTTTCTTTACTTTTGTTTTTCTTATTTGGAGGATAACGTCGAAAACCGAGGCTTTGACAGCTTCCGCGACTTTCACGAAATTGCTGCAGTAACGCCCTTGATGCAGACGCTGCTGCTGCTGCTGTTGATGTTGATGTTGATGCTGATGCTGCGCCCCACTTTGCATCATAAATAATGCAGTATGTGCCGCCTAAGGGCCCCCCGGACCGGATGCTGAGCGTTTGCGTTTAATGCATTCTTTAAAGTGAAATTTCGTGGAGCGCTCGCTGACTTCTTTTTATTAAGTTTAAGACTCTAAACGACGCGGTAAATTAAATTAAGTGAAATAAAAGGCCAGCAGCCTTAGCCGGCCAAGTGATGTTCATAATCATGAAAAGCGGGCAAATTCTAAAAGGCATGCCACAGATGAGTTGAGCTGCGCTCGTAGCTCGCATTGCTGAACTTTCTTCTTTTGCTTTCAATGGTATTTCGGTCAGAGACGAGCAGCGGACAAGCGTTGATCTACTGATCAACTGATCACGAGGGGGCGCGCCAAGTGGGTAGGGGGAGTGGCCCTTTAGATCAAGCTGGCCAAGCTGATCAGACTGATCAAACGGTATTTCCGGCTGGCCAATTGGAGCATGCGTCTGGGGCCCAATTAAAAATTATAATTAAGACTTTAGCTGCTTCGCTGGCTGTGAGCCAAGTTAATGAACCACACATCAAGTGGGCTCATTGTCTGAGTTGGCCATTTCACATTTTCCAGGAACATCTCGCCACATATTTGCCAAATGAAAGTACACTGTTTACAGCGAATGTTTTCTTATGCAAAAAGTGAGAGAGATATAGAGAGGGACAGAGAGGGGCGATGGGGGCATGTCCGGTCCGGCATAGCCGCTAAACAAGTGTCAATGTCCAGCCGGGGCAGCTGATGGCTTTTCGTCACGATTGCACGGCTTATGGCTCACGGCTTATGGCTTATGGCTTATGTCTGCGCTGGCTTATGGCTACAACTGCGAGCCATAGCCCCGGCCATGGCTCAGCATCATATCTGCTGCTCATCATGAAGTGCGCGGGCCTTTTGACAGGAGCCGCAGCGACAACGTCGCGACGTCCGCTTCAAATCAGTTTCAGTGAAAGTTTTTTTTTTTTGCGCTACGAAATATATATAAAGACAAACTTACATATATACATATATTATATATATGTATATATATACAAATATATATGTGCATATATGTACATATGTATACACAAAGGTGTCTCATGTATCTGTATCTTAAGCTGTGCATGTTAACATGTCCGAACTGAACTTGCGGCACTTTGGGCGCCCAGCTTAGAGCAATTTGTCTCCGGTTGTTGTTGTTGTTGCTTTTGTTGCTGTTGTCGCGTGTAATTGGCATGCTGAAAGGTATTTGGCTAAGAGCTCGTGTTCGACAACACGCTCAGAGGCATGCTCATGCCGTCATGCACTGCTGGGCTATTAATGGATTAGCCAAATACATATTGTTATACACACATGCATACGTCGTGTGGCCGTTAATAACACAGCTGACCCCAAGTTGCAGCGGTTATAAATCAAATTTTGACCACGATGGCCTCTTGCTGGCAAAGTAAAAGCCAGCTGCTCATGTTAGGTGAATGCAATTTAACCCAATCATCGCTCAATGTCCACAAAATGCACACAGTGACAGGAAAGTGTCTGCAAAGAGGCGCAGCTGTAGAAATTATGCGGGTGACAACTCTAATTGGGTCACCGATGCGTATACGTAATATTTCGCCAGAAGCATCGATTCATTTAGCTGCTGCAAATCATGCAGTATCTAATGAGTAAATAATTCTAATCTCTTAACATCAATTCAACTGCGTAATGCCAACGACATTTCGTAATCAATTGACCAAGTGGCTGGGGCAGACGAAGAGACAAAGATGATCCAAACTTTTGGCATTTCACGTTTATCACGCAACATTTGATGCCATTGCCTACTACTTGAACAATTTGTGTCTGTGTGTGTCAGTTTGTTTATGTATTATTCATCCTTAGGGCGGGGCTAATGCTCAAAGAAAAGATACAAAAAAAAAAAAAAAAAAAAAAACAGCAAAAGATGCCATATTTATAAATAACTGTAAACCAATGAGAAAGTGAAATTTTTCATATAATCTTAACGATTTATTTTATGCCTCACCTACGGTCATACAAACACACACACACATACGCACATGTGTATATGTGCTTTGGGTCTGGGTTGCATGAATAACTGAATGGACACCTTTTTGGTTTCGGAGCGAGTGTGAGTGTCTTGATTGTGGTGTGTTGTCGGTTGATTTATCAAATGGCATAAATCGAACCAAAAACGGATATAAAACAGCTAACAGCCAGAGCGGTCCAAAGTCGAGCAGCGGTCCCAGCACTTTCTTTCGACTCGTTTGGCCGGCTGCATGGCCAAAGATATGGTAGAAATTCAAAAATTAAGCGACACGGCCAAGCGAATGCAGCAGCCGACAAACACCGCAACACAGCAACGAAAACAACTCAAAATCAAAACAAATATATATACATATATATATATGTATATATATATGTAGCCGCAGTCACAGTCGAACGCCTCGATTCCTACTCTGATTCCCAGCCAGAGCTCGAATCAGATATGAGCTGCGACGTGGAGCGCGTGCTGCCAAATGGCGAAGCTGATGGGGTGGAGTGGTGGAGGGGCGGAGGTAAAGGCGGGCGAAACCACAATTTGAATTTAATTAATTGTCAGGTGGGTTGGGCACAAATCATTTCTTGAATGAATGAATCTTTTCTTGCGCTGCCCGCATCGCCCGCCCTGCCTTATCGGCGCATCGGTTGGAATTGAAGGCGATTAATGCGATTCTCGATTGCAGAGAAAGGCGTGACCCACATTAGATGCTGTTTAAGCCCTAAATAACAACTTCTAATTGAGATATTTAGTGTTGCTCCAAATCACACACTCAATCATCGGCCATGACTCTGAGAGGCTCGACAACTTTCATGTTGCGATCGAGCCAATCAGCAACAAAAACTGAGCATAAAATTGACTTTTATGCCTTATTTTCTAGCTGAACTGAAGCACACAAACTGCGACTGCGACTGCGACTTCGACAGCAACAGCGACTGCGAAAGTCTAATATCATTATGGGACATAAGATATAATAACAAAAGAAAACACAACAATAGCAACAACTCTAAAGCTGGCAATGACGACCGAAAGCTATGTAGAAGAAAAATAATCGTAAAAGTGAGAGTTTCCACTTCATAATCATTTCTTTCGAGTTTCAGATTCGACTCTGTTTTTTTCCTTCAGATACCCTACTCTCAGAAAGTGCATGTGAACGGGTATTATAGGTGATGAGAAATATTTCACGCGATGATTTGAAGTTTAAGTTCTATTTCTAGGGTATCAGTAGTCGTATAGTTGTTATATATATATTCGCTTCCTTAATTTTCTATTAATTCACTAAGAAATAGATAGAGATTAAGCTTATATATTAACTTATTCTACTCTAGAGCATCTACAAGTCGGCTATCTACCATTATACATATCACCTAGCATCTGCTGCCTAGCAGAGGCGAGCAGACTGCCTAGTCATTTTCCCCTATACTACAGGGAATCTACTAGCCAATATTTGCACTAACTCTTTTCTCCTATATTCCGCTTTTACCTCTGCCATCTTTGCATTAAAGAGTATCCACAATTCGCATAATTCGCTTGACCTAGTCGCATTTGGAAATTTTATGAAAACTTCAAGCGACCCCGCACAGAAATGCAAATCTCTGACGCCCTATTGTGCAGCCACGCCCACATTGTGTAATGGCAACTGGGCTGCGAAATGAAGAAGCGAAAGCCAACGAACAGAAAACGAAAAAAAAGTAGTGGGCAAGCAGCTGGGCGTGGCAGCTGGTCGCTCTGCTTTTAATTGCACAGGTTTCACTTTCAAGGCATTTCATTTCATTAAAAAAATTGTCGTTATCTTTATGATCAGCATTCACACACACGCCGATACACACACACTCACACATATAAATACACCGACATATCAAATATGGCATTTCACTTTCGATTTGATGTTAACAAAGTTGCGTTTGTTCTTTTGTTGGCCAAATGAGCCGCTCGCTCAGCGGGCAATGGAGATCAAAACAGCTGGAACAGTTAGGTGAACGTTATGCTCATTGTCATTGTCAACGACATTATGATCAGTGCGCTCATTATGATCCGACTGATCAGCGTTTATCATTAGCGGCTATATACGTTCGTTTATGCGTTTTGTACATTCGTTAATTTGTTGACAATAAAAGTGCCAAACTGACAACTTTCACACATCTATCGACGCACAACGAACTCAAGATGTGTGTGTGTGTGTGTACGTGGATGTGTGAGTGCTGTCTGAACAACTGCTCTTTACACTACACTACGCACTATTTGTATTTGTACAAATATTGAATTATTGCTGCTCGTATTATTCAATGTCAGCTTGAGCATATTCAATTAATGCTGGCTGGCTAATAGTCGTCGCATATTGCAACACTTTCACACACGCTGCCGCTGCAGCACCTGGGCTACCTGTGCAGTGAAATGGCCAGCATTTCAAAGCCAAATCCGTAAAGTGTGCATTGACCCATGCCCAAGCGCTAACCGCAAACCGGAAAAGCGCACGGGGCAGCGAGCAGCAGCAGCAACAGCACCCAACAGCCATAGCAAGAGAAACAACAACAACAACAGCAACTCCACAGCAACCACAACAGCAACTGTAGCACCACTCTTTGGCTGTGGTTTATTACTGCCTTTGTGCAGTTGTTTAGACCATAAAAGGCCATAACAAAGTCGCACGTGCAACGCATTCCAAATGTTAAGCCTCAAACCATTTTTTTTTTTTTTTTTTTGGTCGAAAGCTTTTTAGCCTAACCACAGCAACAACAAGAAGTAGCAACAGCTGCAGCTGAAGTGGTGGCATCCACGACCTAAACCGCAGCCCAAATCCACCACATAAAAACTAGTTAACAGTGGTTATTGTGGTGCGACTGTTCACGCAGACCTCAACAAATCGTGGTCTACTTTGGAGCTGGCCCCAAAATTGAACCTGGTGAAAGTCGTACTTAGTTGTGCTTTAAATATTTGCTAAGCTTTAAGCTGCGTCTTCGTTAATGCGCTCTTTGAGGAGCATGCTTTAGGGCGCAGCTCGAATACTCTCAGCTTTAATAAGAAAGTTGTGTCTATATGTGTAGCATGCCTTAAGTTCGGCTAGGATATTTGTAAGCAATTCGAGCAATTTATAAAGAAGCTAGGATTGATTATTTTGAATTTTCCTAGCGGTAAGATTGGTCTTGCTAGGAATGCCCAGAATATATAAAAGTACTCTATGAGGCTGTCACGGTTTTTTTTGCTTGTTACATATAGTTTCACGCTAACAGTATATCCTAAACTCACAATGGATCTAGGGTATAGGGTTTTTATGAGTTTAATATCAGCTTGATAAGAATTCTTTACATAGACTTTTGCTTCAGTCGGCTCTACGTATGTATGTATATATGTATGCAAAATGGGCAACGCAGCTATGCAAGTGAATGTAAATAGAACAATGGGAGCTCATCTACTTTTACAACGTGGAAATAATAGCAGAATGCTCTACAAATAATATTATTATTTATATAGTAAATATATCTAGCATTTTCCAATTTTTTATTTTTATATTTAAAGATTTTTAATTTTTATAATAAAGTAAAAAATTTGAGCTCAAAATATGATTGGAGTTCTCTATTTGGCTACACTTTCACTTTCAATTGCCTCAGCAGCTGCAGCAGACGTCGAACACTCTAGAATGGCTCTGTTGCCGGATGACGCCGACAATGGTAAATGACGCCGTTAACCTGGCCCACAATGTCAATCGATTTGAGGCGTGGCAGCAGCATAAATTTCACTCGAGCAAAGTCACGCAATTAACTGGCAGAAACAGCGCGACAAACGGCAGCAAAAAATTGTAAAAAAAAACATGTTAAATGCTAAGCAAATATAACAGCGATAAAATGGCCCAAATGATCAGCAAGAGAAAGAAAGAGAGAAAGAGAGCAAGACAGAAAAAAAGAACTGCCAAATGCTCAAAAAAGCAGACGCGGAGACGGCGACACATTAATTGCCGGTATTTGTCAGAAGAAAGCCAAGCTAAGAGGCGACGCTCGGTAAACGGCACGTAAATCAGCCGTTGAGGGCAATGGCAAACGCACAGCATCAGCGTTTAGAGATCAGCCATCAGCCATCAGCCATCAGCCATGGGCCAAGTGCGCAGCCTCTTAACTGGGTCATATTCATAAGTAAAGCGCCCAGCTGTAATAGTAGCAGCAGTTGGCCCCAACTGTCGTCTTGGCCAGTTGCAGTTAACCAAAGTTGCTCGGACCGCTGGAAGCTTCTTTACTTACAATTTTCCTTTTTTTTTTTTTTTTTTTTTTTGTATTTTGGTAACTTTCTTCAAATTGTTGTTTAGCAGCGCACAACAATGCTCAGGCGAGAATATAAAAGACCGACAGGTGCAAAATGTGCGTCTATTGTTATGGCCATTGTTGTTGTTGCTGCATTGTGGCTGCCCCCGTTCAGCAAGCGCCTATTGAATGAGTCCCAAAATGTTTGTTTTATTTTTTAGCAAATTGCTTTGTTGTATTCTGGCAACGAGTTAGAAAGAGTGGGCGAGATGGCCGAGGAAAGTGCAATGGAAATGAAGATCCACAAATATATACATATATATATATATATATTTATATATATATATTTCTTTTTTGAGTAGGTGAAATTTGTAGAAAGCATCTTTGTTGGTTTTTGGGACTGATAACAAAGAACGAAATGGCATCAAATGAAACGAAATGAAATGAAATGAAATGAAAGTGGAGGGCCAAGAAAATGCAAATTGTGAGCAGACAATGATGCGTATGAGTGATGTCTGCAATTTAAATAGAATGGGCGAAAAGTCAGAGCATTGTGAAATGAAAGATTGTTTCCAGTTTGTTAATATTTTTCGGAATTATTATTTGATTCTTTGATGTAGCAGCATTTGTTAAAATTTTCCGTTTCGGTAAGAGCAGGAAAACACAGATTGAGTATGAGATACAGATACAGATAGAGAGAGAGATAGACAGATAGATATAGACAGATAGATGGATAGATAGAGAGATAGATAGATAGATAGATAGATAGACAGATTGATGATAGATAGCAAACAGTGACAGTTAGCTTAGGCGACTTTGGTTTTGATTTATGGGCGCGACTAGTTCAAAGCATTTTGTGCACATAAATCAAAGCGCAGCCGTGGAAATACAGTTAAGATAGTATGAAATAGTGTCTTGAGTGCAGAGTGAAATTAGGTTGGGCTGTGTAGAAGTGTAAGAGTTGGGTGTTGGCTTTCGTTGTTGATTTTCGTTGTTGACTGCGTGTAAAGATGAAAAGTGAAGTTGGATGGTTTCGTTGTTGTTGTTGTTGTTGTGTGTGTGGAATTGATTGTTGTGGATGTTCGACGTCTCTCGGCACTGAGAGATTACAATTGGAAGGCACTTAATTGGTTGAGGACCACGCGGGCCCCGCTCTCGTTCACGTTGATTTTTTAGGTAAATAAATTAAAATAAATAATTTATAAATAAATATAAATATAGACATTAATGGTCATCATTTTGTGTTTTGTGTAGTTTCGTTAGCGAATTTTCCATCTGGTGACCATGGTTTATTTACCGCCTGGCCTGCTTGTAGCCCTGATAGGCAATGGTCTGGGCAACGGGTGCGCTGTAGGCACCGTGCGAGTCCCAGCCGGAGCCGCCCGATGACCAGCCACCGCTGGCAGCACCACCGCCCGAGGACCAGCCACCGGAGCTGACAGCGGCAGAGCCGGCGTTCTTGCCACCGAAGAGACCACCCAGACCGCCGAGCAGACCACCGCCGCTGCCGCCAGAGCCGCCCAGGCGACCTAGACCGCTGGAGGCGCCAGCAGCCAGAGCGAGGAAGAAGGCGATAACGGACACAATCAGAGCCTTCTTGGCCATGAAGAGCAGACCGAAGATGGCGCCAACGGCGAGCACGGCAACCTTAGCACCAACACCCAGAAGGATGGGCAGGAACTTCTTCAAGAGCTTCTTCTTGCGGGTACGCGACTCAACAACCAGCTCACGGAGATCGGCCTTGATGTCATCGGGAATGGCACGGGCAACGCTGCGGGCGGCATTGGCGAAGTTGAAGTTCAGAGAGCGCTCCGACAAGAAGCTCTTGGCATTGTCCATGAAGTAGTTGCCCATTTCGGCGGTGCGTGCCTCCACAGTGGGTGCGGCCTCAACGGCAAGAGAGTTGTCCAACGATTTGCCCTGGCGTCCATCGTTGGCCTTGACCAGAGAAACGCCGCCGAATAGTTCGATTTGGGGACTTTCGAAGATGGACTTGGCCTTGCGGTAGAGCTGCAGAGAGAAAGAGAGACACGTGGAGAGAGAGATGGGGAAGCACAAATTAGCGATTTTGGATCAATTGGTTCACAAGCTACAACTAAATATTTGGTAATTATTAACAATTATTGTTCATATTCCAAATGATTGTGATTGGCGCACTTTCACTTCTGCAAGGGCATCCTTTGCACTTATATAACAAGTATATGTATGTGTATATAGATGTTTATATGGTTTGCTGGCATGTCTTTAGAAGACTTTCACTTGCAGGTTCATTTATCGATCTTGCTGATGTTAACATTTGCACTTTCACTTTAATTGATGATTATGATGATTATGTTGATGTTGTGGTTCAAGTTCTTGTGTAATATGTTTAATCCTTGTTAGTTAATCCGTACCGTGAGCTGCAGACACGAGATGGAATCAGCTTCCAGGCACTTTGCAAATGCGCCGGGCTGTTCATCGGTGGCGGCTGCCGCCTTAACAGGATCGGCCGAGATGCCGGACGCCAAAAGCAGGACACAAGCGGTGGCAACGAAGAACTTCATGGCTGTATATGATTTGTTTTGAACTAAACTGAATTTCTTAAGCACCACCGAATTCACTGGTGTGTTCATTCGAATGGAACAAGCTGCGGTTTGATAACTTTTCGACTCAGTCAGGCTGTTTTTAAAGAGTTTTCAACCTAACGGACGCCTCGACGCGGCATAACGTAAAATTATGTAAAAAGTGTACACACACACACACATACGGAGACAGAGCCGGACAAAAGAGAGCGACCCAGCATTGGGCCCAGGCAGCGACGCCGACAGCGCGTACACAAATATGTATAAGAGGGCCACATTGCCGCTCCCTACACGTGTGGGATGATAGAGAGAGAGAGAGAGTGAGAGAGAGCGAGAGAAGGCAGCAGCAGCAACAGCATCTCTGCTCTTAGAAGACACATTAGGTGAGCAGCGACGCCAACGCTAAATGCTCACGCGCTTTTGTTAGCTGCTGTTGCTGTTTCTATTGCTGTTGCTGCCTCTGCTTCCGCATTAAAGAAAGTCAACAGCGGCGACGACGACAGCGCAAGGGCTTGACGCAGCGGCGCCGGCGCAGAGTGTGAGTGCGCGAGAAAGTTTCGTCCGCAAGCAGGCAGAAGAGCGAATTGTGAGCATGGCCCAAGGTTGTCTGCCGTTGGCTCGCGCTGCTTGAGCTGCCTCGCTCACACACACTGACAAAGGCTTGCATGCATACGATTTGCTGCTGCCTATCTGCAGCCTCCGTTGCTTCTCACTCTCTTACACGTACACGCACACACGCACACATACGTAGTCAGAGAGTGTGCTGGCTGTAGCATTCTTCGTTGAGTTATTGTTATTGTTATTGCTCTTCGCGTAAACTGTTGTTGTTTCTGTTAGTGGAGTTGAAGCTACACAGATTACAACACATGAGGTGATAAACAGGTGCGCAGCTCAGCCCCCCATCCCCGCGCCTACTCTCCGGCCCCAGCATATGTAGCAGTCGCAACTAGTGTGCCATATTCTTCTTCAACCTTTGTTAATTTTGAACGCTTTTTGTTGTTACTTTCGGTTGTTTTTGGCCGCAAGAAATGAAAGTTGTGTGTATTATAATATATTTTCATACTACTGTTACTCAGCTGCCCCTTGCCCCGCGGCCCCTCTCCATCAGCTCCTGCCTCTGCCACTGCCTCTGCCTCTTCAGCTGAACTCATCTGCCACAGGGCAGATGGGCAGGTGGGCGGGTGGCTTATATTTTTTTGTGTTTATCGCATGTGTGCGCCTTGAAATTACTTTTCATATTCGTGACTTCATAGTTGTTGTGGCTGGGTGTTTCTATTATTATTATTATTGTTATGTAACATGAGCTGCGATTTGTATCACAATGTGAGATAATTAAATTCAGAACACCATGTGCAATGGGTCAGTGGGCGTGGTCCAGATCAAACAGTAATCATAATATACATCTACACATAAGCAAAGGGTCAGGCCATAAAGAGTGAAAAGCAATCGGGTGATAAGCACGTTCTGCTGAGGGCAGGTGAAAATCGCCCCACTCGTGCAGGTCCCCTCTGTCGCACTTAGCTAACAATTAAATAGGGGAAAAAAAAGCGCCGACTGACTTTGCAATTGTGACACATTAGTCAACAATTTGAGCTCAGCAAAAGTGCAAATAAGCGCGCGCTTCAATTGCTCAAGTGAAATGAAAGAGAAATTACACGAAAAGCAAACAAAAACGGATACGAGCCCCGTCCGTCCGAGATGTGCGATAAATGATGATGGTCTAGCGAGACGGCGATGGCGCTGGAGTTCGAGATGCATGGATGATGTATGGGTTGCTTGGCCTGCCGTCAGAGCCATCTTCACGCCTTGAGCACGCCGTTTAGCAGAAAATAACAACAACAAAATAAGAGTCAACAATTGCTGAGCTTATAGTGCTATTTTTTATTTTATTTTTATTTTTTTGCACTGTCTTCCATTTCCATTTCAAGGTGAATGCGTGCTGAGATATGCGACACCCTTAGACACGATCAACTGTCAGGCGGATCTGTGGCTTACGAAATGCCTGACTGAATCACTGTCATTATGCGGCTGAGTCGATGAGTGACCAAGGGGCGTATGAGTAATTCGTAATGCGTTACCACCATTTAATCAGCTTTCGTTGCAATAAGTGTGTGACGTCAATTGGTGTAACGGTAAAAAGCAGTGTACAAAACTCTCAAATTGCTCGACAAATACCTGAACCCACATTTCGTAACCAAAGCCGCATCAAAAAAACGGGGCGCAGCATCCGAGCCGCTGGGGAGAAAAGCAGCGCAAATCGGTTCATCAGCCATGTTGAAATTTCGATTTTCACCGCTCCGCAATCTCGTCACACATTCAAATGCAAATGAGTTCATCCACACACACGCACACACACAGAGGTGGCATGCACACAATTACACACACCTGCACATCCGTTTACTCTAAATTATGTTGGTCCACGCACTGGACGCCATCAATCTGCCATGTGCCAACATGGCCAGCAGTTAAAGCCACGAGCCATAAGCCGTAAGCTTTAAGCCGTGGCCATTCATGCGAAAAGCTGCCGGCCAAGTGTCGAGCGTCATTTTATGAATGAATTTCGCCTTAGCTGGAAAAGGCGTTGCCGCCCGCTCGACAGCTGCCACACGCGCCATACTACTGTGGCTACAGTGCCCAATGGCGAATGGCCAATGGGCAATGCAGTCCAAAGCAAACAAATTGCCAAATGGCTTAACGCTCAACAAGAAATGGCCATAAATTGTCTGTCTGCAACAGCACATTACATCAGCTATTACACACATACGCACTCGCACACAATGCATACATACACATACTCGCACACACACTGACACATTCATTAGCCGCAAATATTTTTTCGGTTCAGCATTTTAAACATTTATCAGAAAAGCTCCTTTGAAAGGATATTAAAAAAAGCCACTTTACAAATTAATATGTCAGATTATTCATTATATTTAAATCCTGAATTATTCAATTCATTGAAGGTATATGCATAAAGTTTTTTTTTTTTTTTTTTTTGTTTATTAAAGCCATACGAGGTTTTTCAATAACCCCTTTGTGCGCTTATTTATGCATAAAGTAATTGCTATATTAAATGTCAGCTAGTTGTCTTTCTCAGTTGCTAGTTGATTTACCCTTTTAAGTTATTGAATTATCTTTTCAATTAAACAATAATCTTTTATTTATCCTATGATTTTGACTAAATTTCACTTCTTCAAATTTATTGTTTCTTTATCAATTTCTATGCACAATGAACAACAATAAATTGTTTATTTGCATTGTTGATATTGAGCATATGCGTATGTTTTCTATACATACATTCAATATATGCAATTAAAACTTAATTGAAGCTTATGAAAATAAATGTTTGCAATATATATTTAAATACTTTTTTTTCAGGTGTGCAGTTCAAGTTAAATATCTCTTTTAAACTTCCAAGTGTGTTCCAGAAGGAATGTCCTATCAGACGCTTTACTTTAAGTACAATTCGTTCTTCGGAGCATCTTAAAATTTCTTATTAAAGTAAGCTGCTTACAAATTTGAACACAACTATATAATAACCAAATTTCTAAACTTTATTTAATTAAAAAAATTATACATACAAATAGAATTGATTAAAGTTGAGATTATAAACGATATACCCACTATTTAAATGAATTAATTAATTATAATAATCATATATATAGAAAATATCTATACGTCATACAATTCTAATTATTCTTAAAAAAAAAAAAACAATCAATTATAATAATTTAATTATTATTAATTATTTAATTTAAATTATAATTATATATATATTTACTGTATTATATATATATAGCTGATTCAGTTACGATAACTAAAATTTAGCTCGCTTGTGATATATGCACTGCTGACAGTATTTGGGTAGTTAAGCTAGTTATTTATGGATAGGGGCCGGGATAGCATCTTGGCTGCTGATATACTCTCTTCGATGTTCTCACTTTCATTTCGCTTGGCTTCGTTTCGGGCCGCATAGTCATTTGTCAGGCTATGAAACGACGTGGTTCGATGTTTTTTTCTTTTTTTCTTTTTTTACAGTTTTTTGGCTCTTGCTGTTTCAACAAAGTATTTGAATTAAATTAAAGTTAAAATCTGTTTTTGGATGAGAAAGTTTTTTTTTCTACATTTGGCTTTTTGTGTTGTTTGGTTAATTTGCATAAGCAACAAAAGCGACTGTTAGAAACGGGGAAAATCTTTGCATTAGTAAACTCTTGCGACTAATTAGAAAAGATTTTCGTTTCAGTTGGCGTCGATGTTTATCGGCGGGGGCAAGAGTCTGTTAAATTAACGGTACCGCTAATGTACCGTGTCTTTGGCCAAATGACAGCTGCTGCCGCTGCCACAGAAGCTGAAGTAGCTACAGGGGTCGCGTACGAATAGCAGGTAAATAGTTTCAGGTGCGATCCAATTGGTATCACAAATCCACATTGTTTGCTGACATCTTTCTTCAGTATTTTGCCAATCAATTGCCACTTTGTGCGTATGTGTGTGCGACTATGTGTGTGTGACCAGACATCAGAAATATTTCAGATTTCTTGTTGGTTTTGCATTAAATTTTTGTGCCGTTTGTTATCGAGGCCTCATGCAAAAAATATTTCTTGCGCGCCATGTAGGTGTGTTTATATAAATTTCAACAACAACCACAACACCAACAACAGCAATAATAATAATAATAAATACTGCTACCAGAACAACAACAAGATTGACCAAAAAAAAGAAGAAGCAAAGCAACATGAGCGAGGAGCAGCAACAATAGCAGAAGCAAAAATTTAATGAATAAATAACAACAATTTCTCGGAGAAAGTCGTGGTCAGAAGTAAGCCATATACAGCAGCCATAGCCTCGGATACACAATACCAAATAACAGATACACATACCAAACACACAAAGACACAATTTGCATTCAGATGCCACGCGAAAAAAAAAAACAATAAAAACTCAAATTTTTAACTGAAGTCGCGCCTGATGCTGGAGCTGATGATGATATTTTCATTGCGGAACTATTCAATAATGGAAAGTGAAACGGAAGATGATGCAATACGGGACTCTGCAAAGTTCTGCAAATCATAAGTAAACTGAGCTCAATAGAAACAAATTATAGTAAGATTTTATATAACAAAAAATATTTTAGAATTTCGAATTTTGGATAATGATTTTTGGCAATATTTGAATATATTTGAATTTATAATCATTTATAATGCTAAATAAACTTTTTAGTTTAAGATTTAATTTAAAAATATATTTCATATTTTCAAGAACATTTATCTAATTATCTTCCAAGTCACGCCTGCCGAGTTTGAATTCTCTCAACACTACTCTACGATATCTTTATTTTGATAACACAAGTTATTATAACTCTTAACTAGATACTAAATGAAACAAAAATATTTTTAATAGTTCACAAATAATTATTCCACTTTATCCAAAGGAAATATGTAAATTATTATTTTGTTTTTTCTAATTTTATGGGGCAAAGCAGACTGAATCGCCCTCAGCATATCGAACAAAAATATTTGCTGCAAATACAAAGACAATGTTTATGCTGCCAACTAAATTGGTTCAAGAGAAACAAATATGCACAAAGCATGGAATATTTTCATCAAAATCCCATTACAAACTAAAAGAAAAAAAAAAAGGGAAACACATCAAATCAACTATACGCCTTATAAATATGTAATTAAAGATGAAAATTTCACAAGCCATAAACTTTAATCTCATTCGCCTTTTACGTTTATTTGAATTGTAAGTAAATTTGCATAATACTCAAAAAAGGGGCAAAAAAAAAAATTAATAAATAAAAAACAAAAAAAAAGCAGTCCGACCTGATGCTGTGACAACAGACGTTCAGCGACGTTCCGTATAAAGAATTTGCGGTATTTGGGTTAAAAATTAATTTACATGTGAAACGGGCAGCTCAGCTCAGCCGCTACAGCTGTTCATCAGCAGGTGGGCTGACCAGACGGAGGAGGGGATCGAACTTGTGGCGGAAGGAGGGGGCTCATCATTGAAAAGTGAAATTTGTGGAAGCTGCGACTGAAATGTAGGCTGCGTGACACTTTCAGTTAGCTTGGACTGTTCGGCTCTCGGTCATTTTCCAAGCTCATCGAACGACGATTAATCAGCTAATTTCTTTATGAACTTTCATTTATGCAGCAGCAGCAGCAGCAGTAGCAGAGCTACTGACTGAGGCAGAAACAGAGACAGTGGCAGAGGCAGCGGCCGCATTCAGACACGTTGCTCTCATCTGTTCAGAGACTCGTATATTTTTATTGTCAACTGTGTGCGGCTGGCAGATTATGTGCAATAAAAAATCAAAAAGCCGAAATTTAGAAAATCAATTTGGATTTCATTTCACTTGGCGTCGAAACGGGAACTTACATAAAAACGGCAGCAACTACCGCGTAATCATATATCATATAGACATATATGTATATAAATACATATATATACCTATCAACTCGCATCATCATATGTGTGCTTAGAGACAGACAAATGTTATAAACAAACAAATTCACTTTTTATGAACCTATTTTATAATTTAATTATGCGACGAAGACGCTAAACTGCAGCCGACGCCTGGCCAAAGTCGAACTCGACTCGAAATGCGAACGCGTTAAAAGCCGTTTAAAAGGGAAAGTTAACGGCGCTGCGGCGGGCACAGTCGAAGCCGCTGTCTGAGCCACAGCTAGTGCCAAGGTTCGTGGTGCGAGGTAGAGCATGTTGCGCTCTTCAAGATATCCCTGCCGTGAGCTTAACGGGTTTTTCAAGTGCCCCAACCCAGCCCAGCTCAGCTCAGCCCGGCCCGGCCCGGACCAGACCGGACCGGCTCGGCCTGGCTTTAATTGATATTGTGTAACAGAACGCAGCGTGGCCAAAATAAATGTAGGTCTCTCTCATGGTAGTAATTTGTTGTTGCCCATGGCAGACAGTTGTTGTTGTTATTGTTTTCGTTGTTGTTGTTGGTGGTGCTCGTGGTGGTCGTGGTGCTGCAGCCGCTGGTGATCTCCAAAAAGAACCGTTGCGCTGCCAAAATAGAGTGAAAGTTGCCTGGCCAGCCGGGCCTGTATGCAAATCGAATTAACCAGATTCACCAGAAATACAAATTCCAGATGAAATCTGTGACGCCGCCCAGAATGCAGCCAAAGCCTTGTTATGGCATGCGCATCTGTTGCAGCCAAAGCAGATAACACATCATCCAACAACTAACTGACAAATTAATGACACAGAGAACAAACAATGAATATGACAAAAAGATGCAGTTCAAGTGACCTATACCGACTCTTGGGTGCACTAGAAAAGTCAAGTTGATTGAGGAAGAAGAGAATATGAATAAATGAAATATAAAATATGATATTAGATCTAAATTATGAGAGGATCTAAGGCTATATATCCGATAACTACAACCAATAATAATATATTGTATATAAATTAGAAGAATTATACTCAATAGCCGTTCACTCTTTGATCCCTTAAAAATATATTGCTTATAGACAAATAGATGAATAAGTGAACAATGAGAATCAGCTAAACAGTCAGACAGAGCGGCCTCTTTCCAGTTTTCATATACAAAAGCAGACTTTATGATACCCTCACTATGCTATGCAGCTTTTCGCTATATGATTTTTCACAGCAGGAGATACATTTATGGTTTCAAAAGAAGTTCGCAGACCAATAAATCAGCATTAAGGGATGCCTATACAAATTTATGAATATAAAGTTCAATCAACTGACAATTCTATAATACCCTGCGAAAGGGTGTTAGGGCAAGCACAGCCTGAGCTGAAGTGTGGCTGCTGTGAATAAGTTGACTGCTCGCTGCTTGCTGTAGTTGTTGCTGCTGGCAACACAATGCGAGCTGAACTAAAATAAACTTTCACCAATTTCATAAAGCGAAGAGCAGCAGCAGTAGCAGCAGTCGCAGCAGCCCCAGCCTCAGCCTCAGCAGCAGCAGTTGAAGTAAACAAGACAAAACCGTGTTGCGACAGTGGCAGCAGCGAGTGTTAAACAAAGAACCAACTGGCAGCGCATTCGGTGGCAGCCAGAGACTGCCCCTCTGCAGAGTGATTGAAAGAGATTTCCCATTGGTTGCATATAAATTAAATCATAAATTAAGTCAATTTAAATTAGTTACAGCTACAAATACAAAACAAATACTGATGCACATTGCACTTGCAGCTCAGCGCTGCCAGGCTCTGTAGGCCAGGCGCTGCGGCTGCTGCTGCTCCTCCACAATGTTTGTGGCACGACGGCGTCGCTTGTGATGATGTCCCTCGCCGGTCACATAGGAGATGCTGTGGCTGCTTTCGTGGCCCTGCTGGGAGGCTGCTTTGAGCCCCAGAATGCCGGCCATCATGAGTGCTACCATGGCCACGCCCAACGCCTTCATGGCCAAGGCTCCGATGCCACCCAGGCCCAGCACAGCCATCATTTTGCCAAACATCAGTGCCATGGCCAGCAGCAGGCCCTGTCCTTTGTCCTTCTTGCGTGCCTCTACGTAATCGAAAAGGAGAAGAAGAAGAACCAAAATTAACATTGGAATTTATGAGTCCGAGCGAATGACAAAGCATAACTCTGCGTGTTCCAAGTCTAGACTTTAGTTTAATGCCTTTTGTTTGCCAAATTCGATGGTTAGGATACGAAAGGCTCAAGTTACTGATGGGGAATTGAAAAAAGGTGAGCTCAGTTCAAAGTCGAAAAGATAATTTGCGCTTCAGAGGATCTAGATAAAAGGCTCGACAAATCAGTGGCAAAAGTCGAATTGAAGCTATCTTCATGATGATATAAATAAATATTTTGTAAATATTTAAAAATGATTTTGAAGTATCACTTTCATATCCTTTCGAGCTAGCCTGGATAATAGGTTATACAGATGCATGGACTTGGCATCCATTTATTCCTTTCCTTACTTTCTATTCAAGTTAAAAAAGTATTGAAATAGAAAAAATTTAAAATATGTAAATGACTTTCTTAAACTTAAAAAAAAATCGATAAATTGGAGCGTAGCATCAATATGCCAACATGAATATTTACAAATTTTCATCAGAGTAGGGCTTAACTCGACGGGCAGTTAAAATTTGTGTATTTTATGAATTGGTGTTACTCCGCTCTTTCGAATATTTAATAACGCCCCCAGTCAAGTGGATGGAAGTTAGTTCTTAAGTTCGTAAACACTTTTGCAACTTTTCCGAGAACTTTTTGTGGCACAGTTTTGAGGACACTGCCGTAAAACTTAATGGCAACAAGTGTCATAATCCTATTAGAAACTTTTCCGGCAAATTGAACAGGAAATGCAAATCATTTGCCCCGCTTTACGCACCCGCTGGCACCACATCACCCACCTGCCGCCGTTGCGCCACTGGGACTGGCCTCGTCCAGCAAATCGGCCAGTTTCAAGTTCAGCTCGTGTGTGCGCAGATACGTGGACAGACTGTCCAGCAGTGTGGCATCCGCATCCGCGTTGGGGGCTGCTGTCGGTGGCGCCTCCACTTCGTTGGGCAGTGGTACTATCTCCAGGCCTCGCATTATCACCAGGGGCTTATCACTCTTGCTCAGATTGCGCAGCACATTCCGCATGGCGCGCTCGCCGCGACAGAGCAGCGTGGCAGGATCCTTGCCGCAGTTGTCCAGCTGGGCGCTGGCCAGGCACAGCACGCAGAGCAGGCACAGTGGAGTGGCGTAGCGTGGAGGACACATGTCGCTCGACTCTCGTTTGCGTATCAACTGAAGGCCTTGACAATGCCATGGTCATACTTTATAGCCAACTATTCTGAGGCGCTTTCCCAAGGCGCATTCATTGAAGCGAATTGTCACAATTGAAATGAATCGAGACAGAAGCTGAAAATAGCATAAAACAATAGCTCTGAAAATATACTTAAGTGGCAATGCTTTCTGTTTGCGTTGCGTTTTTCGCGTTTGCATTGCAATTTTCTTCTTCACTGGCCGCTGCAATTTTCAATTTTCAACGGTCAGTTGGCCAGCGAGCTGGTCGTGCGTCTCGCTCTGCTGCGTCCGGCGGCCACTTCACATGGCCCAGAGCGCCAGTGGAAAAGTAAAATGAATTTGAAGCATGGCTCCCCACTGGCAAGATCTCAAAATTATACAAATTAGAGCTACTCAAAGTGCTACAGGTTTGTTCCTAGCGCACACCTTACTATGATTACTATGTGGCTCACACAATTGTTTAGCAACTGGGCCTAAACGGCTCTATTAGCCCTCTGCGATGTGCGTGTCCCCATACCAGACTAGAAAAGCGAAAGTTAGCTCAAATTTTGATTGCTTTGTCGAATGCGTCTTGAAAAAAGACTAAGCTGGTTAATAGTTGTATTTTTTGTTTTTTTTTTTTTTTTCTTTTTCACATAAAGCAAAAACAAATTTGAGCCCATGACGACCTCTTTTGTACCCTGAACCTCACGCAAACGAGAGTAGGGTAACATGTTGCCACACCAATGTACGTTAGAGGCAGCATAAGTCTTTTAACTGGTCTATATATCCGATCATCTGTTCCGTCTATATAGAAACTGAGTCAGATCAACTCTGACTTTCATAGAATTATCGATTAAGACGTGAGCTTGAAGAGAAAGCTTTTCCCATTTGGAATTATAGTCCATAGTGAAGATAATTAAGAAAATATTAAAGATAATGATACGATGATATGGTATAAAATCAAATATACATTTTAATTAAATATAGCAATTAGAAACTTCAGCGGGCTACCTCAACGCTGCATAGGGTATCTTTCACCTTAGTCAATTTTTCCATTTAGTCAAATTTTTCCATCCACTAAGCTGGTACTACCTCAAACTTCTTTGGATCTATCGCATGCGTTTCATAAGCTGGCTAACACCTTTCGACTATTTTGTAATAGTGCACAATGTATTAATCAAATTGACGTGACTCCAGCTCGCAACGGCTACAATATTCCATCAAAAGAAATCAGCATCATGATGAGCAACAGCATGATCACCATTATTATGATGACGATCGTCAGCAGCATCGAATGATGATCGACGTAGCTATTCACAAAAAGCAATAACTTTCACTCTCGATGTATTAATTTTTATATTTAACATATTGTTGTTCACACACACACACACACACAGACATGTATGCGCATGCTTTATATTACGGGAAATTTGAAGCTACTCAAAAAAAGAAAAAAATTTTATATACATATATTTATATATAGTATGTATAGAGATATATATAGATATGGATTATATCCGCAATAAAAACAAGTCAACTTGAAACGTTATTGAACTGCGCTCGAGCCCCGCCGCATGTGAAGTCAACCAAAATTGATCTGAACTCGTTACGTTTGGCTTTTTTGTTGTTGTTGACGTTGACGGCAATAAAAAGAAAGTATCTGCCAGCCACTCATCTACCCAGCAGCAGATCATCGAGGGGGCAACAGCAGCAACAACAGCGCAGTCCATCGGTGGAACCCGTTGCTCGGCTGCATGGAAAGCGTTCGATGGACCAAAAGTCCGATTCGTTTCATTTGAGTGTGCGACTATTGTGAATTCATTCACAGCACATTGTTATGGATTTAATTATTGTATTTGTTGTTGCTGCTGCTTAGATCTGTATCGGCAACTTGTTATAATTGATTGTTGTGCACCATCATCATCATCATCATCATCCCCATCATCATCATACTCATTTCTATTAAAGTTTTTATGGGTCCAGTTTGAATGAGATGTGCACTGCATCTACCTCTGATTGAGTGGCACTGCAACTGGTCTATTGCAACGTGGGTGGGTGGGGGCTTCGGTGCAGTCAATGGACCATCCATCATGGTGAAACACTCTATTAGAGCGACTGGATGAATCGACAATAATAGTATTGTTTGGCTACAATTGTTATTCTGAACTTCTTTCAGCATTAATCACGCTTCACTTCCTTCAATGAAAAATGTATCAAAGTGGTTAGCTTGATTGGAAAATACCGTGTATTTGCTTTAATTGAATATAAACTTTTCTCGAATTTGAGTAAAGAAAATATCTTTTCGGTTCTACTTGTTGTTTGCTCCAATCAACTAAGAAATCCTTTGCTCTAGAGCAATTCATCATTTTCTAAACAGAAAGTGAGAATTGCCATGGATATTCATATTTTTATTATACCTTAAATTTTGACTCAAACTTCTATTTCCTTGTTTCAAATTGTTTACAATATTTACTCTTAACAACTCTTCTTTATGCGCACTTCATGCAAAGCGCATTGTGAGCTCTCTTATGATAGCTCTAAATCGTTTAATGGGGCCTGCTGAACAATCAAATACTCCATTAACTTACTCTTACAATAAATTAACTTTATTCAAATAATTTGTTTTATTCATACAAAGCTAATAATGCCTGCTCTAGTGTAAGAAGGAGAAACAAACTGTGTATTTTCTATATCTCTTGAATTAATTATAATAAATATCTTTGACGCAGGAATACCCTATAAGGAATATGAACTATTAAGCTCTGGGTTTTTAGCTTCAAGTATTGTTTGCATGTGTCTGTGTGTGTGTTTTTCTTTTTCTTTTTTTTTATGTTGACTTAGGTTGGGTCAAGTCAACTGACTGTCTTCTTTAATTGTCCTGCATACTTTGAAGGCAAAAGGTCGCATTCCGATTCCTTTCGCATTCGGTTTTTATTTTATTTTTCTTAGACTTGTTCATTTCTGACTTTAAATTTAATTTTCCAGAAAGTTTGATTCTGTAATAAAAATAGTCTGGTCAATGTCCTCTTTGCATTCTGAAGTTTGATTGCATTTTTAAGCAAGTGTCCAAATCTAGTCTGATTGTTCGCTTGCAGCTTATTAAGCTTTGCCTTTGTATGAGTTGAATATGAATATGTATTGAGATCCCTTATTCCAAGCGCATTTTTCTAAGTTTGATTGCTTAGTTGCTTAAAGAGCTGAGAAGAAATTGAAATTTTTTTTTTTTCATTAGTCTGTTTTTTTTTTTTTTATAAAAGTTTTTATTTTGTGAGCATGCTTAGCTCATTTAGACAAAATTCATAGTAAGTGCTTCTTGACTCAACTAAACTCTGTCTGTTAAACCAGCCATGTAAACGAAAATCTAAAACATAAAGCAACATCCAGCTGCATTCTGATGTTATGCCCGCCGCAAAGTCTGCCACAAACAAATACACGCCTGACAGTATGCAGTGTTTTACAACGAAACCACAGTTCGCATTAGATTAGCATACCACATTCGCTTTAATTACACATGTCGTTGCTGGAACGTCTATTTGATTGCGGAGCACAAACACAGACAGAGCCGCCGGCCGGGTTATTGTTCGGCACAAACTGCAAAGTAATGCAAATTGCAAATTGAATTTGTAGCCGCTGTAATGGGAGCTAGTGCTGGTGAAATCTAATGAAAATAAGCGAGTCATTTTAATTAGAAAACAATTAGATTAAAATAAATTAAACGAATCGCTGGGCGCAGGCAATCGATCTAGCAGCGGTAAAATATAAACAGCAGCAAGCACCACACGAATGCTCAACACTGGCGAAATTTGTGCCAGAGAAAATAAAAGATATATAACAACAACAGCATAACAACATTTAGCTGCTCGACTCGCCCCAACGTCTGCCAGACTGCAAACAATTAAAGAAAAAATCAACAATTTTATTGCGAAAAAAGAAATGAATAAAACACATATAAATAAATATTAAAAAAAAGAAAAATACAAATACAAATACAAATATATTAAATAAATTTAATTGGCATTTGCCAGTTTTCTTTTGTTTTTCTTCTTCTTTTTTGCATGTCTCAAGGCCATTCATTCGTTTGTCCCGCCGGAGACATGCAACAGTATCGAACCAGAACTTTTCGTTGTTTCACGGCAGAAAACTCTTTAATAATTGACGCACTACTATCAAAGCTATGCATTAATTATTCAATTTTCACTTTTGTTTTCGGTTTTCGTAAGTCAAGCCAGAGGCCAATGAGAACGCTAAATTGACCTTAAAAAATTTAAAGCTTTGTATGAAAAACAATCAAAAACAGTCAGCGACAAAGAAAACAAGCTATAAAATAACTAAATTGAAGTGTATGCAATTTTGATATACCCTGTTTCGTTGGTTGACTAATGGAAATATTGTGAATGACATAAGCTCAATTTTTAATATTTTTTTTTAGTTTTGTTTTGCCTCTATATTTAAAAAAATATATATAATTTAAAGAAAATCAATTTATGAATTTATCTCTTATGCTCAACCCCTTTACCTTTTAACTAACTAATTATACTAAATGTGTATAAATATTCTACTCATATTATACTCTCAACCAATTCACTTCAGTCTCTGATTATGAATGTGAGGTTATAAAATAAACTTCAGAAAATCCCTAACCCTTTTGTGTAACTTAAAGCTTTTCAATTTTATATAGATATTGTATACTCTGTTTCGATTTGCTAATATGCTTTCACAAGTTATATATCCACTCCTTAGTTGCCCATGCCCACTTTTACTTAATCGCCAGCTATTGTGTTGTACTTCAAACAAATAGAAAATACGCCACATTGCTGTTCTTGACAATCGCCGTTGGCAGCAAAAAACTTTTAAAGTAAATAATTTATGTTTCATATAAATTATGAAACGCAATTTCGTTAAGTGCAATTGAAAAACTTTCACGTAACTAGCGGCTGCAGCCTGCCCGCGAGCAGCGTGTCCTTTGTCCCAAGGGAAGGCATTAAAGTCAATATTGTTGCAAGAGGTGTGGCTGCGGCCTGATTTTAAGTGGATCCGGTTGCGGTATGTGTTGGAAGTCAAGGATCATTAAACTTAAGGGGCACACATGCCCACACACACACACAATCACAAACACCTGGTGACACACATGCGCCTATGCACGCGCACAGCTGACACAATAGATTGTCGCAACATGGATTGGCATCGGATTACCACTTTCTGTGCAATGGCAGTGGCAGTGGCAATGCCAACGCCCGCAACAGCATGCCGAACGGCATCACTTTCCCTACCAGACCATTGGATGACGTGCCATGCACGGTCACGGCCAGTGGACTGAACTGAACTGGACTGGCTTCGATTGGAATGGACTGCAGCCTGCCTGCGTGGATTTGGTTCCATTTGGGAGCTGAGTCTGAGTCGCTTTCTTGTCAAATGAAACCAGGGCCAACTCTTCGCATTACTTGCGCTTTTGTGGCCAGCACGTACGGGGCTTGGCTGGCATTGACCGCGAAGAGGACAATAGTGCGTAGATTGGCTATCAGGTTGCCTCAGGGCGTGCAGCATGCGGTAAATGGTAACTGACAACGGGCAACCAGTCATTCGTTCAATCCATCGGCGTGGCTGCTGCCTCTGGATTATGGCTATTATGTTGCATAGATAAAGCAGCCAATCGTTGGCCAGGTGCAAAATGGTGCCACAGTTTGCAACGGTTGAGGTCTGATTGCCATTGCCAGTGTCTTCAAAATTACAGTGCAACAAGCGGCAAGAAGCAGGCAGCCAGTGGCAAGCGCCGAAAACTGCTGCAATTATATCGAGCAGTCGACTAGCCTGCGTGACTGCCTAAGTGAATTCGTTATTAGCCAAATGCAAGATGCCAAGATGCAGCGCCAAGTGCTGATGCCCGCTCACCGCCCCTCATCCGCAGTCTGGCCACATGTGCAACAGAATGTAACTGAGCCAGCCGCCGAGTGCTGAGTGCTGAGTGCTGTGGTTCCAGCGGCTACTTATGAAAAACGAGAGCTAATAGTTCGTTTCACTTTTCTTTTATTATTTAGTATTTATTTATATGTGAGCAATTTTGTTACACTTGTTGACTGCTCCCGACGCCCCATTCGCGGCGCCGAGGCGTGGTCACACAGTATGCGGCGCTGCGCATTCTACCCCAACCCACCTGCTTGCCTGCCCCACTGGCCTCCACTGGCTGGCTCTGTCTTAATTGTCGGCGCTGGCTTTGTTTGCTTTTACTTTTGCCTGCAAAATTGTTTTGTGCAAATTACTCGCAAATTAATGAGCAGAAAATTAACCACATTAGAGCACTGCCTGGCTAATGTGGTGGGGACCTGAGCATCTGAACAGGCTCGCACAACTACGAGCGTTTGTCGTGCAGCTATTGCAATTGCCTTTAATTAGCTTGGTCCTTGAACCTTTGACAGTGCCAAACTCTGGCAGAGATCAAAGCTTCACATGCAAACATATGGCTAAATATGGCAAACAAAACTCGGCAACTGCCATTGGTGCACCAGCTGCACAGTGGAACAAATCGCAATCTAAGCGAAAGTAATTTACAATTGATGAGATTCGATATATTATATATATTGGAATATGCTGTTTTTTAATGCCCCGAGCCATAAACATTGGAAAATCAGTGCAAAAATTAATGTAGCAGGCAGAAACAGGCGTGGCAGACGCCTCAGGGCGATGAGTTGAGTCGATTTAGCATTTTCCGTCTGTAAGTCCGTCTGTCCCTCTGTGCAAGATCTCGGATGATATAAAAGCTATCCGAAATATCAGCTCTTTGCAGAGTTCAGGGAATCTCCTAATTGTGTATTGTACCTCATAATGTACCGTTACTATTTATTTGAACTTAATGATTATATTAAATATTTTTCTTTTTAAAATAATTTACTTTAAATTTTATTTTTTTTATTTTTGTTATTATTATTATCTTAAAATTATTTTTATAATTATTTATTTATTAATTTAATTTATATTTAATTTTTTTTTTAATCAATATACATCAATACTTACTGTGAATTATCTCTCAGCATCACTGCTACATAAATTTGTCGTGTGCTATTTCGGATTTGAGCCACTGTGCATGGCATGTCTAGCTGCTGCAATTGGTGAAGCCGCCCGTTGAGCGATGGCCGTCACTAAGCTGCTTGTCTTGAAATCAAAACTGTAGCAAAGTGGTTCACAGCATAATATGCCTAGGCATAGCAGAGATGCCGACGCCAGCGTCGCTGGTCCGTGGATGCTGCTGCAGTTGCTGCTGCTGCAGTGGCTGTGGCAAACAATAAAACTGAGTTGCATGCAACAGCAAGTAATTAGTGTTTATATCGGCGTGTTGCAACGCGCTGCAGCAGCTGCCAACTACTTAGAAGAATATCCATATGAAGGATACGCCGCGTACTCGCGCTCGTTCTCGTCCTCGTCCTAATCCTGTTTAGTGTTTCTCTATATATTTGAGTGCTGTGCTGTGGTGGCCAACTGCTGGATTAGATAAGGACCACTGCATCGATAAATAGACGCAAAATAATGTTGCACTACGTCGCTGCCAGCTGCGCGTTGTTGGCGCTTCTGTGCGCGACTCCAACCTCTGCGGCAATCCACAAGCGTAGTGGAGCTCGTGCTGCCAATACGGTGGCCTCTGAGCCAGAGGCGACGCCCACGTTAAATCCGACAGCAGAGAATACGGATCTGCTGGATAAGCTAAGCTGGAAGTGCGCCAACAATGCCAGCTGCCTGCACGGCGTGGCCAATAGCATTATGTCCTCGTATCGCCGTGGCGAGACGATTAAGCTGGGTCTCTTCGATCTGGTCAAGCTGCCGCCGCTGGACGAGGCGCACAAACACAAGTGGGGCACTGGGCGCGGTATGTCCAGCTTCATGGATTTCATCAGCGGCAATGCAATACGTGTGCCCGTTGGCCCGATGGTGTTCAGTGTGCAGCGGGCCGAGGATGACAGTGACTACATTGAAGTGGCGCTGCTGAAGAAGGCGTCGAGTGGCACAGGTAATGGTCCTTGGTGCGCCTGATTGATCTGTACCTAATTGACAGCTTGTGCGGTCACTTAACTCCGATTGGCTTCCGAAAACATATGCTGCTCAATTGGAGTACATTTCGTTCGGCGTATTTGGGATTAGTTGTTATGCAACCCACATCCATCAGCCAGTTGGCCTCAGGCGACAGAGTGGTTCGTACATTCGGGCAGCATTTGTCAAATGCCTAACCTTGGCAGGACCTCTGGCGCATATAAATGGCCCCGCGGCCAGTAGGCCGGCTGCTCAAGCAGCCATTATGCATTTATATTCATTAGGTGTGATGCTCGTTGAAACATCAATCATATCAGAAGGCTCCAATTCAATCCAGTCCAAACTACTATTATCTCACACCCGCCCTCACACACACATACACAGATACACACACATAGACAGACACACATCGTGCTACATTAAAGCCATAAAGCTTAAAACGTGTCCTGCTTCCACAAATTTGTACAGGACGCCTGCAGGGCAACGGCGGCGGAGGCGGACTTCTGGGCGGCGGCGGAGGCGGCGGACTGCTCGGTGGTGGCGGCGGCGGCGGTGGCGGTGGCCTGCTAGGCGGTGGGGACGAAGGCGGCGGTGGCCTGCTCGGTGGACGTCGCCGACACCAGCATCAGGACAAGAAGCAATTCCAAATGTACATACCCATGTATCTGGCCGCCACAACCTTTGGCTGGACCATGGTGGCTGCCAAAGCGGTGGGCTTGCTGACCCTCAAGGCTCTAATCCTGTCGAAAATTGCCTTTGTCGTCGCAGCCATTGTGCTGATCAAGAAATTAATGGACAATGCCAGTGAAAAGTGAGTCGTTAGCATCATTATCATCAGCATCTGCCCCAGAGCACAAACACAATCTCCATTTCCAGAATGATGTACCAGTTCCCGGAGCACACGCCCTACATGATGCCCTACGGCATGGACTACCCCATGCATTCGCCCGACATCTCGCCAGAGATGTTCCCCAGTGCCCTGCATCAACTGGCTGTTGCCGGCGGTGGCCAGATGCCGCATCCAGGCCATCCCGGCCTGGAGAGCTTGACAGCTGAGAGCCACCTGCAGTCGCAGGTCTCCAGCGATGGCAGCAACAACACCAATCCGCTGGCCGCCCTCGGCGCGTACGGCGGCCTGGGGCATAAGATCAAACGTGAGGACTCTTGGATAGCGAAGAGTAAGTGCATTGTGTGCGGCGTCATAAAACAGCCTTACCCTTGTTTCAGATAGCCAAGCCCATGTGGCCTCTGCGCCCGGGTAGATCGCCAGGCCAACGCTGGCACACTTCTGGCCAGATCGATGCCCGCACGCTCGCCATGGTCGCAGCCGTGGCTGCAGCCGAGGCGAGCGTTGAGGCAGACGATGAAGAGGATGGGGATGATTTCTGAGTAGTGTATATACATATATATTTTAGCTTTTTCTTTGCTCTCGCACGGTTGTTGAATGCTTGTGGTTGGGCTGTTCTGCTAATACCCTATATAAGTACTAAGTGATCAGATAAATAAGCACTGCACTTTGATTAGGTAAATGAGCTACTTTTGGGAGATTTTTTCAAATCCTTAAGACTTTCAAATTTGTATATATCTTATCGTATGTGTCTAGTTTTAAATGCACTGAGACAGGAGGGTTAAGGGATAATGAATGAATCAAGAATTTTATCAACATCCCATACATTTCTTTATTATTTATATTAATAAATAACTGTTCTAGACAAAGAAATAATATGCCAGGCAGATCTAATTCATTAGGTTAGCGAATCCTGCTTTCAATTAGGGGTTGTATACTAGGCAGATCTAATTCATTAGGTTAGCGAATCCTGCTTTCAAACGAATGCAATATGGTAAAAGAAATGAGAATTAAGTTTCAATTGGTTCCTATATATATTTTATATTTTATAATACCTAGGAAGATAACAATCCATGAATACGTATATTAAAGGACGATATAGTTCAGCGGTTTAATGATCACAGATAAAGCTAAATAGGATATTCAACCAGTTTGAAGTCAAGAGCCAATTCAGTAGATGTTGGTATCCTTTCTGGCATCTAAGAGTCTAGCATCTCCTTTTAAAGATCTTATAATTCTACAATTTAATTTCCTGAATGTTGAGGTGCTTGAGAACTCATACAAATCTATATTCTATTATTTTTCTCATCACGAAGATACAACTTAATCTTTCTCTATACAAAGTTTTCTAATGTAGCTATTACAGTAAATAAAGCCGACCCGTTTCCACTTTCATCGGATTATTATTTGACCAGAAACCAACACAGGTTGATAGCATATGAAACTGAAAACTGAAAATCCACTCACTAATTTCTAAGAATTCCTTCGACAAACTCACTTTGTGCTGCACGAAGCAATTTGCATATGCTTTGGGGCCATTTCTGGTAAATTTCAGGCTGCAATATTGCGTGGACCTCCACAACTTGTTGCTCGTTCATTCAGCTGCCGCAATATTGGTATATTCACTACTTATTGCTTATTAGAATGCTAAATTTGTAAGCGGACAGCCAGTCCAACCAGAGCGGAGCACGTTCCAAAGTTTTCCAATAAGTCGTATCACTGCTTGCAGAAAGAAAGTCAATGCTGCCAGCATTTTGTTTCCACTTAATTCAACAAAGCCGCAATTAAAAGGAACACACACACATTCAGACGGACTATCTCTCTCTCATACACACATACACACGGGACTCTCTCTGGACATATATTAAATCGCTGCATACTTTGCGGCTGCACGTAAAGCAAGCACACAAGCGGGCTATCAAGAGGAGAGTGGAAAGATTGCAAACTTATTTCGTACTTCGATGAACAATTTATGAAAACAACTAGAAATTGCTAGGCCAGTGAGCGTTGATACTGATAAACGTATTCCTTGCAGGCACGGCGGCCCGACGACCCCTCATCTACAACTACGTGCAGCCGCAGTTGCCCTTCTACCGCCCGTAGGGGCTGGGCTTACGCCGATTCGTGCAGCTCTTGGCGCCTACCGCAACCAAAGACCGTGGGACGACAGTGTGGAAGAAAAGGTGAGGAGGTTCTGCTGCCATAACAAATGAACATCTGATGCCCGGCAAACGAGGAGTGCTCTAAGCTGCTTGATTAACATAATTAACTTATTTATTTATTGCTATTTATGTTTATTATTTATCAAATTGTTTATAGTTTAGAGTTAGGTCTAGCACACACACACACACTTAGTTGAAAATACCTGAAACTAGCAACCAAAAAATGCTACAAAAACTAAAAAAAAAAAACGAGTTATCATTAATAATAAAAATGAAGAGCAGAAATTGTCTCAAAAAAATGTAATTTTGTGTATTTTATATATATTTTATTTAATATTGAATATTTAAATAAATAAATAAATATATGTATATATAAATATAAATAAATAAAGTACAAGTAGAGTGAACGAAAGTAAAGTTAAAGTAATTAAAACGTAATTAAAAAGAAATTACAAAATGAAGCAAGAGATGCGAGAAAGATGGGCAGAACGTGGGAGCGAGATAGCATCATAAAAAGAGAAAACGTGATTACAACTATAATGAGAAAAGCGCGGCCCCCACTTTATAAATGCAACATTAATGAAAAGCTTCGCATTATTTGGTAGTGCAATTATTTGTTTCTTAATTGTGTTTTTTTTTTTTTTTTTTTCGTTGTTGTTTAACATTCTCTTACTGAGCCACCTTGGCGGGCTGCTGCCCACTGTAGGCCATCTCCTGCGCCTCCTGGGCCATAATGTGTGCCGGCACCTGGGCCAAGCCCTCAACGAAGCCATCGAGAGCACGCGCCCACCCAGAGCTGTAGCTGTCATGATGCGACGGCACCTCCACGATGGTCTTCTTCTGCGAGAGCAGCTTCTTCAGAGATATGATCACTGCCAGCAGCAGCGCAATTTTGGATACAATCAACGCCTTGCCCGCGAGCAGGAAGAGACCCTTCAGCAGGATGGCGCCCACCATGCCCGTCTTGGCCGCCATCATCATTAGGACGGGGCCCATGTTCTTCATTTTGCCGCGGCCCTCCTCCAGCGCCTCGATGGGACGCACCGAGACGCCAACGTTGAGGCTGCCCTTGGGGCCGCTGCTCAGCACAAAGTCCGCATTGTCCGAGAACTTGTAGCGCAGTGTGCGGGAGCGAACGAAGCGCCACAGCTTGTTGGCTATCAGCAGGCCGTACGACTCCTCGTCCGAGTCCATGGCACGGGCCAGCAGCAGCTCGTCCTCGCTGTCATCTGGTACGTCGGGCACAGCTCTATTTGGAGCACAAGCGAATTGAGTGGGCTATAGAGAGCAGTGGAGAGCTCGCTGCTATGGCACTCACCTGTTGCGCGAGACCCGGAAGTTCTCGCTCAAGTCAATGCTCGACTTCTTAAAGAGGCGATCCAGAAAGATGACCGTCTTGAGCATACTGCACGAGTGGTTATCGTTCTGGATGCACTTCTCGTTCAGCTTAATCATGGCCTGCTCCTCCTCCTTGCCAACATAATCGCCGGTTATCTGGAAAGGAGCATTAATGGCATTAGCCAACGGCTACAACTCAGCAGCAGCAGCTGCTACCGGCCGATAAAAATATCCAAGCAATAATTATTTGACCCATTTCTTGGTCGAGTGCAAACAAAGGTTTGACATTAATGGGCTGCAGTCCTGCGGCCATGTTTGGAAATTGATAAGATTTTGGGGCCGAGCCAATGGGCTATCGGCTCAAGCCAGGATATTCGCCAGGATATGCGCAATGCCTGGACGGGGCAGCGATTTTTCACTCTTATCGCTGGCAGCTGCTTTAGTTCCTTTTCGTTTGCTCTTAGCATGCACGGGGGGCAAGTGCAAAACTTGTTCTGACCTTACCGAGTTGTCACTTCCGTTCTGGGTGGGCGTGGCACGTGCTGTGGCAAGGACAAGCGCCATGCCCAGCAGCGTGTAGAAAGTAAATGTTTGCATCTTGTTGTAATTGCTGTTGCTTCGTTAGCTTCTTTGTTATCTTAATTTGTTTTTGTTATTTCACTGTATACAATGTTCGACTGTGTGTTTCATAAATGTCCTTGGTACACACACAGATACACACATACACACGCACACACTTATATACACTACACACGCACAGCACTTGACGGAAGCGTCTACGCTTGGCTCGAATGTCACGTCGACTGTTCAGCGGTTACTGTTGACATCGTCGTCTTATAAGAAAACCTAATGCGAATTTTCCGCCAGCGATTTCGATTTTATATGAAAAGCGGCCAAAAGCGACGCAAACACAATGCAGGCCGAAGCCAGCGTCGGCGTCGACGTCGACGTTTGTTTTTGCAGCGTCAAACTAGTCGCAGGCTGAGCGTAAGTGCTGTCTATGTGTGCGTGTGTGTGTGTGTGTGTGGAGTGTATTTCTGTCCCAAACTCACAACAAAAGCTGCAAATGGCACTGGGACTTGTTTAGCCAGTTCAAGGAAATTCTGAGCTGGCGCTGTCTATGGCCCCAAGTCAAGCCAAGCACTGAGTCGGCCAATTGACTTTGCTTGCGTTCTTCAGCTGCTTTTGCTGACTTTGTTTTTGTTTTCTTTCGTTGGCTTTGCCAAAACAATGCGACTGAAAGTAAACAACAGACCCAATTCCCAACAACAAACAGGCCAATTTTCCCACAGACCCTCGGCAGTACAACACGAAGCGCTGTGGTTGGGGGCATGTTGCATGGTAGCGTGAAAACAATTTAGTTTGCATCAATTAAGCCACATGTGATCGGGGCTTTGGCCATAGCGTTGTATGTGCTCATAGCTTAAGGGGAAAGTCGAGCTAAAGCTGCTCAGATTAATATCCCAAGCATCACCCACATCCTGCGACAGTTGTATATTATTCATATCAAGTTCAAGTTCACAACTCATGCAACCAATGGCTCTGTGGCTTCACTTCAACTTGAGGTGGGCACAATTTATGGCTTTAGTGGACAACTGGTTAAGGGTTCGTGCTTGGCCCACTAATTGAATCAATTTGGCTATCATACGCGGCTTGAATTAATGCACACACTGCAAATTGGACGACTACCAGCAGAAGAAACAACAACAACAACAAATCAAAGAGAGCTGCGAGGCGGCCTAAGTAGGCTAACATGAGCCACAAAACGGCCGCTCCACAAAATGTGGCACGCCACGACGAAAGTGGTTGGCAGTGGGGCGCAGAAACCGCTACACGATCTGGCCATAAACCGTTGTGCTACTGCTGCTGCTGCTGCGTGGTCCCAAATCAAACCGCACCAAAATCAAAAACATAGCGTCCGTCTGAGTCAGTTGGCCCCACCTCCTGCTCCTTGCCTGCTCCACCTGGCTGCCGTCGGCCCCTGGCAGAGTCATAACAATTTCTCAAGTGCTGCCGCTTTCTATCGAAAAATGTGGTCCACTCGCCTGAACTGACGCTGTCGTCGACGAAACGCCAGTGTTGTCACCAGTCACCAGGCGCCCGAGCAGGAGTGGGGGGAGTGTGGACAGCTTTGCGGTTTTGGCATTGACTTTGAACTGCCAACACCATGGTCAAGACCACGCCAAGCGAGGTTTCATTCAGAAAAAGCTCAAGCTACCAATTAATTTGCTATAAATGAAAACAATTCATAAGAGCGCTGCATAGGTAACTACACCTGTCTAACACTACCTTTAAGTCGTCGCACAATAATATTTAAACATATTTTTGTAGCTCATATCAAGCATATATTTCGCAGTTGCAAGGCAAACAGAATACGTTTTGAGTTGTTGCCATTTTAATGGAATTCAATTAGGCCCATTACACAGTCCAGAGTACACAAATCGGCCGGAGCTTCAACCGCTTCAGTTTGTTTGACCAATAGGAATTGGTTTTTAATGTAAAATGCAATTTATACAAGCGTGAATTATTCATGTTGAATGTGTTTGCTGCAGTGCTTCACATAGTTTTCAATACCTATAGAAATACTCTGTTCGAAAGTAATAAGTAGAGCAATAGCAGGTAATCAAGAATCGATATCTGTGCTTTATAATTAATATTAACGAATATAGATAAACTAACAGTGAGCTCATAAATAGAAAATAAATAAAGAATATGGAGTCTTACGTTCACTCTTTTGCGCATGTTTTAATCTACCTTAACGAGTATTTATTGCTACAAAGTCCAAGTCAAGTCAACAAGATTAATGAACCGATTCTGAGGTGGATTTGTGTGACCAAACCCCAAAGCTCAAAAATATGGGTCAGCTGTAAATATCGCAGGCAATCAAATAGAGACAACCAGTCCTTCAGCTACCTTCAGTAGGAATCATTGGAATCTCTTATGGCTTCTCTTTTTATCTGGGTATCAAGCGGCAAACATTGGTGGCGGCCCTCGTTAAAGAAAAGCAAGATTAAACACGCCAGGCCACTTTTCCTTTGCGCTGGCCGTCAATTTCTCGCCTTGGCATTTCATTGCCTTAATTAAATGCTGCATTTTATTTGTGGCAGCTCCAAAGGCGAGTGAAGAGTGCGGCTGCAGGGGCTCAGCTAGAGCAGAGAAACACTGAATTGTGAAATTTTCTATCGCTAATTAGTGCACCCCTTCGATTGGAGCATGGGCGGGCACGCCCACTCAACCACCTCAGCCCAGTCAACCCACTTAAACGACGTTTGCTTTGAACTTAACATTGGACTTTTATTTACAGTTAGAGCAATAAATATTCTTATAGAAATGCAGTGCCGAGGGCGCGAAAATAAATAACAAAGCGACCTGGTCTAGACCGGAACATCCTTTAACTCTTCTGTGGCGTCGCCTGCGGCTCGGCAGCGATATCCTTGCCGGTGTTGCGGCCATAGTAGCCATTGTAGGCGGCGTCATGCGAATCGCCGAAGCTAATGGAGTTGCCGCCCACCTGACCCTGGATCGGCTCCTGGCCCTGGTAGCTCTTGCTGTAGTAGTCGCTGTAGGGCTTGGCAAAGGTCGGTTCCGGACGGTAGTAGGGGCCGGGGGCGCCATGGCCGCCATGACCACCCTCGTAGTGCTCATGATGGTGATAATAGGTGGCAGCGCCCACGCCCTGCGGCGTGTATTCGGGGAAGGCGGGCTTGCCGCCAAACAGGCTGGATAGGCCACCGCCAAAGGCGCCTCCAACACCACCTGGCGGGCGGCAGAGCTTGAAATAGGCGAACAGGCCCGGCAAAATGATGGCGGCCAGGCCCAGAATCTTCTTCAGACCCGCAATGCCAAGGATGAAGGGCAGGAAGAGCAGCAGCTTCAGCTTGAAGATCTTCAGCACCAGTAGCAGGGGAATAATCATCTTCTTCAACTTCTTGCGAGCTGCAGGAAGAGAGGCATGGTTAGTCTACGCCGGGAACTGAATGAGAGACCGAGTCACTTACAGAAGTGTCCGGCGCGCTTGTTCTCAATGACATCCAGTTCGTCGTCAATGTCATTGCCAATGAAGCGCGCCTCGTAGCGGCCGGCCTCGGTGAGCTCCTCGGGCCACTCCAGCTCCAGCGCAGTGGACTTGATGAATCTGCGGCACAGGAAAAAGGATGTTGTCAAACAAGGGCGAAATATACTTTATGCATAAGTTGCTGAGTTCTTAAAAAGTTTCTGGCGAGTCAATTAAGAGAGCCGGGACCCACATTAATCAGCAAAAATTAAAATCATTTGACTAATTGTCAACCCATTTCGACCTACCGTTCGGCGCGGCGGAGAGCGTATTTTACCAGCTGATTCCAGTCGTCGTCCTCGGAGCGCGGCTCCTCGGAGTACTCGAAGGGTTCCTGCAGCAGCGAGCGCTGCTGTGTCTCAGGCAGCCGCACGACGCGCGCAAAGTCCGAGAGACTGTGGAGGAGACGCAAGAGGTGAGCACGAATCGCATCAATGATGGAAGGCAAAGCTTACCGATACTGATCCTTGTAGAAAATGTCATCGAACGTGTTGAGTGCCTGCGTCTTGAAACACTCGGCCAGGTCGCCGCTCAAGCAGTTGCTGTTGGTGCGCGCCAAATACGGATCGTTGTCGTTGCCCAAGCCGAAGATGCTCAAAATCGAGGAGCGACCACGCTCCTCGCCCGGCTGTGCCCCTTGCTGTGGCTGCTGCTGGAACTGCAGCGTCTGTTGCTGTTGTTGTTGCTGTTGCTGTGGCTGCGACTGCGGCGCATAGATCTGTTGGATGTTGCTGGACGACTGCTGATCGGGCAGACGCAGCCCCTCGGCGGCCACGAGGCTGATGCCACAGCAAGACACGATGGTCAGCAAGACGAGCGCTCTCATTGTCATGGCTAAAAGACAGAAAATTTCAGGCGCATTAGCCGGATTGCCCATAAAAAACACATAAAAAGCACAAAACAAAAAAGTGAAAAACAAAAAACAAAAACACTTTTCGGCCAATTGAGTCTGGACCGGTCAATCGATGTTTTCACTGCGATTGGTTTGACGGCTCTGAAGCTGCGCGCTGCAAGCGGAGCTCAGCTGGGCCTGAGACAAAAGTTATGAGTTATATGTGTGTGTGCATGTGTGTGTGTGTGCGATGCTTAGCTCTTTTTTGGCAACTTTAATGCTCATTGTTTGCTTAGTGGTCGAGCTGATTGGCTTTTAGCTAGCGTGGGCTCGACTCCCGGCTTCCAACTGACACAGTTTGAAACAGCGGCCGGTGTATCGCGTTTGTCACGGCCATTGGCAAAGCTTTTGGCAGCCGTTGTTGGTGCCCAACTTTTGCAGTTATTTGCGCACACGTAATAACTCTCACTTTCCAGCTAAGCGCAGCATTTACAGCTAACAGAGCCCGCGGTGCTCGTTCGAGCCGATAGGCGAGCTTTCTGTGGCTTTGGCGCCGAAACTTAACCAAAATTTTGAACTCTGTTTGCGGCACAAAGTGAAATGCAATCAAACCGGTTTTTTATTTATTTTTTTGTGAGGTTGAGCTTGCCTTTTTTTGTGGGTTATTTTTGTGGCCACTTAACCCTTTGTCCGCAATGAGCTGGCTAAAGCAACTGCACGTAATTGAAATTGTGTTAAATTTACAAAGCGCAAGGCTAATCGACTATAAACAGGAAAAGCTGGATCGAATCAACGAAAACTCAATACCCTTCAATATATGTCATAAAAAAAAAATTGTGTATAATACATATAAAGATTATAATACTCTAGAGAAGGTATTTTCATTAATTTTTAAAATTTATATATAATTAATATTTTATATTAAATAAATTCAAATGAATTATAAGTCTTTAAGAGAATGGTAGTTGAGCCCTACTATATTCAAGAAAAAAGTATTGCCTACTTTTGGGCCGTGCTTAAAAGTCACTTCTCATTTATATTCCTATCTTAAATATGGACTGCATGTTAAATAGGTCTCAGTGTTAAAATATGCCTTATGTCAACCTAGAAAAAGTTTACTATAAAAAGGGCCATTGCCTCGAGCACATAAAAACAGCATATCAGAAAAGTCCGTTGTAAATAATTTAATAAAAAAAATGCTGAAACCAAAACCAAAACTCAATAAGGGCTATAAAATAAATTGCTCTTTGATCCAGGTACGATTGGGAATTAAGCAAGAATGTGGACTGTAAAAAAAATGTCGTACAAAGCCTGAATTATATTATGTGCTGACTACACAAGAATGCTGCAGAGCATACATAATCGAAAATGTTGTTGAATTTGTGAGCAGTTGCTCGTTTACTTTTCATTCGATTGACAGGGAATCGATCGATTTCCTATTATGCCACAATACGTCAACGGAAGTATCCTGTGGTGCTACCGTTCGGGCGGGAGAAATCTGCAGTTTAATCAATGCACCAGGGCACAAAGGAATGTGATTGAATAGAATTTGGTGCCTGGAAACGCAAAAAAAAAAAAAAAAACTGTGCAACGTACGCAGCATTATGGCAAATGGCAATATTTATGGCAACATTAATGGGGGCGCACAAAAGTAGGCAACGGACTGGAAACTTTCAGCGAAACTTGAAATATTCTGCAGCAGCCGCAAAGTATGCAACACTTTTTTCGTTATGGCTACTCTAATGACCCTCATTGGGTGGAGTACGGTAGTAAATCTGTACTTGATTTAAAGTGTGCTTTGAATAAATTAAATGGCTGTTGCCATTAAATTAAAATGAAGAGCCTTTCACATAAGCTCCCAACTAATTTCTATAAATGATTGCGAAATTAAAAGCAAATATTGTGATGGCTCCATTTGTTTGGCTTTCGGATTAGCATCAACCATTGAAGGTCAATGAAATGTTGTAGACATCAGCGTTGCCAAAGCATATGCAAATGACAGATGTTGCTCAATTTATTTGTAATCATGCGTTCATGATACATATATGGGAATGTTTATGAATCGCCTTTTGTAGCACACACTCTTGACATTTACTTTATGGTTTTTTGCATGTCACTTTTCTTTCTTTTTTTTTTTTTTTTTTTTGTTTCTTTCGCATATTGCATAACACGTCGCACTTCATTTCACTTCACTTTTGTTTTGCTTTCCGTTGGGGTCTGCTTTACCTTTTGCTGCTTCCTATAAACACTTGGGTTTGTTGGCTTTATCCTTAACGGCTTACTGAAGTCTTCAGACCCGGTGTTTTAGCTGGCTCTGAAGCGACTGTGGTGCTGCCGCTGCTCGGCAAAGATTTTATATGAAATGTGAGAAGTGTTGAGAAAGAGGTGCAAGCAAAAACGTTGCTTTTTTTGTGCCTCAAGTCAACGCACAAACACAAACACACACACAAACACATACGCAACGAAACAATGGGCCAGAGCAGTGCTGAGACCCAGACACAAGCGCAAATCTACAATGCGGATAGCAGAGAGGCACTCGCGCGATCAAGCGGCCATTCATGATGATGTTAAAGAGTCGTAGACGTCAACACGCTCGCACTTGCGGTAGGTTGGGGTTTGGCTAAGCGATGTAGGTCTGTAGGCTGCGGCGTCAACGACTTCGTCGTCCGGCTGGCCGCGCGTCGCAAGCGCCTTGAGAAATCCCCAAAATTATTGTGGCGCACGTCGAGGCCTTGGGTCAAATTCGAGTTTAATTTAAAGAGCCGATGACTCACCATGCGGATCAGCGGGAAAACGTACGTCACAGCCAGAGCCACAGATTATGTAATGCTGAGCAGAGGTAATAATCACTTTTACTGTTCGACTGAGTCCCGCCCACGAAACTGGGGGACAGCGCTCAATTTAAAGTCATGGCAAAATGTGAACAAACTGCTTGCAACCAAAAAAAAAAAAAAAAAAAAAAAAAAAATGTTGGGATTTACCCGCATGCAGCTGCTGCTGCAACGTACCAATCTTTATTTTCAGCTTTTGCGTGCTTTGGCTACAGTGTGAGCAAATTTTTGCTTTCAGGAAAAGCCCCCGAGAAGCCAAGGCTCAGATTAAATTGGGAAATTCCCACTTCGGCTGGCGTTTCTATTCCATGTGCCTTTCTGTTCGCCTCCCGTCAACGAGGGAGTTCTGCAGAGAAAATTACACGTATACGGCACAGCAGGCTAGGCAGAGCCGGATAAGTAATTACCATTTGGACACAAACGCAACTCGAACATTTCCTAGTCTGTGGGCCTGTGACAATCATGATGTGGACTGGACAGCTGTGGCAGCTGCCAAGTTGCTCAGCTCCACTTGTCATCCAATTAGCCGATGCTCTGGCAAATCGTACATTCCAGAACTGACAGATATTAAAGAATACTTAAGCAGCAGATCTACCTACCCGGCCATGAAATCTTCATTGTAAGATTCATGTGAATCGTAGCTTAAAACATAATATTATTCGCTTCAGTTAATTCAGATTTCATACGAATTCATTGAATAAATAAATACATTTGTAGGTCATGTCATCAATTTTAAAGCATTTCCATGAAGTCATTCGATAGCATAAATAGGAGCAGGCATACCCAAATGGACATCACTGTAGATGCTTACAGCTAAAGAGTTGCGTCTATTGGTTAAGCCAACACCTATCATATACCAAGCCATGAGTGTAGGGCATAATTAGATGTGCAGAACTGTGCTCACATTGCATGCTAGTTCACCCTTCCAGCGTGGCCAGTAAACTCTTTCAAGCGGAAATCAGCTGTCAGGCACATACGACTGCATAAAGGGCAAAAGCTCAGTAACAAAAGAAAATTGCAAAAATACGTTAAGTATGGTATAATAAACATGTCTTTCTATGTATATTTTTATAAAGCAAGAGCAACTCTTGGGGAGTGAAAAATGAAGAGAAAGAGGTGGGATATTCATTTGTATAACGTGTGTAAGATAATTCTATTCAATAGAACACGTCCAGCAAAGACATGAACTAAAATCTTGAATTATAATGCATTCAGAAGGCCTGTCACATTCGACTAACTTGCATGGCAGTGAGAGTAGTTATCATAAAAACAAATTAAACTTGATTTTCGTTTCATGTAATAGACATAATACACACACACACACACACACAAGTAGAATACACACACATACACACACTCAACCAAAGATACATTTACAGAACATGCACAGCCAGGGCGGAGTTAATTAAAATGACTCTTGGGGCAGACTGGCAGATTGTTAAACAAATTAGTTTTTTCACAAGAGCTTACCAAAAATCGTTGATTCTCGTTAGTTTTTGGTTGATGTACAAATGCTTTGAAAACTAGTTTTTGTGACAGACGTCCGTCCATATAGCTTTACAGCTTTGAAGTTGAGCGAATGATGACAAAAACAAAAGTTTTAAAACATATCCCAATCTGTTTTGTCTTTTCAACATGCGGGTTGAATTTCCATGTGTAATAAAATAATAATTGTATCTTTTCATGCATATTTTTGTTTTATATCAAATCCATTGGCTGGGCTGATATATGATATGATATGTAAAAGAGTCATAAAAGAACAAAATCATGAAAGCATATATAAAATGTTTGTTTAATAATTATTTTACAGTCTTCTCTTCAAATATTTATATACTAAATTTACATCTGGCTTAAGTTTCATATTTTCCATTGATACTTACATTTCGTTTCATTGTTATTCTCCACTTTCCGTTTCCTCCTAAGCTTTAGATTAATGAAAATCTTGTTGTCAGAATTATAATACAGATTAATTTTTATTCATTTTGTATAGGAGCTTATACAGCTTTAAACAATTCAGGCTGACTAAGTGGATATAACAATATTAAATTAATAAATAAATAAATAAATAAATAAATATATATATAATGTATACAAATACATAAATTATATATCATATTCAATAAATTAATCCTTTAAACAACTCAACTAAATGGCTAAAGATAACAGCAACTGTTTTGCGCGTTAATTAAACTATTCAACATAAAAATTCTCTATTTACAGCACTCTAATTAAAGCCCCGAAACACACAACCCATCGTCAGCTGACAACATATTCAAGCAGCATAAATATTTATGTAAATATTTATGCACATGTGAAGCATGTTGTATATGTTTATAGATAAATAATGTATAGTCGCTCATATGCATTCATGTATGGCTAGGCTAAAGTTAAATTTGCATAATTACAGCTACAGGCATCAACACCTGGGGTGCCCAGGTCCTGACTCGTGTGAACTTTCACCTTTCTCGCTCGTCTGGCTCGTCTGGCTCGTCTGGCATTCTACGTCCTACGCCAGTTTGCGGGCCTCCACCAGTTTGTTGATGTCGTTGTAAGTGGAGAGCATTGCTGGATTTTCGAAATCCTTGAATTCTTTGCATTTCACGAACGACTGCTCACAGTCGACGCCATCCTGGCCATCTTTAGCGGCGCGCATATACTTGAAGAAGCGCAGGATGTCTGGATTATCAGAGGTCGGCTTGCGCAATTCATTTAGCTCGCTGGCAAATGAATCAGAAAAGAAAATAATAGAAATTAATACAAATTTAAGGAATTTCACACATCGCTTAATGCCGTTTCATTGCATAATTTCGGGCGTGCAGAAATACTCACCGGCTGAGCTGGGCCGAGACGAGGTTGCTGTATGGCGCATACTTTGCGGGATTGGCGTACATCAGGCAGATGAGCTTCTCGCGGCAGTGCTCGTTCTCCGAGTTCAGCTTCAGCTGGGCAAACACCGAGTCCAGACGCGACAGCAGCGGACTGTAGAAGGGATCGTAGTTGGACAACAGCAGCGAGGAGTTTGGTACCTTCTGGAAGCTCTGGAACGTATTCATGTTTGCGGGCGAGGCGGGCTTCTTGGCCATGCCAGGTGCCGCCATGCCGCTGGACGAGCCTGCCGAGAGGCTCTGCGAGTTCTTGAAGGAGGCGGCGCCAATGCTCTGCAGCGCACTGAGGTACGTATCCTGCATCTGCTGCCCCCCGTACCTCGACAACGTGGCCGAGTTCAGCGAGTTGGGATTGAACGGCGCATACTGCGCCTGCTGCTGCGAAGCCTCTGTGTGGCAAGGGAAAGGAAACGGATATTAGCTGGGCGAATGCAATTGGTATGACAATCAAACAAACCTGCATTGTACTCATAGCCAGCATTTGGCTTGCCATCATCGGCCATCGCAAACTTGTTATCCTCCTCAAAGTTAAGGCTGTTGTCCCGAAAGTCGAGCTCCTGCGGCGGTTCCATGGGACGCACAAACAACGGCACGGAGCTGGCCGATCCCGAGGTAATGCCTGTTAATGTGGAGAAATTGAGCAAAATGTTTGTACATTCTAGCTGGAAGTGAACGACTAGCAGATATGCTGCGATTATGCATGTTCACTCTCATAGATTAAACATTTTATCATTTAAATATATATATATATATATTTATACATTTTACTGTAGTGGCTGTGCACTCACACTCATTACGTAAAGGCTACCCACATGCCTCAGTACTCACCCTTGCCAATCAGACGACTCACGCTGCCAATGATTGTGGGCAGAAAGAGGGCGAGCAGCAAACTCTTTAGCACCTGCAAAGCCATGTAGATGGGCCACATTATCTTCTTGAGTCCTGTCGGAGAATGTAATTCGTTAGTGCGATTGCGAGAATGTTGTTATCCTAAAATCCTACCTGCAAAAAACAAAAGCCGAGCGCTTTGCAGGGCACGAGGAACGTTGAGCTCCACATTGGCCGATTCGAAAATGCTGCGCTCGAGCCTGGCAGGTTTCTCCACGTGCTGCTTTGTGTGATTCTTTTGTAGAGCAAACACAAGTCCTGGCATCGCCTCATATTTGCCTTCGTTGAAAAATTGCTGCACATATTCCGTGAGCAAGTTCTCCAGGCCCTGCAGCTCATTTTGCATCGCAGTCGAGCTCTCGTTTAGCTGCCCAACTCTCTCAAAGGGTTTTGTGGTTGTTGTCGGCGTCGGCATCGTCATTGTTTTTGGTGTTGTTACTCTCGTTGTTGTTGTTGTCGTAGTTGTTGACCTTTGTGCTGGCTTCGACCTTGCCTTTTCGTCCTGGACATTGTGTGACTCTGCAGGTGCATCCTCTTGCATGTAATCCTTGCGCTTCACAGCGACTGTCAGGCGCAAGTCGCTTTCGCCTTCGACCAGTTGGAAGACACGGTATTGCCCAGATTTGGTGAACACATTCCGCGATATAAACTCGGGGCTGACGTCCCTGGGCAGAATGGGCCGGAAGCTGTTGTCATCGATATGCGCCACACCCATCATTGTCGTCAAAGGTTGACTGAAGGCCTGGCCAGCAGCGCCGCCTGTTCCGTTGTCAACATTTGTCAACACTGTGGCATGCCCCAGCTGACAAAGCAGCTGCAGCAGAAGTGGTAGCAATGGCAACAGCAGCGGGCTGCAGCGTCGCTTTCTGTGCGTGTTTGCTTTTAATTTGATCTGACGACTGGCAACGGCGCTCGCCCTGCTTAGCATTTTCATTAAACTTTTGCTGCACCACTCGGCACCACTCAGCTGCTGTAATTTGTTTTTATATTGTATCTCTGGGCTGTTTTGTTTTTCTTTTATTTTGTGCATCAATTTCATGCCACCGTTTCGCTGGATCGCTGTTGCACGTTCTGTTCGTTACGCTCTCTGCAATGAAAGCCAAAGGCGTTAAACTTGTTTCTCGCACTCTCACGCGGCGAGGGCGGTTTGAGCAATTGGCCAAAGCTGCGATTCGCTTGGCGCATAAATCATTTTACAGCACGTGCGTGACAGACGCGCCGAATGTGACCTGAAGCAGCAGCCACCCACTTGTTAATCAGCTTGTCTATTACCCCAACACTTCCTCGCCCTCTCTCCACCCGTTTCCTGCTCTCCCACTCCCACTCCCAACCAGCCACATAGCGCAGCCAGCGGTGTTTTGTTAGGCGTTAAGAAAGCAATGCACGTCGCACACTTTTTATTTGTCTTTGTCGGCGACGGTTTTTAGCACCCAGACTCCTCTCCCCTCTCCACTCTCCTCTAGGCGCCTCAAAAGTGAAAATGTATACAGTTTGTTTATATTTGCACCACATTTCAGTCGTTCAGCTGAAGCTGCGCCCGTCAAACCAAGCCAACTCACGATATTTTCATGTCGAATTTTCACTTTCGATTTTGCTTCAGATGCTGCTTGGCTGCATAATGAATGTGCTCGAGAAAAAACGAGTATTACAGAATTACTATCAAGAGGTATCCACCTTTGAAGAGCAACACAATTGAAGAGTAAAAACTCTTTGCTCTTTCCGTTACTTGTTAAGACTTAATAAGTAAATAAACACATAATGGCATACACCTTACTTCACTCACTTCACTGAGTATAAAATATATAATATAATTTCATGTTTACCGATTTACCTTGGCTTTGACATACGTTTGCAATTGGTAAATGGACAGAACTTTAATTATAAAACTGTGTAGCTCAGTACTCTTGTTGATTTATGAAATTATATGAGCTATATTTACACGCATGCAGAGAAAATGCAATATATCTGATTTCAAACCAAATCATCAAATAGTTGTTAACATAATTAAGCTCATTTCGATAATGAACAGGCTTAGGCAATAGAATATCGCCTGAATATATATGCGGCTAATTGGTAATCGGCAATAATAATTGCGAACGACAGTTGCCACTAACATAATTAATGTATTATATAAAGTGCAATTTCCGAATTCTTATAAATGACTCGAGCAGCGCATACAGACAAATATTTAAGTTAAGAGCAATTCCCAGTCACTAATTGCTAATCAACAGCTATGCTCAGTAAGCACTGAGTATATAAATTGTATTTTCAAGTAACATACAGCATTTCAAGCCAAATAGTTAAATCTCATAGAATAATAAAATTAAATAACATTTGCATTTTGCCTATATGAATTTATATATATTTTCCTTTATTGCTGACCACTTTCTTTACACATTCAAATGGTGCATATTATTTCCAATTCAAATGTCAAATTTGTTGAAAATTAAAATGAACTGCCGAGCAAAGGCCATGCCGCAAGCATTCAACTAGTTTATTGTAGTAAATTCTTTCATTTGTGTAAAGCATTGAGACTAATTTATACGTCAGCTGACTGCATTTGGCTCAAAGCAATCAAATATTAATAGCCAGTAGAAGAGAAGTGTGTACCTAATGAACAACTGGAGTGTACGTAGTTGCATTTCGAGAAGTTCTCTGCTGAAAAACTAATTAACACGAACAGCAAATGATACTGATGCTTTTATAAATGGTGCATTCACGTTGCATTGGCAGCAATCATTTATCATGGACAGACGCATTTACTTCCACAGTTACAGTTGCAGTTGCAGTTGCAGTTGCAGCTGCCACTGTTTGGCAAACAAATTAACTTGGTTATTCACTTGCACACACGTTTTAAAAATCCGTGCTCATGGGGGCTTTAGCTTTAATTATACGAAGTCTGCTCGGGCTGTGGGTAATGTGGCGCACAGCATTCTGCGATGTCTGCATGCAAATTAGCTGCCAGAATATAAATGTTTAGATGAAACCCAAAAGTCGACGGGCAGAACCAACTAACGAGACTTTATCACGATGCTTGCATCTCTCTGTAGGGCATCGGAGCAAGCCTGGCTGCTAGTTTCTTATTCTCTGCTAGCTCCAGCTGGCTTCATGCTCTAATATTCTTGCCCCCATATGTGCCACGAGTTTGGCTCAGCCACTGCAGCTGTCAGACAGCAGCTTTTAATCTGCTTAGCTCTGGCCCCGTGGCCTTTTACTTTTGCTGCTTCTGGCTCAGGGTGGGCTTGGCTCATCTCAAAACTGTTCTAGTTGCAGACGCAAGTTTCTCAATTAATTCGCAAAACTTTTCGAAACTTATGACAGCCGCCGTCGCCGTTGCCTTAATGCAAATTGATGGAATTGGATCATAAGTCGCGTCCAAGTTGTTGCATACGAATGTCATTAGCTTTATATAAAATCACCAGGCAGTGGAGCGAAAGAAGCGAAAGAAAAGGAGGGAGAGGTAGAGCGAGATAGCGATAGTCGTATGTGGAGCTGTGGGGTTAATAAGCTCACTGTCAGCATTTGCGACATGCTCGAGCACGCACTGCTGTTGGTAATAACACAAAGTACAAAAGTTAGACAATGCCTTAAGCCACCGCAACAAGTTTGTGTAACAAGTTGACAAACGGCCGCCAGTTAGCGGTCAAAAGCGCTCATAAACAAACACTTGGACGTCGCAATTGTCTCGGCCAAACGGCTGACATAACCGTTAGCAACAGTGCTCAAGTGTGGTCTAGAACCAGTTGTCAGCTGCCCCAGCAGAATCACTTGCCACAAACAGACGCAAGAGCTGGCCAAAAGCCAAATGGGATTCTATAACCAGTCGTTGATGGCCGTTCGAGAGAAGGGTGAGTGCAGACAGCATGAGAGTCACTTTAACATACCATCGGTGGATTGCTAGAGATTACCTTTAGGCATTCAACTACAATATTAAATAAAGTACACATAATAGTTGCAAATAAAATAAATTATTTAAGAGCTGTTCAGGCAGCTACTCGAGTATCTGCCATGCATAACGTGGAATGTGGACTTCGGATATTCCAGTATCTGACATTCATCAGGAAAATCAATATATTCGCTTATAGGGCAAGGCAAACGGACAACTGGGGGTTAGCGCTAGTTGGCTGTGTGAGCTCATATCATTTCTGTCATATGCAGAACGAAGCAAACAAATTGAGTTCCAAGGAAATGACAGCCAGTTGAAGAAATATTGACAGTTGTTCAAAGAATTCCAGACAATTGATAAAAATCTAATCATTTTCCGCAATTGTTCTAACAACATCTTCGTTTTGTTCATCTTTTGTTAGCTTAAACACAGCCGAAATTCATCCTTAAAATAAAATCCATTCAATAAGTACTTCAATCAATCAAAAGTTAAAGTCCGCCTCAAAATAGCTCATAAAAAAAGAGAAAAAAAAAAAACAAACAAAGGAAAACAAAGTAAAAAGTCAATTTGGTAAGGCTTAAATGAGCTCCTGTCATACTCCGCACTCTGATTAATGGCTAAATCTGGCTGGGCATACACCTAGTCGCGGCTCCACTCCATACAAATTTCTAGTCTATTCTTGTCTTGTGTTTGAATGTCAATTCATATCAATTTCCTGAGCCGATGCGAGCCGAGCCGAGCCAAGCCATTCCCCTCCGCTCCTCTCCGAGCCTTGATTGCCCGTGTAATGCAATTTGGCTGTGCGTCAAATGTGAAATGTTGTTTTCGCCAATTAGTTACCAATTTCGCCTGCAGCACAGGCCCATTAAGCGCTGATTGTTTTTTCGTTTCCCCCCGGTTTTGGCCTGTGCTTTTTGGGGCGTCGGCTGCCAATCAAATTGACTAATTTGTATGCGTGGAGTATGCCTTGTTTTCCTTGCTTTTGGCCAAAAATAACTTTAACTGCAGTAGCCGATCGAAGAAAAAAAAAAAAGACGCCATTTGATGCTGATGCTTTAGAAAGTTACATCTCCGCATTGCGTGCGGTCGTTAAACGCCATCCAATAAATCCAAATTGAATTGTTTAAGCGCACAAATTACGCAATCCCTCCAATGACTTCGCGGGCATCAAATGACAATGGCCAACAGCTCAATTTGAGACTAGCACACGAATCACTTTGGCATTCGAGCAACGCCTCTTTTCCGCCTGGACGATTTGTCAGAGACAAATGTGCATACGGCCTCTATCTGTCGGATGCGTATGGCACTCGTCAACCGGCGGCAGTTGCAGTCGCAGTGGCAACTTTCAAAGTTGCTGCTCATCCGCTGCTGCACGTCCTCAAAGCGAGAGTTGGAAATCAGCAGCAGAAGCAGACACTTATGCTGCCAGTAAACAAAATGAAAGTACTTTGTGTGTGTATGCTGCACTGAGTGTATCTGGCAGATACATTTCACCAGGCCCAACCACATTTACACGCACCACCGGCCAGCACCACAGCTCCACAGCAGCACATTGCGACAGTTTCAGTTACAGCTGCTTAACGTTCGGTAATCAATAGTCTCCACATTAATGATGAGCTCTCGGTGCAGCAGCCTGTGAAATTATTAACATTTTGCAGTTGATTGATGGCAACGACAACCACAACTAAGACCAAAACGAAAATACAAATAACACATAAAAACGAAAACAAATAAAATTAAGTTGTGGACTTTCTTGTAGGCGCATACTCGCATACACTCGGATGACTCGAATAGAAAGTGTCATATGACATTGTTGTTGCAACTGTTGCTGCTGCTGCTGTTGTTGTTGTAGCCGGGTTCGATTCTCTGTTAATTGAGGTAGGCCAGTTGTTAAGTCTTATATAACACACAAGCTCTTCAACAATTCAATTCAAGCCCTAACTCTCTGGCGCGCTTTCAATTTCAAAGTCCATTCAACAGAGTGAGAGAGAGAGAGAGAGATAGAGATGAGTGTTTGTGTGTGAGAGGGAGAGAGAGGTGTAAATTCGACGACAGTGAAATGTTAACAATTGACTTGGCTATTATTTCTGTCACGCTCGCTTTAGATCTCCGCAAAATCTCACGTAATTATAGAGCCGAATTAATTTTCAGCGCCGTTACATCGAAATACCAGCAAACAAACAAATAAACACACAAAAAACAAACTCACTTTCAATCCGCTTAGTTTTTTAATTAGTTTACCTCTTAGATAATGCGCATTAGTTCAGTTGGTTGCAACTTGCGGTTAATTGATTTGTTTTACACATTTTACGGGCTTTGGGTTTTAGCACTGCTCACTGGGGTCTTAACAAAACTTTGCGGAATTCCGCTAAAAGAATTTGGCTCGACTTTACAAATTTCGTTGAAACTTTCGTTTTTGGCTTTTGGTCCGACTTGTTCGGAAATTGGAATTGCAGTCGGCGTTGGTGAAATGCCTGCAACGAGCAACTAACTAACCGACTAACCGAAACCCGACCGAAAACCCGTTCACTTTGCGCCAACACTGCGATTCATCACTTCTGTCAATGCAATTGTTGCGTTTGCGTTTGGCTCTTTTCACTTAGCCCACTTTGAGCACAAATCATCAATCTACGATTTGTCGAGATATTCATATAATTTCTACTCGATTTGGCATTCCGTCAGATCAATCGATATGAGCGCGAAACAACGGTTAAATGCTATCCCAAGTGTGCTTTCATTTGCATAAATTTCAAGCGCGGACCGGCACTGCGTTGCGACTGTCTCACAGCTCGCCAAGAGTTGGACTGTCGGGCGAAAGCCAACGGCTCCAATGTCGACGCGGCGGGTGCGATCAACCAGTTTAGCTGGCTGTAACGTAAGCGTAAGCGGAACGTAACGGCTTACGTCTTGCCGTTGCAGAGAGACACAGCTGTTCGGCTGCTGGCGCTCCACTAAGAGCAATATCCGTCCAACGTCTGACATTGACGGCGCGTCGTAAACAGAGTGACAAAGCCACAAGCGATTTTCTCTTTTACACGGAAATTTGAAAGGCTAATGGAAACTGAGCGAGTGTGAAAAACCTAAGCTGAGCCTCCAGTTAACCCTGTGCCGGCTGTGGCTCATCAATGTCGGCAGCCCCACAGATTACAAACCTCTTCCATTTGTGCTTTATCATCATCGCGAACAATAAATGTCATAGCCCTGCTCCATAGATTAACGGAAATGCCCAAGTCAGACCGGCTGACCCAGCCAAATGGACTTTCGTTTTGAATGGGCAAAAACCGAACTGCAACTGTAGAGCCAATGGATGCAAAAGATGCCCATTCATTGAACGCTTTACGAGCCATTACAGAATGGCTTAGACCACCCCCAGATAGAAGGTGATTGCAGCCACGCCTGCCTTTCAATGTGTGTCTCGAATTATTAGCATAATGGGCAATTAGAGAGGCAACACGTGCGCGAACGAAGACATAAAGGAAATGCCTCCAGAAGCCATCAGAGCCTTCGAGTCGAGTTTTTAGCTACATTTACTGAGTCATCAAGGCAGAGAAAGAGAAAGAGAGAGAGAGAGAGAGAAAGAGAGAGCTCATAACAGCTTTGCATGCTAAATTTAGAAATTTCTCACCTTTCCTGACTATAAAATATAATTAGGGCTTTATTAAAATATGTTTGTAGAGCTTCGAAAATCAATAAATATTAAAATGAATATTAAAACACTCATGCAATATTTATTATAATATTTATATAATTATTCATCATTAATATGTGCGGTAAAATATGTAAAAGAATTATTTTAAAACAAAGCAAAACACAAATTTAATCATCGAGATATCTTTATGATCATTATGTGGTATACTTTTGAACTAATACTAATTGTGAATTTCGTTGGTTTTTAATATACTTATATGTGATACTTAAAAATTAAATGTTCTTTTCTTCATTCGGAGTAAGAGACTCCACCAAACTCTGCAGTGATTGATCAGCATAAAAATATATTAAGATTCATAGCACGCAATCTCATCATAGAAGCGCCAATTAAATATCCGATTGATTTGGAGTGAAAATATTAATATATACAATAAATATTTAATTTGGGAAAACTCTTTGATGATATTATAATATATTTAATACAATTCATTATTCGTATCGTATATCAACAGCATTTTAAAAAGTTGTCCCATGAGCTAGACCATCAATTGCGGAGTTTCACTAACTAGTCCATCGACTTTGCTAAATCAGTGGGGTGTAGTATTTATTTATTGGCGGCGAGCGAGTTTCTTTGGCCGGTTTACGCACGAGAAAGTCATAGCCCAGAATTGTCCAACTAACCGGCACATTGTTATTAATTTCTGGTGACAAACGTGGCCATTGAGCCGTGTGCCCAACGACCAGAAACTGAGTGGAGCGAGGGCTGGCCTGGCCTGCTGCCCTCAACTTCGACCACAATCGTTCAAAGGCAGCAAAATCAAATGGCAAAACGAAATGAAAGTTACTTAGTATTTGAAACCACAGAATCAATAACAGTTCGCTCTCAATAACTGAAAATGTGAACAATGGCCCAGCAATGTTTTATTATTATTTTTTTTTTTTTTTGTCTTCTTATTTGTGGCATATTCTATGTGGGCTGGAAAATGAATTGTGGCATTAGCACGTGCAAATATTGGCCAACTCATGGGAAAGTGTCAGAAAGTCATTTAACATGTATTAGCCAAAAAGCTAGCAACTGGTAATTGGCAAATCGGCAACTTGGCAGCTTGGCAACCTGAAGAGAAAGAAACCATTCGAGCCGCTTATCCACGGGAACAGCCATATGTTTATGAGCTTTGAAGTGGGCCCTGGCCATGACTCAGTGTGGGCCAGGATGGCTTTGAGTCACTATCTCAAATATTTTGTGGCCTGGCAACCTTGTGGTGTGCAGCAACGGTCTGGCAATAAGTCGCATTAGATGTTGGCTGGATGAACTCTGTCAATATTAGCGAGCCTTTTTTACTTTCGGTCTCTGTGCCTAGCTGTTCATTAATTTCACTTTTACTCATAAATATGCTAATCAATGGCTCACGCCTCAGTCAAACCGCAGCGCAGAGCTTTGCAAAATTGATTTTCACAGCAAATCTTTTTCGGCTGCTTTTCAGCTCTTAGCCAAATCGTTTATTATGTTTGACACTTGAGGGCAGTTGGCTAACAGTCTAGTCAATTTTAGAATGCCTTGGCCGTCAGATTGAGTTACGCAATGCGTCCAAGAAGAAAGTTAAATAACTTTTCTCGCTCTCTGTCCATCTCCCTCTCACTCTCTCTTGTGTCTACTTTCCACTTATCGCTGCGACAGCTGGCCACAGATCTCTTGAGTCCACAGACAGTTTTTAGCATACGGCTGACAACTGTCGTTAGTGACATCATTTGGCCAAGCCAAAACAGGCCACGCCCGGCAAATAAACAAACACTTTCACATATAGCGGCAAGTGCAGAGAATGCGGCATGTCCGCTGCTCAGCTCCCCTAACTTGAAATTATTTAATTAAATTATTGTTATTATTGCTTTCAGTCGTGGGCCGCTCTCACCTTTTGTTGGTGCGTCTCTCAAGTCTCGTCTCACTCGGGTCGCACGGGTGTTATTCTTCACGTTTGGAAGATGCGTTGTTAATGACGATGATGACCCTTCGCTTGGGCGGTAAGCCGATTTTCCAGCCGCAGCAATTAACGCAATCGTCACATTATTAAAATCGAAGCACCACCACCGAGTGGATCCGACCACCGAGTGGAAGATGTCTCTCTTATGAAAGGCTCAATCGGAGCCCTGGGCCAATTCCAACTCAAGCAGCTTAGCCACATGCCTGTGCTCCGGCGACTGTGATTGATGGGCTGTGTCTGGGTGGCTTATCAATACACTTACACACACATTTGGCAACACGCACATTAACATTTGTCCTCTACTCAGCTCCAAAGTGCGGAATTGCGGATGTGAGGCAACATAAAACCAGTTGTCTGTCTGTTCCGCTGCGCTTTGCTTATTTCGGCTGTCACATAAGTATCCATATGTAGGTCCCATAGACTCTCATACGCTCGCATTTATATTTATCACTGTGGGCCCACATTTGGGCCGTTTAATGGCCCATTGCTCTTAACGTTATGCCTCCTACTTGGCTGCTTGGCTGCTTGACTCCATATCAAGTCGAGCCAACGACAACAGCCACAACAGCTGCTTTAAAGGGCGGCAGACAGTGCCAAATGTTAAAGGTGTACCAGGTGTATAGCCAGACGATCAGCTCGGCGTAATGTATGTTAAATAAATCACATTAGCTGCAAACACACCAGAATAATTAGAAGACGTCTGTCTGATGCCATATACATCTGTATGTATAATCATAAATATCAGACAACCATTAAATATTCCTAATTAGCATCCCAGCTGTCAGCGACGATGTCTCCGAGTGAATGCAAGAAAACTGTGTAAAAACATGTTTTTGCTGCATTTTATTTTTATATTATTAGCATTTTTTTAGAACGTTTGTTTCCCAACATCTTTATGCCTGCATTAAAAAGCCTTTATGTATCTTGTTTTACCTTTACCTTTTACCTTTAGACTGTTATTAAATTCATACATCATGCTGTAATCAAGTGGGAATTTGCTGCCAAGAGTGCTCGAGGCGGAAGTGGCACTCACTCTAAACTCTGTACCAAACATATTTTAATTGGAACTCAAGGTATGTATATGTAGAAACAATTTCTCATTCATGAGTACAGGTTGAGGCAAAAGTAATCACCCGATATTTTCTTTGCTGTCATTTTTTCTTTTAGGAACAACTTTTGTACTGCGAGCACAATTCGCTTATTTAATCTGTAATGGATTGCATCGAGTGGAGAAAACTATCATCAATATCAATCCAGTCTTATAGCCTATACGGACCCACTTTTGTCCATCAGCCGTCATTTTTGCAGAGCACTAGGCGAGGGGATTGCTCCTAGAGGTCCTAGAGTCTGACCCTATTTAAAAAACCCTATAATTCTGATACGACTTAACGAGAATCGAGGTATTAAGCGACCCGAAAATATTTCTTTCATTGAGTTCCGAGTTGTCAAATCTCAACTGCAATGTATTCGACGTTTATTTACTTCAACCCGATTCACAGCCCGTCAATTGCACCGTATTCGGCGTTTATTTACATCATAAATGTCAAGTGCGAATTGACATTGGCAGTCATTGGCAAAAGTTATAACCCTTTCCAAAATGGTGGCTAAAAAGGCTGCACAGAAAACTTATATAAAGCTGTTGAAAAAGAAAGCCATATAAACTAATGGAATGCCTTAAAATTCAACCCAATGATTCAACACGCAATTCTTACCTCGAGCAACTGCGTGTGACAAGCACTTGATGGATGTGTGCTCAATGAGTTGCTGTCGCAAATGTAACTGTTCATTAGGCGCCCTCGACTATAATCAGCGTAGCGAATGGAACTCGAGAAGGCAGCAAAATGACAAACTGTGAATTGATAATCCTTGCATAACCACAAAGAACAGCTACATGACATGTTAATTAAAACATTTATTTATCTAATATTCGTTGCCAAACAGCAAATACTCGGAATTCATTATGGTTGAGCTTAAGCTGAGATTAAGTATAACAGACACGTTGTTAGTACTATGGACACATTGCATGTTAAGTTATATTGACTATGAATATGTATATGTATATTATATATATTATAAATTTAAACCACAAGGAAATAAGTTCAGTTGCGAAGTACGTACAAAGCCTTTGAGTGAAAAGCGTAAATAGGAACAAAGTTTAATAATTAATCTTACTTTACATATTTCATATATGTATATATGTATATACGTATATACATATATGTATATCATACATAGTTATCGCTGCTTATTTCTGAGGAGTTGTGTTTGTGTTTATCAATTAGCCGAAATTTAATTGAAGGGCTCGTTCAATTAAATCACAGTATTTGATGAAACCTAAGTGTAATGCGTGTAGTGTGTGTGCTTATATTGCATAATTATTAATTAATGATACTTAATATACATTGTATATGTAGAGCTAAAGTATCTACAACTACGTTTTACAGCTGCGAGCCAGTTATCCAGCCTAGACTTATATTTAGCTCAGCTTTGCTTTCGTTCAGTCAACATAGATGCTTACTTATAGATGCCTACAAACAATATTCGTAAGTCTCTAAAACTAAGTTTAAATTTAGGATTTCAATTTGGATTATGGCTGCTGCACTCCTCCTGCTCCGTCGCTCCGCTCCGATGCTCCGATGCTCAGAGTTCTGGGAAAGTCAGTTGGCATTAGGCATTGGTGCCCAGGGGGAGAGCGGCATGCATTGAGCTTGAGTTCAACACTGCAAATTGGCATTTTAGTAGTGTTGCAAAGCTGTAAGTGTGCACAAATGCTGAAATGGTCTCTATGAAAAGCACATCAGATGCACTTTTGTTTACTTGCGACTTAAATGAAAATTATGCTACAGAATCTCTAATACAAATGCAAATGCATGCAATCTGCGGCACCGTTTCAATTGCCCTTCACAAACGTCTTGCATGCAAATTCAATTATCTGAGAGCTTCGAGGCTCCGGCACGGCCTGCACAATGTCTGTGTCTCGTATTTATATTTACAAATATTTACATATACATATACATATGCAAATACATATACGTACGACAAAGCACAGAGACTGGCTTGCTCCTGCCTAGGCAGAGATTTAGTTTAGTTGAGTTAGTATTAGGCGGATTTGTGGTCTGTTTAAGGCGGCGCCAGGATGATCAGCTCCGACGGCATGGGATTCTCGGTGAGTGCCACAGACTCCGTGACCGCGCTGCGCGTTCCATTTCGTACGTTAAAGTCGGTGGCCGCGATGCTAACGCCGCCGAGGCAGTCGCCATCGGAGGTCGCCAGGCCCCGCTTGGCGCTCTTACCCAGCAGCTGCAGCTCGCCCTTGGACAGGTCGGCTTCGTGTTTGCGGCGGCGACGCGTTGCAGCTGCCTGGACGTTGCTGCCTGTCGTGTGACCATGGAGAGCAACATTAGTGGATTCAGTGCAACGACACAAGAGTTCTTGAAATTCTTTACGGAAGTTATCGTTGAGCCATCCATACAGCAGCGGGTTCGAGCAGGCCGAGCTCATGCCAATCATGTGGCAAATGGCATACGCCACAAGCATTCTCTGCGTGACAGCCGACGGCCGTTGCATGTCCGCGTACAAATTTATGAAGTTCAGCGGCAGCCACGAGACCCCGAAAATGATCGCAATGCTGATCAGCAGTCGGTTCGTCCGCTGCATCCGCCTGCCCCGCTCCGTCTTGCGCTGCGACGAGCACTGCACGGCGACAACGGTGATGCGGCTCTTCAGCTTGTTGTAGATGCCGAAGTAAGCGATCGACACGATCACTATGGGCACCAGATACTGCACACACAGTGAAAAGATCGAGTAGTAGAAGCGGCCATCACTCATCGGCCAGTCCTCGATGCAGTACGATATCCTGTGGGGCACTCCGAACTTCTGCAGCACCAGCGGCATGTCCATGTTGATCAGCTGCTTGTAGATGAACAGCGGCGAGGCCAGAATCAGGGCGAGAGTCCAAATGCCGGCCAGTATAGTCACAGCTCCGACGAACTGCAGGCTGTCCCGAGTGGGATAGACAATTACCTGGGCAATGGGTGAGGAATGTGTGTGGTAAAAAGGAGAAGTTTGAAATGAGAAATGAGTACGTATCTATTAGCCTGCAGGTACTTTGGTCTCTACTTTACCCAGTAATCTGTTAACTATAAAAATCATCTTGATGTAGCCCAAGTACTCTATGTAAACTAGCGTATGTAGTGGAGCTGAAATCATTCTGCTTGGCTAAACACTAATTGATGGTCTAAATATACTATTTTGAACTTTTATCTATGCACATTAAAAATAGAACAGATAAGTGCCATGACAAACATAAAAGGAAGCAGGAAGTAGGAAACAGGAAACTTTGACAGTTGTAACCAAGCTACCATCACAATGCTAAAACTTTTGCCTGCCACCGTGGAGGGGATAAAAGGCTATCAGGGAACTGTTGTGTCCTGGCTAAGCGTTGTCCTCAGCACTTTTATAGTTGTCTTTGCTAAACCTTTCGGCACATTGCCCTCGGAACACACAATTTCTTTCACGCTCTTTGACTTTTGATTAGAAACGACAAAACACTTCGATGTCCCCTCTATCGATTTTTCGGATGTTTGGGATGTTGTCATAGCAGTCGGCAAAGATTATGGTTAATGTGCAACGAGGCTACCAACCTGATATCTGTCGAAGGCAATCGCTGTTATGGATATGGTGGACACGAATATGCTGAGGGCCTGCAGAGTGGCAATCGTTTTGCACAGGGTGGCACAGGAGCCGTATGGCCAGAACTTCGAAAGGAGTTCCATCAGTGTCAGCGGCATGGTAACTAGGCATAAGAGCAGGTCTGCAAATATCCAACAAGAGGCCATCATAAATGCAAAAATTCAGGTTACATAACAAACACACACACACACGCGCACACAAACACATTGTCAACTCACCTGATATGGCCAGATTGAGTATGAAGAGGTTGCGGGCCGTGCGCATGATTGGTTTACGCAGTACTGCAATTACCACCATTATGTTGCCCATGGCTCCGAATACAATCAATACGCCATACATGGCGATTAGCAAATGGTACCACGGACTTCCGATGGAACGGTTGTGTAGATATTGGTCCATCAGCACTGGGTCCATTCCTGCGGGCACATAGCTCCCGTTGTTTGTACTGTTCAGCAGCAACATTGTCATGTTGGCCTGATTGATGCTGTCGTTGTTGCTGCTGCTGCTGTCTTCGTAGTTAATGTTGAGTTTGTCGTAGTAGTTGCTCCTGGTGTAAACACCGCCTGCATCAAGGCCAGGATAATTAACCAAATGTCGACTTTCCCCAATCGTATCAAATGTGGCGTCGCTCGAAAGTACTTTATACAACTCGGCTGAGCTCAGAATTTGGCTGCCAAGCTCAGTGCGATTCATGGCGATAATCTGAGAAAGGGAGAGGAAGAAACAAAGAGAGGGAGAGAGAGAAAACAGATAGGAACAGCATGTTAGTCAGTGCCATGCAAAAATGGGCATTTCTTTCAGCTTTGCGTGTGTGCTGAGCGTGATTTAAGTGCCGCTTCCAACGCACATGCCACACGCCCGCAGACAGGAGCAAAGCATTTGACTAAAAGCACACAGCAGTCACTATCGCCCAAGCCAAAGAAAATCAAAAATGGATGTGCAGTGCCAGTCGTTTGGTTTATGCCGAAACTTTGGCCCACTATTGCTCTTTGACGTGAGCCAAAGGGATTGAGCCTCGTTGGTGATAAACCAAAGGCTTTGTTGGTCTATAAAACTTTGCTAGTTTTTTAATAAGACGTCGGACTAAGTTATGACACTTTTTATAGTAACCAAAATAAAGCGTTTAGGTTTTCGTCCATTCCCTTTTATTATATTTCCAAGTAAAATGCTTCTCAATCTATAATTATAGTACCATAGACATACCAGCAAAGCAAGAGCAGAAACTGAGTTTAATTAAAAAAGTTTGCTTGGAAAAAATAATGTCTGCATTTTTTTTTTTGCTTTTTTTGTTTGTTTTTTTTTCCAATACCCTCTACTCACTGTTATGTAATCTGCATTAAATTTATGCAAACAACAGCAACGAAGAAATTTCGCATATCACTGCACTTCAAATACCCTGCGAAGTGGGTTCAAGATATTGCTCGTAAAGTTTATATGCCACCTAAATATTTCTCCCTCCTTTATAAATTGCTTTCCTTTATTAAGTCTTCAACTTAAAAATAATATTCAAAACTAATATAACGTCTCAGTAAAAAAGAGCATCGGTAGTCTGCGATTCCTAGCTGCGAGTGGATCTTATAATTAACTTTAGGTTTCTATGAAATCATTGAAGCTCTATTTACACCATTTGCGTCATTAATTATGCGAAGCTTCCTCGTTGACGGGCGAAGTAAAGCTCCTTCTTAAATTAAAGTTCTGTTATGACGTGTTGCTATGCTCAACATTTTCGATACACAAACAACGTGAAATGGGCGATGCAGAAGGCACTCCAATTATCTGAGATGTTACGTATACGCAATGGGGGCTGCATCTCTTTTATATAGCCGACAGGGCGGCAGTTAGAATCCATTCGATTTGTACTTGGGTTATAAATGAACACAATTGCTTAAGATAATTGCGTAATTTTATGCACCAGATGAGCGTGTACTTATCAACATCAATAAACCGACGACGGAGACCTCCTGGACAACATCAGCACATTATTCAGATTCCCCAAAGTATGCAGCACAATCGGCTGACGCGATTAATGGGCTGTCTATAAATCAAATGGGTTGGCTGTCTTGCCCGACCCGAGGGACCCACAGCCATCCCAAAAGAGTTAATGCGAGTACCGTTTTGTAATCGCTGTTCTCTAGAAATAGAAATATTGATTTCCCTTTCCCTCGACTCGGCTGAAACAGAATCGCTAAAAAAATACAATTTTAAAGTTTGCAACTAACAATTGACAAATGTGCAGCCAACAGACAACAAAGTTTACCAATAGATTCATTTCTCTTAAAAATTTTTTGCTCTCTGAGGCATTCAAGAGATACGCCAAGAAAAACAAAAACAATGACAAAAAACAAAAAAAAAAAAGAACAAAATATTTACAATTGTAAAGAATGTTCAACAAGACAACAAGAGAATGACAAAGTTTTACGCAAAGTTTGACCAATTGTTTTTTGGTATTTTTTTTTTTCGCAGAAACAGTCTCAGTCTCTGTTAGTCATTTGCAGAGAGTCGCATAGATGGGCAGGACGGGATGGAAATTGAGTTTTCATGTCAGCGAAACCGCTTCAAGTTCATTCTACAATTTTGTTTTAGTTTCTATTTTAGAGTCTTCCTTTATTTTAGCTTTTGCTTAGCTCTATCTCTGTGGGACGCTTACGAAATGACTTTTTCCAAAGTTGATGACAAGAAAATTATGTAAAGTAGCCTCAAGTTCATAGAACTTGTCATGAATTTGAATAATTTTCAAGCTGTCAACGTAGCTAGCGCAATGCGTGGGTCTATTTGCATTTCGCATCCTACCACAATTCCACGTTAAGCTGCGTGATAAAGATTTTAAATGCCACAAAAAAGAACAAAATATATGTTACAAAAAAAAATAAAAAAATAAAATTCTAACCCATTTTTCTTCTTAGCTCTGCCATTTTTGGCTCAGCAGCGTTTGTGATTTATCTGATATGCTGGCAAGTGTGCGTGGGCCTTCCTCGCCTTTCAAAGCCATTTCCATTGCCTTTTGAGCAACTGCTGGGCTTAGGCATGAGAAATGTCTCAATTTGATAAGGGAAATGTAATACATTCATTCGCGTGGCTGGAGCCTATGAATGGACTCGATCTATTAATTGGCTGCGAACGTGATTTTCAGCCAGAGAATATCTCTTTCAAAGTATGATATGCAAATGACTTTTATATTTTCGACAACAATTAATTCAATTTCGCCTGAGCTATCAATGTGAATTGACAAATTGGATTTGGAACAGCATTAGGTACCGTTTTTCGTGGTCGAAAAAAGCAAAAGTGAGTTAAGGCAAAAGGGTTTTAATGTTTAACTAAATGAAGCTCAACTGTAAGTTAATTAATTAAATTTAAAGCTGCTTCCACGACCATCTACGTGCCGCTGTCCATCTGTCAACTTGTCAGAGGCTCTATGAATGTAAAATGAAATTATGCCAGTTGCCATATGGCCAAGTATGTTTCGGGATGCCCTACCAAGGAACGCACGTAAATTGCAAAGTAAGCGAAAAGTTTTCGCCTTCTGATGAAAAACAAAAGTTGAATTGTGTTTCTAGCTGACATCTCATTTGGGAGGGCTTCTTGGTAACCATTTAAATTGCCATTACAAATATAATGTATTCTCTCTCACTCCCTGTCTAGCTCTCTCTCTCTCTCTCTCTCTCTCTCTCTCTCTCTCTCTCTTTCTCTCGCACTACCCAGTAGCTTGAGGTATGCGCTTTTGTCTTTTATTAGCTGCATTTATCTGTAACTGTCTTCAGCAATTGTGGAACTTGCTGTTGCCACTAGCATTTGTCTCCGGCCGTTGGCAGGACACATTCATTTAACTTGCAACATGAAATGCACGCAAGGGACTTGCGCCTTTTGCTTGTAGATGCTGCTGTTGCTGTTGCTGTTATTGTTGTGGTGTGTCCTTTTGGCTTTTTGCCTTAATCCGTGTCACACCATATTTTACTTCAACTCCAAGACACCAAATGGCACTTGAGCTGCGAATGATGTTATTGCAAACATTTCAAATAAATCCCTGCATTTTGCGAACGAATAAGAGGATTTCCATCTAAGTCCTCCATAGAAGGGATCTAAGGGATATATATTATGTACATACATTTAGCTGCTTAGCTTCCCTATTTTTATTTCCTAGCAATGCCATATAAATATATGTCTGTACATATGCTCATACATATTTTCTATTGCGTTTTATAAAGCTGTCATGTTACCAGCAGGCGACAAGTTAACAAAGTGTGAAAATGCAATTCTTTGACATGTCATATAAAATGGAAAATGGAAATACTTACATCAACGCACAGCGACTGATGAACGCGAATGAATTTAAATACTTGCTGACTTTTAACTTGTCTTGTTTGCATACTATTACCCCGAGAGCACTTAGCTAGACTGCTTTATCCGCCACTATCCCTATTAAAATTGTAAACAAGGATATGCCAGCGCTCACCTAATCTAATTAAGGCACTAATGGAACCATGTTGTTCAACTCCTGGGAGAGTATATTAATTTATTAGCTACTACGCCTAAGCTAGATAAATTGCGGAAGCTAAAACTTAACTATATTACAATTTACACATCTACTTTTTAATGAAGTTTCATAATTCGTAAATTATAGATAGCAAGCTATTAAATTTGCCACAATTCCTGCGAGTATTTACGTATTCCATAGCATATTTATCCATTTTGCGAGTCTGTCGGAATTTCGGGCTATTAAACTAACTCTTTCTAATTGAGCTAATTAGCAGAGAGCGTAAATTAGCACGGTCAATAGGCTAATCCGGGACATAAGCCTGCATTCTCATTGTGTTGTTTACTCTAATTAAAAGCCTGCAACGTTTAGCCAACACATCGAGTGCGCTGCAATTGGTCGCAACCGACAGCAAAATAATTATTAATGGCTCGAAAGCAGCAAAATTTGTTTAGGAATCGATTTTTTTAATTTTCCATTATCGCAATGGACGTGAGTTTCTCTTTAATGGAGCTGACCAAAATGCATTTTGATATGCTAATATATATTTATTGAAAGCAACGGACGATATGTATGTATATGAATATAATATATATCAGATATAATGTTCAAATTTATATAAAATTAATTAAAAGTGCAAGTTTCTAGATTAATGGTGAATTACTTGATGAGATAGATAGAGAGAGAGAGAGAGAGAGAGAGGAGCAACAATAAATAAATACTGCCATTGCACTACATGAAACAGTTTAGTATTATTGCACACATATAGATTATCTCCTGCACTTCAATTAAATGTTAATACGCCCACAACCCACTACAATTTTATGGCTACGTTCCCTTTAAATGTGCTTGAAGAGCGAAAAAAAATCATAAATTTGTCCACGCAAAAAATACAAATAAATAAACAAATAAAACAATGCAATTTCTGAACACTCTTAATATACGTATTAATCACATTTCAACTTAGCGAATTTGTCAATATTAATCAAGGAAGACCTTATTTTCCTTTAGAATAGATTTCAAGTAACTTTTATTTCCCCTGGGACCATTCAGAGAGTTGACCAAAAAGTCCTCTGAAAAACTATTGAACTCTTGAATAGTTCCTATATGCTTATTTTCTTTGTGCTTCCGCTAAGAGCACCCGTTCTTCACAACGTTTGTAGATATAGAGAACACATATCTTTCGAAAATTAGTTATGAATCGAAAGCGTTAATGCTTGACAGTTCGCTCAATTTTCATAATTTTTCTCTGGCGAAATGCTTTTAGCTCACTTATACGAACTTCCGCTCTACGCTTCCGCAAATCCACATTAACCGAGTAGAGACCCAACCGCAGACTGTTGTTTTTCCATTATTTGGCACTCTGCATAAATTCCGGCACTCAAATCAGATTCCGCTTGAGTTACAATTTCCTTTCAAGATTAACTTTTCTTGTTCCTATTTGTAGCACTTTGCACTAGTTTGTGTTATGCGAACAGATAGTTACAATCGCGATGATGAGGTTTGGCTGCCGCACACGGCGGTTCGCATTACGCCCGATTCGCATTTTGGTACACATTTGGCACATTTGGGCAGAGAACGGAATACAAATTCAAATAGAGAACCGAGTACACAGAATCGTATTCACAATTCACAATTGGAAATTGGAAAAGTGGCGTCCGGCCGATTATTGGCAAATATCCGCGTACCACTTGAGGTATTCTCTGAAAATTTCACGCCTTCAATTTTTTAATGGCTTCGAATGAAAAAACAAACAAAAACATTTTCACACATCTTGCTGGATTACCTTTTATTGATTTGCTCAATCATTTTCCAACTGCGAACATAATTCGTATAAATATTCAGCATTCTGAATATTTATAAAATATATTTATTTATAACTTTTTTTTCGTTTCGTTTTTTTTTTTTTTTTTTTTTTTTTTTTGCTTTGATTTCCAGTTTTAATTACTTAAAGCGTTCCAGTTGAGATTTGTCGATCCCGATAACTCGGCGGGTGAACAGCCGGCGACCATCTGTTGGCTTTTAGTGCACAGTCCTAACTTTTATAGCGTTGCCGCTAAACACACTAGGAAGAGCCGAGTACTGCTCGTTGCGTATACGCTGCGTGAGCCCGAACTTGCAACTGAACGTGCCGCGCACGCTGTCTGCTTATAGGCGAATGCTTTCGGGTTTGTTTTGGACCAACAGCTGTGCGGAGCTTTCTTATCAGCACAGCTAGGGGTTGAAGCTGTCCGAAAAGCTGTCAGCACAGTGGGGCAAAGCATATTATTATGAGTGATGAGTTTTTTATTTATTAAAGGTATAAGGAGAAATATATGCATATATATTTATATTTATATTTATAATTATTTATTTATTTACATATATTACAATAAAATCCATTCATATCTATCAACAATTTTATTGCTCATCGAGTAGTCCCCTGGCATCGAAGAATGGCAGTAATTCCGCTACAATACTCTGTGCTCTGACACCTTCGTATACCGAGTCCTGAAAACTGATTGCTTCGGGCGTGTCCATATACAGTTTACAAAAGTCTGGACAGTGGTTGCCATCGTAAATCATAAGCGGTTGAAAAACCAAACCTATTATGACGCCTGCATTACAAAAGAAATTCCGCTATTAGAATGAAACTCAACGCAATTTGATATGGAAGCGAAACGCTTACAGAGAAATCTGCGACGCTCGAACTGCAATTGGAACTCCATAAGACTGGGTAGCTTGCCCTCGTAGTTAAACTTGCCCAAAGTACGCTTTAGGGCATAATAATAATACTGAACCAGCTCCGTTTCTCCGGCCAGCACTTCTTCTTGCAGCGAGGTGCAGAAAAAGTAGAGAAGGTCCAACACTGGAGGGCCGAGGGTGCTGAACTGAAAGTCTATGGGCAGCACTGCGATTGGCTGCTCGTTCGCATCGTATTGGAACATAATATTCGTAGTCCAGCAGTCACCGTGAGTTAGGACCTGGAAATCGTCGTCCGACACATCGAACACACGTGCGGCGTACTCCATGAGATTGGCCAAAAGACGCTCCAGCTTGGCATAGTAGCAAGCAGACAGCTTAGGCTGCGTCTTGACGTAGCGCATTAGCCCCTTAAATAGGTTCGTAAACACCTTTGAGTACCCCTGAGGTCCGCGACTGAAGAAACTGATAGTAAAGCCCTTAGCAAACAGCTCGGGTTGCTGTTGCCTCAACAGCAGCGCAGCGGCATGAAACTTGGCCAGCATTTGGAGCGTGAGCTGAGTGTGTGGCAGATCGAGCTGCTTCACACGATCCGCGTTCTTATACTTGAGCGGATTTAAGTCCTCCAACAGCATGATGCCATGCTTCCTATCGATGCAAACGGCATGCGCATGCAGCTTACCCTCGATGCCCACCTCTCGCAGCAGCCGCTGCATCCTGGGCAGAATAAACTCGTACATATCCATCTCGCGAGTGTATACGCCGTACTCGGCAAACATGCCCGCCTGCGGAGCATCGTCTGGGCAACTTTCCTTTAGCAAATAGGTGCGCTGCTCCACTGCACCGCCCGTCAGCTCGAATTCCACATGAATGCGCGTCACCACGCCCACATAGTTTTGTCCCTTGCCCGCGGCTGCATTCGACCACAATTTGCGTACATTTAGCTGGGGATCTTTGTGGTAAGCCTTCAGGTGAGTTTGCAAGTAATCCTTGGTCAGCCAGCAGGGCAAATCGGAGCTAGACATTTCGAAAAGCTGGCTCTGCCTGATGCCTGAGAACTGAGAGAAATTCGCATCAGCGATCTAGCTAATATAATGACGTTCTATCTTATCACGTCACTCTGCTCCTTATCAATATATTATGGAATAACCACTAAAGTGTGCCGTTAAAATACTACAAATATTAAACTATCTTTATATGGCCCGCCATAAGTATATATAACCAAAGTTAACGCGGCCACGTCGTCTACGTTATATACTTGAATATATTTACTCTCTAAATGAATGAATGCTCTGCTCTGTAAAGTGACCAAAAATATAAGTATAAGCATGACGCCGCTAATTTACTTATCCAATAATACGAGCTAGAAGTGAGCACGAAGATGATCTAGCTGAAATATGTTGTCTTAGGACAAGAGGTAATTTGTCTCTCTTCGACTCTTTCAATCGGTCTGTTTCTATATGTTGTCTCACGTCTTTAACTAATCTCTCTCGCTGTCCGTCTCTCTCTCTCGCTCTCTATCTTTCTCGCTCTCTCTCTCTGTCTCTCTCGCTCTCTCTCGGTCTCTCTCGCTCTCTCTCGGTCTCTCTCTTTCTCTCTCGCTCTCTCTCTTTCTCTCTCGCTCTCTCTCTTTCTCTCTCGCTCTCTCTCTTTCTCTCTCGCTCTCTCTCTTTCTCTTTCGCTCTCTCTCTCGCTCTCTCTCTCTCTCGCTCTCTCTCTCTCGCTCTCTCTCTCTCTCGCTCTCTCTCACTCTCTCTCTCTCTCTCTCACTTTCTATCTGTCTCTCTCTATATATGGGCTTATGACTTAAACTAATTGCTCCCTATCTCTCTTTGTCTCTCTCTCTCTCTCTGACGCTCTTTCTCTATTCCTCTCTCTCTCCCTTCCTCTCTCTCTTCCTGTCACGGTCCTTCTGTCTGTATCTCTCTCTCTCTCTATTAGTGTTTCAGCAGATATTAAATGCAAATAAGTTTTCTAGATAAAAATGTGATTGTCGTTCCTTCCAAAGGTCACTCATAAGTCTTCTAGAGGAGCATGGTTCATTCATTGCATTTTTGATTTCATCTTTGCTTTTTACTTTTTTATCTATATATAACCCAATGATTGCTTCATGCTCGACCCGAGTGAAAGTTCATTGTAAAAGGTTTCTTCTCTCCACTTAATTGCGTAGAGAATTTCTATTGATTCATTATTGGACAGTGAACATGCTTATATTATTTGCTGGCCCAGGCTTGGCAACAGTTGCCGCAGCAATTTCAGCTGCTAAGGTGGATCACTCGACACGTTGCCCGCCTCCACTGCAGCGCTTATCATCTGTGTTTGCCGGGCGCTTAACTGCGTGGCTTCAGTTGGCTGCCATAAATGGGTGCAAACAGCAGCGAAGCTCGAGGTGGTTCGACCGTCATCCATCCAATCAATGGCAGTGGTAACAGTAGCAGCAGCTGCTGCTACATCAGCAACAGCAACAGCAATAGCAGCAGGAACACCTTCTAAATCATATTTACTCAACTAAAGCATTTACATATGTACAGGGAAGATAGCGCGGGGGCAGTCTGCTGCTCAGCTAGCCGCAAGTTTTATATATATTTTAATGGGAACCACTGCGGTACAAATAATATAAACATATTGATTTTGGCGCTGGTTGCGTACTTTGCTGTCTGTCTTCTGGGCCACTTTTTGGGCAGCCAAAGCAAATTGTTGGGTAAACAAAAGCGTGCCGTTGATAACGCACAAGTAAACATGCACCAACAACCCACCGCAGCACCGCACCACCGCACCACCGATCCACCGACATGTCGGCATATTTGAGCAACAGTTGCGAACATTTCGTTTATTAAATACTTGCTAATACCTATGTAAATTAAGGTTTATTAAGTTAAAACAATATCAGCAACGACGACGGCGATGACGACGAGGGCGATGACAATTTTGCTAGGAGTAGGCTCCTGCCTGGCACGGATCGTTCACTCGTCAGGGCCTTACTGTAATCGCTTGCTAATCGTGTCCAAGTAGTTGTAGCCATGATAGGGATTGCTCGTCCTGGACCAGTCCTTGCTGTAGCCGTTGGCATTGACGTCGTGCGCACTGGACGGGCTGTAGCTGTTGGAGAAGCTGCTGCCCAAGAACTGTGAGTAGTCTGCCGGATCGGAGTCGTAGACGTGCGAGTGGCTCTGCACCAGATGCGGATGAATCTTGCACAGCGTCTTGTACTTCAGATAGTGAATCAGCCAGCCCGTGCCGCCCACCAGCAGCACGTTCATGCCCAGCACGCCGAGCAGCAGCGTGACCAAGGTCATCTTTAAGTGAGCGATTTTCATCAAGATGATGAGCGGCAGCAGGATCAGCCACTTCTTCTTCTTGCGAGCACCACGTGAGTCTGCGTGGAGGAAGGCGTTCATTAACCTGCCTTGCATTCGGCTCTTGCTACTCACCACTCTCATCCATTACCCGGGCGGCTGTGCCTTTCGGCAGCGCCAGCTGCACTCCGTGATTCCGTCCGAACGTCTCGACGGCACGTTTAAGGAACTTGAAAATGTTCAACAGCTCACTGTCGCCTGAAAAACATGAAATAGGTGCGTAAGCAATTAGTGCCAGCGGAAAACAATTGTTTGTTGACCTAAGCGCTATTTGCTAAGCGAACAGAGACCTCTAAGCGAGAAAGGTATCTGCTGGCAATGAAGAACTTTTAATACACTTGCACAAATGTGGATCCGTGGGATTTTAAATTAAAGTCAAATCCTTGAGTCCACATAAATTCATCTAGCTTGATCACAACAGAAATTGCCGAGTTTGATTGAACTATAGAAAGACTTTATGATATATTTTCAGTACGAGCATTTCCGGCATACTGCTTGAAGATGATATGCACAAATAAAATATTTTATCAGTAATATCTCCTTCTATGCAGCATATAAATACATATAGTCTCGCGGTGCAGGAATACTCTCGAGGAGGGAATTTTAAGATACATAAAACAAAGCCAAGTTGCGTGGAAATTAATTAATTAGATGAGCGATAAACATCCGCGGCTGTTTATCACTTATTGAGAAGCGATAAAGCGTGGGCAATATACTGTTGCCTCTATGCGATGTTTGCATTCCAAACAAAATGTGGCGCACCGCAATTGCTGCTGCTGCTGCTACTGCTGCTACTGCTGCTGGTGGTGAAAACAATGTGGCCAATAGGCCAATCTCTCGCCACGAGCTGTTAATTGCCTTTACTCTGGTGGCCACTTTCCCATTCGAGTTGCAATTAAAGCGCAGATTGAGACCCACCTGCCAGGCTCTTGGCATCGTTGAAGACCACAATGTCGTCGGCTGGCTCGCCGAGCTGCACCAGACGCAGAAAGCGCGGCTGCTGCTCGCCCAGCACCCGCTCGTGCTCGTTGGGGAAGAAGCCCATGCCGTTGGTGGCCAGCTTCCAGATAAGCTTGGATGCCTTGTACTTGATGCAGGACATCAGGTTTCGCGTTTCGAAGCACTGACGCTGATTGCGCGCTATGTAGACATCGCTCTGACCGATCAAACCGCCGCTGGCGCGTGCCGTTTCGATATTCACTTGGGCTGTAGGCTCGGGGGACGGTGAGGGGGCTGGGTAGGGCGAGGGATATAGAGGTGCCTCGGGTGGTGCCGCCTGAGCAGCAGCTGGTGGTGGTGCTGCTGCAGGCAGCTCCTGTGAGCTGCCGAAATGCAAAAGCAGCAACAGCACCAATGCCACATAGGCAGCTATGCTCCAGCGGGAGAGCGACATATTGCTTGGATAGTTGTGAGTCTTTGATTTTAGCGCACTGCGAAACACCACCGCACGGCTGGACGAGTGAAACACAAATGGAAACTGAAGGCGACCGGGTACTCCTTTTATCACAAAGCATCAACCGCACGCCGGCTAACGAGCTGCAGCAGTGGCACCGAGCCACAGCCACATCTAATGCTCATGCTGCATGCATCGAGCGGCATGCACCGGAATTGAGATTCCTGCCTACAAGCAGCGACAGCATCTGCAGCATCCAGCTCAGAGTCGAAGCCAAAGTCAATGCCGAAGCCAGTGCGTCGCTTTCTGGGTCAGAGCCAGAGTCGGAGCTGCGAGCGTGTTTCGAGGCGATCATTGAACGAGCAAAAGCATTCACAACAAATTGAGTCGATTTCGTCGCCGTTGTCTGGATTATGCGCCAGCGACCGGCTCAATGCCTGCGATCAGCGTGCGACTGAAAGCAAAAGCCACAAACGTGAATGCCAAACGAAAGTGAATCCCGAGTCGCTAACAGATATTCGGATACACACGGAACGCCTTGGCGCCATTCAGGCCTTGGCCTAACAATGCCGAAGCCAGCAGCTGCGGCTGCGGAGATGCCATGTAAATGATAGCAATCAGAATAAGTGCGAATGCATTTAAGTGAGATTAACCCGTGTGCGGCAGCAATACACATCGAATGCATATGGTACACTGAGAGAAATGCACTGAATGAAATCAGAGAGTCAGCTAAATAAAATTCTATTGAATCTATTGCGATAGATTCAAGATGAGTAAAGCCTAGTTACAAGGAGAACATGTGTAGATAGAAGGAGATGATTTAAATACTTGAATTAGGTGTAAAATTTTATAATTTAAATAGTATCAGATTTAAGAGCAAAAAACTGGAAGCTAAACAACGTTTTTCTTTTATGAAGAAACAAAGCTGCTTCTTTGTGTAATGAATTTTAGTTAATTATTTTTTACAAATTCAGCTCTCAGCTCAGTTCAAATATGAGCAAAACATCCACAATTCTCTTCAGAACAAGTAATTTGATTGTTTCTCTGAGTGTAGCCAACAAATTTGCGCATTTGAGGTTGGTTAGCCTTAGCATCAGCGTGGAATTTGCATATTTGGGCGAAAAAGTGTGCTTCAAATTGTTGCAAATTATGAATTGTTTCAGTGCGAATACGAATCGAAGTCGCAGTTGAAGACGAAGTTCGAGCTCGAGTTGGGGATGGAAACGGAGATGGAGTCGAGGTTGGGGACGGAGTCATTGGATCTCTGACCGTCTTAATTACAATGCAGCCAGCGTTGCCACGCGAAAGTTGTTGTTGCTGCTGTTGCAATTGTGATTTGTGCTGATGTTGCCCCTGTTGCCCCTGTTGCCCCTGTTGCATTATTGACCAGTGAAAGTAACAATTGGCGCAGTTTGTCGACTGTTTTTATGGCATGCATAGCATGTAGCATGTAGTATTGGCATGAGGCATGAGGTATGTCTATGTAGTGAGCAGTATTGTGTCCCCACTGTCTCGCATTCTCAGCCAGCTAATTAATTAGCCATTGTCTGCGACTGGCCTTAATGCTCGGTCATGAGGTAATCCCGAACGAAGCGCAAATTTGACTGATTTACAAAATGTGTTTCGTATTCCTCTGCGAAGGTACATATATTAGATCTCGCCAGCTGGCAGCTGCTGGTAGAAAGTTTGTTTGCTATTGCTGTAAACATTGTGTTTAGACAGCCGCAAAATAGTTTTTTTTAGCCTAAACTTAGCCAACAATGATGATTGGCCCCAGATCAAAGTCGGAGCAGCTGATGGCTGCATATCAAATCATGCGGCACACGCAAACGTGCGAGCATTTCGATGGACCGCCCGGCCGCCAAAAAGCGACTTTTACGAGACTCAGATGCCATCGAGGCGAATGCGCAATTAAACAAATTAAAGCCGAGAGGACTTTGCCCCGGAGTCAACTAGCCTAGCCAACTAGCCAACTAGCCAACTAGCCAACTAACCAACCGCCAACTGGCCAGCTGGTAACCGGATGGTCATTTTATTATATTGCCAGGCTGGAGGCTTATTACTGTTTCCGCCAACGAGAGTTTGACTATTATTAATATGCTTCTTTTTTTTTTCAGCAGATGAAAAAAGCAGTGAAATTTTGATGGTTGATCGGGCGATTAAAATCAGCGAATAGATTTCAATGTCAAGATCTTATAATAAGGCGCTAGATTCTCCATAAATACTGCAAACCTCGCAGAAATACATAAGTGGATAAATTTATATTGGATGATCAAAATAGCATAACATTCAGTGTTTGCTCAATATTCATGATTAAACAATGATTAAAATGCTTTTCAGTACATTTTGTAGGTTTGGCAAGGTAAAGACAGATGGCCTTGGACTTCGTACATTGCATAAACATATACATATGATCCTCATGTAAAGTTAAGAGGAAAACTAAATTCGTATGTATTTCTTACTGAGAAAAATACCGACAAATTTTAAGTTTGAGATGGCCAAAAACAACTTCACGTCGAAGAGAAGATCGAGTTGATGATTATAAAAAATATGTTAATGAAGTGTCAGAAATATAATCAATTCAAATAAAATCATTAAGTTCATTATATCAAAGCAGGACCATAAATTTAAAGATTCAGGTATCTGACTTAACTAAATTTGCATCAACAAGAGGTGATATACTATGTGGACACACTCAAACTGACGCGTCTTTAAAATACCTAACAGCAAGCTGATTTTACAGAATGATAACAATAAATTGTTGTATACCATCTATTACTCACCATACACACTTACATATATATATATGAAAACATATGCACTTAAACTTTTTCAGCATCTAATTATGAAAAAAGCTTGTATTGGTATTTGTCTACGCTAAAAGTACTCTACTCCACAAATGCTTTATTTTATTAAGTGCAAAACTTTGCTAACTGTGGAGCAGTTTGAACTTATCTTTTAGCAGATACAATGGTTCCTTTATTCGCTTGTCGTAGAGTGAATAAGTACTAAAAAAAAATATACAATAGGTGGCAGTACCATCTTACTCCGAAACTTCGTTAAGTGTGGAAGCTGAGTCAAACAGAGTTGCGCTATGTCCGAAGTGCGGTTTGTGCTAACGGTAAGATAACCGTATGCAAGAACCACAAAGCTTAAACAATAGATGTCGCTATGCCTGAGTTAGTTCAAGTAATGAAACATTTAAAGATGCAACGTTTTAATATCCCAACTAATTAATAATGGCTTATTTTAATCTAAGTAACATACAGAACACTCATATCACTGACTCCAAAGCAACAATTAATAACTTACAGACAAACTATAATACCATGTTCTTGCCACTCCTGGCCCGCAATAGACGCATTATCAGCGAGTTCTTATCCAGACCGTATATCGAGGTCTGATCGCTTTGCGTGCTCATCGGCTCATCCGACAAATAGTCCACGTTGGATGTTGTTGATGGATCGCTTACAACTGCATCTTCATTTGTTTTTGTCGTAGTTGTGACTGCTGGGGTTGCGGTTGCCCCGACATCATCCGCAGTGCTTTGATCTAGGCTCTCGCTCGTTGCAACATCAAAGATGCTGCTCGTGGGTAGATCTGTTGAAGTCTCCTCTGTCTCTCGCTCAGACGTGTATTCAGTGGTGTCTTCGGTGCTAAGGGCCGCGGCTGTTGTGGTCGTCTTTGTTGTGGTTGGTGCTGCTGTGGATGTGTATGCCGTTGAAGGAACTGTCGCCTCTGTTGTGGATGCTCGAGTGGTTGCTCGCTTGGTTACGGCATTTGTGGTGGACTCTATTTCGATTGCATTTGCTGTTGCCGCCGTGCTGTCCATCATAAAGAGTATTTCCGTATCGGCTTCAATCTCACCAAAGATTTCCGCCGCAGACTTCATGTCAAAATCTAACAACTGCGCATTCGCAATGCCCTCAAGTGTGTTTAGTGGTGCTGGGGTGGTTGTGGACACTGTGGGTCGTGGCGTGGTCAGAGCCTGTTGCCAGCTGTACTGCGGATACTTCTCACTGTACGCCTTCTTATGATGCGGCCTCTTATGATACGCATCCTTGCCACTCTCCGGCAACTGCAGAGTTTGCCAGCTGTCCTTGAGGGACCACGCCTTCGTTGAGAATGGAGCCTTGATGGGCGCTGGTTTTTCTTCTTTGCCGTAGCTGTTCGCATTGTAGCCTTGGAAGACGATTGGCTCTATTTTGCGTATCTTGCGGTTGCTCAGATCCTTGGGCGTGGGAGTGGGCGTGGGCCTGGACGTTGGAGTTGGTGTTGGTCTCCTGAATTTCCTTGGCATGCGAAGTTGTGCAGGAGCAGCTCGTGTTGGTATGGTAGCTCGACGTTTGCCCCATGATCTAGGTCTGAACGTGGTTGTACACACGGTGTCATTACTGCTGCCGCTACTCCTGGTTGGCGGCACTGCGTAGAGCATGTGGGGTATGCGGGCCGATGGCTTGGGACTGGGTGGGGGCAAGCTGTGAGCCACCTCATCGGCGGGCAGGATGCACTCGCCCTTGTGCGTGATCTTCCAATCTGTCGAATCGAAATGTCAACTGTGAGAAATTTGTAGCCGAATGAAATAAAAGGAAAACCTACTGCTATTGGGATCCTTGCAGCGCACACGCTCGAGGTAGCACTCGTTGATGATGGTATAGCTGATGCCATTACGAACCGCGCAAACCGGGCTGTATTTGCTGGGGCAGGGCTTATCGCAGCGCCGGCAGCGGCCCTCATACAGAATGGTCCAGGCTGTGAAGTAGTTTTAATTACAGTCGATGGCCAAATCCCCCACGGTTCAGTGCTTACCATTGCCCACCGTTTGACTGAACTCCATCAAAGCGCACACATTGTCGAAAGTGCGACTCTCGCCATTGAAGCTGCCGCAAACGGGTTCATTACTGAACACGCAGGGCTTTGAGCTTACGCGCCTGGCTGGTTGCAGCTCGTTGGCATAACCAGGCCGGGATTTCATTGGACTGCTGCCATAGATACGCCGAGATGGGCTCTTCGCATTGTCCGACGGGTAGGGCTTGCGCGCGGGCAGCGAGTAGCTCTTCTCCATGGTGCCCGAGTTGCTGATGAATTGAGTGTGAAATGTGGAGGGTGCAAAGATTTGCACTGCATCCTCGGCCATCTCGAAGTCGTCCAACTGATTGACCTGCCTGTAGCTGCGCTTGCTGCGATCCATTTCCGCCTTGGGCTTCGTCTTGGGCTTCCACTTGCGGCTGTGCTTCATCTTGGTGCTGTCCTCGCCGCACAGCCCCTCCGAAACGATGCGCCAATCTGCAAAATCGTAACTTGAGCATCTATCGGGCTAAACTTAAGTCGTGCGCTTACTTCTGCCGGTGCGTATGTTCTCCGCGTTGACCAGGCACTCGTTGGAGAAGGTGGACTTGACGCCTGCATAGCTGGCACAGACCGGCCTGTAAATATTCGTGCAGGGTATGGGCCGGCGACGCTTCCGATGGCCCACGAGCACAGTGTGCGCAGGCTGCTTGGGCTGCTTCGGGCCATGGGGACAGAGGCCCCACTTGTGCAGCAGCCAATCGGATCTGGTCAGGCAGCTGGTGCGCATCATCTCGCAGCGGTTTCGGAAGCTCTTGCGCTCACCTGTGGCCACGCTCACGCCGCACACGGGCTGAGCGGCGCCCTCGCACTCCAGCTCGCAGCTGGGCAAACAGTTGTGCAAGGCGACATCAACTGCAGGCGGAAGATGCAAGGAAGCTGGTTAATTTTGTGGCTCCGCAGCTATAGCTGACTTGGCGACTTACATAGTGGTCCGCCCATCAGATTTTCGCGCTGCGCCTTGCGCAAATCGCACTCGTTCTTGAACAGCAGATACTCGCCCCGGCTGCGTCCACACATGGGCGTATCATCACTGGCGCAGAGCATCGTCTCATGGTCCACTGTAGCAGCTGCCGCAGCAACCAGAGTGAGCAGAGCCAGCAGACGAGCTGCTCGCCCGAATTCTAAGCCAATCCAAGTCATGTTCTGGTGCAACTGCAGTAACTAAGTTCAAACTAAATGCAATTGGAGATGCTTTCAGCTCTTTTATACCAAAGCGTGACACATGCCGCTGATAGAGCACCAAAAATTGTTGGACTGCCGAGTTGTTGTCAACACGTGATAATCGCACACGCACACACTGCGAGAGAGATGCGAGATAAGTGCGCAGATAGAAATATGCTAAGCTGCTGCCATCACATATTGCATTAAAGTGAAAAATCTTTATCTCCAGCTCGATACGCCAACCAGCTGCTATACATTCGGCAACGACAGCTCATGCGCCAATTTGATAATTCATTGTATCTTCTTCTTCTCGGATTGCACTCTGATTATCGAGTTATGCAAATGCAATTATTGATGTCGTTCTATTCTTATTTTCTATACACTATATATTGTACATATTGAATCCCTTCTTTAGCATTTATATACAACAAACGATAGAAATATGATTAAACTATATATGATCTCGACGTATAAATTCGTCCTCAGTTATAGAATTCTCCCCTGTCAAAGTTCTATTTCCTTTTGTTTTCAGATTTTATTTCTAGTAATTGATAAAAGTTTTGATTTAGTAAATTAGATGTTCAATTGGTCTTCTGCTTGGCGAAATCGAAAATCTTGATGCGGCTTTTGCTACGTGACTTCTGGGCGATTTTGACAAAGCGGCGCGAATCTAGATAAGACTTCCAACTTGGCATTTGCATTGATTGTGTGGTCTCTGCTGCTGATACAGCGACTGCTGCTGCTGCTAGTAGCATTTGGAAAAAGTTTATAACTTGTCTGAGTGACAACTATTTGGACTGTGACTATCTTTTCCGCACTTCTGCAAACTGATTATTGTGCATTTCGAGCCGCTTATCACCCCCAACGGCTTTACTCATGCTGCACTTCATGCCATATCAATAAAGTTGACCAAGCTGAAAACTACCTGAATTTAAGCAGAGTTCAGAAAGGGAGAGAGAGAGAGAAAGAGGTAGAGGGAGTATGTGTGTGTCTCGCTTTTTTTATACCGTTGAATGAATTCTGTGCAATCGGCAATGGAAATTCTCTAATATCCGGCCGATAAGTGGGCGACGCACATATTCATTCAGCAAAATATGTCGAGCATTCGCACGCTTGCAGCCGAGATAAGCTTTAATCTGGCTTATCGATGTTGTCTTTAAGGCAAGAGGCGTGAGTGATGAGCAGATATGCATTGTAAATTCAATGTTGTTAACTTGAAGTGTGAATTGGAGAGTTTTCCACCAGTCTCTAATCTGTGGGCTAATGCTTTGCTCATTTGCAATAAAATTGCTGTCCACTTGAAGTCATTCATCTCAGGAAATAAAGATAAAGCGCTGGGGGGAAACTATTTCGATTAAATTCAACAGGCTTTCGGTTTCAATGGCAACGATTATTAATGCGATAAAAGTTGATGAGGCTGGTTTGACTTATTGACAGCAATAAAAATCACTTGCATATTTGTCAAACTGATATACTAGTTTGCTTGCATAGAAGTAGACATGCATGCATGCAAATGGACATGATTTTATCGATTCGATTCGGGGTCCAAATATCTTGAGCTCGACTAAGGCCATCAAATAAATTAATTTGCGTTTTTAATAGCCTGCAGCTTGAAATGTTTAACTGAAAGTTCAACTCTCTCATGTTAACTTTGGAATTAACACCATGAAGTCTAAATGTCAAATATATTTTTCGTTAGCACAAATAGCAAGGTTTGTTTTGAGCTGAAATTTAAGTACATATATATGAATTTATGCAATGGAATTTATACTATTTCAGCTGTCATGATATGTCATTCATACAACCAATTTTGCTAGTCGTAATATGTGTATATATTAATTTTTGGCTTCAACAAATCCAGTGACAGAAGCTTGCAAAATGTGCAAAAAATACTGAATACCATAAGCTTGAAATCATTGTTAAACGGTTTCATGGCAACGGAATATCTTATTAATTTATTTGAAAGAAACTTGATCAGCGCGTGCTATAGAAAAACCTAAGCGTGTATAACCAAGGCTGTGACTCTTAGAGATTCTGATGTCGTTGCCTTCATACAAACGAGCTGATGAAGTCAGTAAAGACAGAGGGACAGATGGGCAAGGACAAATTTTCTTGACTCTTGATTCTAAACAAGAATCAAACTTGGCTTCTGTTCTCTGCTGCATATAAAGTTAAATTCCGATAGTTCGAAATGGCAATGGGAATTTCTGCATTTTTTCCGAGGCTTTCAACAGAGAGAGACAAATTACCGCGACTCTATTGTATTAAAATTTAAGTGTACTCCCGCATTCAATTGGTTCAGGTTATATAAACGCATACACATTTACATAGAGCTAATCCTCACTAATCCTATTACGCTCTAGCAGACCCATTAGTAAATTGTAATGACCCATTGCCAAAGGGCAGTTTTTAAGTCCATAACCATTTGCTATCTTGGCAGTCTGGTGATTTTTGGGAGCCGTCTAACTGTGGTCACTTGGCTATTCTTGGCAAAGAGCTATTGGGATCTTGGTCAATTTTCGAGTTGACATAATCGTCGGCGAATCATTACGAATATTTCGTGCCGATCTGCTGGCAGCTGCGCTGTGCAAGCCATTAGAAGCCAGCCAGAAGCGTCTTCAGAGCTCAACGCTAATGGCCAACAATTTGAGAACAGCAACAGAAACGGTCGCCAAATTGCAAAAATTTAATAATGCGCGCCTAATGGAAAATACCCGTTTGCTCTCGAATGGCCCGCTGGGAGCTGCAGATCACGAAAAGAAAGCAATTGTGAGCGTTTGCTGAATTCGAGCGCTGAATGGAGTGCGCCACATAACTAGGTGAAATGTGAAAGAGAGGGAGAGAGAGGGAGAGAGCGCGCGAATGAGAGACAGTGGGAGAGCGCGACTAAGCGGCGATCATGGCTGTGTCTTGGATGGCTACTTGCTTGGCTGGTTGGCTGCTTGGCTGCTTAGCTGCGGCGGTGTGGCTGCGGTCTTTGGCAGCTTTGTTAGAGCAGCGGCAAAAAAACGCAGCGCAGTCTAACGACAAGAGCTGAAGCAGAAAGACATGCGAGGACGGGTGCAACGGCCACCAGAGTCAGTGAACGCAACGCATTAAATCAAAGTTTCAACAACAACAAATACATGAATATAAAAAAATAAGTGAAGCCCACTCAGAGTTAGATCTGTAAATCCGTCAGATAACGAAGTCGAAACTTTAAAGCCCAGTGTTGAAACATAGACAGAGCCCTAGATAATTGGTCCGTGTTAAGCATGGTTGTGCAAAAGGCAGCCACGCCCACACTGCCAGCCGCAGCGGTGGCAGACGGCCCGGGCAACTGCTACATGCAACAGTATCAGAAATATGCCACACACTGCGAGACGGCGGACAGCGGCAACGGCAGCGATCTGGAGAGCAACGGCGGCCCCGTACAGGCCACACTCATCCTAACGGACGACAGCGAGGAGAGCGAGCCCTCCTCCTTGAACAGCGACAGCCTCAACTGCAGCAGCACGGAATACGTGCGTCAGGCAGCCGCCAAGCCCAGCGGACAGCTGGGACAGCGCCAACGACACAAATCGCTGCGCATGCTGGGCACGCTGCTGCCGGACTCGTTGCTGCGCGATATACGGGACAGACGGAGTGCGGAGTATGTAGTGCAGTTCAGCAGCCCCGTCGAGGTCAAGGACAAGCCGCCAAACCGGCAGGCCAAGGTAGTGACCATAGCGGAGCCAGAGACAGAGAGGCAGAGGGAGAGGGAGAGGGAGAGGGAAACGGAGGCAGAGACAGAGACAGAGACAGAGTCGTTGCGCTTGTCGCGCGAGTCGCTTAACGAGGCGAACATCGAGGAGTTGCGCGCGGCGGTGCAGCGAGCCAACTTTGTGCAAACCGGTGAACAGGCACAGCTGGCAGCCACGTCGCAACCGGACAGCCGTAACGGTAACGGCAACAGCAACAACAACAGTAACCGCTGCAGCAGCAACTACAAATATGCAGACGATCAATACTACAGCTTTCACATAAACGAGCACGAGAACTTCAGGAGCTTTGTACGACACGGCGACCAGCGGGACGCGGCAGCCGAGGATGAGGAGCACGACGTGTTCGCTGGCTATCGAGATGTGCGCAGCAGCGCCAGCTCCACACAGTCCACAATACGCTCCGCCAAGGGAACGGTGCGCGGCGTTAAGAATCGTGTGCGCAATGGAATAGCCACGTTCTTGCAGCTGCAGCAGCAGCCAAATGCAAAGGTGAGTTGTGCAACTGTTAATTTCCCACGCTGTGTCTATATCTGTGTATGTGTGTGTGTGTGTGTGTGTATGTTGCCCTTTATTGAGTCACCTGCTGTCCAAATTATGCAATCGCAGCGCGCATCTTGGCAAATTGTTTACCAATTGCACGCTCCATGGGAGAAAGTGCTGCCAAACAATTGCCGTTAGTCGTGCTTGCTGTTGTTGCTCTGGTTGGTTTGCTGTTGCTGTTGGTTTTCAATGCATGCATATATAGATATTTATGTACATATATATGAGTTTCTGTATATACATATATCTTTCACATTTGGTATTTATGTCTGTCCGCATGCTGCTCGTAATCTAATGAGCCACGAGTCTGGCTAACACCATAAGCACTGCATCTTTTCTCCACTCTCAGTATGTGTGTATGTATGTGTGTGTGTGTGTGGCGTGCAATTACACACTCGCATGTATAATGAATACCGTTAAGTGGCTTATTTTGTTGTCGCTCGCTTGGCTTTGGCTTATTTAGATATCGGTTTTGTGGTGCTTTGCCACCACTCGCTGGTTTGGGCCAGCGGCTTTTTTGCTCTGTCTATTTTCTGTCCATTTGTTTTTTTTTTTTTTTTTTTTTTTACCTTATTTTTGTATTTTTTGTTAGTTTTGTTTGCTCCCAGAGAGATAAATGGTTTAGCTTGAGCCGTTGAGCTGCTAATGGCAGCGCTCGGAAACTGTGCAGTTAGAAAACTTCAACGAACAACAAAAGCAACAACTAATCATAGAAAGTCAGCAAAGTTGTTGGAAATTGTCGACATTTTCTTTGGGGCGGGCGCTGAGATCTCATTGTGAACGAAACGAATCAGAAAGTCAATTAATGAAACAAGAGAGTGTCATCTAACTAAGATATTATTAACATATTTCGCTGCCTCGCTAACTATAGAGAATGTTCGAGACATTTATTTATGCGTGTATGCGATAACCGATAACATACATTCTTACTATGTTAACTACCCATTCGCCATGCAAGAATAAAGGTAAACAAACAAAAAGTTAATTCATATATCTTAGCAAGCTCTGCTTACTTCATCATTCACATAATCTAAGAATAAATTAAAATAAACAATTATAAACAATATCATCTAGGATAGGTATAAACAAACTAAGAAGCCTCTTTACTTGATGTCACTGTTAATGCAGGCGTACACGAACCTTCAACTGTACTCAACTTCTAGTTCTGTGAGTCGATAAGTTAATCAGATTATTTTATTCATGAATTATTAAATCAGTAATTAAACACATTCAAGCCGCTCTTCAAGTTTCACATTTTAGAAAACTTTATCAGAAGCATTCAAATTCTGAAGGCTTCAATCAGCGATAAATGCGATGCATATCAGAGATATTCGTAGACAGTTATTTCAGCATTTTATATCGAGCATAAAAATCAGTTCATCCACAGAGCTGATGGAACTTTCCGTTGCTCTGTAATGATATAGATGGGTTTATTTGGGGTTTGTTTGTTTTTTTTTTTTTTTATATATTTTTTTTATGCTCTTTAACTTTTATTATTAAGTTAGTCAGCTATGCGCATTTCACTTCCACCGAAGACCCGGAAATTTCCCTTTATCTATTTTAATGCTCAGATTTAAGATCAGTTTAATTGTTGGCTTTGTTGCGGCTGCTGCTGCTCTGCTGCTCTTGCTTTTCACTTTCAAAGCTATGGAGCTTGACTCTGGGGGCTTCATGATGAATTCTGAGGAATGCCGAAGAGCTGAAGAGGCGAACAGATCGCCATAAATTAGCTAAATGCCAAAGAAAAGAAATGTGTTTTATGGCTTTATAGCGGCTCACATGCAAATTAGCCAAAACGAAAAAAATCGAGCTTAAGGCCAACGCGCTGCGATCCTCATCTGCATAACAATCGCGGCACTCAGATACTGCTAATTACGATGCAGTCAGCATGCGAGCAACTGGCGGCAGCAACTCGTATGCAGAGCAATCGGGTTGAATCGAAAGTGAAAATCTGTAAGCCATTGTTTTGATGCTTTCTTGTTGAGTTTTAGATTCGATATTCGTGGCAATCGGAGCCCTGTGATTTATGCCCTGCCCGGACTGGGCAATTGGCTTTAAGCCATTCCTAATTAGAGCAAACTGCTGTCAAATTTGATGTTGCCACTGTTGCTCACAATTAAAAATCACAATAAAACCAACAATCAAGTTGTTGCCTTCGTTTTGTCACCTTCGAGAAGGCAGCAACAGCAGCAACTGCTGCGGCTGTCCGCTGTCCGCTGTCGGCTGTCGGCTGTCAGCATTAGCCTCGTATCTGACTCCGCTTGTTGCTCAACTCTTCGATTGCCAATCACTCGAACCGACTGCTGCCTCTTTGCTGGCCATACAAGTGACCTGCTTTCTCTTTTTACCAATTCATGTGGCTGCTGCGGCTGCGGCTGCGACTGCGTCTTCGTATATGTTGCGGCTGCAGCTTGACATAAACAGAAACAAAATCAAAAAAAGCAACTAACTGTGCTCTAGTCAATCTAGTGAATCACTAGTAGATACTCTGTAGCAATTTCACTCCACACAGCAACCAAATTGATCAAACACGGAAACACTTTCTGTTGTAACTGCTTCATACTCATCTTCTACATATGTCTATTTTAAGACCTAACGACCTTTCCTCGTTAAAATTAACTAATTGAAACACAAGATCTCACCAAAGCTGCTAAGCAAGATCTCATTTAAGATCTATCTCAAAACAGACAGAATGAGTTTGGCCAACAAACACCTAGACGAGCAGATTGATGTGCAGATAGAAAGAGATAGACAAGCAAGACAAGTTTCAAGACGAGTTTCAAGCCAAGAGCAAGAATGCCAGTTCTTTATATAAAAACAAATTTGACTATCAGTTGACTATACCCTCTTTCAGGCAAGTATGATAACAGGGTATGTGAAACTGTTACTGCCATGAGGTTAGCCGTGCAAATCACGTGTGTTAATTGTTTGTCTGTGTGTTATTTATTTTTTGGCAACTCACAAAATCGCATCTTAAAGCCTGCATGCTGACAACATTTCGAGTTGCAGCTGGCCGACGCGTTAATCAGGCTCAGCGGGCAAAGTGAAGGGGTATGAAAGGTGGGCGGGGAGGGTACATCCTCGGATTTTCACCAGGGACACTCGTTGGCTTGCAGTTGGAAAAACCGCCTGGCGACATCACTGAGCGACGTTCACCGCATTGCACAAGTTGACTTTCCATTTGACCGCAGCTTGTTTTTGTTTTGCTGCAAAGTTTTTGGCTCGAGGCTTTGAACTCTATTTTGTCATTATTTGAGTGAAATATTTTTCACAATATCCGAGCTATAAATTAACAATCATGTATATTTTTCACGCCGACAATACCAGATAGTTCGACACAAAAATAAATTTGTATTTTTATTTTTGGAAACATCATTTACGAGCATGATTTGCTCTTTTTTTTTTTTTTTTTTTTTTTGATCTGCATTTGTGCATTGCTGAGCAATGCTAATTGGAACAGGTCTCTGCTCATTGGAATCGGGTATTTGTTATCAAGTGCACCGTGGTCTAACGGTCTAATCTCGAATTTAATGCATTTGCCTCTGTGAATTCTCGTTGGACCGGTTTGCAAAGCGGGGGATTTGAGACTTATTTCGGAGTATACCCACGTTCGTGACTGCACTTGTACAGTTCATTGATACCAGCCGTGGCTTGGCTGGCTCGGCTCGCTCTGTTGGCTGGAAAGCGGTTCATTAGCCAAAGCAGACGCCACCAAAGTTGGCCAACTAACGGAAATGTTAATTGTCAAATGAAATGAGTGAGCCCGAACCGGTTCAGCACCGGCCTTACAAAATAAGCCATCATAAATAGTCGGGAAAACGTCGCATTTCCATTGTGCAAAGGTGTGCGTGTGTGTGTGTGTGTGCTGCTGCTGTCAATTGGCTAGCAGTTTTTCCATTATTGCTTAATTGAATTGATTAATAGGATTTGGAATGACACGCAGAGTCGTTTGGTTACGTGAGACACCACCAAGAGCTAATGAACCCAACAGGTTGTAAGCACACTCCACGTCGAAAGAGACTCGTGTCCGAGCCGTCTTTTCATTTGGCTTTAATGCATACAAAAGGCCCATTGTCTTTGATGCTCGTTCTGTCTTCCAGAGATTTCTCCCCTGCTGAAAGCGGAAAATGTCGCTGCGTTTTGTATAGATTATATTTGGTCATGGTAATTGTTTTATGCTCCGTTCTTTGCTGCCTCATTTGATCTTCATTTGGTCTCGCCCCGTTCGGGCCATGACCAAAGTCTGAGCGCTGTGGCGAATTCTGTGCCAATTTCAAGCATTTTATTTTTAGTGACCTGCTTTTCCCGTCCGGCTAGAGAACTGGAACTCACATTCTAATCTCTTACCTGTTCCTACCGTTCGCAGTGTTTCATGGAGAAAGACCTGGGCAAGGTGGTGCTCTACACGACCAGCATGGGTGTCATACGAGACACCTACACGAAATGTGCCAACGTTAAGCAGATACTGCGCACTCTGCTGGTCAAGTTCGAGGAGCGGGACGTCTTCATGAGCGTCGAGTATCAGGCCGAGATACGGCAGCGCATGCAGACCTCACAGATCCGGGTGCCCCAGCTGTATGTGGAGGGCCAGCACATCGGCGATGCGGCCACAGTGGAACGCATGAATGAGTCCGGGGAGCTGCGGCAGCTGCTGAAGCCCTACAAGACCATCGCCAGCAACTACACCTGCCAGACCTGCGGCGGCTATCGGCTGCTGCCGTGCCCCTCGTGCAACGGCTCCAAGAAATCCGTGCATCGCAATCACTTCACGGCCGAGTTCGTGGCGCTCAAATGCATGAACTGCGACGAGGTGGGCCTGGTCAAGTGCCACAACTGCTGAGTGGAGAGCAGACCCTTTCGACCATATACATAATACATACAGACATATACTCGTATTTAGCACTTAAGCGCGCTATTTGCATTTTGTATAACCCCTAATCGTAAGCCCAGTTTAACTTAGTCAACAACAACAACAACATAAATAATAAAAAGAAGAAGAACAACTAGCATGCAAACATACTATTGTAACTAACCATGTCTAGATCTAAGTAGTAAATAGTTTTGAAAAGGCAACCTCTGTGTTTTATTGAGATTCCAAACGGATTTTGAATTATGTATTATACTATATATATTAATGACCAGCAAAGTAATTATATTTCATTATATATACAATGATTATTGGAGCTGATCTCATTTAGATCTGCCTTTGATCTGTCTTAAGTTTAATATGAGGTATTATTGAACCGATTTGCATATCTTTAGAAGAGACTCCAGCTCAAAGATAAATTATATATAATATCTAATATCTCAATTTCTTATCAATCAACTAAACAAAGATCGAGATCAGCTCGGCATCAGCATGAAAAACCTTTTTGAATTCATAAATAAAATAAAATAAAATTAAATAAAATAATGTTATTTTGAAATTTAAGTTTACAGAAAGTTAAGAAAATTGTTTTCAAGACTTTAAGTATTGATTTTAAATGGTTGAAGTTTGAATATTCTTTTCGAAATTGCAATCCGATTATATGCTTTGCACTGGGCCAAGGTGTGCACACACAATGCCGTTAACCATGTCTGATTGTGTTTGCAGTCTCTATCTCACTCACGCTGTGCTGCTATCTCTCTCTCCTCATCTATTCCTCTTTGCTTGGCAATTATGTAAACCTGCTCCACTCAGACTCCGCACTGACCGTGCAATTTTCTCGCGCCATTTAATTTCTGCCAGCCGGACCGTCTGCCCCTCTGTCGCTCTGCCTCTCGACCCGGGAGATGGCTTCCTTCTACGGCTTCAGCTTCGGCTGCTGGCGGCCCAGTCGGCCCATTTGCTATTGCCATTTGCTTTTGGTGTCTTTGTTAGTTATTGTTATGGCATTTTTAAATGTTATTTTCCACTTGGCTCACACTTGTGTTTAACATGCCGCCCACACGCATACGCCAGCCAGCCAATCTGGCCCGCCCAACTGACCAGGCCAACTGACCCTGAGCCAGCAGCATCAGCAGCACCAGGAGCAGGAACAGCAAACCCTTTACATCGGCGGGTGGCGTTGGTTAAAATTGTTGTGTTTCCGCATTTGCTTGTTGGCGACTGTTGGTACTGCGGCCCGGATCGTTAAATTCACAGGCGGCTACATTGTAATTACCAGGCCAGGCGACCCGTCGAGCGACTGGCCCAAATCCTGAGCCAAGGCAGCTTGATTTATGCGCCAACAGCGACGCTGTCGGCCTCTTCGTCGGCGACGTCGGCATCGCCGTCGTCGTCATACGCAATTTTTCATAAACAATTTGGCACAAAACATACACACAATATACCACTGGGCGTGTGGGGTTGGAAGCTTCTATGGGTGAGCAGGTAGGTTGGGGGGCTGCCAAAAACCGTGCAATATTAAAATAAATATTGTAAATGCCGGTAATACGCGCAAACAGTGGCGTATGAGCAGCTTGTGGCCACAGCAAGACTGGCAGACCTGGCAGAACTGGCAGGACTCGCAGGACTCGTTCGACTGACAGCTATACGGCAGGCACTGGCGGTCGCCGAACCTCCACTGCCTGGCAGTTAAACCTTTTAAAGGCACACGCCCTTTCACAGCCTTATGTAGGGGCTGCCATTGTTAACTTTATCCGCGGTAATTAGTTTATGCGCGCAATTTCATATGCATTTCGGTCATTAAATATCATTGTTGTCGTTGTTGCTATTGTTGTTGTTGCTGCTGCTGTTTTTTCCAGCTGCTGTGTGCATAGTTATTATTTTGGCATACTTTCCGGCACCGGCTCCAATATGTAAAGCGCACGTCGAAGCTTACAGTTAATGCTGCATACTTTCCGGCGCAGGTGTTTAAGTCCGCGCACTATAAATTGTGTTTGCTGCTGAGGGTTGGCTGGGGCGGGTTCATGGTGCTCCCAATTGGCGACAAATAAAATTAGGAACACATTATGTTTTCGACAAAAACTTTGAAATTGTTTAGCCCCACCCGTCCCGCTCCAACCGACACCACTCGGCCACTCGGCGTGCCTTGGAGCTCATTACATTTACTGGGGCTGGGCCACAAATCACGGGCAGCTACTCAACGGATTATTAAGTGAAAATTATGGCACTCCTAAGGCTCATAAAGCATTCACAATGCTCTTGGCCACGCCAGTAGCGGCGGTTAGTTACATTTTTTATTGTCAAAGCATTGCTGATGTTGTTGTTGTGGTATTTGTTGCTGTTGCTGTTTTGCTGTTACTGCTGGCGGTGCCCTAACCCATTTGGTGTCTGCCATAAAACTAACATAGCTCACATTATGGTACAGCCCAGTCAGCCAGAGACTTTTATGCTTTCAGTGTGTGCATAAGTTTTAATCTGCCTTTGTTACAATCCGTTGGCTTCGTTCACTATGTGGTTCAACTGATGATGCCCCTACTCCTGCTCCTGCTCCTGCTTCTGCTGCTGCAGTTCTGGCCACTGCAAAATTAAAGACAGTAGTGAACCACACTGAAGCCCAAATGCTGAATTCGAAGAAACCAAGCAGAGACCAAGCGCTTGTTCTCTTAACAGAGAATGCGCCATCGATAATGGTCGCCCTTTACAGCATATCACAGCATTTTGTAAGACATGTGTGAAGTGGACGGAGTAGCCCTGGGGGCCCATTACGAATTTCTACACGTTCCTTCTCCAGCCTCTCTTTTTTCTCAATACACATCTGTCCCCACAGAGAATCGGAGTTATTTTTTTATTCACCTAAAATCCAACACTTGTTTGCGCTCATCAGGAGAATCTCAAAATTCGAAATAATCCCTTAATATACCTTATTTTTCAATAGCTAAATTATCTCATAATTCATATTTTTATTTATTTGATTCAATTATTTGTATATTATTAGCTTACATACTTAAAGAAATCATTTGTAAGCCAAAACTAATTATAAAAATTTCCAGGTATGGCCACTTGCGCTAAGATCTGACTTAGTCTGCATATAGAAATTGTTAAAGTTCTTACAGTAGTTCTTACGATTTCCAAGTGAACTAAAATTTATTCTCAACGACCTCAAAGAATGGCATTCAAATTGTCTTAAAATTGTGGGCTTACTTTTTTAATAAATTTCCTAGAATAGTTCTCTCATTTTATTTACTCTGTGCTTATTACTTTTAATTAAAATATATATGTATAAATATTTTTTGCTTGCTTTATATATAATTTAGTTTTTATCTTTTCCCAAAAAACCCGCATTGATACATATACTGCCAAGATTTCTTGGAACTTTCTCTGGTATAGAATAAAGTTTTACTTCAATTTGTGTTACCAACATCATTAGCCAGTTTTTATACCCTACGCAAGCAGCCAAAAGTGCAAAACAATTCACAACTTGTGCGCAGTAAATAAAATAAAAGAAAAAAGAAGAAAAAAAAAAGACTGTGAAAAGAAGAAGCTAAAAGTAAGTAAACAATTGATTAAAATTTATGCACTTTATCCGCTTGAACCGCACACACAGATCCACACACACAGCCACACGCAATCGAACTGTTTCTATAGAGATATAAGAGACCAGCAGACATACGCTTTTATTGAAACTTTGCCTTTCAGCTTATCTGTGTGTGTGAGTGTGTGTGTGTATGTGTGCGTGTGCGGCTGGGTAAACAGCATTTTGATTAAATTATTTTAATAGTAAGTGAGAGATCTATGGTAAATGTATGTATAAAGCCATTTAATGTAAGAATCCTATCTCGTACATCGCCTCCTCCCATGCATACGCACATGCACACATTCACACACACAGGCGTCCCTGCCAGCTCCTACCCTCTGGCCCAGCTGAAGTCAATTAATTCAGCTGCGAACTATTAAAGCACACACCGGGCGCTCATAAATTGAGTTTGAAACGCGACTTGCGAGCAGCCGCACATGAGTCAATTCTCTGAGGGGAGTTGAAAATGAATGAATATTTCATACGAACCCAGATGCAGATGCAGAGATGCAGATACACACGTTTGCTCCCACCCACTGCCACTTCGCCGCTTGGCCAATAATCCGTTGCTAGCCATTAACAAACTGTTTCGATTGTATTAGCTCCATGCCAGCAGATCTCGGACAGAAATCTTTTTTTTTTTTCTCAGCTAATTCGTTGGAGTTTTGATTTGGATATGGATTTGGATTCAGGCAGTGGTGAGATTCACCTGCCCGCATGACACGGCTCCGTCTCACGCTTCCAACTTTCCGTTATCTAGGGCTTGCTCGCTTTCGCCCTGCTCAGTTTGTCTCTGTTTAGCTCCCTGGCTGACTAGCAAATATTTATTGAACACGATTTGCTCGTTAGGCGAACGTAATATACACACACTCATACACGCATGCATACACTCTGTTTTTTCTCTCTCTCTCTTTTTTTTTTTTTTTTTGCTGCTGTTTCGCCTCGCACATTCGTTTTTCACTTTGATTCATTTTGTAGCATTTTTCAATTTCTTTGTATTGAATACTTTTCTTCATTTTGCCGTCTGCTTGCTTTTCTTATTCTTATATATATTTTTTCTCTCGTTCCTTTCTTGTAGCGATTTCTATCTAGGACGCTTCTCAGCTGCCGAACGATTTGTGTGCAAATTTTCCACTGTCATTATGCGCATATATGTGTGCTTGAATGTATGTATGCGTGTATGTATTGGCGTAGGTGTGTTAGTTTGATATTTGGCATAGGCCAGGCTAGCAGCTAGGCCAAAAGAAACAGTTAATAAAATCCCTTGACACGAAGGCGTTTACATAAGCTTTTAGCAAATAATTGAGTGTGCGTGCCTTTGTTGTTGTTGCTGCTGTGGCTGTTATTGTTGTTGCTGTGGCTGGCACGTGTGCCGTGCCGGGACGAAAATTGTACGGATTGTGCCCTGCACTGGCATGGCCAGCCACTGCCAGTGGCCAGTGGGCGGGGCCAGGCACCTTTGCGACTAGTGAGCGGGGTTTCGGTTTCATTTCTGTAACTGGAAATTCAATTGAATTGGCAAAAATTGTTGTTTACATGCCGATTTGCTTGTTTGATTTATGCAAAATGGGTGCGTATGTGTGTGTGTGCGTGTGAGCTCGATGTGCGCCTCGAGATTTAGCCAAACAATCCAGCTCCGAAATTAGCCAGTGCTCCAAGCCATGCCAACTTCCATCCGGCCGTTCATTCCAGAGAGTCCACACTTTTGTGTATTAAACGATATTAGCTGCCAATGGGAGTTGCAAGAGGGGGGTCGGCGAATTGGTGGGAGGCCGGACCCAGAGGCATACGCTAGCCTAGATTGCCGTTTGCCGATAGCTTTGTTGCGTATGCTTGATAAAGGTTTGGGACCTACTGGCAGAGCCTTAATAAGCTGCTGCTACCACTGTTTGCCCAGATTCTTTTGCTCGGAATTCGTCTTGTATTTGAGAACAAACATGATTCGAATCTAACAACAGAAATGTTCTATTTACATATGCCGCAAATTGAGCTGCTGCTGCTGCTGCTTGGGATGGCCAGCACGTAAGCGCATTACGATTACGCATACGCCGCGTTAGCCAATGGCTAAAAGCTTAGCACTCAGCGCTCACTCACTCAGCCCACATAATAACCTGACCCACACACACACACACACAGCGGAGCACGAGGCCAAAATGGAAAGCCAGCGAACGCAGCGAGTGAAATAAAATTTGTCTTCTGTACAAGTTGCAGTCAAGTTAGCGCTGAGTTGTGGGTAAACATTTTTCAGCAGTAATAAATAATGCGCAAAGAAGCAAAGAAAAATATTAATAATAAAAGCATGCAACAGCAGTGCACAGCGCATAAAGGGACAGCAGCAGCCACAATAGATGCGCCTGATAGGAGGTGGGGCGCTTCGGCGGAGCCAACAAGAAAAGTGCATCCACGAATAAAATCAAAGCCATCAACTGCAATTGCAGCAAGAGCTGAGGACGAGCTGGACAGCGGGAGAACTTGGTAAATTGAATGGTTATTGAAAGGGCTGCACGAGTGGCAGTGCACGGGCAGCTTAGGACTTGGTGGTGGTGACGGGTGGTGCGATGGGCATGGACTGCGGCGTTAGATATTCTTGAAAAAGGAAAAAGTTTTCCACCACCCCTGGATGGCCATAAAACCATTATGCAAGCTGCACGAAGACTTTGTCAAGTGGAAAATATGAAAAACTTTTACATTTCGATGAAAAGTAATGCCAACGCAATTGGCAATGTGTGAAAATTGTGGCTCGTTGCATATGGTACGCAAGAAGAAGAAGAAAAAGAAGAAAAAAAAAAAAACGATTTAAGGACGAGTTGAATTACTCTTATTTTAATTTTGGTTACAGGGAAAAGAGAAGTTATATAAGAAAATGTGTTTTATTGAAGCTAGTCACCTGTGTTATATGGAGATTCGTTTGGAATTATTTTCACTAACTAAACTATTTCCAGCCTCATCAAGAGAGATCTAATTGCAAAACTTATGCTCATCATCATCATCGAGCGAAGGTATAAACATTTGATTCGAGCTGGAATTATTTGCCTTCAATAAAGTTTCACAATTCGTTTGGCCTTTCGGGGTATCTGGCAGCTGTTGCCAAGTTTTGGATAAATCCAACTAATTGTTGCACCGTAATGGTTAACAGGTTGAAAGTTTGGTTATTAAAATGCATTTAATAATAAATTTAATGGCCGATTTAAAGATTAGAGCGAAGGCAACAGCAGTGGCTGACGAGCCAGCAGCAAAGGCAAACAATGTCTAACATGGCACAAGGCACACTTTCAATTTTCTTAAAACACATAAAACTTGATTATCTTGATTAAATTGCAAATCAAAAACATGTTTCAAGGATTACTTGTGTGTGCCACACACACACGCACACAAACGCACACAAGCTTACTGCGCAGTGAACTCTTATCAAACCACACACAGACATACACACACATACAATTACCTAAATTGTATGCCACAAAGGCAAATCTGTATATACATATATCAGTCTTCTGTGTATACACAGTTGTGGGCATAAATAATAATTGTAAACTGCAAACCACATAGTCCCCTTGTCTCTTTCTCATTCTCTCTCTCTTTCTATTTATCTCCTGCCCTGTTGCTATGAAAGCCTGGTGTGTATGTTAATCTGTTAACAAGAAGCTTAGATCGATTTCATTTCAAAAGTGTTTATATCAATTTAAAGTAATTACAAGCAGCCACAAGCACATGCGAACGAGGTTGACGCAAAACAAACCCGACATCTGTCTCAATGCGAGCCAGCAGAAGTGCTTAAGTGCGTGTGTATTCGTGTGTACACGTGTGTCTCTCTGTATGTGTGTGTGTTTGCGACCTGTCCTAATGGAAAATATTACGCAAATTGATTCTATAAGTGGCATGTCATACTCGTTGCGTTTGCCCTGCTGACAACTTGCACACAGCAAAAAGCCATATGGAATCGCAAACAGCAGTTTTCTACGCACATCATCTAGCATATATGTATGTATGCATATAAATATAAACTGAAATCGATCTACATATATCCCAGACATATAAATGCATATATAAGACATTCTTAGCCTTCCCAAATGGCATCTCAACTCTGAAGTGTATTGACAAAAGCCTTCTGCTGGGGCATGTCGACTGCCACGTTTTGTCATTAATATGATTATTGATTGATTTCCGTCGACAAGACTCAATAATGCTCTCAATTTACATGTGCCGTTATGTAGATAGTGTTAATTAATATCAATCAACTGATTAGTTCAAGCCATTGAAATTGATTGTGTCTGTCTGTCTGTCTGTCTGTTTGTCTGTCTGTCTCTAAGGCCTCTTATGCTATTAAGTAGATGTTTTGAAACAGCATTTTGTTGCTTGAAATAAATTACAATCTTTGCTAGTAAAATATTTACTCTCCAATTTGACAGAGCTCCTCGTCCACTTCATTGTTCTAGTTTCAACCTCAACTCTGATCTCTTCCATCCTCCCTCATTCATCTCCTAATTGTTTTCAAAATCATTTATTACAACTTTGTCACATAGTTGTCTAATGTCATGCTTAAGTTTATGTCTTCCTTACGAATCATTGCCAGCAGAGTCCCAATATGGGCAATTGGCATAAAATAGAATAGAAGAATGGAAGAATTCTAGTCGGCGGCCCATGTTTATCCGACTGTCACACTTGAGGCAACGAGCCACAGTTGCAGTTGTCATATAAAACGAGGATTCTTTTCTGGGATTGCAGCTGTAAAATGCATATTAAGTAGAGTAATTAAATGTCAGTTCCACCAGCGAGTACTTAAGAGCGTACAACTTTGTTGCTCTGTTGCGAAAAGGCAGTTTGAATAGGTGGGTCCGTTGGTGGGTTGGTGGGTTGGTGGGTACTGTTAGCTGTGGAGCTGGCACAGATGTTACGGTTCAGCTGGTAATGCGCAGGTAAATCTGCAGATGTCAAAGGGCTCCCAAGCCAGCGAAGCTCTGGCTGAGCTACAAGCTCTGCCGAATTTTCAAGCTAATCTGACCAATTTGAAGCGCATTGTCTTGCCGCTTCCCGTGCCCCACTGGCAACACCCAATTGTTAATGTGGGGGCAGGTGAGCGAAGTTGCGGCAGAACAAGGCAAAAATCTGGCATAGAGCTACGTGTGTGCAAAAAGTAAAGTGCCCATGGCATGTATCTAAGTCTGAGTATGAGTATATGTGTGTGTGTGTGTGCGCGCCTTTGTGTATATGCGAGAGAGGTGTATGTTTGCATTACACTTATGCACATGTGTACAAACAGTAAGAAGCACGTTGGGGCATATGTAGGGGGGGGGGGGGGGGTCGAGGTGAAGGCAGAGGCGGAGGCGTAGCTGTGGCATTACTAGAGTAGATGACGTTGTAATAGCATTCAGAACTCTTACTAATGAGCAGAGTGCAAGCGACTGTCTATGTGTGCCCGTGTGGATGTGTGGGTGTGGGTGGTTGGTGACTGCAGGTCGAAGAGGTGAGTGGGGACAGGGGCTGCCGCTTGCCATCACCTTGCCGGCGGCGCTGGCAGCAACGCTTGAACCAATTTTACAATGTGCGGCATCAACAAGCAGCCAGCGCTGCACCAGAGAGCAGGCAGCAGGCAGTAGGTAGTAGGCAGCAGACCCGACAACCGACACCAGGATACCCTCTCTTAACCCCACTCATACCCGCTCACCCAGCAACTGCCAACCGGCAGCTTCAAACTAATTGTGCAATTATTTTTGCATAAAGTGGCATAAACATGGCTAGGAGAGGCATTATGCAAGTTGCCTGACTTTTGCAACATATGAAGATGTAGCAACACCCACAAGCACTCACATGGGTGTATAGATGTGTGTGTATGTGTGTGTATATGCGCGTGCCTAAGTGGCACTCGTACAATTTGAATGTAATATTCATTATTCTTTACACATTGTCTGTCGGCCTAAAGCTTTTTGGGCCTGGTCCTTGTGTGTTTGGATTTTAAAGACTTCACGTTGAGCCCTGCACAAGACAGTGCGTGGCATTTCCTAAGATTAAACTTGGCTAAAAAGCATTAACATTTAATGCCAACTGCTGACCAACAAATGGTCTATTAAAGCATTTAACTAAATGAAATGAAATTAGAGCATTGTTAAAGGACAACTCGTGAAATATATTAAAATCTTAGTAAACTACTTTTTTTTTTAAATATTTTCAATATATTATGAGACTTTAGATGATTGCAGTGTGATTACAAATAGGTCTCATGATATTCATTAAAATAGTATTTATTGGCATTTAATGATCAATTCACAGCCTTTCGATGAGTGGGGAGAATGTTAACCAATGTATTAAATTCAAAACACGAAAAAAAAAATTAATAAATGCAAATAAAAGTCTTGCATTGCACCTATTTAAAAACGATTCAAGAAAAATTTTAATTTTCTAGTTTTAGAAATTTTTGTTGGGTTAGAAATTCTAAATTTGACTACCAAATTATTGTTGGCATCCTCTATTGATTTGCATAAAAATACATACACACATACGGTCGGAAAATGAATAAGCCATAAGCCAACATTCTAGTTTTTTTTTTTTTTTTTTAACTTAAACTATCAGAGTCAGAATCATGCTATAACATTTCCATTTTGGTAATCAACAATTAATAAATAAATAATTTTTAAACGGATAATTCATATTTGATCCATGTGGTCTGTGAACAGACTTATTTGTAAATCAATTATGCTGACATTGATTGCATTTTTTTTTTTCTTTTATTAATTTCAAGTAATGCCAGTTAATCGGTCATGCTCTGCATGTGTGTCAATTATAAAGTCTTTTAGCTGCTTGAATTGTTTTTAATTTATTTCAGTGTGATAATTGACGTGCATAACCCGCTTAAATCAAAATGTTTGTATTTATACAAATGTTGAAACCTGTTGAATTTCGCTCAGATTACTATATTGTAATTTATTAAATATTTGGCTTGCTGCTCTGGAATTATCAAAGCCTGCAATCAACGTCGTGTGTAGTAGATTTAATTAAATTTCGAAATTTAAAAGGCCACAACATAAACAACTGTCTCCGTGTGAGTGTATATATTGTATACATACATATATATATATATATATATATATATATATATATATATATATATATTTGCCTGTATATCTGTATGTGTATATAAACGTAAAGTTGTTTTTCGCTTTGTTCAATCTTGTTGTCTGGAGGCAAAGGAATGCGGCTTTTCCAGTCTCATGTCAGTGTGCCATAGTTTCTCGTGTCGGCCTGTGTGAACCGGAGGCTTTAATTTGAATTAAATTTGCGCCCGAAGAAATTTGCCAGGACCCGAAGTTTTTGTTGTTGCTCGTTTTCATTTTATTTTTTTTTTTTTAAAGGCAACAGAGCGAGCCGAGGCCGAAAGGAGCTGAACCGAGCGCTCAATGGTTTCCGTATGGCATTTTTCGACAATTAAAATTAAAATTTAAATGAAATGAGCGCTGTGTGTGATATGTGTGTATATTTGTATGTGTGTATGCGTGTGTGTAGAAAAGCCACAACACACAGAACTGAGAGAGCCTCTATAGAAGGGGCTGTGGAGCTGTGGGGTTACAAAAACAAACCGCAGCAACCAAAACCAAACACAAATGTTACATAAAGAAAAAGTCGACTTCGTCGTCGCCTGGGCAAAGAATGAGAACAAATATGTAAATGAAATTGTATGACTCGACACAGAAAGTGAGAGAGTGAGAGAGAGAGGGAGAGAGGGAGATAGACACATTTCGCACACTCTATGTTACTCATGTGCAGCAATTGCTGCAGTGCCGCGGCAACAGCAACAGCAACAGCAACACTCGAGCAACTTCTAACTAGGCAAGGTGCAAATGTATGCAGGTGTGTGGGTGTTGCTGCTGTAGGTGTCTGTGTGTGTGCCTTGCTTTGCATGTAGTTCGTTGACTTTTCAAGTTGTCGACACAGCGCCAACAGCAACAGCAGCAACAGTAGCAGCAGCAGCAATTGCACTTTGCTGTTACATTTATTACATTTGTAATTGTTGTCAGTCGCAGTTGCGTTGCGAGCTGAGCAGCCAGAGCGTTAATTATGTGCCAAAAGCAATTTTCGGCAAGCCAAGCGCCACAGCTGCAATAGCAACAGCAACAGCAACAGCAACAGCAACAGCAACATCTACAACAACAACAACAACGACAACTTTATACAAGTTGTTTTGGCGAACGTGTCAAGCGGAAGTCGTTGGCAATCGAAGTAGTTTCCGGCTTGACAGGGCGCTGCCTTTGCTGTGGCTTTGCCTTTGCCTTTGCCTTCGCCTTGCCACAGTTTGCAGCCATTTTTGGGGGCATTGCATACTTAACAGCGCGCGCTGCAACTTTCACTTTTACAACACTTACACGCACACACACCCACTTACGCATACGTGCCGCATTTAAAATACCTTTGCATATTTCATTAACGGTTTAAAAATTCATGAACTGCTAATTGAAAACGTTTGTCGCTCAAACACTCACACACACAGGCACACACCAACAGGGAGCACAGGAGCTGGATGCGTAACAGAGGTTCGCAAAAGGGTGCCAGGACCGCACTAGAAAGCCGGGCAACATAGTTTAGCACTTTGGCTGGCCGTCGTCTAGCTTCACATAAGAAATCAAAAGCCGGGACGGGAACTGGAGAAGCCGTTCGAGCTGAGGCTATTTGCTGTAATGTATGCGACCTAAGCGACCCAAGCGACCTGCACTCAAAGTTCACCACGTTTGCCCTGGCACTTTTGTATGCGAAAATACCAACAACTCACAGACACAGACACACACACATTCACACGAGCACACCTTCAATCACTTCCGCTGAACGATGAAGTAGCTCTTTGGCACGCTATTATTTTGCGGCTGGGGCACAGGCGAGAGCCAGGGACAAACAGAGTGGGCGGGAGAGCAGCTTTGCCGTTCGTATGTAATTGGAACGTGTGAGAAATATAAAACAACGGGTAGCAGGAGTCGCGGTGCCGCTTAAGTTGTAGCCCCGTTTTGCCGGATGTCCTGTTAGAAGCGTAAATAGGCATAAAACAACGAAAAGAACATTTCTATTACACCCCATACCTCCCCCTTGGCGGATAATAGAGGTTGGCTCGGATGAGGTTCGCCTGCAGCCAGCCGTGAAAACTTGTCTAAAGTCTTTGGGGCGGCAGCGGAAACGCTGCCAGGACCTGTCTAATGGCTACGCAAGAAACCTAACAGCCATCCAGCAATACATTGACTCCTTTTGTTATACCCTGTACACAATGCCAAATGGATTTTACCAAAAAGGCTTGATCGAAGCTATGGTAGCTAAATGCAAGTGCAAAGCAGCTGGAGATTAGTGAGCTCAGTTGCACGTATATATGTGTAGCCATTTGCATTCTTAGATGCCTATTGGTTGTTTCATTTACCATTGATACCCAATAACTACTACCTATTTTATATATCCAACAGAATCCATGGGATAAGATATATTAATTTCTTGAGTAATTTATAAATAAAGTTCACAAATTAATATATTTTTCATTAGGTATTACAAATTTTTAGAATCATATTAAAGACATGCAGGAGTACTTTTAAAACCTTAACTAACATAGTTTAAGGCTTTAAGAAATTTAAAAATATGTTTTATATATTCACTTTGGACTATCAAAGACTTTCCAGCCGAACGGAAAAGAATATTTGCAAAGAGTGCATTGAATTGAAAGCAAATTAGCTTTGATAAAACTTAAAATGTGCTGCATCATATTGGTGAAGGTCAGATTCTTTACAGCAGCAGCACTCTTACCGATTAGCTAAAGAACTATAGAGCTCATCCACTAGAAGGAGAGGAACAGATGTTGCCTGGAATGTACAAATCATGTAATCTGAGTAATTACTTGAAAGGTTGAGAGTACAGGGCATCTCCATGAGTGGATATCTTTGGCTAACTTGTACTTTACTGCTCTTGTTGTTGTTTGGGGAATTATAAATGCAACATTGCCATGGCAATTGCGGCGGCCAAAACGTGCGACTGCACCGAGCTGATTATGCCAGGCGGCTTTCTTTTGTGTTTATGCACACAAATATATTTTTATTTTTTTTTTTTTTGGCCCGGCTGTCATTCAGTAGCCGTCGACTGCGCTGACACCCGGCAAGTGGTTCAGCTTGGCCACTTCTTGTTTAACTCAGCACCACAAAAGCTTGCTTAGCCAGTCTTAAAGTCTAAGCACACACACACAGCCACACGCGGACACGCGGACACTAGCACAGTCAGTCACAGAGCAAAGATGTAGAGACAAAGGTAAAGGCAACAATGGCCAAGTGCCAAATACACGTGCGCTCTGCACGTGCACCGAGCTACGCCCGGCATTCACGCCCCTGCCCTGGTGGCCAGCTGCCACGCCTTGCAGCTGGATAAACTGCCTTTAGTCAACTTTAGTTAGTTTGGTCAAGCGTCTCTACACGGCGACTGCCCGCTGCTAATGGAGAAGCTGAAGCTGAAGCTGAAGCTGAGGCCGAAGCTGACTGAAGTTTTTGGTTGGCTGCTGCGTTTTTTAGCTGGATCTGAGCACGAGTCCTGCTGGTCCACTATTTACAGCTTTAGTTTTGTTTGCCTCGTGTTTTGTCATGCCTCTTATGTCCTGCTCGAAAAGTGTAAACAACTTTGGGCGCTTGGCCAAGTGCAAGGTGTACATTGCACACAACAACAACAACAGCAACAGCAGAGCAGCAGCAGGAGCAGGAGTAACAGAGGCAGCAGCAGCAGCAGCTGTAGATGCTGCACGTCCATTCCATGTCCATGTCCATGGACCTAATGCTGCCTCAACTGCCCCACTGACCAGCGTCGACTGTTAATCCGAGATGTTTGTTTACCTTGGCACTGCCACGAAGGCTACATAGCTGCTTTTTAGACTCGACTACGTAGTGGAGCGGCAGCAACTGGCATGGAGCCTCATTTATCTTGCGAATGCAATAACAACGACTTAGCTAGAGCTTTGGGGAGTCCTGTGCAAATCCATTGAACCTGCAGAGAGTATAATAAGTTAGTCGTGAAGTTTGCAATGCATCCACAGAGATAAATTAGACTCCACACTGCTGGAATATAGCTGATACGATCGCTTATTGCGCCAAAATATATGAAGATGCGAAATTAAATTCAAAAGGTTCTCTTAAATTAATTGAAAATTAAAAATCTGTAAATATTGTGTACAAATAAGATGAGAAATTTAATTTAAAATATATTTTTAGTAGGAATTTTACCTATTTTATTTTTAACATATACTTATTTCGTTTACTTTTAGAGTCCAGAGTACAAAAAGATTATCTACAGAATTTCTTTATTTGCGATGGCCAATTAATGAAATGACCTGCAAGTGTTATTTATATTTTAATTCATACATGTAAATATATCTTCATATACATATAGATATACATATATATGTATGTGTATGCATTGAAATTTAAATAATGCGCAATTTGTATAAATGCATTGCGAATCGAAAATGTTGTTAAATTTTAATTATGTCGGCGATCATTGTTGCGAATTTTTCGAGTTTTAATCGGACAAACCGCTTTAATTCGAATTTAAATTAATTAAAATCACTTACGAGCACAGGCCAAACCAAACCAAACCAGACCAGACCAGACCAAACCAAACCAAACCAAACCGAACCCGACCGAATCAACAATAACAACAACAACGACAGCAATTTCAATAATAACAACAATAACAACCATTTAAAATTGGCAACAACAAAAACCCAAATTAACTTTGCTGCGCTTCAGATTCAAAAAAAAAAAAAAAAAAAAAAAAATGAAACCGCAACACAATGTGTGCTAGGGTTGACAGAGGGGCTGCATATTGGTAGGGGGCGTGTCACAGCAGGTGAGCACAAAAGGCGCAACTGCCAAGAGCTGCTGCTGCTGCTGCCACGCGAATTCTTGCCCAGGGTCGCCGAAGGTTGACCAGACTATCGAAATCGCGCTTTTGGGAACACTGGGCGTGGCTGCAGGCAGTTTATAGCGCATTTTATTTTAATAAAGACTTTTAATTGAATTTTCAATTGTTGCGCACGCGACACGAGTCCAGGGTTTGCTGCTGTTGCTGCTATAGTTGTTGTTGCAATTGTTGCTATAATCATTACAGCTTTATGTTGTGTATATCAACAGTGCATGTAGCTGCTGTTGTTGTTGCTGCTGTTGTTGCTGTTGTTACTTTTCAATAACCTGCTGTTAAAGCGCAAGTCTGTGGTTAAACAATTACGCGGGTGCAGGGAATGCACACAACGTCAGATAAAGGCCAGCATCATGGCATGTCCTCTCATATATGTATATATATATATATATATATATATATATATATATATATATATATATATATATATATACAATATTAATACATATGTATACTATAGTATATGTGTGTTGACAAGGACAAAGGCACGCACACACACATACATATACGCGGGTGGGGTTTATTTACATGCACTTCGCGTCAGACGCGAATGGCGTTCGCCACTTCCGGCTTCCGGTTCGCGCTGCTTAGCCGCACAAAGGGGAACAACAAAAACCCCGTTAAATGTTAAATCAATGAACGTGGCAACAATTAAAATATTCCACTTTCTGCATCCGCTGGAACTGCGACGACAACAACAACAACAACAACAACAATAGCAGCAACAATTGCCACAGCAACAAAAATGGCAACGCCCTCTCACATATTTATGTATGTATTCTTCTTCTTCTTCTGTTCACTTGCGCAAATTATGGAATTTCAATCATTTATTTATTGCATGTAAATAATAAAATGTGCAGCCAAAGTTATGAATTTTATTAATTTTTAATATGCAGCGTGTTACAGCTGCAGCTCCTGGTTTTTGTTGTTGCTGTGAGCGCTGCTGTTGGGCTTATTGTGCACTTAACTGTCAAACAGTTATTGTTGTAGTTGTTGCTGTTGTTGTTGCTGGTCGATTTACGGCGTAATTTTTATTTTAATATGAGCTCTTCATGCGCATTGTTTGTACTTCAGTTTTGTTGTACCAAATTTCAATTAGTTTTTTCATGCACTTTATTGGCTATTGTTTCCAGGCTAAGTGCTTCCTCACACACGTGCCAACACACCCACACAAACACACACACTGGCACGGGCAGGCACTTCCGTTAAATGTGTGTAAATTTCACAATATTCACAGTTCTATTGTGGCTTTTTGCACGCACTTGTTTTATTTTCAATAGTCAATAATAGCCATATATAAAATACATACCATCAAGAGTTAAGCTCTTCGTGAGCCCTCAATTGTGTTGCCTAGTGTTTCATGAGTCGTATTTAATACTGAAAGTAATTTAAGCCATATTAAAAGATTAGACATGAAGCAAATATCAGTAATATTCACATTCATTCATTCTTCCAAACGTCAAAGTGCCATATAAAACTAATTAAAATTGAATTCAAATGAGATGAAAACTGTATTTTTACCTGAACAGATCCATTAAATTCTTGCCCCATAAAGAACTACATGAACTGCTTTAAAAAATAGCATTTTAATTTAATGCACTTATTGCTATTGATTTTTCGCATTGCCATACAATACCCAATTTAGGAATACAATTGAAAATTAATTTAAAACTCAATTGTTTAGGCAAATTGCGCACAATAAAACCAAAAATATCAGAACCGAATTTCATAGCCATTTAAGCGCCACAAATGTGTGCAATGCAAACGAATTAAATTTAATGCTGGCATTGCAGTACGCTCCACAGCCATAATTAGCTGACCGAGCGCATTATCCCTGGCCTCAGAAGGGGCTGAGCGAGAGACAAAAAGAGTGTTAAGGGCAAGCTAAGACGGATGAACTGCCAAGACGGCTGACAAGGGGTGTATAGTATATACCACATGTATGTTGTGTGCTTTGCTCTGTAAGTACACAAACGAAACACCAACGACCGCAACGAGAGAGAAAGAGGGAGTGAGAGAGAGAGAGAGAGAAAGAGAAAGAGAGAGAGAGGGCAGGATAGCATGAGAATCTTGTTGCGGTTGCCCCAAATGCTGTCCAGAAACGAGTTCCAGTTCAAATTGCATTTGGAGTCAGGGTCAGAGCTGTGCCCAAATGCATATAGACGTTCGTTCGCAGAGTGAAACTGACTGATGTGTGCAGAGGGGAGGGCTTGTGGCAGACGTTAGCAAATAGACAGCTTCCAGGTGTCAAAATCAATTCCGGGGCAAAAAAAAAAAAAAAAAATTCTTTTAAAAACTGCAGCGAGGCAAGGCTAGCGCAGTGGGTAGAGGCTTGAGCTGAGTTGCGACTGCATTAATTAAAAATTTGAATGCTATGCCAGGAGAAAAGAGCAGTGCCTAACAAATTTTTCATAGGCTAATAAACTTGAATGCGGTAGCAAAAGCGCACAAACACAGCCAGCAGTCGTAATCGAGTGAGGGAGAGAGAGAGAGAGAGAGAGAGAGAGAGTGAAAGGCTTGTTGTGGAAGGGAGAGGAATGGGGAAAGCCAACACTTAGCAGAATGCTGGGCCACAACTTGTTTTTGCCGCACTGTCACCCAATTATGTCACACAGTGTACAACAAATTAATGCCTCGTTGCGTTGATTGCGCCGAGTGCGGCTGCTGTCGCTGTCGCCGTCGCAGTCGCTGTCTCAGCTGGCGTCGCTGTCGCCAGAGCGCACGAAAGTATGCAATGCAAAAAGTATGCAAAAGTAAAATCACTAAAAACAGCAGCCGACCGAGAATCCACATCGAGCCTCGTCAGTCGCTCGCTCTCTCTTTGTGTGTGTGTTGATGTCTGACTCTGTGTATGTGTGTGTGTCTGTGCGTGTGTGCGTGTTGGTGTGTGATTGCGTGACAATTTCAAACAGATTTAACCGCCAATTTAAAATGAAGTCAATACAAGCGAAAGCAACTGAACTGAGCACGAAAAAAAAAAAAAAATAAAAAAGAAGAGAAACTGCAAACATCAATAATAAAATCTGTCCAGCTTTAAGATACCCTAAAAGTGAAGGCAAAGATCAGCTCAACTGAAATAAATATTGTGTTAAGGCAAGACAAGAGCAGGATAGCTGCAACGCTTGCTTTGGGAAGTTTCTAGCTCTTTAGTAATTACATTGCCTTGCGCTCTAGCTGCAGCACAGAGTATACCCTCTATACAGCACGCTTTACAGGGTAGCGGCTGACAGCCACAGTGGAGTTGTCGCCCAGCGACAGATCATCGGCCCATCAGCAGCGACGTAGCCCAAATGTCCAATGTTGTCCATGTCTGAGCTTCTCTGCATCTTCTCGTCTTTCTTTTTTTCACTTTTTCAGCTCGTTTTGCTGGCAGCCAACATTTAAATGCGCACAGTGGGCGAGACAGCTCCCCACTGCTGTCGCTGGTCAGCGGTGCGTGCTCCACCGCCAGCTGTAAAATGTATTGTAAAATTCACGGCTGTTATTTTGTATTTATTTTTTTTTTTCGGCTCGCCTGTTGGCGGGTTGGCTTGACTCTGTGTGTGGGTTTGCCTTCTACTTCGTTTCCGTTCCTTTTTTTTTTTTTATTTTATTGGGACATGCTGCGCGCTGTGTCAGACAAACGATTTAAATGAAATAAATTACAATAAATCACTCAATCGGTTTAAATAAAAATGTTGCTCTTGTAATGAGATATCGAGTGCGAAGGCAGCAAAAAACTGGGCAGAGGAGATTGGCAAGTGTTAAGCCAGCGCAAGTATATGAAAATTACAGCATTGATTTAGTGGCGAATTTAAGGAGTTTCTCCTTCCAGATCCATTGAGTGCGATTGATGGATTAGTTGATGGGTCGAAACGTAAGCTGCTTAAATAGATTTTGTACGAAGTTTAAATAATTAAATCTTATTGAAACAAACTTTTGTACTGTCATATAAAGAAATCAATCTACTCATTCTAACTTAGCAGGCTTGTGGTAAGTTAATGTAAAGTTTATAATGAGTAGGCAAATGGTCTACATGAGGAGCACCATTATCTAAGACCTGCCAATTCAGTGGATTATTTGTATCTCTTACAGCTGGCAGTGTTTCTTTCTGGAGCCTAGAGCATAATTCTCTTATGCTCTCTTGATCAACATAGATTTGTGTAGCACACACTTGAGAGCCATTCAGTGCCAGTAATACATTTACGAGCACACTGAGCCATAAAGCAATTGACAAGGCAATCAATTGACATATAAAACTCGCTTGCTTGAGTCAAAGTAAGGCTCTGCTAAATAGTGGCTGGGTGTCTCGCTCGGTCTAATGGCGTGGCCTGGCAAGGGTCACATAGTTGGGGCTTAGTGCTTAGTGGCAGCCAGCAGTGCATGTAAATGCCATGACAATAGCTTCTGGACAGGGCACAGGTGATGGCAGTGCGGGAGCGCTGTGGGAGAGTGGGATACTCAAAAGCATTGCTCGCATTGCTATGAGTCCAGACAAATCGGAGTCGTCGGGGTCAGCATCAGTAGACACACAACGTTTTGTCCACCTGAGTTGTCAACAAACCGTGAAATTATCAACCCAAATTGGACGACAACTTCAGCAATGCAGAAGGGGAAAAGGAGAAAGAAGGTAAGAGATAGAAGTGGAGGGTGTGGGCTGCGTAGTTTCTTTTTTACCCTGGCATGAAGCCCACGTCTTAATGCATATGTTAAGCTGGCCTCCCGCCTGCCAAAAGCTTTTAATACAAATTGAAAATACTTGAGGAGGCAAAGGACGCCCTTGCTCTACTTTGTGGAGCACAAAATGGCAAGCGCTCACAAAGAATCACGACGGCGCACTTGTGATAAGCCGGCCAGGTAACCCCTGACAGCAGCTAGCCAGCACTATGAATACACGAATGGCTGATCCAATGAGTGACCAGATGTATCTACGGCTCAGTAGTTGGGAACTGCCAACTGCCAACTGCCAGCTACCAGCTACCAACGGACTGACTTCATGTGTCTGCTCGTCTGCAGCATCTTAGATAAGCTAAAATGCACGAGCATCATGCAAAACTCTCGCTTTGTATTCATTTGCCCCACTACGGCTGTTCGATGTCCTTTTTGCCGTGCTCTAGTCCGCTCTTAGCTTCATTCGACGCTTGCATAAATGTCAGGCAAGAAAATTTGCATAGCATTCACTTGCGGTTGCAGCTATTTATCTTTGTGTACTCGACCAATTCAAGTGCAGTGGCCAAAAGTGGGCCAGCTATGTCCCTGACTGTGGAGTGAGGGACAGCAAACGGAAATGCGCTTTATGCAGCATTTAAATGCGCCCATTTCCGTTGCCGTTACCGTTACCATTACCGCTGCCATTGCAGTTGCCGACCTTCAGATGCCTCAATTATTTCATTAAGTAAAACGTTTGCATTTCACCTAATTCCGCCCAGTTTGGGCGGTCGGGTCTCTGGCCATATCCGCTGCATTCGTGTGCTGGCACGCAAAGTCAAGTCTGAGAGTTGGCATCGGAATTGGTGTGCCTGCCGAAACACACGAAACGAAATTTATTTCTCAATTCCCACTTCAATTTCGCAAATTGAATGAAAAAGCGCTTAAAAATATACAAAAGCAGCAGCAGCCAGACCCACAGTGCCCAAAAATAAAGTAACAAAAGGCTTATGGGCAGCGTCGGGTGCAGAGGGGAGGGGAAGTGAAGAAGGCCATGGCCAGGATCGGTAGCACAAGAAGAAGAAGAGAGAAAAAAGAAAAGCAAAATAAAATAAAAGGCAAACGAACAACGAGCAGAGCGAAAGGAAATCTTACAAATAAAACGGAAGTTAATTTACTACGTAAACCGAAAAGCATGGCGCAGCCACATCCGGTGAGAGACGGTGGGCGCAAGCGGTGCTGCAAGGGGCGACGCTGCAAAAGAAATACTACAGCTGGGACCACCGAGAGCCAGTCAGCCAGTCAGCCAGCCAGCCAGCCAGGCAGCCAGGCAGCTCTGGTATACGCCAGCGGTTGGCCATTTAATTGGCCAAGTTTGTGCTGCACTGGTGCAACCGCTGACTGTCGCTTAAGGTGGCCAAATATTTGCTCATGCAACAGACGCGACCCAGACGGTGGGCGGAGAGAGGGAGGAGGGTAGAGAGAGAGACCTGGACAGGTGCAGCTCACACTTAAAACCGCTTATTACGTTAACAATTGCGAATATCGGCGCGAAATGAGAGCGCTGAGCGCCCCGAGCACAGCAGCAGACAGGATTACTTTGCATAATTTTAGGGGCATACAAATAACAGCCAGCAATACCCTGAAACACACACACGCACACAGAGGCACATGCACACAAAGGCTCACCAGCGTGTGGCTTTAGGTTGCGGGTGTGCCAATGAAAACGGAAGGAAATTTCACTAGCCAAATGCAGCGGAGGCAGCCGCAGCAGCAGAAGCAGCAACAGCAGCAGCCAGCGGAATAGTTAAGAGCTGTTCGGCTATGTCTTTGTGTGTGTGAATGTGTGTGTGTGTGTGTGTGAGTGGTGGAGGCGTGTCAGGCAACAAAGGCGCATTAGAGCGATAGCACCGGGGCCAGCACAAGTATTTGTTATGCGGTAAAAATGCATAAAAATCCCGAGACCGGCGTTTATTTAAATTTATGCCGTTATAACGTAATTTTGCATTACCCCAAAAAATGATGGCGTCTGCTACCCCAAACGCCATTTTATTGTTGCTGCATATGTGTAGGAGTGTGTGTGGGTGTGTGTGGCACACTTTACACAGCCATTTTTGTAGAAATTTTCTGCACATTTTTGTGGCCGCCTGTAGGAAAAAAAAAAAAAAAAAAAGTCAAATTTCCATTTTTATTTTCGACTAAATATTTGCAATTGTTAGTTTTTATACATTTTTATCTATTTCTGGCTATAGTCTGCGACTTCTTTTTAACGTTTCAATTGTTCATATATCTGTGCACCGTATTACATATTTGTTGTTCTCTTTTTCGGCTGGCATTGCGGCTCTAACTCTGGCATAACACAATGCAAAAGCCATTCATTTGTTATGCATATGAAGTAGACCAAAACAGCGCTGGATTGCGGCAGCAACAAAGGCATTCCTGTTGGCTGACTGACTGTGGAGCTGGCGGTGCTGGTGGTGCTGGTGGTGCTGGAACTGCAGTCCAAATGCTTGGCAAATTGGTGAGGCGCTTAAGTGTGGCTTCCGCTAGCACAAACAAAGCCGCATTACAATGGCCAAACTAATATGCCAAACTATTCCAAATTAAGAATTACAAAATGCCACCGCAAAGTTGGCTTTATAACTCTAGTTCGGGCATGTGATGGAACATATTATTATGCATAAGCATAGGCAGGGCTTTACGGGCGAGTCCCTAAAATGCAACTCAATACAGTGGGATTACTTTATATTAATTGCAATTTGAAGCGAAATAAGATTCTTATCTTTCTTTATTATATCCCGAGTTTCCGGTCTCTTGTCCAACAAAAATTAATTACAAATGGAAACCCAACACGCTGGCTACTTACAGGATGCAATAGAGAATAGGGAATCTAATTTGTTAATCCGCTCGACACGTCGATTGACTCGGTGCCAATTACTTGGAAAACCCCAAGCACGCGTCACAGCTAAAAGCTGCTCAGCTGCCTAATCCTTGACTCGGCTCTGTGGGTGGCGATGCTGGCTGTGGGTGGATATTGCTCTGAGACTGTTTCAGACTGTATACAGCATGGCAGGAGGCATTCAATCAAATCTAACTGTAACGCCATAGCAGTGTCTTCTGCTGCTGCCACTGCTGTTGCCGTTGCCGTTGCCGTTGATGTTGCTTCTCTCTGTGCTTCGAATACAAATTAGGTAAAGTGATGGCCACCCACGACATGCCGGAGACAAGCAAATAGACACGCCTCCAATCAATGAGCAGAACAACGACATTCTTGTCGACGCTGTCATTGATGAAATCGACTTAATTTAAATTCAAACTAATTAATTAAATGCAACGGCATCCGCTTGACTAATTCAAATGCCTGCTTGCAGTCGTCTAATGCACTCCATAAAGCCATTTGCCAGCCTTCACCTGAATAAATATATGTATGCGCATGTATATGTTGTGCTATGTAGCCTGTGAATTGGTATGGACAACAACTGGCGCTGCTTAGGCTAATTAAACGCACAATTTGTGTGTGCGGGCCAGTCATATAACGGTCTTAACAAGGGCCAAGTACTCAATACAACATATGTGTCAATATCTCACTCCAGACAGCATCAACTTTAACCTCTATCGCTCTCTCCCTCCCTCTCTCTGTCTCTCTTTCTCTCTCTCTCTCTATCAGTCTATCAGTGTTACGGCGAGCGGACAGAGAGGCAGGCTGAGAGCACAGGCAATGGCAGTTTCAATGATTTTGTTTAGCTCAGTGAATCGGAGAATTGAGTTCAACACACATACGCCACGTGTGTCTGTGAGCTCTGCAATGACACACACGAACGCAACGAGACATTTGAATGTCTGTCATGAATTGATACCAATTTGCAATTGTTAATGAAACGCTTTGTGCTGTGCCGATTGCACTGCACCACCAGTGCCACGCCTCCGGGGCAAAAGCCCGGCTCACACCCGATAATATGTATAACTGAAACGATAGCCCAAATACATACATATACATATATGCACGCACACGCATAGCTACCCGCCTCCGGCTGCACTTCAGTCTTCGGCGTTCATTTCACTTTCCTTCTTTGACATTCGAGTTACAATTTGGCCAAGTTTGCGACTGTGTGTGTTAATGTGTGTGTGCTTGTATGTGTTTATTTGTGTGTGGGTGGCAACACTGAAAGTCTCCCAGGATAGCCACACGCCTCTCGCAGTAATTGTGTATCTCTGTGTGTGTGTGTGTGTGTGTGCGAAGTGGCCAGCTTGTTCGTGTGCTTTTGCTCATTTCAATTTTGTAATTGAGAATAGCTCTTGGGAATAATGGAGATCAGATCATTTAATTAACTTTGTTTTCGAGCACATCGAATCCGACTGCCACTGCTGCTGCTGCTGCTCATCTCCTTCTTCTTCTTCTGCTTCTTCTGCCATAGTGTCAAGTGCCTGCAATTGTCCGTGCGGGCATCTTTTGTGCTGTCTGTGCTCAACTGATTGAAGCTGCCAGCGTCCAAACGCAATAATTTTATGACTCCTCCTCGAGTGCTGCTTCAGTTGTCTATTGTTGCTGTTGTTGTTGTTGATGGTGGTAGTGGTGGTGCTGCGACCAGCCGATGGAGATGTTGCCTTGTCCATCTACTTGAGAGCTGCCAGTTAATTTTCTGTGGGCCAATTTCATTTGTTAATTTGCATTACGAATATTGCAAGCATTTTGTGGTCAATTTTCAGTATGATAATTTGCGCAAAATGCTCGTATTTAAAATACCCTGTAAATGCCTAAAGTGTATAATAGAGTTATATGGTTGCATCAGTTTATTGTATGCAAAACATAAAGCATAAATAAATATATATTTGTGAATATATATTTAAAATATAGATCAGCATCATTTTTCATTATACAGCTGATCTGTTACATCTAAGAAAGAAACTAGAGCTTCGAGAACTTTCATCTTTACTTACTCTATCAGTGATCCACTATTCATATGATTCTCTTCTTATCTCTTCTGTCTTCTCTTATACACATTATAACAAAGCGCTCATACAAAGTGTTTGGCAGCCACACTCTTCAAAACAGCTCCATTGTTCACTTCTGGGTTTCCTTTGCAGCTGGAATGTTAAAAATGTGGTTGCTGCTCGTTGCAGTTGCTAGTTTCAATTTGCTCTTGAAGTGCTCGTCAAGCGGCTGTAGAGATATTTCGGGTGCCTGCATCTCATTTACATTGGCTAAGTATTGTGTTTTCTTTGGCTCTTTGTTGGCTGCTGTCTCAGCTTGCTCAGTCTCTGTCAGCCGCTTTTATTTTGCACAATTCATTTTCTCATTTTCAAATTGCATTCAGCTATTTGTGTTTAAGCGCTGTCATGGTTATTCAAAATTACTTTTTTTTTTTTTTGAATAATTTTATTTATATTTTCACTCCATAGACGATGCTGCAAAACTTTTACAGCCATCCACTATTTATGCAGCCATAGAGCAGCCTTGACGACTTTTGTCATTCATTTGTTTATTCACTTTTCTTTTAATTTATTTTTTTTTTTCAAACGAGAGTCGAAAGTCAAAAGTACAGCAAAGCGCCCCTTATATCCTCCGGCCAGACATCTGATGCCTCTGCTTATGCCTTATGCATAGCACGACTTGTATTTTAATTAAAAATAGTTGCACTCTGCCAGCAAGCGTCTCTGCAACATATGCGGGCCCAAAGGTACGGATATATGTTTGATTTCGGGCACAAATTATCAAGCTCTAGACTTCTTCCACTCTTGCTCATTAAAAAAGTGGATCACATTGCAAAATATGGGAAATAAATATGAGCAGAAATGCTGGCATATCAATAATAAAAATAATCTCTTGAACCCTTTGGCACTTGAGAGTTGAAATTGGCGACAGAGCTATAAAAAAAATACCTTGAGAGGGTACAAAGAAACAAACAGTCTGGCTGAGCGCCTATGTACTATAGCCCAAAGATGTGCTAGATGAGTGTACTAGACCTGGGTCACCGGACCGGCGCCTAATCAATGTATTTTGGGCTGCCTTAATGAATATAGTCAATTAACTTTTGTTGCCTAAGATAATCTAAAAGAAGTCTTCATATAATATTAAAAAAATATATCATATGTAAAGTTTATACAAGTGTGTTTAGGTAGATGTTCTTCGATTTTCATATATCATACAGTAAAATCAAGCTTTAACGCCTCCGCTTCTAGCATCCGTACGGATATTGGAAAATTCTGATCCGTAGACAAAGTCATAACTTATACGGTTATCCCTTGAGCGTCGTTATAACCGAATTCTACTGCATATAATACTACAATATTAGCAATAACAGTAGCAAGCTATGCTAAGAACATCGATATTAACAAACCAATAAATACCAGAGAATCTGTTGAAAATGCCAATATATAGTCTAAAAATTAGTCCGCATTTATATCGCATGTCCAACAAGAGGCCTGTTACATGTATGCAGCGCGTTTTTATTTCCACTGAAGGACTCTGGCACCAAGCAACAAATTCAATGGCCTTTGTTAAACAGGCTATTTATCTGCTGGCAATGGGCTGGGCCCAGACGGGGCACGAAGTAGGGAGGTAGGGGAGCTGCGTGTGGGTGTGGCGTTTACAGTTGAGTTGTGCAGTCGAATGCATTTGGCAGATCAAACGAAATGCGATTACGCATACGCAGTGAATGCCGCCTGCTGCTTTGTGGGCATTGGGGGTGGTGAGTGGTGGGTGTTGGGTGCTGAGCGGTGCAACGACTGTGACATCTGTGTGGTTAATTAGGCCCTGGAAAATCGTTGCACGCCATTTTGTTGTCAGAATTTGCGTACCTGCAGTGCTGGTTTTTGACAGTTGGACATTTGGTTGCTCTCAAATTGCACGGCTCATTAAATTTCAATGGGGCGCTAGGCGCTATCTGTGGGCCGGATATGATGTGTGTGTGTGTGTGTACTACGATTTACCGCGCCGCATACTTCTAGGCGTCGATTTGTGTTGGCTGCTCGCGATGCGCTGCCTACTTTCAGGCGGCGGCAGCGCCTCGCCACGCCCACTCCGATGCGCGACATGCCACTGCTAGAAGGCGCCAAAAAGTTGTCGCAACTTTTTGAATGCCTTTTGCGTTAACTTCTTGGCGCGAAAAGTTTGCTGCAAAATACTTTGCGCAAATATTGTTTTCGCATGCTTTTGTTGCGCTAAGCGCTATACGAAACTGTGTAGCCCAGTGTAGCTAGCTAGCCCCCCACCCCAGATGCTGCACAGTAATTCAACTCGCTTGCAACGTAAATTGTATCAATGTGCGCTGTCTTTTCAAGAGTTTGCTGTTACTTTTTGTTGTGTCTTCTCAACGTTGCGCCATCCCTGCTCTCTCTCTCTCATTCTCACTTTCTCACTCTCTTCCTGCTTTTCATCTCTTTCTTTCTAGTTGAGCTTTTGTTTCCGCCCTACGCTTTGCCATGTATTGGCATTTTCAACGCTTATTTGTATCGTTTTCGCTCACTTTGTTGTTGCCTCTGTGATGGCTTGAGCTGTTGTTGCGGTTGCCAATGCAACTTGCAGCATACAGCGTGCAGCGTGCAACGTGCAACCCTTCTTGTTTGCCTCAGATTTTTGCCATTTTGCCTGCTGCTCTTTTCGACAATTTCCTTAAAACGCAAACTTGAAAAACTTTCACGAAATATTTGCGGTGCTTGTTTTCTTTGCTTTCCTATTCTTGGCATTTTTTCCCCCTCGAAAGTTTTCAAATCAATTGTGCCATCGAGTTTGTAACAATGACAAAAGCCTTTCAAAGCGGATGCCATATGCTATGAGCTTCATATTTAATACAACAATTCGAGAAATATAATTTGAAAACGGTATTATTAGAAGGGCTTCACTGTACAGTGAGCACTAACGACGACGTGTAACTGGCTTAAGGATGCCCTGCGGGACAGACAGTGTATATATATATATTTACCTACAATAAATGAACTATCTCAATACTCACACGTGCTCTCTTCAATATCGAGTCTTTGTGGACATCGTAGGCCTGCTGCTTTGAGGGTATCTCCAGCACAGTTGGCACTGGCAGCAGATGCTGGTCGATGGTGGCACGTATCATATCCGCGTATATCTGATTGATCATTATAATAGCAATGTCCTCGCGTGCCACAAAGCGCTTGAAACACTCGTCAATGGCCGCAGCGCTCGTGTCTGCGAATCAGCAAGAACAACACGAAAGTTTTGAGTGACTTTGCAACTATGAAAGTGAATAATTATGCAGCTGCTCGCAAGCTACCTTTCTCGACGACCATAAAGTTGGGCTGACGCTCATCGTCGATTTCTCCAATGCCGCCAAGCAGAAATCCTACGCAGGTGTCCTGCAACGAGATGAAATAGACCGAATGTAGACGGGAAGGAAGCGTGCAAAGCTAACGCGCACCTCGTCGCCTATGACAGCCATAAGTTTGCCATCTTCAAAAGAACTGTCTGACATTTTGATTGTTTAGATTGCTCACAAAATGGGGACTGATCGAATGAGGCTTTACAAGTAATGAAAACTTATAAATCAAAGAAAATTCTGTGGTATACTGATTAATTTTTAATTTCTTTTAAATATACAAACTATGTTATTTTTCTAGCCATTATTTAAGCATTAAGAATCATAAAGTTCCAATAGAATTATTCAGAATTTGGCTAAAATTCCATGCTAAAAAAAATCAAAATATTGAGTACTTAGTAGTTTATCTATATACATTTAAAAGAAAGTTGTGTAAAAGTGTTTCGACACTTATAACTTGATATGTAGTGGACCAATTTTTATGGTTTTTGATTTGTTGGATTTGTCTCCGCCACGAGTAGGATAGTAGATCTTAAAAATACTTTTTTCCCCAAAGGTCTGAGTCTGTGCCGTAGACCCACTGACTACATTTGTTTATTTACTTCTATACTATTGTATATATATATATATATATATATATATATATATATATATATATATATATATATTGTATATATACATATATATATATGTCTCTCTGTCCGTCTGCCTAAGAAGAGCAAGGGATGCAGAAGAACTCCAGGAGATCATTTACAAAATGCCTGCAGCAGCAGAGAATGTTCCCATTGCTCTATCTGGCGCTCTGCTCAAAATTTGAGTGGAAGTTGCCCTATATAAAGGGCAGCAGCTGTGAAATTTATTCAGTCTTCCAGACTCTGAGGGGTCAGTCGTACGTGCAGGGCAAAGCCTGAGGGGCACTCAAATTTTGAGCTGGGCGCCAGATAGAGACCGTTGCAGTCGATCCAATGGGAACATTCTCTCCTGCTGCAGGCATTTTCTAAATGATCTCCTGGAGTTCTTCTGCATCCAGTTAGGTGCATCAAAATTGCAAGAGGCACGAGATGAGCGAAACCAGCAAAGAACGAAGAGAAGCGCGCAGATTCGTAGTCAACAGACGTAGAGGAATTAATGGATAGAGCAAAGCATCGTTTGCCGAGGCAGTTAGTTTTTTTATATATACAAACTGTGATATTTTTCTAGCCATTATTTAAGCATTAAGAATCATACAGTTCCAATCAGAATTTGGCTAAATTTGCATGCTAAAAAATCAGAATATTGAGTACTTAGTATTTTATTTTGTTAAAAATAAACAAACTTTAATTTGTAATAATTCTATTTCAAGTCAGATACAAAGCCGCTGCACAATCGAAATTATTAAATAAAAGCTTAATTTTAAGAGGATATTAATTTAAAATAATTGCCATTCAAATTAATTTCAATTATTAGCTAAAGGCCTTTAAATTGCAATCAATACAAGTCACATTAAGTTAGATTATACCATAAGCTTTATTTTTGAATACGTAAATAATTTTATCTTATACATGAAATTTGCATTTATATCGCGGACTGTGAAATAGAATTTAAACCAAATTCATAGCTGAAAAATTTTAAAGTAGATTAAATAATTTTTTAAATCCTGCTTTCTGATAACTTTTCAATACAAGTTTTTAATTAGAGATGCTAAAAAGTGAAACCAATGAGTCCCCATTATTTTATAACCTACAAAAACCGGCTTAAAGTAAACAAAAATAACACTGCAAACGAAATATATAAATTGAATAATCGTCGAAATTTTGCCGCCATCAAAAATGCCGAAAAATGAACAGCAGCAATTCAGTGTTGATTTGTGAAATAATTTTCACTGCGAAATGTGCTATTAAAAAAAAAAAAAAAAAAAACATAAAACATAAAAAGAAGAAGAAGAAAAGGCGGGCGTTGCTGCACTTGACAGCTGTGGCGCATTTGATGGCAAATCGTTGGTTGCACTTAGCTGTTGCTTTTGCTGTTGCAGTTATAGCTGCTTTTTATTTTTTTTTTTTTTTGTGTAGCTATGTGAAGCGTAAAACAAGTTTTATAATTGTTTAAAATGTTTGCTGCCAACGTCCATTGCAATGCAATTTTATAACGAATTTTGTCAGTTGCTGCTCGAAACTTAATCGAGAGCAACAACAACAAGAGCAACAAATTTTGTGCCAAAACATTTGCAGCTACCCTCTCGAGTGGCCCCAGCGCCTTGACTCGCTGCCACGCCCATTGTGCTTTTTACGCAATGTTGCGCTCGAAAACTTTAATGCTGCGACAGCTCCTAATTGGATTAGATAACTTCTCAAAAGGGTTTAACACACACAGAAACGCACGCGCACACACACATACATACACACCCGCAGCTATACGCACACACAGATAGCTGAAAGCGCACATTACGCATACGCCGCATTGTCTCTCTGGCAAAGTGAATCGCTTCAAATCCAAAGCCGGTTATGTGCACCATTATACCTTTACTTTTCCCTGCTGCCGCTGCTGTTGTTGTTGTTGTTGCTATTGCTGTTATTGTTGTTATCTCATTTGCGTTACGTAGATCCGAAGCAACAACGACAACAACAAGCCCTACAAACCTTTGCGCTACATTTTGCTAATCGTTGAACAAACTTTCAACAATAGCAGTTTGCCCTCTGCTCTGCCCTGCCGAAAAACAAAATATTTTCGAACTCCAATCGATTTTTCAAATCAGCTCTAATTGTTTACATATCATTGGTTACTTTAGTGTTGTTGTTGCTGTTGTCATGTGGCATAACTAATTATGATTAATGTATCGCCGTGAGCCCCTGACATTTACAGTTAATTAATAATTGAGACACCCGGTCGGCCATACATCTGATTCATATACGCGAATAGTTATTGCAGCGCCCTGAGGTGCATTGAACTTTGCACTCACTCGCCAACCAAATCGCGCTGCAGACGCACAAATTGCCATCAATTGGCAAATTCAATGCGCCGAGCCGAACGAGAACCAATTCAAAAGTTCCGATTCGTAGCCCCAGTCCAAATCCGCGCTGGCCGCCTGACCTTTTTTCACTCTCCTCTATGGACAGCAATTCACGTTAACTTTGCTGTTAGCTGTTAGCCAGTCAGTCGTTTGGCTAACTAACCAGGCGTTGCTGCTGTACAAGCAAGCGCAAGCGCAAGCGCAAGCAGCAAGCGGCATTTTATGCTACCGGTTTTTTATTTTTTTATTTTTATAAACTGGCAACAGCAGATAACAACAACAACAAAAACAACAAACTGTGACTTCAGTGGCTTTTGGTTTTTTAAATATGGTCATGGTGGCATCTAATATGGTGCTGCCTAGAAAATTTTCACTTATGCCCGGCACGTTTTGCCTATTTTCCTCTTAAGTACTAAATACTTTGGGTCAAGCTCTCGAAATTGTTGAAAATTGTGCTGGCATATGTTGGGCGAAGCGGGAGTATTAACTAGAGAAGGCGGGGCTGCAATACATTGTTGTTGTTGTTGTTACTAACTGGGTGATTCGATGTAGCGGTGTTTTCTCTTTTTGATTAGAATAAATATGTGGCAAGTGCTGATGTAAAATCTCAGTTTGACTCTAAGGCTTACAGCAGCTCACAATGTGGCTCTGAAATGGGTTTAAAGATGAACTAGAATTACATGTACACGCTTAGAGATAGGCAAATTTGAGATCAGTCGTAGGGGAGTAATCGTGTAAGCTTGTAAACAAGAAATTAGAATTGAAGTTTAGATGGCTTATTCATTGAAACCTTAAGAAATCTCCCATACTATAGTTATCAGAGAATAATATTAAATAATTGATTTCTTATTCATACTCCGAATTTTTGCAGTGCAGCATAAAAATATCAATTAATTATTATAATCTTATTCAGTTACATTCATTTCAGTTGTTGGTCTTAGATTTTGGAGTGACTCTTAGCCAGTCATGTTAAATTGAGACACATTTCCTTCTTCTCTAATCAATTGTGCAGTATTTCAAGTTTACCTAATTACCGAAAGAATTAGGGGATGTACTCTTCTCATCCATCATTATTGATAGTCATAATAGATTTTGTTAGCCAAAATTGACTACATTCTAAATACAATAAACTGAGATATGAGTCGGATGATGTTGAATATGTTGGCAATTTGGTGCAGGCATTTCAACACTTCCATCAGCCACCTGTTTGTTAGCCCCACATATAATGCACTCAGTTGCGGGTCTTCATTCCGGCACATTTTGGCCATTGCTCTTGTTTATCTATGCCTTTCGCCCTTTCATTTTTAGGTCTTTTTTTTTGTGTTTTTTGGTTGTTTTGAACTTTAAAGGCATACACGCTTGTTATTTATATAGTGCTTGAAAATAGCATAACATTTGCGGGCTTATATAATAGGAGTACGAGCGCGAGTACGATTACAGCTGCCATGCCAACTGGGTTCGTCGTCGTCATAGTCATCGTAGTAGTCCGTGTTGTTGTCGTATGCACATCACGCAAATCAAGTCACACAAAATTCGCAATACGCTTTCTTCTTGAACCTTTCAATGCGCGTATCACGCTGTTGTTGATGGCTGCTGTTGCCGCTGAGCTGCTGCTGAGCTGCTGCTGCTGCTACTGATTATTCAACAATTTTTATTGAAAGCTAAAGAGGCGTGCAAAAACATCAACTACAACAACAACAGCAAGAAAGCAATAAGCGAAATGTCAAATGCAGGCAGCAAGCAGAGAATACATAACAGCAAAGCGACATTAGTGACAACAACAACAACAACAATAACAATAACAACAACAGCAACAGCCTCATCAATATGAACAGAGATGCCAGGTTGCCATTCACTTGGCGGCCCAGCAAAAGTCTATAAGCGCTATACATTTATGTATATATGCTTATTTATATAGCATTCACTATAGTTCGATTCAATCGAACTGTAAAATTAGCATAATGACATTATAATAAACCAACGATAGCGACAGCAACAGCAACAGAGCGATAAATGCAACATTTGACGTTTAGGGAAAGGTTTGCCAGGCGTCGAGGGCAAAATGCATTCCAAGCCAATTCTACGCTAAAAATCTGTTCAGCGGTTGTTCGTGCGTCTGCATATGTATGTGTGTGCATCTATATGTGTGCGTAGAGTTAACTGTATAAATACGACATTTGGTTGGCTAAAGCTTTAGCCAGTGCAAGTCGGCTGGAATGGACTGCACAATACTCTGTTCAAAGTGCACAATGTTGAGAAGGGGTCGAGAGAGGGAGACTTTGGCTAGAAATAGATAATCCCAAGTATGACATTGCATAAACGTTATTTTGACTAACATTAAATGACATGTATAAGATTGAATCATCACTCACATAAAAACCGAATCAACTCATTTCCACATCATGAACAGTGCATACGAATTCTGCATACGGCTGGCTGGCAGCCAAAAATTGTGTCAAAATGCATTGAACGCAGTTTCATTTTGGTTGGGTTGATAACCTCAGCAATGTCCAGCGAGTAGAGCCCCGTCCGCCCATTCATCCGTTTGGTCGCGCATGTCGCGTATTTGTCGATTCCATTGACGAACTGGGTCAGCGTACGGGCAACGGCAACGGTGCGACAACCGTTAATAGAAAATGCATTAAAGCCAAATCGAATGAAATATATGGCGGCGAGGCGTTTGTTCCAATTCTGAGAGCATGCCACACATTAGTCTTAAGTAATGGCCCCTCTGCCCATCACGTGGCGAATCAAAATTTACCAAAAACGTCACGTAATTACGAAGCAGCCGTCACCAATTGACAAACCCAACACACACTTGCAGATACAGATACAGATACAAATACAGATACAGAGACACAAAGATACACATGCTAGAACCAAGCTGTGACTTCTTTTCAAATTCCCAGCCAGCTGCCTGACGAATTCACCAACAGATGCGTTTGATATGTGTTGCTGTTCCGATTCCCGTACCCCGTGCTCCGTGCCCCGTGCCCCTTGTTGCCGCTTGCCACAGCGTCTTCCACAGACTCAACGCCATTGTTGTCGTCGTGTATTGTATCTTATTTTATATTCCAATCACAAAAGGCGTTGTCAAGCCAGCGTCAGCAGCGCCAAAAATTGTTGTTGCCAGCCGAACCCGTCTTAGCCACTGAGTGTGTGTGTGTGTGTGTGTGTGTGTGTGTGTGGGAGCAGGAGATTCTCAAGAAGTGATCGCCACGTCAGCTGCTCTTGGGTTCGTCAGCCTGCGGGGGCGGCTGCTGTTGGGGCACGCACTCGGCAAGCGTCTCAGCTGCTAATGGAGTACATTTAGTGTTGTCGCGTTGACATCATTTGCGATATACATACAATATTTCACAGAACAGCAAGATTTCAAGCTTTGCAAGTGTAGAAATAGTTAAAAGCAATTTATAGCTGAGTTAATTCTAAATGCGATAAAGACGAGATACCAGGCGGTCTAGTCTCTTGATTGAATTCTTTGTGAAAGATGAGGAAACACTTAGCAAACTGGCCATAGCTGCAAATTCCAAAGCTCTCTAATAATAATCAACAATTTATTATAGTGTATGTGCATTATAGGAAACCAGTTTAACATATCTGAAGTTAAAATTGATTTATCTGAAATTATCATCAATACTTGCAACGCTTTTGACAATTGGCTTCGCCTGCTAGCCAAGCCCCGCAGACTTATTATATATGATTTTTTTTTCGTTTTTTTTTTTTTTCCAATGCTTCAATTGGTTTGACTTTCGATTGGATGACACAGCAGAGTCGGCTTTGCAGGTTACATTTTATAGCCCATCACTGAAGCTGTTGTTGTTGTTGTTACTGTTGCCGACTGGCTGAGGCGCAGCTCACGCTAAACCTTTTTCAAATGGCTGCCGCTTAATTGCCCATTTAAATTAATATAAATTTCAATTTGTGTGCACACACACACATGGTCACACCCATACACACGCACACACACAGGAACAGTGTGTTTTCATCGAATGGCTGGATTGGCAATATGCAAAGCACAATGTGCATACCACATGTTGCCAGCACCGCCTGTCAGCTCGCCCCCTGGCGCCTCACCCCTACTCCAGCCTCCTTTCATCCGCGCGACACGCGACGCGAGCTGTAAAAGAAATGTGAATATCAGCGCTTATAATACGCATGAAAATGAAATAAAATCGCATTTTTGTGATTGATTGAAGCATGAGTAATGAAAAATTGAACGCGCAGCAGGCGAAAGGCGCTGTTTGGCGGGCAGATGTGGGTGGGGCTGTGGTTCGTGTTGGGGTGGGGGTGGGGGCTACGTGTTATGTATATGTCTGCATGACTCTGATTTTATGCACTACATTACCTTTGGATTTCAATTTGAAGCAAATCAGGCAGCAATTTACCTAAATAAAAAGAAAATATAATGAAAAACTGCAAGCACATGGGATCAACAGCAAGCATAAACGAGAAAGAGAAAGAGAAATGCTCTTTCTTCAGTCTTCTTTCTTTCTTTTTTTTTTATAAAACTGTATACAAATGAATTGAATTGAAGCGAATTGAATTAACTGTGTACATGTGTGTGCAGCTGCAGGGCATATCCCTATCTGTTATCTATATATAAATATCTCAATCTAAATACAAATCGCTGGCTGCTGCCTGATGACACGCACGTAAGCTGGAGCTGAAGCTGAAGACAACAAAACTTCCCACTAGGCAAACAGCAATGACAACATCAATACAAAAGACGAGCTGTTGCTTGGGGGTAGGGCGGGGGATGGCTGCGAAGGCGATGCGTCTAAGCTAAACAAAAGTTACGAGCCATATTAAAATGTCATCGTGTCAATGGTGCGGACGCTTGACCAGCACAACCGAGAGCTCTCGGAGCGACCAGCAACTAACGACGACATGATGAAGCGTAAACAAACATGTTCAACTAGCAGACAGACGGCGAACTCCATAGGGGTGTCTCAGCGTCTGTCCGTGTGTGTGTGAGTGTGTGAGTGTGTGGGTAAAGTAAAACAAAATGAAAATTTACTTTGCATTTGAAATGATTTCCAGCAGCTGCAGCAGCAGCAGCAGCAGCTACGTCTCTCGTCCACACACATGCTGCAGATTTTTATTTGTATTTCAAATGTTTTGTGAAAGTGCCAGCAGCATTTGAGGCCAGAGTCCATTTGCTAAACGTACTACGAATCCGCCTCTCCGCACCCCTAACAGTATTTTTTATTTGTGTGATTTTTGCAGGCTCGTAACTTCGACTGCGGCCCACTCAGACTGCCCCAAAACACAACTTGTGCCGAGACTAAGAAGTTGGTGACTCCCAACCAAAAAAAAAAAAGAAGGAAAATAAAAAAAAAAAACTGCACAAACTAACGTTTGGGCAGGGAGGTGAAAAAGGAAGTGGGCAGCACATGACTTTCGAATGCCGCAAGTTGTAGCTGGAACTGTAGCTGGGAGTAGATGACCCGCATGAAAATTCTGGCCCTGGCATATTTTTATGCCGCAAGCATCCAGGACAAATGGCTGAAATTTTTGCTGCTGCGTCGCTGTTGATGATGATGATGATGATGCCAACGACCAGCAGAGGAGCAACAATGCCACTGGGCAATAGGCAATGGGCAATGGGCAACGTGGCTGCCTGCAGTTAGCTCCCGACATGTGTACGTGGCTGGCCTGCATCAGTTCAGCATGGAGCCAGCAGGGAGAGAGCGAGCGAAAAAAGGATCCTTAGCCAGCTCGGACATATTTTCTTGCTGCAACCTTGATGAGGGGCGGGTTGGGGCACAGTTTAGGCAGTGCCCGGCAAAAATATAGAGAAATTGAACAAGTCGTTTGTCGGCGGCCCTAGAATTTATGTGTGTGCAGCGCGCTGCCGCTCGAGTCGAAAATTAAACATTGCGTATACGCCTAGGTGCATAATAATTCATGACTGGCCCAAGCAGGCAGGCAGACAGGCAACCTAGCTGCCAGGCAGGCCACCAAGCAACTGCAACGAAATTGTGTGTAAAATGTTTTAATATGAGCTCATAATATACGAGCCAAAGACAAAGAGCAAGAGACAGGCGGCCGCAGCCAATGGGAGGCAGGGCTCAATTTCTGATTTATTGGCAGTCGAAGAAAACGAAAATCAAAAAACCCACCAATATATATATACATATATCTGCACCTATATCTATATATTCGTGGGGCAGAAAGTGCTGTGTGTGTTTGTTATCGGCTTGAAAAAATGTTATTGTTTAGTTTTTGGCTACTTTGCTGCCTTGCTCCTGCTGCTGCTACTGCTGCTGCTGGAGCTGGTGGTCAAGGCCTTCGATATATATGCCTAAAATGGCTGCCATCCGGATATCCTGGGTCACACGGCCTGCATGCGCACGATGTCCAATTGAATTTGCATTTGGCTACTACTACCAAACACAAACAGAAAAAAAAGAAACAATAACAACAAAAAGAGATGAGTCCATGCATTGCATGCAAACAAACGCAAAGCATCGTGTAGTATTGCATGTAGTTTTTGGCATTTGTTTTTGTTGTTTTGTTTTCAAATTGCCATACGACTTTGCTGTTTTTTCTGCTTCTTTTGTTTTTGGTCAATTTTTATTCGAGGGAAAAACAATGAAATTCTATGACGTTGACTTTATGTTTTTCACCATTTTACAAAAGTTTAACAAGGTTAACCAGCTTTAACTCTAAGGAGGATAAAAGACGATTTGTTTCATTTTAAAGCGATAAATATTTTATTGTATTTCTTACTTTGCGTCTAATTTTTAAATGTATAAGCTTTTTTGAACATTTTGTATAAACTAAGATTAATAAATTCCATTATTCATAAAAAAAAAAAAAACAATAAAGTATTATTATTTTAATTTATAGCTAAGCCCAGTAATATCCACACCTATATGCACTGCCTTGATAAGTTTTCATTTCGAGCAACAAAATTGAAAATTTTCCATATGAGTTCGACAATAAATGCATTTGTGAAGCGTATTGCAAATATTTTTGAACTGTTAAATAAATACTAAACCAGGTAATGGCAGCTGGGTGGACGCTGGCTGTGCCCCACAGCAGTTTGTTCAATTTATGGCATCAAAGTTTAAAACGATAACTGAAAATGTTGACCCTCGAAAAGAGTTGCAGGTTGATGGCCGCCCATAAAATGCCATGCTCCCAGAGAGGAGACATTTCACATATTCATATATATTTTTCAACATTTTTATATGGACTTTTTTTTTTGGCTTTAGGATTTTTATTGTTTGTTGTGGATCTGAAAGCAGTGGCTGCCAGCTGAGCCGTGCAAGGGGCTAACGGGGCATGCAAAATACATAATTGTTGCTGAAATAATGAGAGATTTAATGCAAGAGTGAAATTCAATCACATCAATAAATAAATTGTATTAATTTATTTAATGCAATTAAATATAATCATAAAATAAATACAATCACTCTTCAGGCACTTCAGAGAGGCTTTTATTATTGGACATGAAAATAGATGTCAATCAAGAGCCATAAATTGTTTCTGGCAGACAGGGCCATTTATAAGCCTTTCACCGACTACGTCTCTGAGCTTGGGTTTAAGAACCTCCGCGCACCAATGTCAGCTGCAACGGAAATTCCCTCAGGAGTCGCGCCGTTTCTGTCGTTGCTGTTGTTGTTGAAGTTGGCAATTTGTGCAGTTTGTGCACCGCCTGCCGTTAATTACACAAATGCAAAAGTCCGCTGGCCGGCCAAATTGGTTGGTAATAAATAAATTCAATTGAATAATTTATTTAATTTATTTGCGGCTCTGCAGCCGTGACAAAACAAAATATAAACAAAATGTTTTGGTTTGTGTTGTCGTTGCTGCTGTTGCTGCTGCTGTGTGGCAGGTAAAAACGGCAGCGAGTGCCCAAAACAGGCTAACGTTTACTTTTTCATTGCGGAAGTGTGCAGCAAATGGCCGGCGAGGTGTTAGAATTTGCAGCAGCTAAAAAAATAGCAACGCTAAAAAATAAAAAACAACTCAAATATTTCAGCAACAACAGAAACACACACTGCTTGTGTGTATGTGTGTGTGTGTGTGTCTGTGCGGCAACGACCAAGTGAATTTGTGGCACAAAAACAAATCGTTTAATTGGCTCAAACAAAACGTAACCACTACGTACTAAAGCCACCGACGTCGCCGCCGATTATATAACATCAGGCCAAAACCAACCAACGCGCTGCCCAAACAATGCCGTTGACAGCAAACTCGCAGCCGCAGTCGACGTCGACATCGACATCACAGCCGCCGTCGCAGTCTTCGCCGTGGCCCAAACCCAAACCCGTTTGCTACACTTACTCGTTTTTTATTTCTTCTTCTTTTTTTCTTAAGAGCAAAACTGACGCAAGGGTATCAACGGAGCAGCAATAGCACCAACTCCACCTCCACCTCCGCACCACTTGCACCACTATTGGACAATCCCCATCCAGTCGAACAACGGGTTTAGCATGTTGTTCACTTTCGGCGTCTTGGCTCTGGTTTATTATCTAGCCACAGCCGATTGGCTACACACAAATTATGAACAGAGATCTTGGCTCGCTTGGCACATTCGCACACAGGCCCTGACAGAAGTCGGTCCAGTTCCAGTCGCAGTCGCAATCACAGTCTCCGTCTCAGTCTCAGCCTAGAAATGAAAGTCAACGCTTTATTGATCTGCATTGCAGTTGTGTTGGCAACAGTTGCCGTCGGCCAGGTAACTGAACGTGCCCTTGGCTAAGCGAACTGAGCCTTCATATTCACAGCCTCCTTTCAGGTTAGCGCAAAGTTTACGATACGCACGCACGAGGATGCGGTGCAGGCGCACGAAGAGTGCCAGGAGAAGTACAACGTGCCCGAGGACATTTACGAACAGTACCTGAACTATGTGTTCCCAGAGCACCGTCGCACCGCCTGCTACGTGAAGTGCTTCGTGGAGAAGATGGGCCTGTTCGACGAGAAGAAGGGCTTCAATGAGAAGGCAATTGTTGCGCAGTTCACCGCACAGAACTTCAAGGATCTGGAATCAGTGCGTCATGGCCTCGAGAAGTGTATCGATCACAATGAAGCCGAGTCCGATGTCTGCACCTGGGCCAATCGCGTCTTCTCCTGCTGGCTGCCCATCAATCGCCACGTCGTGCGCAAGATTTATAATTAAGCTCCAACTAATTATGCATGTGATAAATTCAAAATAAAATATTCTTGCCCAAATACAGCAGAACCACAAAACTTAATCTAGTACATACTGCTTCGGGTGGTTCATGCGGTTCAAGTGGTGCGCAGCAGCAGCTTCAACTGCTTTGTGATACATTGAACCCGCGGATTAATCTCCGCCGCCTGATAAGCGGATGCTGCGAGTGCTCATGAGCTCAGCGCTTGTATGCGGACAGCAGTTGAGATTGTGCAGTACGAGTGTTGAGATGCGTCTGGCTGTCGGCTTATTGACCTTGTGGCTCGCTGTGGTGCGTCTACACAGCAGCAGTTAATGCCGCATCTTTTAAACACAACAATCCCGTCACATTTTGCAGGCTTTGGGCGATCTCACGGGCGATGCGCAGATTTTGGAGAAATGCCTGAGCAGCATTAGCAGCCCGGAGCGCATCGAAAGCGATCTGCGCAAGCTGGCGAAGTACGCGAGCTGGACCAGCGAGGAGGTGCCTTGCTTGATGCGCTGCCTGGCCAGCGAGAAGGGCTGGTTCGACATCGACGCCAACAAATGGCACAAGCAGCGCGTGGCCGAGGAGCTGGGCGTTGATATCTACAACTACTGCCACTACGAGCTGTGGCGCAAGTCGCGCGACGCCTGCAGCTTCGCCCATCGCGGCCTGCGCTGCCTGAAGCAGGCGGAGCTGCATGCGGGCAACAGCATCTCCACCCTGATGCAGTGCAGCGGCCAGCTGAACGCCACCAATGTCCAGATGCTGCAGTACAGCACACTGAAGCCCAAGGAGTCCATTCCATGCCTATTCCAGTGCTTCGCCGATGCCATGAGCTTCTACGACGAGGCGGGCAACTGGCGCCTGCTCAACTGGCAGCAGGCCTTCGGCCCCATCCACCAGGAGCACCAGCCCGACTACAGCCTCTGCCGCATCTCCGATGAGCAGCGCAGCCAGGCCAGCAGCAAATGCGCCTGGATGTACGACGAATATCTCTGCTGGGAGCGACTCAATGGAAATCTCAATGGAACGAATCTAGTTTAGACACATTTCTCGACTCTGACGCAAACTTGTTTCGCAACTTACAGCTCAAGTGGTAATTATTATTAATTTTATTGGCCTTAAGCTGTATATCGAATCGTGCGTATTTTGTGTAAGATTATCGAGATAATCTTTTTTATATTATAAATAGACTCAAACACCATTTCCTGCTGTTTCTATCTACAACGTACCACCATTCGAATGGGAAATCGACGACAATGTTCTTCAGGCTTTATCAGCGGTTAGCTAGAAGCAGAAGAGAAATTCCATATAAAAATATTCTTTCTTCTATATATACATTATTCTTGATTTCAACTATTCAATTGGGCGTGTAGGTAAAGTTAAATTAAGTTTGTCAAAGAGTATTTCCATCTAGACGGCAACCACAAAGCAGTTGAACTGCTGGTAAATGGTGGCGCAGGGATTGCGACCGCGACGCTGGACACAGTTGGCTATGTGGGCGCCAGGGAGGGGCACGCCCAGTGATTGGCGCATGGCGGGTATGCGCCAGCGTCGGTTGCGCTCGTCGAAAAGCTGCATCTGCGAGATGAAGCAACGCGTGAAGCAGGGTATCGGCTCCGTCTGCGGAAAGTGGGCGTAGTCAGCCATGCGATTCCATTCGACCTGGTCCACCTGCTGCAAGCACTTCTTCATCGCCGATTTGGCAGTGCGCGTGACATTTGGCATCTTTTCGATCAGTATGAACGGATCTTTCTCCAGCTGCAAGTAAACAAAAACAAACCCATGTAGTAGAGGCAGCTCAAGCAGCCGCCGTTATCAGCTCAGCGGTCAGTGGCCCACGGTCCGGCTTATCGCACTCACGCTGACAATGCAGTGAAAGCCCGCATAGGCGTGCTCACAGCTGCTCTCCTTCTGATCGGGGCCCAGCTTAAGCCGCTCTTCGCACGCCTCGAAGACCGCGTCGCCGAAGTGCTTCCTGATGAGGCGCTCGTTGAAGCCCGCCTGAACGTGGTAGAACTCGAACATCTCGTTGAGGTAGCATTGCGTGAAGCAGGGCAACTCCTCGTAGCTCTCCGACCATTGGGTGTATCGCTCCAGGCGCCTCACATTTTCATCATTGAGTCCTCCGTAGCTGCTCAGACACTTCTTTATAGCGCGCAGCTCGCCGTCCAGCAGCCCCCAGCTTGGCAGCTGCAAGTATGCAGAGAGTACATATTACAATTATAAGAGAAATACCAAACAGAAATTTATATACAAGAACTTTTTATGAGCAACATTTTCAAATTATGTTATTTTCACGTTACGTTTACGCACAGATAGATGTCTCTTCATCTATATATTATCTTCATCTCTCATATTAATTAAACAATAATCCGCTGTTATACACACACAAATCAGCCAATTCACTTGGCAGGTGATCCTTCTCCAATTCTTACCACAGTCAGACACAGACATGTTGCAAGAAGCAGCAGACGCATGATTCCACTAATGATTTCCAACACTCTCTAAGTACGAGCAATTACTGAAAAGCTGCCAAAATCTAAGCAACTCAAATTCACAAATTATAGTTGGTTCGATTGATAATCCGAATTGGACTACCTAAGGTTCACTCGAATAGGCTGATAAGGGGCATACATTATCAGTGGGGCGTCAAATAGTTCAAGTTTAGAGCCGTCTTGTGCAAGAGTTAAAAGTTGTGCCATCTGAGAGATTCTCAGTGGGATTGCCAAAGAGCAGTATTACGCGATGGGCGGGGCGCACCTCAAACGGCTTACGCAATGGGCCCGACCCAGACCTGGCCCAAGCTAGTTGCATTTTTATTGATCAACACCTGCCAATGAGGTCACATACAAATCAACAACTTGGACTCTTTTTTTTTTCATTCGCTATGTACGTGTGTGTGTGTGTTTGTGTGGTTGTCTTCGACTGTTAATTGTTTTGATGTTTATTTGTTGGGTTTTGGCATTTTGCCTGGCCAGTTTTCAGGCATTTAATAATATTACAGAGCGTTGCTATTGCTGGCTGATGTTTTTGCTGTTGTGACTGTTTGTAAAGGAGCGACATCGTCCCACTTTACGCATATTTGAGCAACCGGATTTCTCGAGCTGTTGATGTTTCGCCAAAACATGTTTAACACGTCGCACAGTCACTTCTACCCAACTGCGCACGAAAATCTTCATCTTCATCGCCAGCTTCATCTTCAGCCTCAGCTTCATCTTCAGCTTCAGCGCCATTTCCATCTCCATCTTCAACATCTTCATCATTATCATAATGCTTGTCATGATCATCTGCTTTATGTGCTATCGCGTCTCAAGTAATTGCAAGCGAAAAGTGGTTCTGCCATGCCGCAAAATATAAAATAAAATAAAATGAAACCACAAGTGCCTCTGCCACAATCCTGAATCAGTAGATCGCCAAGGCACGTTTATTTGCACACTGTGAGAAAATCATTTGAGTGCTTGCAAATCATTTTGTGTGAATGAGGCTTGAAAACTTGCTGCATTACTTCAAAACTCTCACTCTTTCAATCGAAGAGATTTTTGAATTCAAAGCATTTCATCAGTGCTCAACTCCATTTGGATTTTATTATACCCTGAACCCATTGAAAATGGGAAATCAGGGTATAATGGTTTTGTTAAAAGTATGTAACAGGGAGAAGGAGGCGTGGCAGACCCCACAAAGTATATATATTCTTGATCAGGGCGACGAACTGAGTCGATTTAGCCCTGTCCGTCTGTCTGTCCGTCCGTCCGTCCGTCCGTCCGTCCGTCCGTCCGTATGTATGAACGCGTCGATTTCAGAAGATATAGAAGCTAGAGACTTGAACTTTTTTTTAAAATGACCGTAAATACAGCGCGCATATCGAGTTTATCACCAAACATCGATAACTCGTCTAGTTATTTTTTTATCGATAAAAAACCTTATCGAAAGACAGTTATAAAATTATATCTCCTACATCTTTAGAGCTAGAGCATCCAAATTTTAAATGTAGATTGATATGCACGTTATAGAATTTCGATTTTTGTTCAATTTTACCCCCCACCCCTATATCCACCCCATCACCCATAAGTTTGTAAAAGGCGTATTTCAAATACTAGAAACTTGAGCTTTGGCACATACGCGCATATTAATGATATAAACACAATCTAAAAGTTTCATGAAGAACGTACGTCCAGAAAAAAAGTTATTAAACAATTAAGTTCCCATAGTGAGCCCACACTGCTGCCCATGCGTGCGCGCCTATGGGTGTCTATGTATGTGTGTTGCGTGTGTATGTGTGTGTGTTTGCTGTTGCTTGAAGGGTTCAGGGGATCTCGTAGTCGAGCAGTCTCGACTAGAGCTTTCTTACTTTTTTTTAATAAAATTGACTAAAACAAAGCCAGATCAATAACCTACTCTATATCAAAATATTATAATTGATTATACCAAACTGATTCCAATTGATTGAATATCTAATCTAATTGCCGGTCTCTAAGCACCTTACCTTGTCTCAAAAAGTATATTTTCATAACTTGAAATAGAATTAAATTCAAATAATTTCTCTCATATTGCTGCTCATAATTTACCATATATATTTTTCAGTGTAAGAGTTTTTAATTTGTAATTTATTTTCGTCTCCCATTTCTATTCTCTATTTCTGTCAGCTGCCAAATGAGAGCTCTGCTAAGACTTTGTTTTGCGCTCGCTTCTCAATTAGAGTTCTGTTAATTGGCTTTTTGTTAATTCATGATTCTGCTCAGTGTATTGTTATTCCACATGATTCCACAATTTCTTTCGCAGCTCTCGGCCGCTTCGCAATGACCTTGGCTTGTTTTTTCTTGCGTGTTTTTAGCCATTATAAATCCAGTTTGTTTTTTCTTTTCATTTTCATTTATTTCTCTCATGTTTTTTTTCTCTCGTATATCAATTTTTTTTTTATTTCGCTTGCTCGTTTCCTCTCTTCTTTCACTCTGGCTTTGTCAATTTGTACAAATTTTCGTTATATGGTTAATTGTTATACGGCTCGATGCTGCTGCCGCTGCTGTTGTTGTTGTTGCCAAACAGCTTTTATGCTGAATGCAGCCTATGTAGCAATGCTCATAATGATGCTAGTCATGATAATGATGACGATGATGACACACAGCTCTAGAGTGGGACACTGACTGAACTGGCTATTGGGGATGCGCCGGCTGCAACATCGTCTGCGTCTGCAGCGTCTTCTTGGCCTGACCTTTGGCAATTTGAAATGCAGGTTTACAGCTGTTGCCCGACCCGTTGGAATATTTTTGTCTGTTTCTGGTGGGATTGCGAAACGCTCTTTGACTGTTTAGCATTTTAATGGAGCTTAGCATGGATTTGAATATAGATTTATGTTGCTTTTTTCTTACTTTTTTGTTTCTGCTTCTGTTTGAGCTTTGTTGCTTTCTTTTGATGCGCAGCCTGGCTTTGTGTCGCAGCGTCATGAATTTATTGATAAGTTTGAAATGTTAAACGTTTCTTTTGTGGGATTTCAAGGTTATAACCTAGTTTTTGGCAAAGGCGCGTTCAGCGGAAAAAAATAAAATTAAAAAATGAAAACAATGCATATTTTATGTGTGAGAAATCGATTCGAGTTCGATTCGAACTCGATTCGTGCATGTTTAATCCATTAACTGAAACTGCAAGCGCTTTGATAAAAACTACACGATATTCAGAAAACAGAGAAGCGTCCTCGGCTTACTTTCTGGCTTTTGAACTTGGCCAAAATAAAAGCTGCAGGACATTATATATGCATATAATATATACTCGAACAAGTGAACCTCTCTTGCTGTATTTCGATTTTAATTGAGATCTGGAGAAGCCAACGGAAATCGCAGTATAATTAAAAATACATCAGCTCATTGGGCAAGCTGTTCGCGGTTTGCGTCTGGAAAATGGAAAATGAAAGCCGATTAGTTTTTAGCCAACAAATATCAAGTGCTCGGAATGGCCATAATTAAAAATACATCTGTGTGCAAGTGAATTGGCGCGATGGCACCGCCCAATGTGACAGCTGCGACCAATTGCATGGACAATAGAAGCAGCCAAAATCTGAAGCCCAAACTGAAACAGAAACTGAAAATAAAACCAAAACCGAAACCGAAAGTGGGACCCAGACGCAGACAAAGAAGTCAACAACCTGCGCGTGTTTGTTGCCTTCAATTTTGGCGCAAAGCGAACAACGAGCCACACTCATTAACTCTCGACAACATCTTCGTTAGTGGGAATTAATTATGCAGATATATTCATTGTATTGCGATTTCAAGTGTGGTAAAATGCAGCGCTCCATTGTCGTGATTGAATTGGGAACGGGGGCTGGGTCTCTGCGGCTAATGGCCACAAGGTGTGGGCAAGCAGCGGCTGCTCGTTATGATGATGATGTTGCCGATGATGATGGCGATAATTATAATGGCTATGACAAGCAGCGACAAGCTAGGGCGTTGGCTGTGCCCTATTTGAGCATAATACACATGTCCCCCAAGCCCGAAACCGCATTACAAAAGCTATTTCTTTTTGTTGGCTTTGCAGTTCGGTGTTGCCCAAACGGCGGCTCAAGAAACGCTTGGGCTTCCGCTGGAGCTATTTGCCGATCGCTTTTCAGTCAACAGAAAAGCTGATTTTTTCTTTTTGTTTTTGAAAGTAAATTTCACTGATCATTGACCTCGACTCTCTGTGTGGCGGTTGCGTGTAAACGCCGTCGCCGTCGTCGCTGAGGCCTGAACGATTTTGGGATTACGTAAATCCGAAATTAGTTAATAAATGAAAACTGTGAACTGTGAAATGAGAAATGTGAAATGAGAAATACTGTTATTGTTCAATAAATATACAAATATATCTCTATCTATATATAGAAATCACCCCGTTACATTTGCTGCACTTTGTGGAGCTGCACTTTTCTATCGGCCCAAAGCTAAATATCTCGTAAATGAGTCTTACGTAAAGTGATGTAAACAATATTGTTGTCAATGTGTCAATACGGCCATTAGGCAGGGGCTCTAATAAACATTGGCTAAGTCTGGTAAAGGTTGCGCAGTATTTGTTAAAGGTTTATAAATCAAACTTATCAAGATTACGAAATGCGCTGGATCATATAAAATCCATGCTCTGAAAAAGTCACTCACCAACCGATTCTTTAAAATGAAACAAAACGAGCTTGTTTTTCGCCAAAAGTCCCCATCGAAGAGATATGCACATAAAGATTACAGCACAGAACTGAACTTGAATCGAGCAGAGATTGGACAGACTGAAGCTATTAAAATTCTGCACCGGAAATCTTTCTATAGCCGAGTGTAGCATAAATCTTTATAATGCTCGCTGCTGGAAGGCTCAAGAGCAGCCACATAAGAAGCAATTAAAACTATTTTTGGCATAAATGTATAGCACGTAGTGGACAGAGGGCGTTATCTGAGCTACTCATCGAAATCATTCTGCGGCTCAGAAGTCGCGAATAAATTGGTTTTGTAGGCACATGAATGGAGTCTCAGCTAGTTCTACAACATTGCACGTAATATCTGTTCTGAAAGTAAAAATGAAGATTCAAGCGGATAAGAACTTCGCAGAAAAGTTTCTGCGCAGAAAGTAAAAATATGGAGAGATACTTTAACATTCATGAAGCTAAAGATTTCAAGATAGTGCGACGATATAACTTGTTTGCCAATACTTACATATGTCAAGCCACATATTGCGAATATAAATAAATTAGTTATCATTCCATATATAACACTGTCTGTGACCTTTCGCTGCATAATAATACAGCATCTCAGCCCTAGTTGAGCTGCTCTAGCAACTCGGTCACTTACCAGCAAGGTCGTTGTCTAATTAAACAATTTGCAATTCAGCCTCAATTTATTCAGTTATTAATGAGAAAATGTCAACTAAGCTAAGGTTAACCTTAGCCAGGTGGAGCTTAGCCGATTTCCGACAGACACACATCGAAATGGGACAGAAATAGTTGTATATAGCTTGCCAACACCTTCACCGTACGCAAACACGTTCTAACGGGTTTTTTTATTGTTGTTTATTTTGTATTCCTTTAGTTTTGTATTTTGAGCTTATGACAAACGAAAGATTCAACTCACGAACGAGCGGCAGCAACAGTTAACGACAAATTACCGTTTCGAAATGCACTTGCTAAATACGCATTAAGAACTTGCACAGCCAAATCGGAGGGGCCCCCACTACCGGCCAGGTCTTCAGCGATTTGGCTTAATTGAACACAGACAGACACACACGCATGCACACATATGGCATTAACTGCATGGGTGTGCGGCGAATCAGATAGCATACAAATGGCATGCATTGCGGGGCGAGGCGGGAGCGGGCTAAGACAGAGAGTAGGCCAGGCCAAGCCACGCCATGCCAAGCCAGCGTTGGTAACTTTTCTTCCGCGTTGCATATGCGACGTCAACGTGGCGGTAAACGCCGCACCCACCCACAAGCAGCCCAGCTAAAGTCAACAATTAAAAGCAAGAGAAAAAGAAAAAAAAAAAAAAACAAAAGCACTGCTCACAATCTAAGCCAAGTGCTGATGCAATTTTTGCATTTTTCAAATACTTTGGAACTGCTTGTCCGCAAATTATACCGTGCGCGAGTGCGCTTGGTGTTGGCTGCTTGATGTTTGGTGATTTGTTGGCCAATAAGCATTTAGCCAGCCAGTTGGCTGGCTGGCTGGCTAATATTCTCAGTGAGGTGGCATTCAATTTAGAGTGGAGCGCCGCTAGCCGCTGCCATAAACATTGCTCGCCCTGGGTAGCACACTCCCCGAAATGCCAGGCTCAACCCGATCTATAACAGGCCAGACGTCGACTGACAGCTGCATGGCAAACAGGTTTTTAGTCGGATTTTATTTATTTATTTATTTTTTTGGGTCTCTCGTTTTTGAGGGGCTAGCCAAACAAACCCTAAAAATCGGGTGCAATATATAAAGCAAGCTAGATGAATATGCTATCGACAACTGAGCGAAGATCTGATACGCTTTGCTCTTAATTGTAAAGTTAGAAGTTGTTAGTTATCTAGATTATATATTAATTGAAACTTGATTTTGTAGATATTTACTAGAAATTTCCACAAAATATAATTAATAGCTATGAATATTAAAAATAATACCAAATTTTTCATTTTTAACAAAACTAACTTCTTGTTTAAAAACTGATAACTAGAATATGTCCATATGTATTTACTATTTTACATACATGCATATAGATTTATTTCATCGGTCTCGAAGTGGATTACAATAATCGTGCCATGATTACAAAATGCCCTCACGTAGCTATGCAATAAAAGAACTTCTTGTCCGATATGGATCTACTACTATTTCTATATATCTACTCCTATTTCCATGTCAACATTTTGAAAAGTGAGATATTTGTCTATAAAATATATACATATTTTTTCAATTGTTCTAGCTTAGATATCTTGTTTTGAATTATTATTTCTCAAAATAAATGTAAGTAACCTCTGCCCGGTCATAATCAAAATTTGGACTTTTCAATTTTGTAGCTGCTGCGCTGTTAAAAGCCATTTTTAGCTCATAGCTAAATAAAAAGGCTTTAGACTGTGGCCTTTTCTATAAGCTGGGTGTATACTTATAACTGGCCTGCAAACTATGCAGTAGCAATGCAGTTAGCTGCAGCAGCAGCAGCAACAACGGCAGCAGCTATTGAAAGCGAAAGCATAACTCTGACAAGGTAGCTTAGTTTGTGTTTATTTCTGTTGTCGTTTTTTTTTTTGTTTTTTTTGTTTTTTGCTTTGCTAAAACTGGTTCGCTGTCTGGGACTGTGGGCAGCCGCAGGTTTTCTAGAGACCACTTCAATAACACACTGAGCCAGGCCCGGGGTCGGGCTACGGACCACTCTCGACCGACTACTACAAATTTGCAGTCTCGAGTCGTTGGCAGCTGTAATTGTTCTGCCAGTTGACTCTTGTTTTTGTTGTTGTTGCTGACTGTGGCTGTGGCTGTAATTCCATATTCTTCCTGCATTCCGAAACCTTGAATCACATTTCTTGCATTTAATTGCACACATTTTCAACAGTTGGCTGTTTGCTATTGTTGTTGTCGTTGCGGCGCCGCTGAGTGTCCGTCGTTGACCGCCGCGCTGGGTCAGTTTTAATAGTTGCTGGCGCGGCTGCTGCAGCTGAAACTGGAGCTGTGACTGCGACTGCAGAGGCAACTGTGACTGCGCCTGTGACTGTGACTGTGACTGCGACTGGCTGGCCTACCTTTTACTTGCACGCATCGCCAGTTGACGGCCTGGTTTTAATGCCAGGCCACAGTGAGCGAGTGCGTATTTGTTTATGTGCGAGTGCAGCGGCATATCAATTGCAATTGCATTGCCGGCCACCGGTTGGCCATCACATTGCTTTTACATTAAGAAATCATGTTAATTGCGTTGATTAACATATAATATGACGCTAAGTCAATTGACGCAGCAGCTTGAATAGTCAGCTCTGCTCTATTGAGCGATGTGATCGAATGATAGAAAGAGTAGACAAGTACTTCAGCTAACAATTCTATTTAAAAAACTTCCCTCTTATCTGGGAATCCTGTATATGATATAGGCATCACAAAGGATATTTGAACTTGTCTTATTACTGAAGGTAAAACTTCACTATGATAACATTTGTTTAAGTGCTACGATATAATTATTAAAGTTCACACATAATCCCTATAAATTTTGTCTTAACCCATTCCTTTAAAAACCAGCTCTGTTAGGGTAAGCCAACTACATTCTAAACAGACAACGTGGCGTATACGCAACGCGCCTAGAGCTGTTGCTGGAAATGCCAGGCGCATGACTCAGGCAACACACGCTCACACACACGCACACCCGCAAAACATGAACGCACACACAGTCACTCACACACACATGTATGGTTTCAGCCAATTAGGTGAAGTTCAACTAGAGATTTAGCTTTTTATTTCTCTTTATTTTTGCTATTTTGGGTCGGTAAGTAGAAGCCGTGCCCTGAGGCCGGCAATCACACAAAAAGCCAATCCATAATTAGCCACAAGCATCAACAACAAATCGAAATGGATGCTAGTTGCCTACACACACTCACACACACGCACACACCCAAACACGCTGAACTTTCAGGCGAATAAATTCCATTTGCAACTCCCGCCTCAAAATGCAAAACGTAACGCCGCAGATCAATTGAGGAATGGTTTGCTTTGGGGGCAACCGAAATACAACAATGCGACGCTGGCAGCGCAGTCGACGCAGCTGCCGACCACAGTGCGTCGCGTGCATACAAAACAAGCTAACTTACAGTTAAAAGCGACGCGTCGCTGATAATTACAATTAAACGTGTACAAGAAAGAAAGAGAGAGAGAGAGATAGAGAGAGAGACAGAGAAGGAGATAGAGAGCGTAAAGGTAAGAGAGCGTAAGCAGCGCTGCATGAGCGAAAAGAAGAGAGAGAAAGGCCAATTCACACAAGTGCGACAAGGCCAGGTAGCTGCTGTAAGTAATACTAAAGCTGACTGCTATGAGCCCCAAGCCGCCTCGCTGTGCTGTGTACCGTTGCAATCGTTTGCCAGTGAACGTCGCGTCGCCACCGACAGCGCTGCGCAGCCGGCGTGCGCGTCGCTGCCGCCGCCAACGTTCGTCTGGATTGTTCGCGGCTGGCGCGCATGCGCAGCGGTATAAAAAGCTCCCGCACCAGCCAGAGCCACACACAGTTTCAAGTCGTCGGTCCAAGTGGTGCGCAAAGTCAAAGTTTTGTTCAAGTGCTGCGAGCGCCTCCCCCCCTACTCTCTCAGATTCGGTTACGTATCGGCGAGCAACGGTTAAAAGCGTTATTACCAAATACACAAGCAATAAACTAAAACCGCACAATGAAGAAATTTTTAGTTGTGTTTGTGGCATTATTCGGAGCCGGTATGTATTAATTGTTAGCTACATACATACATACACACCTACATGCATATATACATATGTCGATCAGAGAAATGAAAGAAATGCCCAATAGCAGAGACAGCGCTCAAGGAGCCAAAGACAGCATATGCTTACGCAATCAGCCAACCGCTGAAGGACACTTGACAAGCGTTCAAGCTGCACAGTGTTAAAAAGAAAGAAAAACAAGAAACAAACAACAAACGAAAAATGAAAGAAAGAAGTGTTTTTTTCAATCGAGTGTGTTATAAAAGCGCCCGCTTGTGCAACAAGTAATCAGCAGCTCTGATCAACTATCGCCCAGGTTGGCCCACTTTCGAATTCGAATTCGAATTCAAAAAGGCGGAAAATGAAAATCACAAAATAGTACAAAAAAACAAAAAAAAATAAAATAAACAGAAATAAGCAAAGGCGAAAAATCCAAATGCAAACCATAAGCGTAATCGAGCCAAAGAGCCAATTGGAGTTAGCCATATTGCAGCAACCCAACACGTTTACTTGCATTTTCTATACCCCACCCCAACCACACACACGATCACATTCGGTGTAGATGTATCTATAGCTGTTATATCTGTTGCTGTATCTGTATCTGTATCTATTGGTTCGAATCGATTTCATTACCTCATCGCGTGGCGACGCCTTTCAGAGTGCAAGAGATTACAACAGAGTCAGACACTGGCGCTGTCTGGTTCGGCTTGGCTGCACCAGTCGCTTACATCATCATCATCATCGTCAGCATCATCATTATCGTCATTAGCATCTGCACGATGATCGATGTTATAAATGATCTTAAGTCTTGGGTCAATTTATGGCCACATTTGCATGACATTCATGACATTGACATTGAAATGCCTTCTCTTCTGCTTCTGCTTCTTCTTCTTCTCAATATTTGCACAAAACAAAAAACAAGCGAAAAATTTACATATTTTTATGACACGTTGGCAGCCGGCTAATTGAAAAGATAACTGCGTGATATTTTGCTTTTGATTTGCGGCACAGGAATTTCGAATACGCAGCTGACACGCCCAGGCGGCCCATTAGCCAAACTTGTTTCAACTGGGCCATCAAAGTGTTTTTAGCCGCAGCATTGTTGACGTTTTGACTTTGTTTCTCTTGTTGTTGTGGCTGTTGGTTATTCAACTTGAAAGCAATAACAACATCAAAAATAAAATCGAAAAAAAGTAAAATCGCCTCTGGCTAATTGCGTGCCATGCATTTTGTTGTTGTTGTATTTTCTTAGCCACTTCACTTTTAATTGGCAACAATTTTCAAAGTTATTAAACTTAACAACAGCAAAACAAACTTAATGGGCCTAAGCCGAGCGCATGCAGCGCATTGTCAAGTTCAAGTTGCTTGTTGTCGTAGTTGCTGCTGCTGCTGCTCGTGCTGTTGCTGCTGGCAAATAAATTATGCAACATCAAATGCTGTTGGCCAAATACGCAAACACTTGGCCCAAATGTTGCCACAAGCATGCTAATCACGGCGATAAACAATTTGAGCTGTTCAAAAGATTTCCGAAAAGCGACGAAAAACACAATAAATTTCCGCATTCGGTTGCGCGACTCATTTTTATTTTTCTTGCTGGTGGATTTTTGCATTGGCTGCCGCTGCTGCTGCTGCGGTTTGGTATCAGCAGCAGCAAAAAGCGTAACAAATGCAAACAATATATGTGTGCTGCCATTTTGTTATTGCCACACCACAGCAACAACACGGAGTTAGCAGTAGCAGCGGCAGCAGCAAGTCACGCTTGAAAAGTTTTTATTTTGTGGCAACAAAATCAAATGAAATGGCCAAAGCACACACACAGAGACACACAGCTGCGCGAGCTATGGCTTGCATTAGTGGCACAACAAACACCAGCCACACACACTCGCACACACACACATTAGCTGGGTATCTGCTCTGATTTATGGGACCAGAGGCAAGTGTAAAAAAAGTCAACAACAAGCGCCAAAAAAAAAAAGAAAGAAACAAAATACAACTCTTAAATGCGCTGACGCCACTCGAAAGTCAATTTGTGTGCCACATTTTTGCCATTTGCTGCCACTCGTGTGGCCCACTCTCTCTCTCATATACACACGCACTCTCTCTCTCTCTCTCTCTCTCTCTCTCTCTCTCTCAGCATTTTTGCGGTGGCGCAGCTCAAGCTGTCGTCGATGCGTTAAATTTGAAAAATAAATCTATAACTTTTTAGCATAGGCTAAGGCGGATTTATGGCTCAATATGACGCGTCAGAAACTATTTGAGAATATGGCTTGAATGACGCACAAACTCGACAACAACAGCAACAACAAATATTAGGCAAACAATTGAAAAGCAGATTAACCCACATACGTTGCATGCCGGCAGCAATGTGGGTAAATATTTAAATATCATTATGGCAGACAGAAAAGGGGAATAAAAACGGTTTCTTGGCTTGGCTTAAAGAACCAAAAGCGCAGAACACTACCAACATTTAGCGGAAATGCTGCTACAAACCAAAATTGTTGCTGTTGTTTTTGTTGTTGTTGGTGCTGTGCAAATATCGTAGCCCCCAATTGCTGTTAGTCAAAGTAGGAGCTACGAAACAAACGTAACGAAACAAAACGAAATGAAATGAAACGTGCTTAAATGTCAGCAATTTTCTTGATTTATATGGCCGGCAATGTCTTGGCGCCAGACAACAATGGCAACAGCAACAACAAGGGGCACAAGGAATTTGCCAGAAGCCCAAATGATAGATAGTTGCAAGTGCCACAAAACACCTATTGTGAGCTGCTAGCTAGAAGAAAAAATAGCGCCAACAACAATAACATTAAGCTGAAGCTCTGATTGCAGTCCTCTTGCGGCTAACGATTATGAGTCCAAATACAAATATACACACCAAAGACACAGCAAACACACACCACATACTTGGGCAGCGGTCGGGCAGGGCAACTTTCAGCACAGTCGACTTCAAGTGTTTTTCGCTGGAATTTGTTGCCTTTCAAGTGGGTGTGCAAATGCCTAAGTGTGTGTGTCTGTATTTATATACATCTAGCTTGAGCAGTTCAATGCACCGGCCCCTGTTGATATTCATATTTATGAGTCACTGTAGCGCAGGCTCAATGCCTGACACGAAATGCAAATTTGTCATTATTTGTCATGATATTTGCAGGACACGTAGCCATACGTATTTTGATATGCATCTAGAAAGGAATGCCATAGATGACAGAATTGATGAATGGCCTGTAACTGATATTGCAGTATAAGTTGATATAAGAGCTGCTCAAAGACTGAATGAGGGGATCTCTGGCTATAGAGGAATATCCCAGACAGATGAAGAAATTGAAGAGCAAGAGCTGTCAGGAAGAGGGAACTAACTGAAGATATATGATATATAATATATCAAAGTCAATTTAAGCAATAAATGACTTAATTGAGTCTTTCATTTAACTGAAATTAATTATGAGAATATTCGACACATAAATATACTATCCTTATATACAGTCTACTACTTCTATAAATGCAAGCCTTTCCGCAAACGGAAAATGTAAGTAGAGGAGCAGGAGCACAGTTAGTTTACAACAGACATACATATTGTTTATATATTCTCTAACCCTTACATATGTTGTCTAATTCAACGTTAGCTGCATGGTGTAATCTGATTTATATATAGTTAAATAAACCTTGTTCGAGCTGCACTGCAATTAAAACTCTCACTCTGAGTGAATGCCCCATTTGGCAATTGATTGCCTTGGGGGGCCGCATGTAGTAATAATAATAATAATAGTTAATGCTCCGCCATGTGCATATCACATATCAATTGGCATTGTTGTAAATAAATTATGTAGCTGTAATTTGCGAATGTATTCATTGTTCAAATTGAATTATTCATTTATTTGTGTTATTTGCATCTTGACAATGTCTGTCATTTAGGTGCAACATAAATTAATATAACTCACTTTTTTCCCTGTAATATTTTTTCTCCTCTTTATTAATTTGAACGCTGTGATGCGCGTTATCAACTCTGTGTGTGTGTGTGTGTGTGTATAAAGTTTTGGTTAATTAAATGATTATGTTAATGGACGACCGGATAAACAGGCGTAGATATAAGTAGGAATAACAACAACAGGAATAGTTGACTGCAGCAGCTGGAACGATATGCATTCAACCGACAAGACCAATACAATTGGCGGTTTCACTGTTAAAATGTCAATAAAAATTTATTATTATTAAACGCACACATGCTTACATATTGTTAAAAAAAAAACTACGTAATTAAGCGCTCACAGTTGATAGATAAAACAATTATTGCAAACAGCAAATTAAACAACATGCAACATGCGACAACAATCAGTCTAACTAAGTAAAGCCCGCTAATTTGTGAGATTGGCCAATCGAGGCATTTAAGCCATGTGCGACAGAAGAATGCGCAGGGCGTGCCGGCCGGAACAGTCGGCCAAAGCGCGCCTTAATTGCGAGTGGGTTAGTAGTCGTAAGTGGCAGCAGACCCGTTGCCAATATCACGTCTAACCGGTTTAGCCGCAACTCGAATGCGACCTAGAATCGCTTGGCTTTTGCTTTCGTTTTCGTTTTCGTTTTCATTTAGCAGATCAGCTTCTAGAATGAGTTCTTAATTAGCGCTCGAAATATTCCACAAATGACATCAGTGGTTCCTCAAAGCATACTTAAAATCGCAATCAAGGAAATACCAAGAAATCGAAATGCGCTCAAAACAATAATAGCCAAAAGCGAATGGTATTAGGAATAGAGACGAGCATTTTTAATGTATATTTTTAAAATTAAATACTGGTTGTTTGTTTGACTTTGAAAAAGGTATATAAAATGGCATATTATTGTTATAAGCTTGATGTTTCTGATAATAGACTTGAGACAAATTGAATAAGGGAAGTTGATGAGCTTCTTTTCACTGAGAAGCCTTAAACAGCTTGTATCTATCTATAATAATATGTAGAATGTTAAGCTCATATTAGATTAACTTAGTATTAGAACTCGTATCTCTTTATGTTTCTCTGTGGTTAAACAACCTCGAGCCGACTTAACAAACGTTTAATTGTGTTGCTGGTTGCTCTTTGATCAATTTGAGTTTAGCTTTCATTAGAAAATTCCACGCGCTCTCTTTCCTTTCTGTGCCCTTTTTACTTTGCTGCAACTAGTATAAATTTATAGCGTATACGCCACTTTGGCCGGCAGCAAGCGCCAGCAGCAGCGGCAGCAGCTGCTCAAAGGTAATTGTTTAGTTAACATGTGGTATTTACGCTACGCGACAAATGTACACGCATACAGCCACACATACATCCACGCACACACACACATAGAATAAGTGAGACATACAAATGTACATAACTCAATGTAATCATCAGTGTGGGCATCGCAGCACACTATGCACATATGTAAGCGCATTAGTGCTGCGGTCTGCTGCTGCGGCTGCCACAGGCTATGCCCGATGCCCCATGCTACAGCCCACATCCCACATCCCACATGCCACATGCCTCATGCCCCATTCCCCACATTTACAGCTGCATGACCAGCCTCGAGACGAGCTGGGGGTTTTTGGGTCTGTTGCACTTGCATTGGAATGCGCTTTTTGTGCACTGCTTCGGTTGCTGCAACAACAAACTAAATTATTATAACTGTTGGCTGAGCACACACACACACACACACTCTCTCTCGCCCTCTGTGAGAGAGGTTAGCTTTTGTTTGTTAGTTGTTAAATGTTATGTGTGTGGGTACAGCAGCTAAGTGCTTGAAAGTTCCTCTTTTTCGAAAAAGCATTCCAGCTGCTGGTCCACCTGAGCTGCTGCTGCTGCTGCTGCCTCTGCCAGCCAAATAGTGAAATATTGCAGAGTACAATATTTGTATGAGTCCAAAAGTTAAACAAATATACATACTTATAAACATTTTATAGATAGTCTTAAAATATGTATTTAAATTCTTCTTGAGTTTGCTTAATGCCCCATTATTGCATTTCGAGTTAAATACATATATCAAATGACATACGAAATATAGTTGTCAATGCAAATACTTAATTACTTTTAGCTCAAATTTTCGGCAATTTCCATTCGAATTTTATTTATGTGGAATTCAGAATTCCCCTTGAAAAACTATAAATGTAATTTCTCTATAATTAACAATATTTGAGTAAACAGCAAGTCAAGTGAATATATGAAAATGTTTTTATATTATTTTATAATGCAATTGACTAATAGCTCCCGCCAGAGCAGTTGACCAAAAAGTGCGCATAATAAATATGAGTGCAGCATCAGTATCTGTGTGTGTGTGTGTGTAGTTGATGAGTGTGTTTACACACACGCACAGCAGCAGATATAACGAGGGCGCGTGTAAATAAATGCAATAGGAAAACAAAGTTTTTAATTAAATTCTGCAAATAATTTGATAATCGCCAACAATTTTGATTTCTGCAAGGCTTTTGTTGCAATTGCATTATATATATATATGTATATATATTTGTATATGTATGTATACATCAGAACTCTATATATATATATATAGGAGAAAAAACTTTGATATTTGATTAGTTTACACAGCATGAAAATTGCATGCTGTTTGGTTTATCAAGAGTTGTTTTAGCTGGCGGCTTTTCCATGTAAATGTATATCTATTTTTTTTAGTTTCAATTATTTTTATTTTGATTCATTTGACGAGGCAGCTGAGTGAGCCAGTCAGGTGGAGTCACGTAGAGTCAGGAGAGTCAGAAGAGTCGGGCACTTCTGATTGAGCATTTGTAGCCATGACCGCTGTTTTGTGGCTTTGCAATTAGATTATCACACAAGGGCTGGCACAGGGTGTGGCTCAGGACTCTGCCATTTGTTCATTTCGTTGAAACGTTGAATAATTATTTATTGGCTGGCTGTTGCAGCTGCAGCTGCAGCTGCCATTTGATTTGAAACGAAATTAAACGAAATGAAATCAAATGCATTGCACATTGCAGCCTAACAAAAAATACACCACATAAGTTAGGGTATATAAATGCAATTTGCGTTCGTTACGCTCTGCGGTTGCTCTGGGCTCCCAGCTCCCTGCTTGCAGCTTGCAGCGTGGGAGCTGCGAGGGCTGCTCTGATAGAGCGAGAGGTACCGCGATAAGTCCTTGGTGGCGCGTTTCAGGTGCTTCAACTCTGTCGTGCCAGGGTTCGGTGTCGATGTCGAAGCTGTAATTTCATCTCCAAAAACAAGAAGCAAAACAGAAGACAACGAAAATTACAAGCGCAAAAAGTAAATGCAGTTGGCCCTGAGCTGTCAGCGCGTGCGTGTGTGTGGCTTGTATGTGTATCTCAGATCTGTAGAGCTGTCTGTTGAAAGTTGCCAGCTAAAAGATTTATTGGCAGCCATCGTCTGAGACGACTTTTTAAAGTGAATGCCTTTTGCACAAGATGACAAATCGTTGGGCACAACAACATCGAAAACCTCAAAAACATCGACAACGTCGACAACGAGTGTGTGTCTCGTGTAAATGCATGCTTATATATAACAATTAAACGCCCATTGGCATTGGCCATGCAATTTGAATAGGCTCTGGGGCCCAGCCTGTGAAATAATACAATATTCAGGGGAACAAATTGATTTCAATTAGTCTGCTTGGCACGCTGCATTTGAAATTTATACTAATTGCGTTTTGTACACTTTCTCTGGTAATTGCAGCTGTGGCCCAGACGAGCTTCAAGTGCCCCGATGATTTCGGCTTCTATCCACACGATACATCCTGCGACAAATACTGGAAGTGCGACAATGGCGTCTCCGAGCTGAAGACCTGCGGCAATGGTCTGGCCTTCGATGCCTCAGACTCCAAGTTCCTCACCGAGAACTGCGACTATCTGCACAATGTGGATTGCGGTGAACGTACTGAGTTGGGTAGGTCTACCGCCGATGGCTACCAGTGTTGGTTAGCTCAACATATGTATTTCGATTTTCAGAGCCTCCAATCACCACGCCTCACTGCTCGCGTCTGTACGGCATCTTCCCCGATGAGAACAAGTGCGACGTGTTCTGGAACTGCTGGAACGGCGAGCCATCCAGGTACCAGTGCTCACCCGGCCTGGCCTACGATCGTGATGCACGCGTCTGCATGTGGGCCGATCAGGTGCCCGAATGCAAGAACGAAGGTGAGTTTCGAATAAACAGTTGCTCTCCTGAAGTGCGGGAACTAACTAAGTTGTGACTTGCAGAGGTTGCCAATGGCTTCGCCTGTCCAGCTGCTGGTGAGATAGCCAATGCTGGCTCCTTCTCCCGTCACGCACATCCCGAGGACTGCCGCAAGTACTACATTTGTCTGGAGGGCGTGGCTCGCGAGTATGGCTGCCCCATTGGCACAGTGTTCAAGATTGGTGACAGTGATGGTACTGGCAACTGCGAGGATCCCGAGGATGTTCCCGGCTGGTAAGTTGTAACAGTTAAGCTTGAATACACAATATGTTTGGCACTTGGTTTGCTTTGGTTTTGCTTGGAGTTGTTGAATTTGAGTTTTGAGTATATTTTGCTACGCTTGCACCACAGACCACACTACCGAACCACAGAAAACAGTTCTTAGTCGTTCAGCAGATTCGAGATCTATTCTTCTACACTAATATTCTTGTATCTATCTATTCATGCATCGACACGCGCTCTCTCTCTCTCTCTCTCACACGCACACCCACCCATACGCACACAGATCCACGCTCACACACAGCCACACACTCACTTACATACATATCTCTTGGCCTATTCTCACATTTGTCTTTACCTCGTCCCTTTACAATTGCAGCGAAGACTACTATGGTGATCTGGACTTGAAGAGCATCCGCAAAAGCGAGCTTCTAGCTGGATTGAACACTGAAGGTCGCACTAAGAACGCGCCCAAAACCAAAGCTGCCACCTCATAAACATAACAACAACAAATATAAGAACTAAAACAACAACAACAGCAACTACAATACTATTACAACAGAAAAGAAACAACTACAACAATATCAACTCGAATCCTTTGCCCAACTACTTTCCCACTACTCTCACATCACAAAGTCTCACCTCTAACATGAATCAAAAAGTAAAAAAATAATACTCAACCAGCCTCAAGATCAAGCTCTATCTACTTCATTATCAATTCAATCTCCTATCCTAAACGTTTCTATTTATCTTTTACCTATCCATAAATCCAACTGTTGATATCTTCAACTCTTCCAAATTGCAAAAACAATTTTGAGAACTTATGAAATTTAGGTCCAAAAGGCTAAAAAGACAAATTCGTAATCAAATGTGCGAAACACACAAGATAAAATGAGTGTAAACAACATCGAGGAGAGAGAAAAATCTTTCAAATTGCAGAGTAAAATTGAGAGATTTGTACATTTAAGTGATCTTTGTTTATAAGCTTATAATTTTATTTTATACATAAAACAAAAAATACACAAAAACTAAAAAAAACTTCAAATTTTATAGTTCTTATTTATGAGAGTGCTCAGCTTAAAGAGAAGCTGATACATATATTTATATTTCATATAAAGCAGCTGAAGACTGAAGATGAGATTTATTTGATTATATAAATATATATCTTTTATATAATACAGTAAAGCAATATATATTAAAACTAGCTCAGCTCATATATTCAAATATATGTTTTTATATATATGTATATGTATATGTATGTAGTTTTGATTTTTCTTCTTATAAAAACAATATGAATTTACAAATTAATTAAACTAAAAGTTAGCTCAGCTCACATAGTTGATTTCCTTTACTTCATACCATTTTCTATTGTCTACTTTCTGGAATCTCAAATCAATACTTTAAACCACTTCAAAATATTTCCGCTGTAAAATTTCTGATATGTAGTGAAAGTAAAATTGAGGCAGCCAGCGAGCAAGGCAAAGTTCAGTTGCCCGAGCTACGATTTAAAGCTCTATTTGAGCAACTAAAAGTCGAATAATTTTTGGGTGGCTTCATGGCTAGGCCAGAAGTACGAACAAACTCGTAAACACTCGTAAATTATTTATAATTTTGCCATTTGGCTGTGGGAATATGTGGTGGGTGGTGCGGGCAGGCGAATAGCAAGGTTCATGTGATTTTATTTTGTGTTTTGTTTTATTTCTTTATTTCCTTATTTTGTTTGGCTGCGTTTGCCGTCTGAAGTCGCCGAGTCTGTAAATAATAAGTAAACAGAAAACTTTGCGACGCCAGCCATATTTGTCGCAAATGAAAACTTGGCAGCCTTTTCGAGAGTCCAACGTCTTTGCTAACGATGCCAGCGTCGTAGTCGGCGTCGGCTGCGGCGGTGGCGGTGGCGGTGGCGTCGACGTCGACGTGGACTTCCATCGTCAACGTCGTTGACATCTTTTGAAATGCACAAGAACTTTGTTAATTATTCATTAGATTCTATAAACAAAAACGCGATACAAAAACTTTAAATGAATTTTCAAATTATCAACACAATTGCAGGCAGAACCAACACACAGACAGACCAGCGCACACACACTCACACACATTCAGCAGCGCACACTACCACGTGGGCTACCTCGATAGGGGCGCCAGCCATAGGAGCGGCAAGCGGGTCGCTCCACTAAATCATAAAAGGGGGCAAAAACTTTACTATGCCTTGTCGTTGACTTTTGTCTGTGTGTGTGTGGGTGTGTGTGCGTTGGTGTGTCTGTGTGTTGGTTCTGCCTGCAATATATGAATGTGAATGTGTGTGTTTGTGTATATGTGTGGACACGCATACACTTGCCACATTTTTGAAAGAGTTTTAAAACTAATTAAATAAAAATTATAAAACTCGACAAACTCAAGGCGCAGTCAAGGCAAAAGGACTTTTTCGGTTTATGTGTGCTTGTGCGTGTGTGCTGGAAAATGGTTGAAAGCGCGCCCAGAACTGCAACATTTTGGAAAATTAGTACAAAGTGGCCAAAATGCACATAATTCGCTTTAGGTCCTGCTTAAGAGTGCGGTAACAGTTATAGCCACAAAGAGAGATAAAGAATCAGAGAGTAGGGAGAGAGAAAGAGGCTGAGCAGCAGAGGAAGAGGAAGAGGAAGAGGGAGATTGAGCGAGTGGGTATCTACACACAAATCCCGGCAACAAGAGCACAGCTCTTGTTATCATATTTTGCTTTCACCTGCTTTGCACAGCTCCATGTAGTTGTTGCAATCTCCAATTAAAAGTTGTTGCAAGCAACAGCGGTGAGTCCTTTGGACCGTGCTTCAGCCAGGAGCGACCAGAATAACGGCAAACGCCAAGCACATAAAAGTGTTTTATAAACATAAATGATTAAACAAAGTTGGATGAAACCGCTCGCCACACAGCAGCAACAGTTGCTGCTGCCAAAGAAATTGTGTGGCAGTTGGAAATAGAGCCATGTCCAAGCCATGCAGCAGGACATCTGCAGCAGATCCTGCCTCAAAAACTGCTGCTGCTGTTGATGGATAATAGCCTTGCCTTGGCATTCGTCTGTCCCCTCCAGTTAGCCTGAACATCTGTCAGTGTTGGCTATGAAAATCCTTTTAACGTTTTGACTCTAATTAATTTTAATGATCTTATAAACGCAGAGCAAGCACATAAAACTAGCAGCAGCAACCGCTAAGCCTGATTGACAATACGAAGCAGTTAGCAACGCATAAATATACAATATGGAGCAATTATTTGCTGAACAACTATATAGACGAGAGCCTTTTATCAAAATATAAGAAATATTAAGTCCACAAAACAATAGTAGGGAGTGAAATATAGAAACTGAAATGCCATATTAGACTTATAGATTTTATAGTTTTTGGCAGAGAAGCTAAAAGTCGAAACAGAAATATCCCATCGGACCTATAAACAGTTTTGGGTGGACTTAAGTATCCGGCTTAAATATATATGATATATATAGATAGGAAAAATTGACACATTCCCAGCAATAAGTATTTGGTTTCACAGTAATATTTCAGTAAATGAAGTAAACAAAAATCAGAGTATAAGGAATTCGAATCAATATTTTGGGGGATTTCTTAGACTTTTTAAAACTAAAAGTGAAATGTACAAAGTTAAAGTTATTTTGTTTAATATTATTATTTATTTATTTTTTAATTCATTCTTTTTAATTGTTTAATCAAACTCTACTAGGATATTCTGATAGAAAAACTAAAGTTACATTTAATAATCTCTGGGTTTAAATATCTCTGGGTTGTCCTTTACAAATGATCGCGTTATGATAAATCTTATAATAAAAGAGACTTATTTAATATAAATAAGCCTAACTCATAAAATCAATATTAAGACTCAAATTTTTCAGTATTTAAAACTTAGTTTTATAGCATTTTTCCCAGTTAAACTATTCATAAAATTCTATATTAACAGTAATTCAAGCTATGCCCATAACAGGAGCTTAGACAACTTTATTTGTAGGCATTACACATTGCTTAGCACTATTAATATACCCCATTGCCCATTGGGTATAATAAATAAATATTATCAGAACAACACAAAAAGAAGAGAAGCAAACAACGATTTCTGTCCATATTTTGTAGCTTAGAATGCCATGTCCCAGGGTTTTGGCCAATTCCATTTAATTTAATTTAATAGCTTTGCGCTTTTTGTCATTTGCTGGACCGCATCGCGCATTTTGTATGAGGCGCTGCGTACATGTCCTTCCAGATGCTGTGGTGCTGATGCTGCTGCTGGTCGTCCTTGTGTGCGGCGAGCCTTAAAGCCAATTGGCTGGCTTCCGTATGGTCGTGCTGTCTGCCTGTCTCCCTGTCTCGCTGTCTCTCTAGCTTCGTCTGTGTGTATGTGTTTGTGTGTGGCTGTGTGTGGTCATAGCTGTGGATGTTGTTGTTATTGCAGGAAACAAGCGAACATCTTCTTTTAATCCTTGATGTCCTGTTGCTTCGCTCTCTGCCATCCCATTCAGCTGACTGTGACGCAAATCCTTGTAGAGCAGCGGTCGCCTTTTCATCAGCCATCCGCCACTCGCTCTTAACAAGTTTTTAACAATATTATTTTTTTTAATTATGGCTTTCATAAAAAATTCTTTTGTTGATTTATTAGACAAAGGGCGGCACTCTGGGGGCGCACACAGCTTTATTAAAGTAGCAATCAAAATGTGGCAGCATACCAAAGAGTGCAAAAAAAAAAAAAATAGAAAGTAGAACTGCTCTAGTTGGAAGTGCGCCATTGAGAGATACCCTAACTCCTACTGACCCCACACTTCCCATCAAGGAGGATTTCGTTGACATACTTTTCTGGCAGATTAACTGCCACAAATCATATAATTATCAAATGCTTTAATAAATAAATGAGTGTTTCAAAGCTTGTTTGAAATTCGTAGTCTCCTTTTCAAAGGTAAAAGGAAATATATGAAAAAGTTCCATTTGTAACACAAGACAATTTTTCTTGGCCGACCATATGCCATGCCGGAATTCCAGGCACACGCACACACACAGACACACACACACACACATAAGTCACAGTCACGTGTCAAGCTAAAGAATTTAATTAAGCAAATCAACGCAAAGCCAAACCGAAAAATTAGTGTGCCTTTTGAATATTACGTATACGCAGCATGAGCCTGAAGAAGAAAAAATGTGAACAAACAAATTTATATTAATGCATGCATTTCTTTCTTTTTATAGCGAGGATTACTATGGCGATGTAGACCTCAAAGCTTTAAAAAAATTGGGCTTTTAAATAAAACAAAACAAAAATATATAAAGCACACAAAAGCCAACGCAAATATCCTGAAATCGTGGCGTAATGAGCAAGATGCCAGCAGCCACGAGCCAGGAGCGAGAAGAACCAGAAGAAGCCGCCATAATAGCGGGTTGAAAAGGCTTGCCACACAGCGTTAAGTATGCATAAAGAATATTAAGAAATACACACACACAGCCTCACATACACATACACGTATTGTTAAACAGTTGACTTTAAAGACTGAACAAAAGTAGACACAGCGAAGCCTTAAAAACAATAACAAATGCTATGAAAGAGCCCAGAAACCCACATCACGAAAGCAAATTGAGCAACTACAAAATGTTTAGTAACCAAGACAATAGCTTAAAGACAAAACCCTAAAAGCTAAATCTCTAGCATACATCGTTTAAAGAACATATCTGGCTTCGTCAGCGTGCGGAAGCCACACTAAAGTCCTAGTTATTAGCCGAGCCGAAAGTTAAAGCAGCACAGTCAAATGAAAACTTAACTTATTAACCAAATGTCAAAGAAATAAACATAAACAAATACACAGCCGAAGCACACGCATTGTATATATAGCTGAAACATTGTATTATTAAGTTTTATTGCAAATAAAAACAAATATAATAAAACGGAAAAATGAGCATTTTTTCACTATATAATATATGTTTTTTTTTTTTAAATAATTAAAATTTAAGTCTTCTCTTTTTCAAGAAAATACTGATGGAATATTTTAATAAAGTTATTAACATAAATAATCATAGTTTATTTTTATTTTTTTAAATAAATTTGTATTTATAATTTGAACTTTTTTTAACTTTTCTACTTAGTGGTAATATATTTTTTTGTGTTAATAAATTCTTTTTATGTGTAAAGAATATTTAGATGAGCTTGAGATGAAGTATTGACTCTATTGTATATTGACGTTTATTCAGAATTGATGGAATATTCTAATCCAGTCTATGAATTCTCTTTGATAAATAACATAACAAGCAGCAAATCTAGCAGAGAAAATATCGAAATTTCCCCCACAATTTTCAGTAAATTTCGGAAAATTCCACAAGTAACTTTCACAGCCAGGCAGTGCTATGCTCAAATGTATGTAAATATTTCCACTCTATATAGCTGCATATCGATTAAAGGCTTATCTGCTGCAGCTATGAATTATTTGCCTTGTAGTTGGACTGAGCCTCTTGTTTGCAACATAGATGCAGCATAAAGCAAATATTTTAATCAGTCGAACAAGCAGGCAGCCGGAAAACTAACGTTGGCATTACCAAATGTCTGGAGCAAGACGCACAATTTATAACAGAACTTTAATGCAAAATTTACTGGGCAGTAAGAGCAAACAACCGCAAGAGAGTAAAAGACAACACGCATACGCACTGTTTGCCGAACAAATGCCTTAAACCAAAAAACAAGTAAATAAACAAAACATGCCAGATAGCCCAGACACACACTCTCACTCACACACACACAAATTGATAATTATTGAAAGAAGAGCAAAAGCAGCAGCAGTGACCTCTGCCACACGCACACACAGACAGATTCACACAGACGCACAGAGAGATACTGTAACGATGCACTAGTGTAACATTAGCCAACGAAAAGATTGAATAGCAGCAGCAACAGCAGCAGCAAGAGACGACAACGACTGAGCGTTGCATGCAGCAGGCATGTGTGTGCAACAATGCAGCCATCCAATGAGTGTGTGTGTGTGTGTGTCTATTTATACACAAAAGAGACATGCTGTTGCATGTTAATTGAAATCAATAAGTGCAACACACATACACACATGCACAGCGTTCGATATGTGTGACACTGGCCTTAATGGCAGCCAGGAGCAACAGCAACAGCAGCAACAACAACAGCAACAATAGCAACAACAGCAGCAGCAGGAGCAACATCACAATGGTTAGTTATCGAAGTGAATGTGGTAAAGTAAATTATTTGCACAACGGCTAATGACAACAGCAACAACAACAACAACAACAACAAGTTGTAGAAAAACCAACAGCAACAACTGGGACTACGTCCTTTGGCCAGCATTCGCATATCCTTTTGTATTTATTATTTAGACAGGCGGCAGTTACTTTGCCCATTGCCAGCTGCTACAGTTGGCTGCTACATTGGCCAGACGTAAATTATGCATTGTTATATTTAGAAATTTTTACCTAAAACTGACTTTTACTTGCCGGCATTCGAGGCGGCGCATGCACAATGCTACTCTGCTGATGTTGCTGTTGCAACGGCAATTACCGTGCCAGCAATGGAGGCACACAACAACTGCCGCAATGCAGTCGCATGTAGTTGCTGCTGCAAATGGCTCGTATAACGTGCAAAAACTGCAACTGCAACAACAACAGCAGCAACAGCAACAAGGGGACCTACACACACTCGAGTAGCAAAAGGAAATTATGCTTGCAATAACATTTACATGCTTGTATGAGTATGAGAGCGTGCCTGTGTGTGCATGTGTATGTGTGTGTTTGTGTGCCAAATTTATACGCCAATTGCCGCTTGCAACAGCCAAGCAGAGGTCAAATTTTCATTTCAGCCCAACTACAACAACAACAGCAGCATCAAGTTGCTACAATTTTGGTAATACCAAGGCTGACAGCTCCAACACAGAGTTAGAGATTCTCAGGGCATGCAAAAATTCGATGCTAATCTTAACAATTAGCTGGTATAAATTTCAATTAAATTCTAAAACGAATGCTTCATAAATAAATAAGAATTGTAGCCAAAAAGTCAATATAGTGAAGGTGAGTTCAGATGAAGTATTTTGTATGGCTTTCAGCAGATAGCTGAAAATAAAAGAATATCGTATAGCACAAGCCCTAAGTTTATTATTTATATGAAAAACTAAAGATTGCATACCATTGCGTATACGCCCGGTTGCTGAGTCTGAACGTCATTTAAGTTTCAATTCACCAGCAAGCTGCGAACTCCGCTTATCAATGGCACAACAGGCCAGGTTCAGGGCCCGCAGGCTGCAGCATAAGCCGTCATTCAAAGTGGGACACTTGAGTCTGATGACGCCTCAGATTTAATAAAAATTGGCCTCCGCCGGTCATTGTTAAAGTGGGCACTAATGCGCTGCAGCCGGCAAGTGCCTTGCGCACTACTTATACACACAAGTGCCAGAAGCCACAAAAAATGCCAAGAAATGAGCCAAATAAAAAAATTATATTCAGCGTGCAACATTACTTGGATGTTGCTGCTGCTGTTGCTGTTGTTGCTGCTGTTGCTGCTGCTGCGAAATGCAATGACAATGTGCTCAGTGCTCAGTGCTTGGTGCTTGGTGTTCAATGTGCTTCGTGATGATGACAATAACAACAACAACAGCAAGTGACATTACTTGAGTTTAGCACAGGTCGACTGAGAGATACCCTATGTGGAAAATATAGAGGCGGCTGAGAAATTCAAAAGTCATTGCCAAAAAGAGAAATGATACTAGCTTGTGCAAAATTAGCCAAGCTTATCGATAGTATTCTAATTTACTGGATCATCATCCCTATATACCCTCAGCAGCATATCAATAGTTCCAGGGTACAGGGTTGACAAAGCGCGACCAGGCATTGCTTATTTTTATTTGCCTGGCCAGGACTAATGCCCAACACCAACAGCAACAGCAGCAGCAGCAGCAGGAGTAGCAGCTGCAACAACAAGCAATGCGCTCTAACGCCCTTATCCCTTATCCTGGTAACGACTTTCCAGCTGCTTTTGCTGCTGCGCTTTTGCGGTTGACCGCATTTGCTATGGAGGAAAAAAATCTGTTGCTGCCAAAGTATGGCCAATGTAGAAGCTGTTGGCTATTGGCTACTGGCTGCCAGCTACCAAGCCGTGAGCTGCTCTTGACCGAGTGGAGCTATAAATATCTGCGATAGCGAAATGCAATTACGTGGCAACAATGAATACAGCAGCAGCGATTGCTCGCTTGGCCGCTTGGTCGCTTGGCCGTTGTTGTTAGCCCCAGTCCACATTCCCCATTCCCGTTACCCTTCTCATTCGGCTTCCCATTCCCATTTTCATTTCCTTTCGCTTTCCCTCTTACCTCTTGTCCGATTCGAGTCCAGATGGCTGAGGGAGGGGGAGACTCGGACCCACATCCGGCAATTGACAATGATGATGTGTACGTAGTTTTTTGTCTTCGCTGCTGCTCTTTATGCGAGCTGCGAAGGACACTTTTCTGTGGCATGCTGGCATGCTGGCATGCTGGCATGCTGGCATGCTGGCATGCTGGCATGGGGCAATAGCGCGACTGTATATGGCATTTGTGCTACAACATTTTGCCTGCATTGTCCGAGCCGCAGCTCCAAGAAATGCCAAGCATTGGTCCAGTCTCAGTCGCAGTCTAAGCTTCGGTTTCAGTTTCTGTTTCAGTTTCAGTCTCAATTCCAGTTGCTGCCCCTGTTTCGGGGGCAGCTACGTTTTGTGAATTTATGTGCGCTTTATAGAGAGTTCAATGGCAGCCATCATAAAATATTGAAAATGACACGCAGCAGCTGGGCGAAGATGTTTGACAGGAGAGAGCGAAATGGGCCAGCGGGCGCCGCATTCCAATCTACTAGATTGTGCAAATATGTGATATAAGAACTGTGAACGTCCACTGCCGGCAGCAGGGCAGCATAAGAAGCTAATCTAAGCTGGCGCATTAAATCGTTTGCTGTAGTATCTGTACACATGTTATGAGAGCAGTGTTGGAAAACTGTTTGAGCTAACGTTCCATGTAGCTTAGGCTCTTCTAAATATTATTTGAACTTCTCACAAGTTTACTTCAGCTTCCGATAAGTAAAAACTTATCGATATTGATTAATTATTTTATAATAATTCATATTTCGAGCGTGAGTCCTTGTTGAGCAAATTGAGCTGCAAATCCCTTTTCAAACACTATAATTTTTGCAGTCCCCTAATTTATTACATATTATACCCCTTGCCCGGTGAACTGTAAGTACGGTATACTTTATCTACGATTTGTGTAAAGCAAAGCACACGGCGAACAATGGCGCGCAAAGTAATTGCTAAAGGACTCCACTCCCTCTCCCACTGCCAGCTCTGGCCCCGCCCCCTACTCAACATCCCGGCCCTTTTCAGCTTTGGTCCGAGCAAATAACAAAAGTCGGTTGGCATTTTATACGCTTTGCTATTAACTCGACGCATACCGAAAAACAGTAGCAGTCAAGCTCCGATTGTCGCGACCGTCGGACACATTCCACGTAGGGAACTGCCACAGTCTCTCTCTCTCTCTCTCTCTCTCTCTCTCTTTTCTCTCTCTCTCTCTCTCTCTTAGTCTGTTCTTTTGCCTATTTCAGCGCCAAACTATGTACCATAAAAAGGCAATTTTTCTAGTTGTCAACGGCAATAGCGTGGCTTAAATTACGGGCCCGGCCAACGGATGCCGATTGGCTGACAGTTAACACCCCAGCCGCATAATTACATACTATACGTACTGCACTACGAACTGGCCTTAGAGTGTTCTCTTATAGAGGGGTGTTTGGGGCTGTTGTAGCAATTGTAAGTCATTTGAAAACAATTTTGATTCTATTTTTTCCAAACGATTTCACAAATCCGTTTTATGCTAAGGCGTACAGCAAAATGTGCGTTTGCTTATGGGTAGTTAACAACATGCCCCATAATAATAACATACATTTGCTTGAAGACCCGAGCAACCACGCCCCCCACCCTCTCACTCACACACACACACACACATTCACCGACGAAATGTTTGCTGTAAACGACCTTAAAAAACCAAAGGCAGAAAAACAAACAAAATTGCCTGCACATAGTAAAAAAAAAAAAAAAACACACAAAGATGGAAAAATCAGAGGCTGTTGCCATTTGCTGTTGTTGTTGTTGTTGAAGCAAATTGCAAATAACAAGCAAAAGTTCACAGGATCGAGCAAAAAATGTGCGTAGCATTAGCCGTAGTCGACTTGATTTTGATCGCTTCAATGAACATTAATACACTGGCAGAATGCCAAGGCTGAAAAGGGGAGGGTGGGTTGGTTGGTTTGTTTTTTTTTTTTTTTTTTTTTTTTTCTTTTGGCAGGTGGAGCGGGCTAGGCTAGGGAAAGGGAAGATGGTGGGGTGGCAAGCTGCTTAAGTATATTCCTGTTTACATGCATACTTGTATTTAGCTTTGGCAACAGCAACAACAACAAACATATACGACAACAACAGCAACAGCAACAACAACAGCAACAACTAGTACCACGCAATCTAATGTAGTTAGTCATGCTCCAAATGCCCTGTAGGAAAATACATTTAGGGTGTCTTAGACTAGTGTAATATATTAACAGTATTATAGGTAAATATTAAAAAGTAATTGATTAATAAATAATAAGTATAGTTATCCTTTATATTAAAATAATTACAATAAATTAAAGTTGGTTTTTGTAAATATATTTTTGGCAATAATAGAAATAAGAATATAATTTTAAGCTCACTCTAGCTGATTTTAACGCAATGTAACTAATAAAAAATAAATACATAAATTCATTTATTATCATAGAAACCATTAACTACATTTTGAAAAGTTATATGCCATTTATTTTTATTTATTTATATAATTTTCTCTCTTATATATTTTAAGTAAGTCATATAAATATAGACTATAAATAAGCTTTCATTTAAAAACCCGAAAAAGTAATTGTTTTTTAAAATACCTAGTAAAGCAAATAATGTTTATAGCTTCATATTTTTTTATATTTCAATCAGCCTTTAATTTTATTTATTCTGCCTTTAAATGCCAGATTTATAGGATATGGGTATATGCTAGTTGTGAACATGTGTAGCTTCCGCATTGAAGTGTGCCATGTTGTTTTTTCTGTCTTACTCTCTCTCTCTCTCGCTCCCACTTTAATTTTGTGTTGTTGCTCTCGTTTGCCTGGTAAATGAAGCCTGCTTATAGGGATCTTGAATTGGCGGCATGTAAACACGCAGCATACATGTGTGTCTGTGTGTGTGTGTCTGTGTGTGCGAGAGTCTGTTGTAGTGTGCGTAAGTATTTTTGGGCTACTATATGCGGCGCTTATTTCCGGCGTGGCATATCTCGTTTTAGATGCGTGCCACGGCAATCTCTTTGTTCGGGCGAGCGGCTGGGTTTCGCGTTTTCCTGTCATAAATGTTGCTGAACCTTTGTTATGTTTCCGTTTCACTTTTATTTTAATAATTCATATAGCATTTATGGCATGCACACAGATACTTTTATTTATACGCATTTGTATATGGGATGGCTGCTGCCCCCGCTTCCCGGAACGGTTCCGGCATCAGCACCTGTCCTACCTCCTGCTCCGCCCATTTGCTCAGCCATTGTACACATCATAAATCTCATTTTTCCGCTTCCGTTAAGCATCCATTGGCCATTGCCTTTCGGTGTGCGCAACAGCTTTTCCATAATAAAATATTTTAATTAAATAGCTGCTTAAACAACCGCTCTTATTGCATTAGCGCTGCATAGTTGGCCAATTGACGAACAGTTCGTCAGGCAACAAGTGAAACTCGAGATTTAGCTGCCGTTTGGCCGTTAAAAACGAGTTTTGAATTACGAACCACGAATTATGCACTTCAGGAATTTTCCTAGCCATAGAGTAAGTGCACTCTTATACAAACGTTTTCCATTCAGCCAATGCAAAGAGTAAATTGCCCTTTGTCTAGGCCGTTAGACAACAATTTGAATTACGAGCTCACAAAATGTACCACTCTGAATTTCCCAGAGGGCTCGCTCGCTTCACTCCAAAGAGTAGAATTCCCTTTGCCCACGCACCAGCAGCAATTGGCTTAGCCGTTAACGCAACAATTCGAATTACGAGCAATGAAAGGTGCCACTCGAATTTCCCTGCACGCTCTTATACACGTGCTTCCAGTGAGAGCTTGAGTGCAGAGTAAATTCATCCAAGTTTGAGCACAGTTTAGGTACTTTTGCTCTTCGCTTCGATTCGTTGTTGTTGCCCTCGGCCATTGGCTTCGTTTGTGGGCCACAATTGTTTGAGACTTTGACTTTTTTGTGAGTGGGAATTTACGCCCCCTCACACCGCCCAACACCGTCGCGGCAACCGCTTATCAAATAGGTCGCGGCTAGCTGCAAGGCAGGTGAGGCGCACAGCCACCCGCTTAGGGATTTTAAAATATCTTGACGCTCATTACGCGACACACACACACAAACACACCCACACATAGTGCTGGCCGCAAAGTTGGCAGCTAAACGATGCCATTTCCACTGCCTGTTCAATGGAATCCGCGCGGGGCGGCAAATGCGACAAATGGAAACAGAAAGCAAAAAGAATTGCCAAAAAACGCACAGAAATATATTAATTGTTCGACAGCTGAAATGTCAGAAATGCAAATTTTATTGTTCGCAATGGAGTATGATTAAATTAAGTGTTTCACTTATGAAATTTTAATTTATAGCTCAAAACAAAATGCATTTAGATTAGGAACCAAACAAGTTGAGTGGCCGAGCAATTAACAAATGCATTTATATTCAAATCGTCTAATTTGTGTGCTCTGTTCCAGCTATGCGAAATATTGAATAAACTTAATTATTTCAGTTTAAAAATATAAATTCTTGAATGGAATTAATTTAATTGGAATTTGTAATGGAAACTTGATTGCAGTTTTGCATATATGTAAATAAATAAGGAATGCCACGCAAAAACAATGCAGTCAAGTATATCCCACTGCACAATACACGTTCATGACATTGACATTTTCCTATATATTGTATTATTATAATGCTATTTATAAATTTAGAAATTTAATCTAAAAGTTTATCAATAAATCGATTCATGCAGCTTAAAATAAAATGTTGTCTAACTATATTAGCAATATTTCAACTTAATGAAAGATTCGAGTATATACTCTCTTAACTTACTTAACGGACATGAAACAGTCTTTTAGTGCAATTTATTTTGTAATTATTTCACAATTTATAAAAATTACCCATCTCTGTTGCAAAAAAAAAATAAATAAATAAAAAAAAATAAAATAAATAAATAATAATAATAATAATAATAATAATAATAATAATAATAATAATAATAATAAAATAATAATAATAATAATAATAATAATAATAATAATAATAATAATAATAATAATAATAATAATAATAATAATAATAATAAACTCTTAGTGATGCACTACATTTTTCTTTCTTCTCTAATCAGAGGAAATATTTGGGAGTATTCCTAGGTAATATACAGTATTACCTGAAATAATCCAGAATATTCTACTTGAGCCATGCGCATTAATTGATTTATGCACATTAAACTCGTTTGCGTATCTAAAGTTAATTTTTAATTTAAATTCCATTTTTTGCAAGCGCTGAAATTAATAAAATATATTAATTTATTATAATTGAGACACGATGGAGAATGTGGATTTTATTAAAGGAAACTGCGCAATATTTAATGTTTATATGTATATATTTTTTCACAAATTTAATTAAGTATTAAAAATAACAAAAAAAATATATTATATACATATACATGCATATATTTTATTTCTATTATGTTTCACACACATAAAACAAATGTATAAAAAAAATTAAAATGTATAATTAGTTCTTTTGCATTATCAAAAATGTTAGCTCATTTACTACATAGTTCAGCAATTATCAGTGAATGCTCTATTTAAAAATATACTGATGCACATGATAGACTGGAGCCAATTCATATTTTACAGGGTATCTATGGTCACACTTACAAACCTTTAAAAAGAGTATATACATATATCAAATTTTCAGTACTCCACTTTTCTTTTCATCTATAAAAATATCTATTAAATAGACTTTAGATTCCACGTGTAGGGTATCTCCGACTCTACCCACCCAAATCCTTGGCTGCATGAACGCTCCTATTTCAGCCGTATTTGCATTTATTAATTGGCCTTATTTGCTTTTAAGCATGAGCGATGCGTTATAAAGGTTATATTTTTGGATTCGATTTGTGCTTTTTGCACTTGGCGGCCATTGGGTGGGCATCCGGCCACGCCCAGTATGCCCCAGGGAATGGCGAATAGGGACAGAGCATGACAAGTGGACATGCCATTTTTAGCGCAACAAAAGAGCAATACAATAAATGATAGACGCAGTGGCAGGAGGCGGCATGAGCAAGGACAGTGGCACAAAAAAGTTATGACACACCTACAGCATTTAATCCGTGGGCAATGTCAACTGATCCACAGCATAGAGGAGGTGTACAGGGGGCGGGCAATGAGTGATAACCATCAATCAAGCTGCTGCTGCTGCTGCTGCTGCTGCTGCTGTTACTCCTACTACTCCTGCTGGCTCAAAGGGAGGCGTAACACAGTGGACTGGTGCTGAAGGCTGGACGCTGGCTTTCGCCTAAGACCAGACATGACATGGAGTTCATTTCAATCATTAGCGTGCCGAGTCGAGTCGAGCCGAGTGCCCTGGAGTGGCATGGAGTGGCGTTACCTCCTGTTGATGCTGTCAAATTAATAAAGAGCCCGCGGCCGCACGAGCTCTTGGCTTCTATGACACCAACAGAAGAGAGAGAGAGAGAGGTAGAGGGAGACTGAGAGTGAGAGTGAGAGTGAGAGAGAGGAGGACGAGTTGTGACCAGCCCATGCACTTTGGAGCAGCGCAATGTTTCTGCTCATAACGCCCATAAAAAATTTGTCATCATTAGCTGGCGACGGGCATAGTCGAGGGCATCGTGTATCATTCAACAAAGGAGCCAGCTTATCTATCAATGTGTGTGTGTGCCAATGTGTGTGTGTGTGTGTGTGTATTGTTGTTAGGGACTCTTTAAAAGATTGTGCGGCTGCTGCCTTTGTCGTCAGCGAGTGAGTATTTGTCAAAAGCTTAAAGCGCTAAATGGATTGATTGTGCGCGTGTGTGTGGCCGTTGGTCAAGGCACACAAAAGCAGCGGCCTTTAAGGCTTAAAGCTGCCCATTAAGGTTATTAAAAACTGCCCTTGCGCCGAAGTATTTGCCTCTGTGTGCGCGTGTGTGTGCGTATCTATGGGTATGTGTGTTGTGTTCATGGAGTGTTATTAGAGACGTAATGGATTGCGAATATTAATTTCTTTGCATGACGAAAGGCATCAGTAAAGAACAATGCGCTTAATCTTTATTGACACGCAGCACAATCGAAAGCTGCTGCTGCTGCTACTGCTGCTGAAGGATGGAAGGAGATAGCGATAGCAAGCGGGTTGCGCCAAAAAATGATAACCGGAAGCCATTAAAGGAAGTTTCAATACAATAGCAAAATATACACACACATGCACGCACACACTCCCACACAGACACGCACGCACACAAAGGTCTTTACAATGGCGCCCAGGCGGCAGCCTGTGGCAAAGAGCTTCTCGCTTCAGCGGGCTTCCTTCCTCTTGTGTGTGTGTGTGTGTGTGTGTGTGTGTGTGTGGGCTTTGATCTGCCTCTCACAGACCCTGCAACGCTCTCATGTGCGTGCATGTGTTGCAGCGTCAATATTGTAATTTTTATTTCTCTTTCATGGCTGAGAAGCAACAACAGCAGGCAGCCAGTCAGCCAGCCAGCCTGGCAGACAGGCAGGCGGGCGGACAGGGGGCGTGCTGCGTCTAGGCGAAAGCCGAGACAAGTCAAGCCGAACGATAGATTCCCATTGAATAGAGTCGGTCGAGCAGTAGGCGGTTGTGGCTTCGGGATAGGGCGCGGGCTGCAGGGCGTAGGCGATGCCGACAAAGTCAAAGCGGCACACGCACATTGGAATCCTGATTATGTTTTATCCTAAGCATCTTAAGATTGCCGCACTATAGGCTGCAGTTTGTCCTGGGCAAACAGTCGCCACATACGGAAGTCAAGCGGCAGCAGCTCCAGCCTGGGCTCACTGTCAGAGGCCAAACAATTGAGTCGATGCGCCTGTGTGTGTGTGTTGCGTGTGCTGTGTATGTGTGTATGTGTGCACACATACTTGTACAGTGTCATTTTCAATTGATTAAACATCAAATGCACCGACATACACCTCATTGTTACACACACACCTCGATTGTGGCTGCAAAATTTTTGGCTTGCATTTTTTACGTGCCGCAGCGCAAAAATGTTTAAGCACATTATACAAAACATAATGCCCCGATACATATAGTATACGTGTATGTACATAAGTGCCAGCATATGGAATGGCGTTATATGAAATTCCATTGCATTTTATGGCCACAGAGACAGAGACAGAGTGGGGGAGGGAAAACTGAGTGAGGCAAAAGACAATGGCGAGCACTAAAAACCTGCGGCAGAGCCATTGTGTGGCATAAACAAAAGATGCAGCATGTTGGCTAAAAGTACGAGCAGGAGTCCTCAAATCGGTCAGAATACAACCGAAGTAAGCTACAGTAATGACGAATGCTACATACTCTAGAAATAAAAGCTGAAAAATCATTAAATATAGTATTAATCCAAAGAGAGTTAACTATTTGTCTATAGGAGTATGCTTTATTAAAGCAATTTAACTGTGACCACTACAAAGGCATATTCAGACATATATATTTTAAATCTATACATTATAGAGCACATCAAAAGAATAGCTTTAAGAGTAGCACGGATATACGAACCCATATTAGCCATTCATTTGGCATAGATATGCCACTTCATACAAGTGAGGCTACCCGCTGCAAGGGTATGCGCAAGCATATCGCAGACGAGAAAGAAAAAGAAAAGAATCCAGAGCCATTCGAGCGTGCAAAAAGGTGAATCTCTGCGCACCAAGCGTGCCATGGCCAGGGGCCCGGGAGGAGACGGCAGGGAATGGCCTTTAGGAATGTGGCAAAGTGAAATTTATAGCTTGGAAATTAATAATGATGAGCACACAATGAACTAGCAGTAGAAATCAACTTGTGCGCGTGTGTGTGCGTGTGTGTGTGATGGCAAATGGCAAATGGCCTAAAGGCTCGACTAAATAACAAAGCGCATTCAAGCTGCCCTGCCGGGCAAACGGTGCGTATACGTATCGAACAATAGCGGCACATTCGATGTCATGCGTACCACAAAATTACATTTTTATAAATTGCCGTAGCCAACTAATTTAGTGTTTGGCCAACGTTTATAAACCTGGCTCAAGGCGAGACTAGCAAATCGACTATGAAGAACTTGTATTAATTTTAGTTGTATCAGAAATATATATATATGTATGTATATATATAATATTATTGAATTTGCATTAGAATAAAGTATTAAAGACTCTTCCCAACATGATATTATATGGAACAACTTTTCTATGGGCTATGAATGAAATAGGGCTTGAATTTAAAGTCATAAAAGATATCGTCAAAAATAGTTTATTGAACATTTTACTACAAAATAACATAAACCTCGTTTTGGCCAAAATTCTAATTTTATGCATGCCAAAAATCTGTTTGGCAAACCGGAACTAAACCCCCAGTGTTTGGTTTGTAATGCCAATCGAAATACTACAAAATTTCGTGTTTTGCGGCTTTTTCAGGCGCTGTCATGGCGCTTAAAGAGCTACATATGCATTTCACCTCGTTCGGCAATTAAACGTTTATAAAACTGTAATAAATGCGATGATCTCTATAAAGCGCACATTAATTGCGGCAGTCGTTAAGAGAGTTTTGTGCGATGACTCGTTACGCGTTTCTTCTGGCCAAAGCATAAAATTTATCGCATATGCCCATAAAATTTTAATTTATATTTGAAAATTTTCACCCCACCGCTTTATGAGGTAGGTGTCCTTTTTTTTTACTTTTTGGTTTGCGGCCAACATTAATAGCGGGCGAAGTCATATTTTAATGCGCATTTTATAAATGCGGCTGAGTTGGCGCACGGTTTGGTTTGGCTTGGTTTTGGTTAATGCAATTATAACCATTGTAACGTTATAATGCAGTTGTAATTAAGTGCATTGTTGTTGCTGTTATTGTTGTTATTGTTGCCCAATAAACATGAGCAAATATTTTAATAAAATCAACAGTCGCAATGAACCGCAACGCAAGCGCAACAGTTTGGCAGCCACTGGTCAACGACTTTCGCATGCTAAAAGCTTTCAATTTATGACCATTTCACAGTTTACATATGAATAAATAATTTATATTTTTAATTATGCCAAATTACATATTGGCTCACACATTTCTCTTAATGAGTGAGCGAGCGTGCCGAGGCTTTAAGATTGCAGATGAATATTCGCGTGGAGTATTAGATGTGAATGACAATTCTGAATATCAAATTTAAAATGGTTTATATTATTTATACAATATATATTATAGATATATAAATATACCTAAAGACGTTCAATTGCTATATGCAACTTGAAGTGAAACACGTCATCCAGACAAAGTCATTTCAGCCTTCGATCAAAGAACTCTCTTAGCTGAAACATTTCAATATGGAAAATATCTACATATACTACTAATAAGTATAAAAACTGATTATAATTAGCTTTTCGATATCCACGCAGAGGCAGCTTCAATTGATATTTTCAGGATTATTACGACCAGATCATGGCTAACAAATATGTAGATTATTCTGCACACACTGTAGCCAAGGCAATGCGATTATCTCTCTGGAAATGCAGCCGCAGGTAGCATGTGCAAAGGATTTGCCTACAGGACTCAATGCTGCTGCTGCTGCATCAGGTGTAGCAAAGCTCGTCCTAACATCATAAAACACGGCATTTTGCAAGCGTATTTGTATGCGCGTGTGTGTGTGTGTTGGAGTGGGCTGACGCCCAATGGACTAATGCAATTTGCTTGAAGATAACAAAACTCATTTACAGCTTGTCCATGAAGATGATGCGAAATCGCAGCCAGCTGGGACTAGGCGACACCTGGCAGCAACTAGGCAGTGGCACTGCTCTTGATATCAAAGCACTTTATATCAAGTGCAGCAGGCAGAGCTCTGTCCTCAGTGCAATACATTTTATAATGCTTGTTTTGAATCATATTTAGAGACAGGCTGAGTGCTGGAGTTGGAGAGGCAGGGGCAGCGGTAGCGACAGAGGCGGAGGCAGTGGATGTTCGCGTCTGCGTCGCCTGCTTGCAAATAAAATAAATTAGTTGCAGTTGAAAGGTGGCTCAGACGCAAAAGTCAACACGCGATGTCGTCGGCACCGCAAACAAACGCCAGCTGTTGGGCACAGATAAAATGGCAGGCAAACAATCGGGCGACCGAAATGGAAGAGACCTGCTGCCAAGGTGCAGGAGGGAGCAGCTGAGCAGAGGAGGAGCCGAACGGAACGGGGTTATGGGGCTGGGCGTCTGCCTGGGCAAATCAGCTGCCAGCGCTGCGCAGCTTACTGGCAAATATTAAAATGCGAATTTTTATGCGCGCTGACATTTGCGCCTCGCCTTGTCACACCCCCTAACCCGAGGCAGCCGCCCACTTTGCAAGCATAATTCTCACTATGAAAGCAGCGAGTGGCTGCTGCCGCCAGCCTTGGCTAGCATTTTCTTTGCGGCATGCGCACATAAATTAGCTGCCAAGCTAAGAAATGGTTGCGGGCAGCAAAGGTTCACCCCTCCCGGCGCCTCCATTGTTGCCAGTTGGCGTGTCGTTGATATGGCCAACAGCGGCAGGGAATTACAGGAGCAGCGGGCTGGCAGCGGGCTGGCAGCGGCAGCCTCAGCCACCACGTCCAACTGCGGTTTGTTGCGCCATGTTTATGCGGGTGGCAAGGTGCCTGCTGTACGCTGCCAACAGCCAACAGCCAACTGCGTCGGGTGCATTAAACCAATAAATCAGCGAGCACCACTGAAAAACATAGTGTTGTCAGGCGTTTGCTTTTTGAGGCAGCAGCCGAGGCAGCATCGGCAGCAGCAGCAGTTGAGGCAGCTTTGTCAGCACCTCTCTCACTCTGTGGAGCAGGCTCGAGCATTGCATATTTAATCAATAGCCCAACCACAGGACATACATTAATCTGGCGGTCCCTTTAAAGCGTTGCTCATTTTTTGTATACCCTATAGGCTTAGAAAATAGTTCAAAGTGGGCATGCTAAAATTGTCATTAAGTAAATGACAGAGCAGCAGAGCCATCTCCTGGATCTGGATAGTATTCTTGATATTTTTGTTCCACTGGCAGAGTAGCTCAAGGCGAAGTGTTCGCTGTGAATCCCCTGCCTGCCTAAGTAAAAGAACTCTTCCAAGTTAGCAGCAGCGCCACTCACACAGCTACAGAAGTGAGCTCTGTTAAACAGTAGGTGAAAATCAATAGTATTTCTGAAGAAATGAATGCAGGTATCTCTACTTGATGTTCTTATAAAACATTTCGTCATTTGATGCATAAATGTTCCATGCAATAGTTCTCTATTCTCTATTCGAGCCATTAACCAGCCTCTTTCATATTCATCTATATATTCTCCCTCGATCCGTCAACCTTTCTCTTATTCTTGTATACACCCCTCTATCTTTCACTTTCTGTCCAAGCTTCCATTCATTTTAAACAAGTAATGTTTACATCATCGTACAGGGTACTTCCTTATCGCGCACTCCCTTAATCGACTTACTTCCTCCTTCGAGCATAGGCATTTTTTAATTTCGGGCATTTTTTACAGCCATAAAAGCTTTGCCGGTCAAATCAATTAAATTTAAATTGTATCCCATTAGAGGCGCATTAAATGAGTTAAGTCATTTGGGTGGGGGCTCAGCGAATGCCTAGCCCACGCGACTTACAAAGCGTCGCTCGTTACCATTATTTTTGTATGCCGCTTTGAAAAGGGTACAAATGAATTCATTTTCATTTAATTTTTTAACGCAGACAATTTGGCCACATTGGCCACTGGCACGAAAAGGGATTGGAGTCGGATGGGGCTTTGACCAGCGTCAAAGTCGTCGCATTACAAACACAATTAAAATGCCCACGAGCTACTAATTCGCCATGAAGCAACGCGGTTGGCGTGTTCCACCTCCTTCCCGAAAGGAGAACTGCAGAAGGAATTGCTTAGAAAGTTTTCGGGCCCAACAGCCCGCCCAGTCGAAGGCAATTATTTTGCTTTATAAATGTTTCTCTTGGTCCTATAACAAATTTCATGTAAACCATGCGAAATGCGCCTAATGACTTCTGTTAAATAGAAATGCCTATACAAATATATTAGTCCGCACTCCAACAACTGGAAGATTAACTAATAGACATGCTGTTCCCCAAGAGCATGTTAATAAGTTCATAATAAATTGAAGCCCCAAATTGTTGTATGTTTCCAACATATAATTATATTATTTATATATATAAATTTTTTTTTTTAGTAATTTATCGTAGGTACAAATCGAAGTGTTAAAATATTTATTGAAAGGAATATTGAAAAATATGTTGATTTTTTTATTTTTGTAATTTTAAATTCTATTATTCTAATGCTTAAATTACGTTTCAGTTCAATATTAACAAAAACAAAACAAAAAAAGCTTAAATTTGTATTCTTATTATTAATTAATTAACAAAAAACCAATAAAATAATGTAGCATAATTTAGAAATATTAGAACAAACTTTATATTATACATACATAGAAGTTGGAAAATATTTAAATGAATATAAATAAGGAAATAAATTAATTTAAGTATATACTTATATATTATGGTATTAGGGGGTGTAATTAGGCGGAGCTACTTGCCAATACACGTCAAACAGCTGACAGATAAATCTGCCTGTCCTGAAGTAACTATTTTCCATTTACATCAAAAGATATCTTAATTGATGTATAGATGGATGTTTCAATATAAAATCCCCAATTTCAGTTTACTCACTGACGAAACACATGCGTAGGCAGATAATCAAAGGTCATGTACCGACTGTGCGCATAATTGTCCATTTAAATTCTTGTAAGCATTCGCTTGCTGTGGCACAGATCGACAGCAGGCCGAATAGAGCGTGCACAACAATTGCCGGCCTATATTTATAACTGCGCATGTTTTGGCCATAAATAAATTAGGCCAATCTCGTGCTTGTCAATGGGCGTGTCCACTGACATCATTTATATAAGCAACGCCCATGTTCTGATCCCGCCGTTGGTCAAAGCTGTCACACGAGATTTGTGGCGCCGACATTTCGGCTAAAATCTTTTTGCTCCTGCCTGCGATTGTTCTGTGTCCGTCCATCGTCTATTGTCGTTTGTCGTTTGTCGTTTGTCGCTTGTCGTTTGTGCTGGCTTTAACTGCTGGCAGCCAATTTCTGCTGATGGCGCACTGGCCAAGTAATTATCAGCATCTTTCGTGCAGAGTGGGGCACCAGCTGATGACTGCACTCACAGTCGGAGACGCTCTTGGAATAGAGACTTGGGAATACTTGGGCCGAGCCCCAGCTTCGTCTTCCCCTAAGCAAAGTCGCAGCGTTAATGCTGCGTGTCGAGCGCAAACTTTGATGACTTAATCACTTTGATAGGTGCCGAAAGCCGAGCCAATAGCAAAGTTTCATTTGCGAGACAGCAGTCGGTTTAAAGTGCACGTGTTTACCGGGCTGCGAGTTTACAGCTCTCGCAGGCGACCCACAAAACCAGAAAAAAGTGTCGCAAGAGCGTGGCGGCAACTGAAAAGCTGCTTAAGGAGCTGCTACTGCTGCTGCTGCTGCTGCTGCTGCTGCTGCTTCTGCTTCTGCTTCTGCTGAGGCTTTGCTGTGCAGTCAAAGTCATAAAACCATTTAATTATATTAAACTTTTAATTGCATAGACAGCCAAGAAATACGCACACACATAAACCCAAACACCCACACACACACACTCACTCACACCTAGAAGCAACTCCTGGCATATGCAACGACAAGCCAGAGCCCGCACACTCACACACTCACACAGACACAGCAGAGCACTTAAGCAGGCAACTTGCTTGTTGTTTGGCGCAGCAGCAACAGCAGCAGCAGCAGCAGGCGTATGACTGTGGGCGTGTCTAGCATGCCCTGCTACTATGTAAATGCAATAATAAAGTTATTAAAAGTGTCATAACAACTCAAGTTGAAATAGCAGAAAGTTAGCGCTAGCTTCTTGTTTTATAGACCCAACTGCTGCTGCTGCTGCTGTTGCTGTTGTTGCAACTGTTTCCACTTGCAACACGAGTCAGCCACAGCGCATCAGATGTTAAATGCGCCGCTACTGCAGATGAGGGCCAGAGCAAAAAGCAGACCCGCAGCTCGGCCAGCCAAGCAATTGATGCTTAATTGATCAATTAGTTGGCCTACACAAAAGCCCAATGCACACGCATACACTCAAATGCCCCTATGAATGTCTGCCTGCCTGTCTGCCTGTCTGTCTCTGTTTGTCTGTGTTTGTGTGTTTGCGATTTCTGGAATGGCCCACATCAAAGCGGCATATAAGTATATTGACGCTCATCAATCAAATTGATTTATGCCAACAAATCATTCATGAGCAATTTCCCAAAGTGATTATCTCTCGACGAGCCGAACTCTGTCCGATGCGCTACAGCAACAGAGAGAGAGGGAGGCAGAGAGAGATATGTGCTTGGCAAGCGCAAGAGGCATGTTAACTGACAGGCAGAGCAGGACATGCAGACAGCATGTGAGACATAGACAGCATTCAAGCCAGCTACAGAGCCGGAGCCAGCGACTGACTGATTGACGCTTGGCTGTCTTCATCACAAGCAATTTGGCCAGCAAATACAGCTGAGAGCAGCGAAGAGCAGCAGCAGCAGCAGAGCCGAGATTGCGTGTCCCTGTCGCAGTAGCTGTGCATCAGCCTTAGAGTAACTTCACAGGCAGTTCATAAAATCAAACCAGCAGCAGCGTTATATGTGCTGAGCACGGCCCTCGATACGCCCACACCTACACTATTACACACACACACACACACAGTTGGCATTAGTCACTGTACTATTGCCTCGCAGCCTCGTCTGTGCAAACAGACAGGCGACAGGGCAAACAGGAGACAGGGCATCAGCTTGTGTCATATTAGCAGTTGCTTATTGCCGGCAATCAAATAAATTTTCACGGCAAGCGGTCAAAGGCAGCCAGGCGACCTCTTGGCCTCGATTTGAAAACATTTTTCACACATGCAAAGGGCACTTGGCAGCAGCAACAGCAACCAGCAGCAGCAGCAGCCGCCACTCTTAAGTCTTTTGATTGATTTGGTGATAAATTGACGAGGCGGCAACTGAAGCGCCAAAACAGATTGCTGGCATTCCGATGGATGGAAGCAGTGAAAAAGTAGCTGCTTGCGCCTAATTGCTGGCTGGGCGTGGTCCAGGCCACTATTAACAACGGACTAATCATTATGGTGGGCGTGGCCAGCAGCAGAGACAACTATTTGTAAAATGAAACAGGGAATTCAATGGCGCACAAAAGTATGCTATGAAAGTTAGATGGACATAGATGGCTTGCAGTGTAGACTAGAAGACTAAAAGCTACTCTATCCATTACATATGATGATATATATGATTTTAAAACATTTTATTATAGTAAATATGATTAGGTCTATGATATGTGCTTGATAATGGATCACATAGCTAATTTTATATAGTCTGAGAGGAGAGAGAATATACAAATATTTTACATAATCTGCTTATCGTCGGATAACTTAGTAGTTATTAATCCTAGCGATGTTAGTATAAGAAACAAGATTAAGATTAAAATAAAACATCACAATTTCACATGCTACGAAAATTTATTTGCATATATTAGCTTAGTGCCGTTTGGCACCTTGTACAAATCGAGACAAAAATATATAACCTGTTTATTTATAGTAAACATATATTTATCATGCTTAGCCATAAGTAGAGCAACCAAAATGCCTAGATCAAACTGAATGGAATCAAGTACGTACTAAATTTTTTATGAAGGAACTGAAATTTAAAAGGAAATAAGAAATGCGCGCGAAGGAATTCAACAAAATATTATAAAAACGTCCGCGACATGACTAGATGCCTGAAATGGGTTGAACAATAAGACAGGCCGAAGAGTGAGCAATCACCAGAGCCAGGGAAGGTGAGAGAAGGAGCGACGAGAGGAGAGGATTGAGGGGGCGGAAGCCGAACACACATGCTTGCCATGGCAGCTGCTTGGCCATGATTAATGTTCGCAATTATCCAACTCTGAGTGTCAAAAATATTTAAATCATGCTTTCCCTTACCCAAAAATAGAGCACACACACAAAAAAAAAAAAAACTGAACCGGAAAAAAAAATAAAACAAGACAACGAGCAGCAGACAACTGACAACAGACTACAGACAACTAAACAAGGGACAGACGGCAGGCAGAAGCGGTGGAAGCGGCAGCGCTGAGAGAAAGAGAGAACGAGAGCTAGCGAGAGAGATGAAACACGACAAGACAACACAATTCGCGCAAATTGAGCATGATGAAGAGTACAAGCTTTTCTTGTAGCTGCTATGTGTTGTTGTTGTTGTTGTTATTATTATTATTGTTGTTGTTGTTGCTGTTGTTCCTAGTAGTCAGCAGTGTCAATGCCAAAGATGTCTTTCTCTATATAACCCGCGAATCGAGACGACGTCGACGGCATCGGCACACAGAAACTTAAAGCGTCGCGACAAAATGACGCAAAGATCTGAAATTGAATGGGGCGCAATGACAGCGGCAACGTGTCAAAAACATATCATTCATTATATTCTATTATAGCCACACCAACACACAGAAAAAGATAGAGAGAGAGAGAGAGACAAAGCAACACACTCACACAAAAACACACGTATGCACAACCCTCCGCTGACACCCGCCTTGTGCCTGTCAGCAGTTGCATTATGTAAGACCATCATTTATCATTGCACGTAAAGTGAACTCGGTTGACTCCAATGCATGCTACCCTCTCCACTGATTCACTCAGCTCCGCCCCAAGTGTAGTATATAAAGTGTTGAAAATTATGCTCACATATGACTTTAAGTCGTTGCGGCCAAGGAAATTGGTAAATAAAAACAAAGTGGGCTTGAAAGCAAACACTCATATTTTGCCATGCCACACACTACATCAGCAACAACAACAACAGCAACAGCATGGCTGGTGCTCAATTATGATATGAGCGCCAACAACAACAACAACATTCGAAAGCCTCAATTTGTATGCGGCGCACACGGCGTATGTGTAACAATGGACCAAAAGTTGCGTGAAACGTTTTAACAAAGATTAATGCCAGCGACGACTGATGATTTTTTTTGAAGATTAATTATGCGATGATGAGGCACAAGAACGCAAGACAATGACACCATAAGGCAGGCAGTCAGGCAGGCAGGAGGCAGTAGAACAGAGCAGAACAGGGCTGACTGCCTGTGGAGTCGTGCGCAAGAGGCAAAAGCAGAAGCCGGAAGTTGCTCGCATCGTTAAAGGATTACAAAATTTGTAAGCGTGCGCCTGCTGTGCGATTCGCTCTCTCTTTCACTCTTGCTGTTTGCCTGTCTGTCTGTGTATGTGTGTGTGTGTGTGTGTTGTCTGTTTATGAGATTGTATTATGCCCAGACATACTTATGCACATACATATGTGAAAATATGTAGTTGGTTTATCTCGAAATTATCAAGGCATCATACACACACACACACAAACATACACATACACGCTCACACAAACACATTGCTATTCATAATAGCATTGGCTTGGTTTGTGAAAATTCAACGAAAATCGTTTACATTTACGAAAAGTTAAGTCGGCTTTAGTGTGGACTTAAATATTCATTAAAATTTCAAGCCGAACAATAGCTGAATTTCAGCTCAATTTACAGCAGTTTCAAGTGGAAATTTGTTGAGCCTCTTGGAATTGAAAAACCATTTATGCAATTAAACAGAAAGAAATCATTTTTGAAATGTAAGAATAACTATGGCATATTCATTATATTCGGATTGTTATTTCAAATCAACAGCAGCTGAATAACTTATTGAAGCCTACGAGAGCTACGAAATGGCATGCTATATATGTAAATAGTTTGCATATTCCATGCTTCGAACTATTTTTGCAGTTAACAAGAATTTGATGTTTATTTAATGACAGATTTAACATAATTTTAAGATCTTTCTCCCTAAGAATTTAATTAAAATTCGTACAAATTTTATAAGTATGTCGAGCTTGTGATTGAATTACAAGGCCAGCTTTAATTATCCATTGAACTTGCTTCATCTTAATTGAATACTTTGATTCACCGCTGGCAGTCAGTGGAAAACATGTTGGCCCCAGGGCTCACCTTGCTCTTGTGTCACCTTACGCTTTGCTGCTCTTTAGCTGCCGATTTACAGACTTCTGCTGCCTTTGCTTTTGACTCTGCGTTAAAGTCTGGTCGATGTTTGCGGCCAGTTTAATTGCGAGCGCCATAACTTTTCATATTAAACGCGCCGGCAATTTATCTATGAATGGCAGGCGGCGTGGCGTATGCTTAATATTGAATAGGCCAGTCACACCAGTCGGACGCTGGCAGCTGGCCAGGTGGGCGTGGCCCATATGTGCGCATACATACAGATGCATATTTATATATCGCAATGTGCATGTGCGTGGTTTATGGCCTGCAAAGAAGTCCAATGTTTAACTGCTCGTGGATTGGCCTGGGGTCGCGTCTACTGTCATGCGTGCTCTGTATGCGTGCGTGTGTGTGTGTGGGGGCTGTTTAATTTATCAGGCAGTAAAACTGTTGCATATGGCGCACTACTGACCGTCTGACTGAAAATGTGAAATGCGAGCCAGCAGCTCGAGTATGGAGGCTGGGCGTCTGGGCAGGCTGAGCAATAGGTGCTGGGGATTTGAGCTGTTGGGGCAACTGTGATTGTGTGTGCATTTTAATGCATTAATGTTGCCCGAATGTGAGGTGAGCGCAGGAGCAAGCGAGATGCGAGAGGCAGCCAGCGGAGGGTAACCAAATGCAGTCAGAGTGTCGTGGCCATTTTTAGCAAAAAAGCTTTTAACAATTAAAATTAAAAACTTCAGCATTTATACAACATGGAAAACAAAAAAAAAAAAAAGAGGAAAATACACACATATACAATATAAAGCAAGCTGAACTCTGAGTGCTCTACACTTACAATAGTTTTTCACACAAATTTATGGTTGATCGTTGGCATTGCAAAATATACACACATAAGTTTCTTCAAGCTGAAAGCAAAATTTGAGGCGCTAGATTCTACTGATTAATATATACATATATAAATATATTCATACAACCGTTCATAGATATAAAAATGTCCTGCAGAGCTCGCATTCATCTTTTCAGATCATGATTGCAATTAAATTAAGAGAATTTCAAGTGAACCCGACTCTTTAGCTGATTGGAAACTCACAGTAATTAGGCCTTGAACTGGCTCCTCATGGAATTGAGGTACACTTCAGTGTATCTCGATTAAGTTCTCCATATATTGAAAAATGAATCAAAAGACCTTCTCTATGAGCACGCACTCATGCAAAGTATTTGAATGTTGCATGCTTGACATTTACTGCCGCTTATGTCGATAAATATATATCCCTTATGGCAATGCAACATATTTATTGACTCTATTATATAGGTTAGAAGAGTATAACAGCGACAGCAAGTGCCGAGCATGCACACTCGAAAGGCTGCGTATGTGTGCGTGCATAAAAGTTGCACCGCCAACAGAAAGAGAGAGGTTGATGGTGAGTGAGAGTGGGAGATGAGAGGGTGACTACTGTACAGACTCCCCTGACTGTCTGACTGCAGCATTGTGCACACTCATTTGTGGTCATAAAGCATAAAACGCATAAAGTGGTGTTACAATTTTATGGCGCTCTAACGTCATATTCGGGCCTAGCCAAAAAAACAACCACTAAGTAGATATAAATTAGAAGCTTTTGACTAGCAGATACCCTTTTCAAAGTCAAAGTCGAATGTTAGCTTGAGAGCTACTTAATTGATTGTTGTCAAATTAAATCCGAATCTGTTTGGATTTAAGTTAAGCAAAAATTAACTCCTTATAGAAAATTTTTAGTGTGCCTTTAATTAAGGCACTTTCTAGTGCTGCACGCTATTTTCATTCCAATATTAGCATATATACCCGGTTTACTTTTAATTTTGGCCTAACGGAAGCTGCGATGGGAGCTGCCGTTGCCAGCCAACTCTTTGGGCCGGCTTAAAGCCGATGATGATGATGACGACTGTGTCCGTCTAGTGCTGGACGACAAGCTCGACGGCTGTTGCGATGTCTGTGGCCAGCAGAACCATCAAGCGACAATGTAAATTTTGTGTTGAGCTTTTTAATTGTGAATGCTGCACAGGGGGCAAGCGGGGGGAGATGCGACGCGACGCTCGCTCATACGCGAAATGAACGCAGACCGCAACAAAATTACAGCGACTAACTGTAAGGAGAGGCAACGCAGGGAGGATGGAATTCATAAAAAAATTTAAAAATAAAATACAGTCCAATAGGAGAAGGGCGACTCGAGGAGCGAAAGCGGCCAAATGCAAAAAGTGTAAAGTAGTTGGCAAATAAATTGCATGACAGTGCCAAAGCGAAGTAGCCAACTGTAGTTATATTTTCTTCCTCTTTTTTCTTTATATATACATATATATTTTTGGGTGACATTGTTGTTGGTGTTGCTGCTGCTGCTGTTGTTGTTGTTGTTGGCGCGAGCGCTTTTAATGCAAATGCAGCAGAAATGCCGCTTGCTCTCTGGCCAAAAGTGCAAAATTGTGCATTTTAATTAAGGTGACCGTTCCACGCCACGCACAAGTAGCATGAAGCCCATCTCTCTAGACCGCTTTCCCTCTCCCCACCCCTTTGACTGGCTCTAGCCCACACTCTTAGCAGCTATTTAAGGTTTTTGCATTTGCATTTAGCTGGCTCACATCGCGCGTAATTTACAGCTCTTTTAATTAGCTGCATGCCAAGTTCTTCGGCTTTCTTTTTTATGAATATTTACGCGTGCCGCTCTTTAAGCGGCATATTGTTTAATATAAAATGCAAGAAAGCAAAACGCTCGAGGCACGCAGCAACACACACGCACACCCTCACGCACACAAATGCTTAAGCACAAAGAAGGATATAACAATTGCAAATGGAAATGTGCTAAAGTGCCAGGCGAAAAAAGCAAAAGAGAAAACAGAGCAGCGTAAAAGGATCAGAGCTGTCCAAAAGCGGGCCGACGAGCGTGGGTGAGGCCAGCAGCTGCAGCAGCAACAGCGGCAGCAGGAGTAGCAGGAGTGGCAGGAGCAGTAGCTGCTGCAGCAGTAGCAGTCAAAAGTGCAAGTGACTGAAATGCAAATATTCTGTGTGTCCGATTGTCTGTGTCTGTCTCTGTGTCTGTGTCTGTGCAAGTGCAACTGTTAAAATGCAAAGCGTTAGCTCTATAGAGAGAAAAATATAAAAAAAGAGCAAACAAACACACACACACACGCACACATGATAGCACTTCAACATGAAGGGCGAGCGGAGAACTGCCATCACATGCAATAAAATGTTTTACACCCTGTTTATTTTAGTTAAATACTCGAAATTATGTGTTTGCCTAAGTGTATTTGTTAACACAATGCCAGCGCTTCACACTGCACAAGTATGAGTGTGTGTGTGTGTATGTGTGTTCTATTTGCGAGTGTCTGTTAGCATTAGAGTGCTTTGAGGGCTGGCTGTAAAACCAGTTGGAAACATTAGAGCAAATGGACAATTCACCGTGGACCATGATGTGCTGGCCAAAAATCTCTTTGCATTTTAATGATTTGATTTAAGCGGATTGCGCAACTGATATTTCCAAAATGTTGTCAAACCGGAAAATCTCTTCAGCAATTAGTCAATTAAAAACACGTCGGGAAACACAATTCAAAGTGCTACTCGCATTGAAATCAAAGCAGATGAAAAATAGTTGAAATAAAATCTCCTTATAAATCTTTAAAAATTATATATATTTACATGCAAATATATATATTTTAATATAAGACATTTAGAAAACTATTAACATAATTTACATAGAATTGAAAATTTGAATAAATATTTCCGTTTTCAGTTCATTCAAATTTCAGTTGGCTCACACGCACTTTACCTTTGTCCGGAACACTTACGCAAAGCTGGCCAAGAGAACGGGGCATTTCTCTGTTTCGGACATGTGCAAAACGGGCATTTAATGTCTTCTGTGTGCGCGTAGCTGCTTGAAAGGCCTTTGTCAGCGCTCGTCAAAGGCACGCATTAAAGCCACGATTGACGGGGTGAGGAGCGACGGGGTCGAGGAGCATGGCACAAGCATACTCAGGCTAGGCCAGGCCAGGCCTGTGCTGTCCTGCTGTTGTCTGAGCTTTAACCCATTTGTTAAATGTAGTGTAAATGGTTTGTTTCGGGCCACGTTTCGTTAAGTTCTCGCAGTTTCATAGTTTTTGAGTTTTAGGCAACATTTGCACTAATGACTGCACACGCTCTCTGCATAAATATATGTGCCGAAAATATGTATACAAATATTATATAAAATATCTACAAAAAATACACTTGTAGCTGAAATTTAATAACATAACACGCAACACACAAGAACAAAGCGCGCGTGTTGAATGCGTTGCCAGCACATAAAAAGTACATTTTTTATTTACTTTTTTTTTATATACATAAATACATATATATATATATTTTTTTGCCGAACTAAACACAATTTCAATGCCCCTAGCATGTGAATGAATGCGCGTGTGTGTGTGTGTGTAATGGTGTGATGGTGTAAAATGTATATAAAGAAATAAAAAGAAATTCGCACGCAACTGTCAATGGCTGCGTACTTATTTGCAAGCGCCAACATCTTGTGTCCAATGCCCCGCCGCCTGTAGAGATTTTGGGTTCGCGGTCCAACCGTCCCTAAATCCCATTCAACTCACACTCCCTCCCACCCCCCAGTGACAACGTCTGCTTGACTGTTGGGTCTTGGGTAATATTTTATGCAAATTGCAAGTTAAGTGTGAAAATAGTAGTGATTGGTTTAATTCAGCAATGCCAACCAAAATACTCATAGATGTGCCGGATAGGGGCGACGGTGGGGGGCACTCGAGAGCAAAGGAAGCCAGAAAACTGCAGAAACAGCAGAAAATCAGCAGAGCTGGGAATTCGAAATACTAAAATGACAATTTCTAAACGAAGCACCGAAGCAGCAGCAAAGAAAAACAGTCAAATCCGCACGGAAAGGGAGCAAATGCAGCAAATATTGAATACCCTAACGTTGGCGAGGAAAACGTTATTGAGCGTATTTTATATGTTTTTCTTTTTTATTAAATTAATTAAACTGACGAAATTTTGGACAGACCAAACCAAAGAAATGCTAAACTAATAAGCATTTTGTTATTTTATTTTTATACTTTGTATATTCTATTTATATGGGACACTTTTTTAGCACCAATATAGAAAGCTCTCAAGTGTGGGTGATTTATATATTAAATATAAAACTATCTTATTACCTAAATACATAAATATTACTATACATGTCAGGAAAAATTATTAAAATGGAATAAAACATTTAAAAAAAAAGCTTAAATTTGTGCTACTGATATTTTAATTTATATTTTTTGTATTATGCTTTCCCTCCTTATATTTCAAGAAAAATTAAATTAAACATAAATTATTTAAGCTTATTTTAAACTTAAACATTCCCCAATATTTTCTTCTTAGCCTGATCAGTAAAGCAATGGAAATCTTTCTTTAAACAAATTTATAAACGCTTTCAACCAAATTAGACACAGATATGCTCAGTAAGCTCGAGTCATATTTAAAGCAAACACAATTATCCATTGAGAAAGCTCTCGCTGGAGCCAAACACAAGGGCATCAAATGGCAGACACACAAATACACTGCAGACTTTCATTGTCATGTAGCAAAGTCAGTGGGCATGGCACACAGCGAGAAATAGAGGACGGCAGAGCGCCAGAGAGCCAGTGAGAAATTGGAAGAGAAGGCAACACGCAATGCTAGTTACATCAGCGTTCAGCGTTCAGAGCACTGTCGTCGCACAGTTTTTTGCTGCTTCTTCTTCTTCTTTTTTTTTTAAATTTTTAGACTTTCTCTTTGCTGGTAGTCAGACTAGTGCGCTTAAGCATTTAGCTGATGTAACATCCCAGGCGGGCCAGGCGTCACGGCACGCCTAGTCCCACAACGCCCGCCACCCACCGCTCCACTATCAGCATGTTGGCTGAATGTCCTTGTCAGCATTTTGCGCAGTTAAATTTTCGTCTATTTTTTTTCGGTAAAATCTATTTTTCATCTTGGATTATGTGAATACATGAATAGAAAGAAGGAACATTTTATTGTCACAAGTTGAAGCTGGCTCCGGCTTCTCTCCTTTTTTTTCAGTCAGCTACAAGCCCTTGACTGCTAAAAGCATTAATCAAATATCCGCAATATTTGCTAGCGATGCCAACTGCCTAACAGCGAAATGACCTTCACTGCGCTCACTGGGCGAATCGAAGTTCTCCCAATGGTATTTGCATTTCCGAGAAATGTGGGTCCTATTCATTTGTTGCGCACTCGTACACTGCGCGAGCCAAGTAGAGCCGTAGCCTTATGTTTTGGTCTTCATTAGAGGCAGCTGGCGCAAATGAAGGCACACACACGCACACTCATACGGGCACACCTTTGGCCTATGTACCACAGGCCCTGCAAAGTATGCAATGAAGTATGCAGTGGTAACTGGACATTTTTGAACGTGCATATTCAAGCAGAGGTGTGTGTGTGTGGGTGTGGTTGTGTGTGGGTGTGTGCAGCTGCCTGCAATCGTAATTTCAATAAAAGTTGTTACGTGCACGTTGAAATTTTAATTGAAAGCACCAACCACACGCCCAGTGCGGCCTCGTTGTACGCCAGCTGTGTGTGTGTGTCAGTCTGTCTGTGTGTATGTGTGTGGATGTATGCGTGTGACCCTCATCAGCAGTGAAATCGGAACAAAGCAGCGCACAGAGTGAAACGCATGACATTTCACATCCTCCACGGGCAGAAAGAATTAAGTTGTAACCGTGTCAGATGTCAAAGTGGCCAAAAATTCACGCAACGGCCACGATTCAGACCTCATCTATGCTACATTTATCAAAAGGGAAGTTTGCTTTTAGACTTTAAGCTCATTTATAATTCACATGACAAATTTGTAAAATAAAAAACATATTATAAATATTATATAGGCCAGGAAATATATTGAGTTTGTTTGCTGCAAAGAATTTTGATTTGCTTTTGCTCAAATCAAACCCTTTGCTCAGAAAGGTTTGCTTGCTATGTGGATGGTCTAAACTGCGTTTTAGTATTTGCTTAGTTAAGCAACATAGATATCAAAGATGATAATAACTAGTCGTAAACAATTTTTTCAGCATTTGTTTTCTTTCTCAAATCTGAGATCTTTTTCTTTTTATCTCATTAGCCGCCTGAGTGACAAGCAGAAAATGCTGTTGAAGTTGGTTGAGGCTGACTGCACGCATTCAAAACATTGACCGCAAACTAAGTCGTTAAAACAAAGAATTCTGCCAGCACGCAGCTTAAAGGAAGTTTGCAGCTCCTGCTGCCAGGAGGAGAGCGTTGCACATTTCTTTCGGCTGCTGCCAATTGCAAGTTTGCATGTAAAGCGCCCAACTTTATGCGCAACTTTTGCAATTCTGTATAAGTGCAAGCAGCGCTACATACACATATACGAGTATATCTATATATATATATAATACATATATGTATATATTTATATGCATTCTAATTCCCACAGCGAATGCATGCAAATGTTGCCGACAGGCCAAAGGCAACTATTGAACAACATTTTCATCCAGGGCGCCGATGTCGTAAAACTTTATGCAGCAACAGCTCCACTTGCAGATGCGCGCCCCAGCTGCGCCCCCAACCCCAATCGCTCCCGAAATGAGTGAGGTTTTTGGTTGAGAGCTGTAAGCCAAGGTAAACATGGCTATCGTTTACATGCCAAAATGCCTCTACACAGCCATTTAATCTATTTATCAAGCACTCGCTGCAAACACTCACCAAGGACACATACACATACACACACACACACACATTGATGTCGTTGATGACGCTGCTTGGCCAAATATTTGCGAAATGTTGAATGACCCACCTGGCCGGCTGGCTGGCTGACGGCTGCACAACTGATAGCCGAAGGCGTAGAAAATCAATACGCTGTGCTGTGCGGCGGCAATCTTTATAATTGATTGCTTAATAAACATGCAGGCTTAACCAGAAAACTTGGCCAATATGCACAAAAACTTTGCGCAGCGCAGCAAATTATGCAAATGCACTTGACTGGCTGGCATGCTGCCTGTCTGACTGTCTGACTGTCCGCCTGCCATGGCTAGCTGACTGGACACGGGCAAACTCTGCGCTGTGCTGTATCGATCTTATGTATGCGGGCGTTAGCTTCTCTCTTTGAATTTCAGGCCCCCCGTTGGGCGCCATAAAATCTATGTAATGTACGTACTCGAGTATGAAAGCGATTTTCGTGCATTCGCATGTTTACATATATACATATATACATATATACACATATATCTATTCACATACATGTATACATACATACATACATACATACATACATCAACATACATCAACATACACAAGACGTGGATCGGGTAGTGGCGGGCGGAATCCTCTGGTTCCCTTAGCTCTGTCGGTGTGGGGGTGGGCTTTGCCATACCTTCACCAATACACACAAACTCTAAAATTTTTAGGATTCCTATACAAACCAAACATTCGGACAACAAGAAAAAAAAACGAAACAAACACGGACAGTTAGAAGGACGCGGAAGCCGAGGTGGTGTTGGCTTCTCGCTGTCTTTACCCAAACCCAACCATGATCTTCAGCTTTAAATTGTCTATGAAGATCCCCAAAAAAAAAGGATTGCCTCGACTCTCTCTCTCTTCTATGCCAAGCTATACTCCTAGCCTACCATGTTAATTTATTAAGGAAACTCAAAAAAATTCTAGAATATACATTTATTCTTTAAATTACTCTAACTATTACATTTTCATTTACTCTTAATTACTGTCGCTTCATGTTCTTGAATTTATATATATGTATGTGCATGTGTTTGGTAGTTAGTTTGCGTGTATATAAAAAATGAAAGAAAAACTACATAATATGAAAAAAAATTTACAAATGAATAAAAAGGTTAACAATATAGTAATAATAACATAATAATATAATAAAATAATATTACAATAAAATATTAAAAAAAATGTTTAAATCATATTTTAGACATTTGGGGAGTATTAGTTAACACATATTAATTTAAAAATTTAGTTTTAATTCATAGCTTTTATTTCATAGTTTTCATTTCATAGTTTGTATTTCATTCTTTATTCAAAATTTTTTCTTCTTTTTTTTTCTTTTTTTTTTTCTTTTTTCTTTTTTTTTTTTCTTTATTTATTTATTTAGTCTTATTTCGTTATACATTTTGGGGACATGATAGGGAGGGGAAAACAAGGGTTAATTTAGCACTCACAGTTCTTTTTTGTTGTATGTCCACCGCTGAAAGGCCTTTCGTTTGGTGACTGCTGCTGCTGCTATATGGAAGATGTGTGTTGTGTATTATTTGAATGCATTATTATTGTTTTCGTGGTGAATTATAGTATCATGCTTTTCGGGTTTTTTTTTTTTTTTTTTTTTTTTTTTTTTTTTTGTATTATATATATATATAATTCTATATGGGTATAATATGCATTATTGTCTATTAAGTCGAGAGTTTATTTAACCACTAGCATTTAAAGTTTTTTTTTTTTTTGTGCACCTGCAGTTTTATGCAGCACGTTCACTTTGTTCAAATTTGTCTTTGAAGTTTTTTTTTGTTCTTTTTTTTCTTCACATACACCTTGCGCACACATATACATATATCTATATATATATATATTTATATATTTTTTCACTAATATGTTGTCGATAATCCCTCGCCGTTCTGCGATCTGCTACACATTTTCCTATTTCTCGGTGGCTATTTTTTTCGTTTTATTCGGGGGCGATTTTAATATGTAGCCCTAACCTCTGCGCATATGTGCATGTGGCCTTCTGCTGGCCGAGAGGTTAGGGTTATATTAAAGGCTGCAAAATACAAGAAACCCAGACTTAGTTTCTGTAAACTAAGTTTTAATTTATATTAAATACCTTTTGTTGCCTGCTTGCAAACTTGCTGTTTCCCACGAGTAAAAAATGCGTGCGGCTGCGCGCACCAAAGTCAATGACTGACCAGCTCAGCTGGTCACGGTGGGCCAAATTCAAAAAATTTCGATCTTTTGTGGAGGGCGATAATCTTTTGTATTTGTTTTTTTTTTGTTAAATATATATATAAAGATATATATATATATATATACAATTATTAACACAAATTTTAGCTGGATAGAACTCCACGCTGCAGGTATCTTCTTCAAAATGTGGGCCGGAAAAAGATGGAGCTGGCAATGTGGCCGCTTTTTATACGCCCACATTCCAGTGTTCTTGGTTTCAATGTTTCGCTCTCAGCGAAGCTTCGGACAGCGGAATGCTAGTGAGCGTATTTCTCCCACTGTCTCCGACGAGCGAGCAAAGCGTAAGCTTAGCGAAAGCTCGATCGCTAAAGCTCCGCTCTCTCTCTATCTCTCTCTTGCATTGCAGCGCAGGCGACAATGTTGTCGCAAACGATATGCGCTGCAATTTGCAATCTTAGAGATTCGCAACCATTACAGCGCCTCGTCTGTACATTGCTTAATGGCGCAATACGGCCAGCTCAATGGGCCGAGCACATAATTTTCGCACAGCAGCAGCGGCAGCAGCGGCAGCTCATCAAAGTTGGTTCGAACACAAATGAAAGTTTTGCGGTGCAAGCCACGAAACGTTGCAGCAAGTGGCGAGCAGTCAGAATGCCCTCCTGACAGCCTCCTGCCTGCTTGCCTGTCTGCCTGCCACTGACAAGCGTTTGGCAACAGTAGCCAGAACCAACGCTTTATAAAATCAACTCGCCAAAAATCCACACAAAAGAAACTGCCAAACGGCAAAGAGAAGGACACAGAGCGAGGGAGAAAGGGAGAGCGTAAAAGAGAGAGAGAAAGAGAGAGAGCAGGCGATTGAGTGCGGCAAATGAGTTGCTCGAAAGCAAAGTTTTTGGCTTCTAACCTCTTTTGTGGCATCACGTTAAGGTGGCGCAAAGACGTGTCGTGACCAAAAGTTAAGTTTTTCTGTTTTGTTTTTTTTTTTTTTTTTGGAACAGGTGCTGTCGTTGCTCTAAACCTGGCAGCTGCCCCGCAGCTGCCGCTTTTAACGCTACTTCTCAACGTGGCAATTGCGGCAAGTTTTGGCCAAAAAAGAACTTTGTGGTCTGTCTGTCTGTCTATTTAGCTGTTGCTGCTGCTGCTATTTCTACTTACTGCCTGTGGCAAGGAGAGGGGCTGGGCGAACGGCAGCTCATAAATTTCAAAAATTTGAAAACAACAACAAATATTTTTCACGCGCTGACCGAAATTATTTTAAATCACCTGCTGCCCGACATTTATCATTAGAGCAGTGCACCTTTCTCCCTCACTCAGTCTCTCTCTCTCTCTCTCTCTCACTCGCTCTCGTCAGCAAGTCAGCGGCCCTAACGAGCACCCCAAACTCTGTGTACAGCGTGCTCAAGATTTGCGAAGAGCACTTTATTTTCTACAGGACACTGGCACGCCCCCGAACCACAAAACAGGCAACATGCTCATAATGCTGTTGCTGCCTCTGCCGCTGCTGCTTCTCCTACTGCTGATGTTATTTTGTCATTTTCGCGCTTGGTCGAGGAAAAACTGTTTTGTTATCACAGTGATAAATGGAAAATTATTTTGAATCGAGCAACTACTTAAAAGAATTCCCAAAGGTTGTAATAAATTTGTGCGCACACATGCACACACATCCCCCCACATACACACACACACGCATAACAAGAGAAGGACTTGAGAAGTACATAGAGCACAAACTGGTGGAAGGACATGGACATAATGCTAGCAAAGCTCTGCGGTTTGCTTCGTAATGTCCTGCAAGATAAAAAGGTGATTGACGAACCAAAAGCAAAAGTCATGGCCAAAGCTTTGGCTCAGCAAATGCATTTGTCGTTTGCTACTGAAACTACTCGCAAACTCTTCGGGTGTATGTGTGTGTGTGTGTGTGTGTGAGCGAGTGTGCGGGTGACAGCTAACAAGAAAATGGGATTAAAGGCATTCCAATGCACTCTTAAAGCTCAACCGAACATATTATATAAACCAGAATCGAACAATAGCGCAATAGGAAACCAACCTGTGCAGCTTACAGCGATTTAAGCAGCAGCAGCAGCAACAGCAGCCAGCAGGCGGATGGAGCAGGTAACATCTATTTTGATTTCATTAAGTAAAAAAATAGCCTCCAAGTCGAAGCGGTGCCCTCGCTCGCATCTAGCCGCCAGCAGCCAGCCAAAACCACAGCGAAAGTAAACAGTTTCTGTGCTACGCTTCTTTCAGATTATTTTTCTTTTTTTTTTGCGCTCTCTGGCTCTTGGCCGTTTCTCAATTAGTTGAGCTTAATTTAAATTTGTTTCGAGTCCTTGTTACACATTACGCTGCAAATTCTCAAGTAAACGCACGTTTAAAGCAATTGAAGCTGCTGGCAAGTGCTTTTAGAAATTAGCAGCGGTCAAAACATTTCGTGGCCGTCTCACACGGCGAATGCGTAATGTGCTAGCCGGCCACTTGGCGTATGCGTAACGTGAGCATTACTTAAATGAAGACCGTTCACGTTGAAGGAAATAATTACACTCAGTTTGAATTGAATGATATAGACACATTATATAAAGGTATAGCAATTATATATTAAATTGGGTAAAATATCAGATTTAGGCAAAACAAACCATTTACCGCATAATAGCGAATAATAAAATAATAATAATGTTGTTGTTTGATTTGATGTTGATTGATTTTTTGTTACTTTAATTTTCCCTATTTTTATCTAGTCATAAAATAAATTTTCATATTCTTAGCTATTCCTTCACTTGTTGCTGGCATTTCGAATTAAATTCCTGCATAGCATTGAGTCATTGCTGAGACAAAATCCTATTTAAGGAGCTGCTCTTTAAGCTGACGCACGGAAAGCGTAACTTTAGCATTATCTCAAATCTAATTAAGCTGCTGGCACACTCGAAGCTCTACCTACGGCTATCGCTCCCACTTATAGCTGGCGCGCACAATTGTAGCTAAACACCCCCTGGGCATATCTCAATTCATTTGAAGGTCAGTTTAAAGAGCATACTAAAGCTGATGCTGCCGCTGCTGCTGCTGCTGCTGAGAATGTCTGCAATCAGCTGCAACATTGTTGGCCAGGTTGCATTTAAGCGGCGCAGATTTCAGGCAACAGTGTCGTCAGTTTAATGCCTCTGGTATGGCAGCTGGCCGTAAAACTGTTTAAGCCAAAGGCCCATTAGGGCACGCGACGAGTCGTTGAGTATAAAGGCACATATATCATATATACATATATATGTACATACATCTAAATATACTTGGGTTTTAGTGTCCAGATTCGCCTAGTCGCAGACTCTTCCGATGCGGCAAATATGGCAGCATGTAATTCAACTTATCAGCGTATCAGGCACAAAACTTTTCTCATCTACTTTACGCAGATAAGCGGCAGGGACTTTTTTTATTTTGCTTTTTGTCGGGTTTACTGACTTCTAATTTGTTGATGCCGCAGCACACACACACGCACACACACGCAAGAGAGACAGTAGCAAAGTGTTGATGGCGTCAACTTAATTTTCAGCTGGCACTCGACTATGCCCGACTGGGCAAAAACTCCGAAAAAGGCGGCCCAACTAGGCAAAAGAGTGGGCGAAGGGCGTGTCGGGTTTGTTAGCTGGTTTTTGCTGTCTTCTCTTGTGTGAAATAAAATTAACTAAATACGCTCATGAGTAACATTCATAATAAACATTAAGCAGGGCGAAGAAAAAAAGAGAAAAAAACTCAAATAAATATAAAAAATAATATTTGCCAGACTCCTTTTTGCGAATCTGCCAGCCTCGCAAACACACGCATACACACACACACACACACACACACACATACAGGGAGTGTGGCCAACGTTGTAGCAGCAGCAAATAAAGAATTCGCGCGGGAAGCAACGCGCTGGCAACGAAATTATGGCATAAGTTACTTAGAAGCAAGTTACCCTGTTTGACTTGCCAAGCCAACGCCGACACCCTCCAGACACCCCCCTGGGCGCCACTTGGCTACACTTTACTTTTATGGGGCAGGCGAGCGGGCGCCAGAGAAAGCGTGAAATGTACTTGCAGGCGAAATAAAGATACAGAGATACACAGAGAGAGTGCCCAGATACAAGCACATTTGTAGCGATAAGCGTCATAAAGTTATCGTAAGTAAGCGCCAAAATAGAAGAAGCCAGAAAAACATGAAGAAGCAGCTAGCAGGAGTAGCAGCAGCAGCAGAAGTCAAGCTATAAGGTAAAGCCAGCCAGGGAACTACCAACTATGATGCGTGAAACGCGAAGGGGAGTGAGACAAAGGCGGAAACAACAACAACAACAACAACAACAACAACAACAACAACAACCAGCCAATTACGCAATGGACAGCAACAAAGTTTCGCGTTCCTCTGTTCACACACTATTCGCAGTTGATTTAATCAAAGTTCTGCGCTCATCGATGTAAATGTATCTGCAGATGTAGCCATAAATGTATATGTAGCTGCTGCTGCTGGTGCTGCTCGTTTGCTTTTACCTTAATTTAATAAATATCCAGCCACTACTTACAGCTGAAACCGAGAGGTATTTCAAATACATATATGCATTTATACAGATGCCTCGGCGGATGCCAAATATCATGAAGCAGCCGAGATTGAACTGCACAAATTGCACAAAGGTAAATATATAAATGTATCGTTGTAATGTACATACATATATTGTACATACATATATGTATGTATATGTATGTTTGTGCGCGGGAAAAACAAGAGAAATCTGCGCAATTTTAATTCACTCGCCTACTGTTGCACGCCACATATACATGTGTGGCATATATGTATGTACATACATCATGCTGCACTACATATTAATAAAAGTGAGCATATATTTAACAGACATACATACTACGTTATACTACTTTATATATGTATATGTATGGGATACATACATACATACTGCATACATACATATTTATATAAATGCATATGTACGCAGATGTCTTTTAAGTGGCAAGTGGACATGCATAAGTGACAGTAAAACGTTGCATGCCGCGACTAAGGTGTTAATGCATTGGCCTTGGTCATCGGACTAATGAACTTCATTTGATTTCGTGACGAAATATCTCTTGGCTTTCAGACTCAATTAAGCTAAAAGGTGATTAAGTATATTTATAAATAGTCGAGAGAGTATCGATAAGATAAATCTGCTGATGGAATGTCATTTTGCGGCATGCCCTAATAAATTGCAATCGATTCGACAAACATAAATAGCAATGCTGAAGGATTACAAAATTGAGACTAAGCTAGCAATAAATGGATTAGCAATATATTTTACAATTAAATAATGTACACTATTATTTAATTAAAAATTAAAATTACTCTTAAAGTGCCTAATTCTGTCTTTTGGCATTAGCTAGTTTCAAATCAAAGTTAGAAATATTTGTGTGTTCATTTCAATGGATAACCCAAAATCAAAATCAAAATTCCTAATTCATGAGCAACATCGATTTCACTTTCATATATGAAAACCCAATTTCAACTACTGCCTATGAAATCCTATTAGTCCACTGCCCACATTACGAAAATGCACTCATCAAATAAGCAGGAATTTGCTAATAGAAAATGCATTGAACTTCTGCTCACAAACAGCAATTGTATGAATATTTCAACTCCAGCGTTGAGCAGCACTAAATTGACTCCGAGCAAACACCAGCCAGGGCTAGGCAGCGCAGGGGCGAGAGCATGCAAATTGGAGACTGAGCAATCAGTGCCATATTACGTATGTGTACTAAATGCATATATAGTACAGCCAAAAGTTTGGATTACAAGGCAAATGTAGGCTGTCACATTAGCAGACGCAAAACTTTTCTCACCAGACAATTAAATAGATTTCTCATTCTCTTTTTTTTTTGTGTATTTTTGCTTTTGTTGTGTTTTAGTTTCGGGTGGCAAAACTTGGCCAAATGAAATGTCAAAAAATTAAAAGCATTAAACTATGCGAACAACTATGCGGGCAGAGCTGTCATGTACGGACGTTGCTTAACAAAGGACAATCCGTAGGAAAAGCTCTTCTTCGCTGGCGCATTGGCCGAGCACGGGCAAGACGGCCATAACCGGTCACAAAAAGGCAAATCTCCTGAGGGCGGCAAACAAACCCAAACTCAAAACTCGCAAAAAAATGCAAAAAGAAAAAAAAACAAAATCTGAAACGGAATGAACCTAACGGAGCGGCGTCCAAACAACAAATGGCGGTTGAAAAGGTTGCTCAAGTGCCAGGACAATGTTGTTGTCCTTGTCCGCAACCTCAGCGATGCATGCAAGTGACGTGTGTGTGTGTGTGTTAGTTAGAGCTAGTGTGCTAGTATGTTAGTGTGTGTAAGTGTGTGTCTCGGCCACGAGACTAACAAAAAGCGTACGAAAAATTTGCAACTTTAGTTTTTGACATCCGCTCCATTTAGTCAATGGACTGAGCGACGACCTGGCAACAATCAGGCGCATGTCCTGCCATTTGCCATACCCTCAACTCATTGAAAATAGCTTAGAGAATATATGTTGCTAAAGTGCTTATGCAACACATGCAACGGGTGGCATGTCTGGAAAATAAATATGATAAAGTGATTTGTGAAATGTATTTAAAATTTTTACGAAATTTCGCACATTTTTTATGAATAAATTGTCTTGTTGACTTGATTATTTTGAGATTCTGAAAGTCTAAAACATTTACTGATAAATTAAATTCAAAAACTTATGGGATATTGGATATTTCAAGCAGCCCAAGCCTTAGCCTAAGCTACATACATTTGATTTATTATAATTAACCATAGTCGGAGTGAATCTTACTCAAACTATATTCGCGTCTATACACATCTCAGGCGACTTAGAGGGTATCTTCAAAAAGATCATTCATGAATCTTTTTTTATATATTGCTATTGTTACTGATGCTGCTGCTGCTGTTGCTGCTGCTATTCCTCCTCCTGTTGTAGTCGTGCATTTTAAAGCACATTCAACAAAAGTTGATTTCTCTTTTGACCCATTAAGAAATTGCTCTGGCAATTTTTGCATAAACAAAATACAAAACAAACATAAAAGGCTGACCTTTCCACACACACATACACAAACGTATATATATATATACATATATACAAAGAGATTCTGCTCTTGGCATGTCGCCCAGTCAGTCATTCAGTCATTCGGTCCGTCTGTTCAGTAAGACTAGTTTTCTGGCCGTTCCTTGTTCTTGTTTGCATAGGATCAAGGAGAAGCAGCATGCGCATCCCTGGGCGCTTTTATTGAGCCCTTTAAGTTTTTAGTAAATAATACAAAAGCGTATGGAAAGCGTCGGCAAATTGCCAATGCACAATTGTAACTGTAAATGCGTAACATTTGAATGATCAATGGCCAAGGGACAGCCCAAAGCAGAGCCCCAAACGACCAACCGACCAACCGACCGACCGAACGACCGACCGAACGGACATCTAAAGAATTTGATTTCCATTAAAGGCACCAGCCCTACCCAGTCCTGTCCATTCGGCCTTTGTTAGCTGGGACACTCAACAGTTAACAGCCACCAAACCAGTTGGCCATGCTAAATGATGCATGAAGTTTTCTGCCAAGGATTTCGCAATTCGCTACCAAACAAACTTAGTTAGCAATCAACACGATGAGCTCTGACGGCAACAACACAGATTAAGATAAATTCACACACACAAACGTACATGCATATATATATGTGTGTGTGTATATGTATATGTATATATTTAGGTTAAAATGGTCAATCCAAGACATCGAATAATGACTTCACAGGAAAAATTGATTCACAATCTTGGTAAGCAACACACAAACGCTTTATAGACATGGCGAAAAAAAAATCGCTTTCATTTCCAACAGCAAATGTGTTTGTGAACGGATTATATACTGAAATTAAATTGGTTGCTATTGCATTTGGTAACCAGGTTACCAAAACGAATTCGCCAACATATTACAAAAAGTAATATATACGCGGCTTGACAACTTCCAGATGCCCTATACGACTTGCTATTTGAGAAAAAACTTGGTTATTGAGCAATAATTTGATTAGATTGTTTATTTTTTTTTTTAATTGAAAAACACAAAAAAAGTATAAAGTTTTTTATTTTAATTGATTAAATTAAATTTTACAAATTAATTTATGCAAGCATTTAAATGCCAAGTCTCAGAGTGTTTATTTTAATTTATTTTTAATATTAGTGTTCAGTAAATATAACGACTTACATTGACAGAAAATTGTTTGCCCTAACTTACTGTTCATTACAACTTCAGCTATTCAATATTTTATATATGTATTACATATATAACACGCCTATGTATATTTAAAGCCAAATTCTAAAAACTTCTAACAAGCTAAACACATTAAAAATTTGCTGACTAAATTCTTGAACTAAACTATTTTTATTGAAAGTAAATGTACAAAAAGACAGAGATTTATTTTAAAACGTTTTAAAATTGGCTTACAAAAAGGCCAGTGTTATTCTCGTATTATTTTGCTAAAATTTACAGAAATATAAATTCTAAATTTAAAGATAAGTCAAAATATAAAAGAGCTAAACTGTCACATTAAAGTTTATTTTTGTTTTCTTTTGTTTTACAATTTTTCGTTGTTTTTGTAATCGTATTTAATTAAAAAACCGCTTTCCAGATGAGTTTATTAATGAAATGAATGCAATCGAAGCTGCTCAAATGCTTTTAGGCTGAGAAGCCGCAAGTATCAGCAACACAGCCACAAGCAACCGCAAGAGCAACAACAACAACAACAACAACGAATTCAAGAACAATCACAAATTGATATGGCAAAATGAAAAGTGCATTCAAATTCGACAAGTTTTATCCATTAAATAAAATGAATGCTCTGCATGGATCAAATTGAAAGTAAATTTGCAATACAGTTGAGTGCCAAGGCTTATGGATTATAGGCAAGGCCAGTTTGAGGTCGACATGCTAATCTGTAACAAAATCGGAGCGTGAGAGAGAGAGCGAGACAGAGAGCGAGTGAGGGAGAGAGAGATGCCACGAAACGTATAGCAAAAGCAAGTGAAGCGTGCTCTGAGCTGCAGGTGAATCCAATGAACGATAGAAAAACTAAAATCTAGTTGCGTGCGTGTGTGTGTGTGTGTGTGTATATATGAGGTGTAAGCACGTTTTTATGTTGTTAACCCAAACACACACACACACATAGAGAAAACCCTTGAAATCGGGTAAAAGGCAGAAGAGAAAAGCTGGCTAAAAGCATTTCATGCTAAAACATCTGCATATGCAAAGCCCCCAGCCGAAGGCCGAGCACCGAAGCCAGCCAAGAACTCTGGATGCCTGCGACTGGCGAACACGCCAAAGCGCTGCACAAGTATTGACCAAAATGCTGAAGCATTCAGAAACAGTCAAACAACAATAGCTGCACGAGCAGAAGGATGCAGGCAGAGCACGGCGAGGTGCCAGCTCAAAGTCCAACCAGGTAACAGTAGCGATAGCAGACGCTTAACTAACTAACCTGAACTGAACCAGTTCGATTTGAAGTACTCCAATTTGCTGCTCAGTAGAATTGGTCAAATTAAACCAAACTCAGTTCAGGTTTAGAATTGATCGGATGGCATTATAAATCAATCATACATGTTATAAACTGAATAATATATATTTTTATGGATTTACATAATGTATATAATATAAATTGAAGCTGAATAAGATAAGAGTAAGTTAGAGTAAGTTTCCAGAATTCTGACGAAGCGGGCGTGCATCACTTCCAGAAATAGTTAAGAGCCAAATAATGAATATTAACTTCACATATCGAACACACACACACACATTTGCAACACTTGAGTCCAGAAACTTCAATCGCATATTTCTAGTAAATTTGTTTGCAACAAACTTCATGAACTTCATTCAGGAAATTCCTCCTCTATGAGCCGTAAGTCAACTGTGCGATTAAATTGGTTCGCAGCCCTGGTCGACACACAAATCCCGGACCAACTGAGCCGTACAACATCAGTAGCAGCATAATCGCAGTAGCATGAGCACGGGGCGGTTTGGGGGCATGGTAGATCAAGGGCTAGAGGCATGGTTAAGTGGCCATAATACTGTGTGGCAGTGGTCTGACAGCGCTTCAACTTCATTTACGTGTGGCATGCGAGGCAGATTGTTTGTTTGATTTGCCGCAGCCGCTGCGGAGTTGCACTTAACAATATTAATTTCGTGAGCGTTGATGCTACAATTCGATTTGTGTGTAGAATGCGCGAGTTGATGTTGCCGGCAGCCAGTCAGCCAGTCAGCCAGCCAGAGCACAGCGACGGCATCAAAACAATGCCGGAAACCGGAAACTGGCAGCGGAAATGTACTTTGTCTTTTTGGCGGCAAAGCGACGTTGTTGTAAAATACTTGCCGCAAAAAGTATGTCGAGCTGCACTAACAGCAAACGGGGCACAGCTAAGAAAGTGGGCTGACTCAGCCCAGGCTCAGAGTTGGCCGGACGCCAAGCCCTGCCCAGCCGGGCCCGGCCCGGCCGAAAGTCTTGTCTGCCAGCTGCTATTGCTGTGCTGCATTTATGCCTCTTAACAAGAATATTTGTCATTTGCTGTTAGCATTTTGGCTAAATGCGAAATTAAATGAAGTGGATTTACATATTTCGTTGCCTGCCTTCACTTTTAAGTACACAAGTTCCCCTTCTCTCTCTCTCTCTATCTCTCACGCTCTCTCTCTTTCTGTGTGTCTTGGCATGTGTAAGCTAAGACTGCGTGTGTGTGTCTGTGTGTGTGTGTGTGTGCAGCTGCTGCGGAAAATAACTTTTTAATGAGATAAACTCGTTGATTTCTAGATTCTGTGCGGTTGCCTCTCTGGTGGCCAAAAAGGGGCGGCACACCACGCCCAGCAACGCATTCCCAGCGGATTACACAAAGTTGCAAAATTTTGCTGTGACAAATTTATTTGTATGCCGCATTATATTGCACCACACTCACGCGAGTGTGTGTGTGTGTGTGTGTGTGTGCAGGAAAACTTAATGAGCTAGCAGACTGTTAAAGTAGCTCAACAGCTGTTGTCGCCATTGCGCAGCTGCCTCCGTTGCGCCCCTATATAGACGCCTCAAAATTAAATTCAAATATATTTCCTCCTCGCATAGCGGCCGCCATTATAATTTGTCGTAAACTTTTGCCATTTTGTCAGATCTACAATTCTCCACATTCTAGAGCAAGAAATGTGTTTAAGCGAGAGTGTGTGGGGTGTGTGTGTGTGGCAAATGTTTTGGCATATTTAAAAATATATGAATGCACGGCACTGCTAAGTTTAATCTGGTCAAAAATGAGAAGCTATACAAAAATCAAAGCTCATATAGATGGCACCACATAAACTCTTTCCATTGATAAACCTCAAAAGTTGCGTCAATAAAATTTAAATACAATAGCTTACATTAAATACAAAGAAAAAGAAAATTTAATCCAAATATGCTTCCAGTTTGCCAACATTGCAAATTATGAAGTTTCCTTACAGACAGTCTTCAGGTCATCTTCTCCCAGCAACCTTATTTTAATATCACATTATATATATGCAGATCAGTTTGGAAGGGGCGTTTGGGTAAAGCGCATAAGCAGTAATTTAATTGGTGGCCCATTACGTTGCCTTATGCGCGTATCTCCATCATTTGCATGAGCTCCGTCAAAGTATTGCTGTCCACTTAAAAATTGGAAATCTATTTAGATATTCACGCTGCAGCCGAGACCAGGAATGAAACGGGAACGCTGCGGAAGGGCGTGACGCCATCCGTCGCATCGCATTATAAACTTTGATAACAAAATTTACTTGGCAACATTTCGGCTCCACCCACACACGCTGACTGCCACTCCCTTCCTCTGTCTCCCTTCCCCCTCTTTTGCTGGCTCTGTCTGTGCCATTATGCGTTATACTTTTAATAAGTTGTGACGCGCTGACGACAAAAAAGTTATCATTTATTAAAATTTTTGTCTTTCCAACGTAATTATAATAGTTTGGTAAAACATCGTGCGCGACAAGCAGCGACTGCCTGGCAACAAAAAGCAACCCCATCTTAACCCATATTATTTGCCCGCCCACTCCACTCACTCCTCCCCTCCTGCTGCGAGCAATTGTTGCGTTTGTGGGTCGCGTTCTGCTGCTCCTGCTGGCTGCTGCTGCTGCTGCTGCTGCTGCTGTTGCTTCCTAGCTATTTTTGACAAGTTTCGCCTTTAATTTCCCTTTATCATGTTTCAAATTATTAAAAATTTATGCTCTGAACTGAAAGTAATTGAAAATGTTCAATAACTGCTGAGCAGGACAAAGAGTTATGGCCAGAGCTGGCCCTGGCTGGACCTCGCTCGGCACTCTCTCGACTCAGCTCCATTTCATTTTTTAGCTGTTTGATGGCAGACAAAGTTGCCAAGTGCTAACCAAAAGCTATCACCGATGCTGATGATGATGAAGATGATGTTGTTGTTGCTGCTGCTGCTTTTGATGATGAAGTAAAAGCTGAAGTGTATTGTAAAAGTGCAGCAGCATCGTCATCGTGAATGGCAGCGACAGCTGTTGGCTAGTCAATTTTTTTCTTGATTTTTTTTTTTTTTTTTTGCAATTTACTTTTCTTGTTGCTCATAATTATGCGCGTTATATAAATGAGTCGTAGACGTGACCGAGTCGCATCGGCTCAAGACATTGATAATATTGCCGGAATCGAAGGCAGCTCTGGCTGACAGAGGACTAAGTTGCTGCCAATGACATCTTGATCTGGATCTTGTATGAATTTCAATTAACAGCGAAAAGCAAAAGCCAAACGTTGCGACCAGACAGATGTTGCAAGAATATATCAAATAAAAACAAGCACCTGTCGTGCTGCTCTGGGGGCTTAGAGCCAATCAAACATGCCACACGGCGAGCGACTCTGCGGACAGCTCAATAACAAAAGTAAACAAATTAAAATAGACAACAAATGGAAAAAGCGACAACCGCAAGAGCCCCAAAAGCCCGGCAACAACAACACGAAAAACTTTTTGCCATGAAACGGCAAAAGTTCACCAGGTGCTGTGGGGGTTACAGGTGTCTCTCTGCTGCGTGGGAAGAAGGCGGGCTGTCGGGTGGCAAACGTACGATTCGCACGCAGTTTAGCAGTTGCCGGCGATGCGTAAGTCCATAAAATCCTCACTAATCTCACAGGACGCGCTTCGACAAAACGCCAAGCACTTTTTGTCAAATCATCCAAACACCTGATGTCTTGCTCGGACCCAAGCGCTGTCTCTGTGTGTGTGTGTGTGTATGTGTGTGGGCGGTAGTAAAATGTGTTGTTATTATGCACAGGCAGATGGGCCTAGGCTCGAGCCGATGTCGAGCGGGTTCATAAAAGCGCTTTGTCACCAAGCAATTTCCGCGCAGAAATAAACGAGTCGAGCGGAAGTCTGCTTACCGCTGCAGCAGCCAGAGCCGGACCAGCCAAGAATGAAAAACCAAAAAAAAAATACAAAAAACGAGCCCAATAATAGATTTTTAGCGCAGTTGCTGAAATGGGCACTCAACGTGGCTGCCACGCCGCGTGGGAAGTGTGGCAGCAAAAACAGGGGCCACAAAAGAAGTAAATAAGTCGAAAGAAAAACAATTAAGGCAGATAATAATAATATGGGAAGCAGCCAGAACAGGCGCCGCAACAGAAAAAAGAAAAAATTTTTGAAAAAATAAAAAAAACTTTCACTTTGGCTCATCTTCACATTGAAAACTTTGCATTTAACTTTTGGCGGCGGCGCTACGTACATTTCTTTATCATTTACCGCATATTCGCGGGGGATTCATATCCGAATAGTTGTTTGCACTAGATAATTGTTTAGTTGGTTTCAAAAGATATGAAAGCGGAGCTTGTTGAAATGAGAAAACATTGATTAGAGTGTATATGGGTATGTGGGTAGAAGCTAGATCTGATATGAAATATAAAAATTCTATTCAGACTATAGATAAGAAAGTAATGAGAGCTTTGCAGACAAGTCTAGACATATAACTACTAATGTCTTTCCAGATATATATTTATATTTGCCAACATATATAAATAAAAAAAATATATATATATATATATATATATATATATATATATATATATATATATATATTTTTGATATATGTGCGTTACGTATACGCCAAGTGGCCAGAGCACAATAGGCAGTGTGTTTTGACGGCTGGTAATTTATGAAAGCACAGGCCAGTTGGGCTACTTTAAACCAACGCTTACTTGAGCATCTGTTATCTATACCAGCTTATACTGTTTGGTATAAAATTAGTAAAATCGGCCTCCATATATGTATTGTATTTTTAGAAAGAGCTATTCATATTATGAAATAATAATTCTTATAATATAATATCCATATAATTCTCTAACTAAAACTAAATAAACCACAAAAAGATTATAAAAGAATAATCCATAAATATCAAAATGTTAAACATTCATCTAAGAAAATTGCTGCATAAATCTATAACTAAAGTTAAGCCACTTTATAAATTACCCCTCATTCATGCAACTATTTTTAAATTTCTCCGGCAGCAATTACACAATTTCATATGTAGATAATAATAATGAAATGTAATTAAAAAAATATTAAAATTTAACTACTTAATTTAAACGCATTTATTGTGCATGAATTGGCAGAGCAGACTCGCCCAGTGCTCTGTACAAATTAATTTTTATTTTTACGCCGTGAACGTAATACGTCGACGGTATAAAGTTTTTCTCGCAAGCAAAAAGCTGGCAAGTGAAAAACCTTGCTGGCCACAAGACCAAGCCAAGGCCCACGCATAATAAACCCTCGCAGCGCCCACTTACGCCCCCGCCGCAGACTTCTTCGAGCATTTGAAGCATTTAAAGCAATGCCTAATTGGTTGAATTTTACGCTTCCGCCATTCTCAGCCTTAATCGAAATTTAATGTAGATGAAACACGTGCTTCAAGTGCACCGATAAAAAATGCATGTCAAGTGCCTGACAGGTGGCAAGATCGGTAACTGATTAGCTAATAAGCCGCCTGCACACAATTCAGGCTAAAAACAAGTTGAAGAAATTGTAGAAATACGTGTGAATACGAAATAGAAAAGTTCTACATTTTCTGCCCTTGCTTGAGTTGCTGCTGCTGTTGTTGTTGCTGATGGTGTAGCCGTTGAGTGGCAAAAACTTTCACTCGCCTTGGCGGGTTGGGCTTGTCAGACTATAGTAAAAAGCATTTATTACGCAAGAAAGTCTATTCAATTATTCAGGCGTTGCATTCGCGGGCAGCTCCCGCTCCCGTCCATTCCTCCAGCCAGCGATGTCCTGCCCCGGCGACACGCTAAATAATTTACAATTTCCCAGGAAGCTGCAACAGCAGCAGCAGCAACAACAACAATAGCATTTTAAGAAAATGCATGTACTTTTTGTGCCAATTGGCATAGTCGCAGGAGGAAGAGGAGCAGGAGGCAGGGCAGCGGCAAGACGGTGCCTAAGAAGGCAGCCAGCTGACGTGCGTCCGAGTTGCGCGACATTCGAGCCTTTGTTTTGGCCAAATGGCAAAGTTTTATTTCATTGCCTGCACTCAAATGAAAAATAAATATGACAGCAAACGCGCCACGAACAAAAGACACTTGCATATTAAATGATCTTAAATAGCGAAGACTGGAGACAATGCTGATGCTGCTGCGGCTGCTGCTGTTGCTGCTGCTGCTGCTGATGCTGCTGATGCTGCTGCAGCATCCCTCAATCCCCTTCATTGCAACTGCGTCGCATTAGGTTTATAAATTAGAAATGATGGCGTCCCAAAGCGTCGGCCATAAAAACGAAGCTGCGTAGCATCATTCCCCCAAGAAGTGGAGCTTAGAGTCTGGTTGGGCAACCAAAGGGGAGTGGAGGAGGAGTGGAGGCTGAGCTTAAGTTATGCAAATGCGCTTATGCGCGGCGACAAAAGCCGTGCCAGGCAAACGCTCAAAGCTCTGCCAATTGCAATGATTATGAAACGTCGTAGCGATCTAATTGGTTTAATTATGATATCATAAATTAATCCCATTCTCACATTACATTATGCATAGCATCCGTTTCACAATTTCACGATTGCTGGCATGGCTTAAGACATAAGCTACTTTAACCTGAAATTGTTTAATGCAATTATGCAGCGATCCCGAACATTATAATACCACACATTTAACAACCATCCTGTGTGTGTGGGGGTGTATGTATCTCTCTCTGTGTGTGTGTGTGTGTGTGCGGGAGTGTGAGAGGCCAAGTCAAGCCACAAGCAAATTCTGCGGTCGTTAGCTATTTACAAATTAACCAACAAATTATAGAAACCCAAACCAAATGGCTCGAAGCCTTCCAATGGCAATTGGGCAGCCCATACTTATGTATTTGCTTTACATATATACAGATATATGTATAAGTGTGTGTGTGTGTGTGTGTCCTGCATGTTTATCTTTCTCAATTAATATGACCGCTTGATGTTTACATTTGCGAATTGAATTCGGTAGGTGAATTTGCTAAGGCCATAATATTACTTGTATCAATTAACTTGGCGTGCCTTTAGCTTCCAATTTATACTTTGAAATATAAAATCAAACTTGAAATAACAATTTTCCAAAATAATGTAATAATTTAAAATAGATGGAAATCAAATGTATTTGTAATTGTCAATAACAATAACAATAACTCTTTAATTATAAGCATGAATTGATATTCTTCTGCATACAAGGGCGATGTAGGAGAACGATGGAGTCAGAGAGAGAGAGAGGGAGAGAGAGAGAGAAAAGAGAAGCAGAGAGTGTGAGACAGTGAGAGATAGAGACAGAGAGTTTGGGACAGTGAGAGAGAGAGTCAGAGAGAAACAGGGCGAGAAAGAGACGAAAGAGAATCCAAAACTTTCTTTCTTTTATATTTTATATAAATACGTATATATCCAGCAAATTATTGATATAAGGACTTCAGAATAATATTCATGTTTCAGTTTAAATTACTTAGTATTCTTTAAAAATCTCTTTGGAGCAGCAGACTAGTAAATGCAATGCAGCACATTTTCAAGACCTCACCCAGTTGAATAAAAGAGTTCAGCGACATTTGAGGAGAGAACCCAAATGCTAAGCGACACAGCGCCGACAAGTATTAAATGGCTAACGATAATAATCACAGCTAAAAGTCATCAGCATAATAAACCCAAGTTTTTACTTTTCACATTGCACTATCGCTCCACAGTGGCTCGGACAATGCCAGCAATCGGGGGAGGGAGAGCAGCAAAACTATAGCAACATTTAAACATTTATGGCAACATATTTGATCACGTTTTCTCAATCATTGCCCTTACGACCCTAATCAAATTTCACCTGATGGGATGCTGCTGTGGCTTTGGCTGCTGCTATTACAGTTGCTGTTGATGTTGCTGTTGCTGTTGCTGTTGCTACTGGGGCTAAAGTCTGAATTGGCTGGAATTTAGCAAAAACCATGGACACATTGTGCACTGATTGCTGGCTGGCCCAGATGTCCCGGGATGCCGGTTGTGTGCGTGCGTGCGTGAGTGGGGCGTGGCCGGAGGGCCAGCCGAAAAGTGGAAATGGAGAAAAACGAAATGTTTTGTTTTGATTACAGCTTGACGGTAGCTGCTTTATTTTATTATGAATCTAATTCCTTATAATTCGTAACATATGTTTCATTCCAGCATCCAAACGGAGAAACAGCAAACAGGTTTTGAATTACAAATCAGCATTTGGCCAACGAAAATTTAAGTTAAGACATTGCTGATGACGTTTAACGATAATAGAATGTAAGGCCTGCGGGCTGGCGACCCGACTGCTCGCCCAGACTTGTGCCCAACCGGCGCCAGTTGGGCTGCCCATTAACCTAATGCCCAGCGATTTGAGTTTGATATTTGCATTTTGCTGCGTGCCCTTAACTTGGTGACACTTTAAAGACCTGACAGCCGAGGTTGGGCTAGGCAGGCAGGCAGGCAGGCAGGCAGGCAGGCAGGTCCTTGTTCTTGTTCTGGCTAAACCACCTAACCCACCCATGCGAGCCACACATATGAATATTTCATTTCAAACACACGTCATTAGAGATGCGACGTCAGTCAGTGAGATTTCAATATTTTCTAGTGCTCCGAAAGGCAACGAAAGGCAACAAAGCCATCGCGCATCCGCAACGTGTGGCAATGGGGAAGGGGCGTGCGGCTCGCGCGTTCGTGCGCGTGGGCGTGCCACATGTACGTATGCATGTAGGTGGGCTTGCCATGCAACATGATGGCTATGATGCTCCGCCAGAGCATATAGCAAAGGCATGGCATGGCATGGCATGGCTTGGCATGTGCATGTGTGCATGTGTGCATGTGTGCATGTGCATGTAATTTTGCAAACGCCCCGTTGCAACGGTAGCCTCTGCTCCAGTTACTCCATGTGTCTATGTCTGTGTGCGGCGTCACCATGTGGCAGGCGCTTGGCGCTCGGCGCTAGCTGCTTCTTCAATAAATGCGGCTGCTGACCTATTCTAGCAGTCAACCATAAATCTGCACTGATGATGTACTTCATGGTATTGTGCTTTGGAATTATATCGCATATTTTTGGTTTCTGTTGCACATTCCTTTCTGGCATGCCACACACCCACACACACACACACACACACACTCGCACACACAGGCACAATGGGCCGGCAGTCGGTGTAGTATCTGTGCGCACGCTATTTCATCATCATCAAACTGCGGGTAACGCTGCTGGTTGCAAATTTCGTTAGCTGATGACATGCAGAGCTTCCAGCAATAAGTGTTGCCAGTAGCCAGTGCTCCGGCTAGTAGACCGCCCGGGCCGTGCTGGAATTTCGCCTGGCATCGAGCACAGCTCAAGCGGCACAGGTATTAACCAACCAACCAGCAGCAGAGAGCTCAAGTTGATCGCTTTCAAACGTGGAGCGCCTGCAACACGTTGTGTAAACAAATCAGCTCAATCTGCCTTAGTGCTTCACTTTTAATTGAACACTTCTGCAAACGAAATGAACCAAATTCCAAATTGGCACTGGCCGCAGAAAGAGAGAGTGATAGGGTGTGATGGGATGCTAGAGGGAGAAGGAGAGAAAGAAAGTAAACAGAAAGAGATAAAATGGAAATTATAAGTGTTGTGCATTGTTTTAGCAATTAGTGAATGGCGAGCCATAAGGAAAACCTGGCCAAAATACGTTAATGCCAAATTGATTGGAGCCAAAGGAACAAAGATGCAAACAAACAAACAACTGAGTGGGCAAAGGAAATGATTCTGAGAAATATCTTTTTGCTTGTTTCCAATTGATTGCCATCAATTAAAAAGTCTCGAATCTTTCTTTCTCCCTCTCTCCCTGCCCTTTTGAGTTTTTCATTTCCTCAATGATTTATCGCTGAGCAGCAGCACTAATTGAGTCGTTTTATTGTCGCCTGTTAACTGTTCATATTTTACTAAAAAATCAGATGAACAAACAGTCGCGACACGCAATTATGATCTACACCCATGTGACCCAATCCCCACAGCTAAATTCTCTTCGCTCCGATTAGTGTGTAACTCTTCTGTGTCCTTCTTTTTTTTTTTGCGCAGTGTAAATCGCAGTTACACATGCAAATGTGACTAAACCAATAATATGTATGAGCTGAAAGAAGTGCGGGACAGTTAGAGGGGGCAGTGTGCAGGGCTGGGGGAACAACAGCAGCTGCTGCTGCTGCTGTCGATATTTGTTCAACATGCAAAAGCTACTGCTCGAGGGTGAGACCGTCAATATGCAACATGGCATTTTTAAACGCCGGACATTGCACAATTTATATCCATTGAGCGCAGCACTCACAAAGGGTGTAATAAGCTATATAACAGCCAATGGGCGACAATTAAAAATATGCATAGGCACATCCCACCTACCTGGGGTTGCTCGAAAGTGCCTCTGCCAAGCTAGAAACACGCAACGCTTAATTAAAACTTAAGCTGACCTTAGCAATGGACACCAATTCGATTTACGGGGCTAATTACTTATGTTCATACCTAATGAATATATTAAACAAAATATTTAATTTAGTGTCAAAGCTAAAAATGTATACTCATTTAATTTTTTAAAAATTAATTTCCAATTGCTCAGTTTAAAAGAAAACAGATGAATTTTTATTTCCGTAAATTTATATTATAATTATTATTATTTTTTTTTTTTAACACTTCTATAAATTAATATATGGTAATAATTGTAAATATACAGTTTTATTTTATTTAGATATTTATTTTTGGTCTATTTATTTATTTTTTATTTATTTATTCTTTTTTATTCAATTTTATATATACATATATATTTATATTTTTTACTATTCACAATTAGTTGTTAGTTACATGGTGTCTGCACTTCCATCTGTCCACTGGTGTCATTTTTATTTTCGTATATACTTTTTATCAATATGTTCTACAAGAGAGCCCCGACGAACGAGCGCACCAGCCCTGCCAAACGAAAGTTAATTGCCGTGCAATTTTTGTATGCATAAATAACGGTAAATTTGTTATACACATCACTTTGATTGCGCACGCTAAATCATCACACAGCAGCAGCAGCAGCAGCAGGAGCACCAGGAGCCGTAGCAGCAGCAATACGTTGCCGGAGAGTTAAAATGCGGCCCAAAACCAAGCGCAAAATCGTACTGAAAAAAGAAATCAGAAAAAAGCAAATCACACACACAGTTACAGCCGGAAAGCAAATGCCCGTTAAAATGTTTCGCATGGCACAAAATATGTTGATAAAAGAAATACATAAATAAAACACACAATATACATATGTCTGTGTATACTACAAATATATATACATATATGCACACATGCATGCGTGTGCGATGTACACACTCGCATATTTGTGCATGGCACATTTTTATATATTTAAGTCAAATAAATTATTTAAGCACACAAAATGTTTTAGATCCGAGACTCTTCGCTGAAAAGCCAAGCGGAAAAGCAGCCAGCAACATGCACGAGCTCCACATAAATAAACATGTCGATATTTGGATTTTCCCGAAATACTGTACCATTCAATTGCGGTCTAAATCAATAGATGCAAACGGTATCCAGCAAATATTTTCAATTTCTAGATAATTATTGCTGCATTAAGCAGACGTTTATTATTGCTGTGAATACTTCAATGTGAAGCCCTTTTAATCATATTGATGGATGCCAGGCAGGGCATCAATGCAGATGCACTGCAACTTTGGCCACAATGCCAGGCCCACTTTTTAACCTTCCCCAGCCTATTTTTCTCACGAATACTTGGAAAATGTGTTTGGAAGACGCTGACAGCAGCAGCAGCAGCAGCAACTGTAGCGGATTGTCAAGCATCAAAAACACACCACAGAGCATAAAAGCTCAACACACACGAAGACACAACACTCTCTCTCTCTCACAAACACACACACACACACCCATGCACACATATAAAATTCATCTGTCATCGCGTGTGTTGCGCCAAAGCTTATGACGTTAAGCCGTTAAATGCGCCAAATGCATGCAAAACTTTACACAACTGCAACTGTATATGTGCGGGTGTGCGTGTGTGTGTAGATGTGTCGAGTCTTCAAGGGTCGCTTTGTTAACATGTACAAGTGTGCGATCTACATACATACATGCGGCATCAACTATTTGTGGAATGTGCCGCAGCTATATGGATGCAGCAGGCTTTTCTTCTTTATTCTTTTTTTTTTTTTTTTTTGGTATCTGCGCGCAAAACCGGGCAACCGAAAAGCGTTCAATCATCGTTAGTTACCATATTCTGTTGCCTGCCACTAAGGTAAGCCGAAACGCTGCCAAAAAAAAAGGAGAGGAAGAAGAGTGTATTTCTCCACAGACAAACACACACACACATACACCAGCAGGACAACTCAAGTCACAAAACAGTTTGAGCTTAAATTATGAGATAGGCAACGGGGAGAGGGAGAGAGGGAGGGAAAGAGAGATAGAGACGGAGAGAACACGCATATATTATTCTCAATTCTTTTTTGTATATACCCTGGAGAAGATAGTAATATGTAGGGGTATATACACTAGCAAAAAAAAATATATTTTTTCTATTATTATTATTATTTTTCTAATTATTTTTTTTCTGTTTGACATTGCACAGACTTGGGTTGATATTTTATTATGAATCCAATTAAATCAGATCAGCTCTAGCAAACTATTAAGCAGATGCAATCTATCCAAAGTTATATTGGTCGCTAACAATTCGGAAGTAATAATAATAATGAATCCGCACTTGTGAGTTGCTTACTTGGCAGGCATTCAATATACAAATTCTATTAGGTTCCGAAAGTATCAGAGTATTCATATATGTACATATCTGATTGGCTGCCTGTCTGGTAGAGCAGATTTCTCGTAAGCCAAATGCTTACCAAGCATTTGATTTTTCTGTCCAACCCATATCAAATTTTTTTAGCAAACATTTCTTTCAGCAACTGCTTGAAGAAGAAAATGTTGCATACATATCTTAAGCTGAAATCAAGTTTTATTTTAGCTGCTTCAAATTTGTTTTTCTTCTATGAAAAGTCAACCCAAACCAGTTGACTCACGCACACACCCTTTTACAAAATTCTTCTATTTTCCATAGACTATTTTTATATTATTTCTCATCAAGGCTTTAAGTAAAACCCTTTACAGTAAATATTTAAAAAAATATGTATATATATAAAAAAGTTTTTAAAAAATTGTAATTAACTGAAAAATGATTTATTAAATAATATAGAAAACTTTGCCTTAACTAGCCAAAACAGGGTATTATGTAGTTGGTCTACAGCAATAGGAAAACACTTGTACTTGTTTGGGATTAAACTGGGTTAGTGCGCGTCAGTTCATACAAATTCATGGATGCACGGATACGTTATTGACGTTTTGAGGTTGGCTAATAGCAATTTAATGTAATTAAGCTACACTTCGAGGTTTGCACGTAAGTGAAATTCAAATTTCAGTCAAAAACGAGCTAAAGCTTTCAGCAGGCAATGGCTGAGTGAAGATATATGTATGTGTGTGTGTGTGTGTATATATATAAGGTAAGTTGATCAAGTGGGAAAGAGATGACAGTCGGCAAGAGCATTGACTGCACTCATTCGTGTGTTAAAACGCAAGTTGACAGCAAGAATTTTTGATTTAACCAAGTGCATGATCTATGACAGCAAATGTGTCCCGCACAAAGGCGGTCCAGGGCATAGCCCTGCGCTCACACACACACACATATTCAAAGAGAGAAAGCCAGTCGCAGGATAACTGCGAGCCACATTTGCTTGGCATGCTCCGTCTATTGCCAGTCAAGAGTTAACACGAATCAATTACGACACTGCCAGCCAACGCAGAAAGAGATGGCAAACAAATGCCAACAGTGGGTGTAAGAGCAGCGCACAGCCATCAAGTGCGATAGAGATGAAGATAGGGTTGGAGATGACGATGGAGATGGGGGCAGTAGCAGTCAGTGGAAACTGCTGTCATATGACTTTTGACTTGGCTTCTGACTGAAGGATTTACAATTTAAAGCAAGTGGCCAATAAAGCAGATGAACGACCAAAAACCAAACGCAGAAAGAGCACCAGCAAAATGCAGCACTCGAACTTACACATACGCACACACACACAGACACAGTCAGATGTATGTATATGTAGAGCTGGAAGTCTACTCGGGTATTCCGAGTACTCGAATCCTAGCCAAGCGGTCATGCCAATATCAATCGACTTTATGGTCCGCTGCTGACAACGACAGCTGAACACACATGTGTTGGTGGTCTCTGTGTATCTTTGAGTGTGTGTGTGTGACTGTGTGGGTGGGTGGCAGTATGTGCTGCATAGAGTGTGCCTGGCTTGATGTAATAAAAACCATAATTACACCATAAATGACAGCTGTTACACCGGCCCTCCTAGTTGTAGTTAGATTGCTGGACAGCTGAACGGACGCATATTAACAGCAATTTTGCAACTATAAAGCAACTAATAGCTGGTTATTATCGTTGCCGCCGCCAGCAGGTGATAAAAACGTGTGCGGCATATGCATACAGAAGACAGTAAATTAATAAGCCTTAATCTTAGATAAACAAGGAGTGTTTGGATAAAGCTGAATAGGATAGAATATGACAGACTACTTATAATAATTATAATAGAATAGAGTAGAGTAGAATATGTGGGACAGAGACATCCGATACACTATTCTTTAACCTTTAGCAAGTGGAGATTTAGCTTCATACATTCCTATATAGGTATTACGCATTTTTAGAGTTTTTTTTTAACAACTTGTTGCCTAAGGGTTACAGAACTTAGTTATACCCTCACCCCATCGAAAATGGGATATACATCAGATCAGGATGACAAGATGATTCGATAAAGTTCTATATTTAAGTGACCTGAAACATTTGAAGCATTACTCATTGATGAATGATTCTTAAGTCGATTTTATAAGCTTCATCAAGCTTCAGCATATCGCTTTAAAAATACATCATAAATGTACTCTATCGTAATCCCTTAAATATTCTCGGAAATGCATCGACTTGTGCCATAATTTAACCCACCAAAAGGACTCGAACATATCTGATAATATGATCTACATAAGCACACTTATTCAATAAACGGACTGCGTACAAATTCAATCCGAAAAGTTTCGCAGCACTCTTAATACGTTTGTTTATAGTCGAATAATTGACCGATGCACGCCACGCTGCCTGAACTAATGAGGCCTGAAACTCGTTAAACAAAAGCAGCAAGAACTGCATAATTAAGCACAGGTGCAGCAAAGATTTCAATTAGAGCCGCGCAATGGCCAACAAAAGATAACCAACGGCACATTTTTGGTTCACATTAACATACGTCTGTATATCGTATCGTGTGCTCCAGTGCGTGGATGAGTATGCGAGTGTGTGTGGATGTGTAATCAATGCAAATCGTACAGCGCACATCATGCCTAGGCAGATGCGACACCCACGCCCAGTGCACACAAAAGCAGTCCAAATAGATGCCCTAGGAATAGTTTTTGCGTAACTCATTATGCAGGAGGAGCGCATTTTACAGAATTACCACTGCCAACACAGACAATGCAGGCACACACACCCAGACACACACACACACCCAGACACACACACACACACCCAGACACACACACACACACACGCATGCATCATTATCATCCAACTAGCCAGCCAAGGCATGCTGCACAGTCGAAAGAGAAGTAGCTCCTGCTGCTGTTGCTGTTGCCATTGCTGCTGCTGCTGCTGCTGCAGTAAATAATACTGTACAAGTGCTTGGCGGATGTGGGCGGTGCGGAGTGATGGCTGCCATGGCAGCGATATTTGTACAGCGTTGCGGACATATCGCGTTTTGAGCAATCCATAGCTGAATACTATGGGCATATCAGCAAATTCGTCAGATAAAACATTTAATTTTTCTAAATAAAACTATGATATGCTTTGCATTTTATTATTAGCATAACTGGCGGCTGTAAATGCAGTTGTTGCGGAAATATTGACAGTTGCAGAACATGAAGTACCTGACATTCCATTGAGCCAAGCTTATACAAGCATGAAATCTATAATAGAGAAAGATATTCAACAATAAAGCTGAAAAGCTCAGAGGTATATATAAAATACGATATTATATATGTACATATGCATATATATATAATGCACTAATTTAACTATGTGTTTTTGTGTGACTGTATACATACATATGTATCTGTTCGCAAGTGTGTTGGTATATCAGTCTCTCTGCCGTTCCCCCCTTCTCATCCCGTACAAGCCTGCCTGCATGTCTATCTCACAGTCTGTCTCTCTGTCCGTCTGCCTAAGAAGAGCAATGGATGCAGAAGAACTTCAGGAGATCATTTAGAAAATGCCTGCAGCAGCAGAGAATTTTCCCATTGATCTCTACCTAGCGCCCTGCTCAAAATTTGAGTGCCACTCAGGCTTTGAGTAGAAGTTGCCTTATTTAAAGGGCAGCAGCTGCGGCATTCATTCAGTCGTCTAGACCCGGTGGGGTCAGTTGGACGCAATGCAGAAGTGTTTTATCTTTTTTTTAATTTTTAATTTTATTTTATTTAAATTGTTTTTATGAAAAATATTTTATTTTACTTTTTTTTTATATATAAAATTTTTTTTTTTATTTAAATATTTTCTCAGAACTACCCGACCTGCACCCGGAGTATTTTATATATAAGATGTATGTATATATATTTATGCAAAAAAAAAAAAAAAAAAAAACATAACTAACTCCCTGACTTTATGCAGTTTTAAAGTCTAACTTTTGCAGTTGTTTTTAATTTATCTAACTATTTAAGCGCAAATTAAATTCAACGTTTGCAATTAATTTCTTGAAGAAGTTTTGCATTTTAATGCGTTTATAAAAGTTTTAGTTGCGTTAAACAACATGCGCTATTCCATGGCACAGCAACACAATTGTGGGCGGATGACAGGTGCTGACACTGCGTTGCGAGCAGAGAAACTCGGAGGCAACTTCTAATGGATTGAATGCAGCATGCGACGAGGGACTCGAATACCAAATGCAAGAGTTATGGGAGCTGTGATGAAGAGAACAATCTGAATATTCGCTTGCCAGCAGAGAGGTGCAAAGAGCGCCGGTGGAACTACCGGAACTAGAGCAAGGATAAGGCTCCATATATTGGGTTTATTAATATTTATTATCAAATTAATCATTTACATCTATCTGATAGATATCTGCCGTAGACTCTAGCCACTTCTCTCTCATTTCTCTTTCTCCCACTCTCTCTTATTTTTGCACCCTTTATCTCTCTCTCTCCTTCCCCTGCTGCTGCTTGATAAATGTCACAAAATCGGTGAATTTTGCCCATAGTCCAGGCTCAGGCAGGATGTAGTCTATAGCTATTGGCACCTCATCAACGGGCATGAGCAATGTAGTTTACTCGTTTTGCTACTTTCGCCGTCAAATTGTGGCAAGCGGGCAATTGGCCCCACTCTACGCTGTATGCCAACACTTCCTGTACTCTGTCTGATTGTGAATCGTATATATATATATGTGTGTGTGCGTGTGCGAGTGTACAAGTGTGTGTGTGTCGCGCTTGTCCACTTCCGTGACGAGGTTTGTTTGGCCTTTTGTTTGGGCACGAGCCAACGCAGCACATTTGAACGAAATTAGAGCGTAAAGAACCAAGTCTGGACATGTGAACACCTACTCACATACATACATACATACATGAACACCCACGCACACCCACACACAGAGAGACACATATATTGAAAAGCATTTGGAAATGCGGTCAGTGAAGCGACACAGACCGCTAATGTGTTGTTTATAAATCTTGGCCCACAATCAAATATGTGTGTGCGTCAATTAATTAACACACACTGCACACACACACACGCACACGCATACTACACTCACACGCACAGACATTTCACACAATATGGCCAAAGTTTTCAACACATTTCGTGATTAATTTAAATGACGCATAAACTAAGCAGCCAGAAAGCCAGCCAAAGGAGCATATCAACCACCCAGACCATCCAGCCTGGCCGGGCAGCCTCCTGCGCGCTTTGATTGGCCACAAGCACCAACACAAACTCTTGGCCAGCTCCATAGAGACGCTTGTCTTCCAGCAGCGTCTGGTCATTGGGTCATGCATTTTGCATGAGTCCGGCCAGCGCGCAAGCTTTTAGTTGGTAGCTAATAGCCGTTTAGTGGACTCCTGTGTGGGACTGGACTAATCTGGTCTCGTTTGGTCCGGCCGGGGTCTGCGCTGCCGTAGCGTGGCGGGCCTGATCTGGTCAACACTCACAAAAGCTGATGGCACGCAACCGCACGCATTCACCACACAGCCACAACAAAATGCAATTGACGAGAACTGTCTGATACATATTTTATATCTGGACAGTGCTTCATCACTATGGAATCCCACATGTCTCTTTTGTCCGGCGGAATGCGCGTGTCGCTGCTGAAATAGTTCAAAGTCAAAGCATTGAGTGCGCCAAAACCACAAATTGAAAATTTGCAAATATTTCAAAGCAACGAAATGAGCAACTTTAATTAAGTTGAATCCAGCGAATTAAGTGGAATTAGTGTAAATTAGAAATAAATTATTTAAATATTAATATGAGAGTATTAGAGCTAACTGGAAAAATTAGTGGTCTAAATAGAGAGATGAAGAGAAAGAGGTAAGATGGAGAGTGAAAGAGGGAAAGAGACAGAGAGAGGAAGAAGAAGAGAGAGAAAGATGAAGAGAAGCGAAAGCGAGAAAGAGATATAGAGCAAAGAAACCAGTTAGAGAAAGAATTAATACAAAATAGCGAAAGAAGAACAGCGGAAGAAGATAGAAAGACATAGAGAGAATGATATAAGGGTGGAGAAAGAGAGAGAGACAAAGGAAATCACTTTATATATGTAAGATTGTTTTTCCAAATATATCATGCTATAAGCGTTTGCAAGATAAATGCAAATTTTGTGAATTTATGAAGGTTTATTTAAAAACTTCTCCGCCTGGCAGGCCATTTGTCAATCTTAAACATATTTATTCTATTTGCACGAAAGTCTAGACTCGACAAAAAACAATAATTTCATGACAAAGAAGTACACACACACAAATACAAACACACACGCACATGGATACAATTCAAATACAATTACGAAAAAAAAAATGTAATAAACAAATATGTAGAAAAGTAAGCAAATTTATATGCAAAATAGATGACCGAGAGCGAGAGTGATAGAGAGTGTGTGTGAGAGAGATAGAGAGAGAGAGAGAGACAACCGCAAAATGTAATATTTATTATTTGGCAAATGCCTGGAAGGCACGGCTAAGCGTCAAGAGTTCATAAATATGATGAAAAATTGGTAGAATAAAGCTGTGCCAGTAAATTGAATAAGAGAGACCCCCTCGAGCGAGACACACACACACACACACACACAGACATAGATGATGTTATTAGCAATATGTAATAGTGTAATCAATGTGTAGTGCAAATAATAAATAACAATTTGATGTACAGCTCCGGTCAGCCGCAAAAGTGCCAATAAATTGATAAAATATGATGAGAGCAAACCAGCTCTTGATGGTCGAGCGAGATTAGCCCGTTGGGCACGCAACCAGCCCTAAAGGGTGCTCGGAACAAACAGTACAGAGGGTCACACACACACACACACACACACACACACGCACACGCACACAACATAAATTTATTTGCTGTTTGCCTAATGTTATTTATACCTTTCAATTACAATAAGAGCAGCGCGTTGGCGGGGCACCCGAAAACAACTGTGTAAATAATAAAGCATGACCCATCAGCAATCAGCCGGGCAGAAGACGCCACCAATTCAGCCCCAGTCTCTCCCTCTTTCTCTCTCTCTCTCTCTCTGGGTGTGTGTGTGCCCAGCACTATCAAGCGTAATGCGTGCACATAAATAACTCGAACTGAGCCCAAACAAAAGGTGTGAATATTAAGTCACCCTGCTATATACAGCAGCAACACCTTTGCGCCACCCCCAGGCGGCCGCTTACGGTCGTCAGGTGCCTCTGCTCCGTCAAAAATTTACGGTTGGCCGTAAAAGTGCCGCCTCACTCATAACTCAAATTCATGTCTCCCAGGGGAGGCAAAGTCGCGGGCGACGCTAACTCATTTGATTTTAGCCAGGATGCCGCTTGGCCGCCTCAGAAGAGGCCAACAGATGAGGCGGCAAACCGCAAACGTCTCTCTATCTCTCTCACACTCTCGCTGTGCGATGTAATTATAGATTGGCAAATTCTAAAATTTTCATTAATTTTGCGGTGCTGCAGACAAATGTCAGGTCTAAGCGACCAACTGTCTGTCTCTATGTCTCGCTGACTGAACTGATTGAGCAGCGGATACATTCGGACAATTGATAAAATGTGATAAAACACAACACAACAGGCAGAGGCAAGGAGAGAAAGAGAGAGAGAGCAACACGAGAAGACAAATGAGGGCAGGTTTCTGTGACCCACCCCGCCCCGCGATGGCAGCCAAGGAGTTAGACCTGGGACGTGCAAGGCGACGCGATGTGGCGTGGGGCAACAGTTGACTCGCCAACAAATTGAATTTATAGCCAACGCTGAAAGCAGCTCGACTCGCCAGACTTGGAGGAACTGCTTTGGGCGGTTTGATTTATTAGCCAGATATAGCGCCAACATTTAGTTGCTTTTAATTTCCGTCTTTGGCAGGCAGTTTTGTGATTTTGCTAAACGCTCTTTATAAAATCTCAACTAATTTGCCTAAAAGTAGGCAATGCCAGGCATTTCACCTTATCGCGGGGCATGCATCTAAATGAGCGTTGCGTGCCGCGCGCCTTCTCACCATCTTAAGCACTACACAACAGTGGGTGCTAAAGGTATGCCGACCATTGATATGACAGTGTTGAATCACTGGGCAAGCTTAGAGAATTAAATGTTTATATATAGCAATATAAAGAGTGAAAGCTCGCTTAAGTGAACTATTAATGATTTCAATTGTTCGTCGTCTGCTGACGGATAGGTTGAGCATAGATAGAGCAGGTAACGCACAAATTATGTTTGATTAAAAAGGCAGTAGTTGCAGATAGCCTTGAAATTCCTATATCTATATACATATGTATGTATACATTTAATTCAATTAGTTTTCTTTTTTTTTAGTATATACTTTTTAGTGTATGTCTTGTCAAAGCGTAAAAATAGAAAAAAAAGAATAGAATATCAAAAAACTTTCTTTGCCAAAATAATAGACATTAGATGGGAACTGTCAAGGGAATTGCGCCATTAATGGCATTCACTATAGCACTTATTGATATATTTAACTCCCACGCACACATATCTATGCTTAGACACACCCACACACACACACACACACACACACACATATCCCTAACCCATAGTTCTGTACGCTGCAAAATCTTTATAATGGAAATGCTGGAATTTTAATGTCGTTATCAAAGATATTTTCCATATCTATATCTATACATATACATATATATTTACATATATAAATATCTATACATATAGCGTATGCATCATTTAAACGCAGTTTGCCACACGTTGGCGTTAAATCGATTTACATACTTCACAGAATGCCTACGTAAGCGACTGCTTTTGCTTTTTTATTGTTATTACTTTTTTTGCTGCTTTTTTATTTTTACTTTTTTTTTTGTTTGTTTATTCCGGGGGGACAATATGTGCGTGTGTGTGTGTGTGTGCGTAAAAGTGTGCACGTGGCAATGTTGATAATATTTTCAATACCAACAGAGATAGTGCTAGAGCAAGCGGCGAGAGAGCACGCGGGGGCATTGGGGCTTCTTTCAAGTGGCATCAAATGTCAGCCAACTATAAAAATGTGCATATGTATCGGTATCTATAAATATATACAAACACACGCACACGCACACACACACATGACACATGTGAAATTCGACAATCGTAAATCGTAAACCCTACTCTATAGATGCGAAATGAATTGAATTTGACACAAATATTGCAAAGCTGTCTGTAGGAATCGCACGAGAGATGAGCGCGTGACACGTTGAATGAATCACGTGCGAGATTCAGGATATGTGTTGATTTTATATATAATTCGCTAGCTTTTTTATCAATATATCTATAAGATATTCATAAATATCTGAAACTAAATTCATGGTAAAGTAAAAAAGTAAATTCACATAACTTCAAAAATATTTAAGCACTAAAAATAATAAAATTGAATGCTGAAATTGTGTGAAAATACAACAATTTAAATATTATGTTTATATACTTGAAAAATTCTCAAATTTCCATAATATTTCATTGTACACGAAAGCATATCTCGCAACGAAGGTGCACGTGCAGATTATATAAAGTTTTAAAGTGCAGAAAGTTGAATATTTACAGTGTTTACCGCAAATACATACACACATCGAGATACAGATATAAATTTTTAATTTCAGTTGAGCTTGAGATACAGATTTTTGTTAGTTTTCAATGTTTGCAGAATGCTTTATGAGGAAACCCTTTGAAATGGCAAAGCAACTCGAGTAAAAAGAAAATGCCAAATGCTCAAAGGAATTTACATACATATTACATTTACCTACATATCTACGTATGTATGTATGTCTGTATGTTTTATGCATACAAATGGAAGTTTTCAAAAATAAATAGAAAATATGCACTATTTAGCTGAGCTAAGCTGAAAATGAAATGTGATGAAATTTTAATGAATATACATTTAATAAGACCAAATGGAAACAAAATATATTAATTGAATTAATGCGATGATGCCTCACGAAAGAAGAATACCTAAAAGAATATTGTTTTCAATGTGTGGCAAGAGGGTCGCTGGCTCGGTGGCTCGCTGTCATAGACAAAGTTGGCCTAGAAGTTTTTCTCTTTGGCCAAAATCTATAAGTATATTTAAGCCGTCTTGGGCGAATGCAGCTTAAGCACCAAGCACACTCACGTAATTCTTTGTAAGCTTCCTATGCGCTCTGTAACTAAAAATCGACATTAGCGGCATTAAAAGTTGTGGATGCCCCCCATGCCAACCACGCCGCCCTACATCACCACCCCCTCGCACCCTCTATACGGCTTGTGCAGAGCATGGAATGCTCTATAACAACATGGAAAACTTTGCGCTTTCGCTTTATTAAGCATAAAAGGAATAAAAGTTTCATTTAACTGGCGCTATAATTAATACGCAAAATCCCTTACAATGCATATCCCAGCCCGAGCCCCACCGCTCCACCAATCCCACCCATTCCCATTTTTTTCACAGCTCAACAAAAGGGCAGCATATTTGAGCTGTGAATACATCAAAGAGAATCACGATTGAAATGCAAAATATTATCTTTGAATTATGCAGATTAATGCAGCTAACGCCAACAGCCAAGAGGGGGGTCCGTCTTATCAGTTCAGCAACAAATCATGAACCGTTTTAATGTAATTCTATTAATTCCATTCGAAACATAATTGGAGATATCGCACTCGGGTGTCGAAGCCAAATTTGACAAAGCAAAACAAAGCCAAAACACACAATAAAAATGCAAAGCAAAACTGCAAAAGCGGAAAGAACAGTTAAGCCTGAAATACCCTGGCATACAGCAAGCAAAGGGTGTTTACACTATGGCTAAGTGAAAAGTGCCAAAAGAAAATAAGACAAAAATTATGTTTAACTAAACGTAGCCAAAAGTTAGAGAGTGCTAAGCAAGTATACATATATATATTTTATACATACATATACATCTATCACATAGTTACTTATTAAATTATCATGCCCATTGTGTTGCGAAAAAAAATAAATAAATAAAGCCAAAGCCAAAGCGTAAATGCCAGACAGAGAGGCAGCAAAAGCATGCAAGTCAGAGCGGGAAGGTGGTGTGCGGTTAAAAGGGTGCGAGCGGAGGGGAAATACTTGGTATTTCTTTACGTATGTATGTGTATGTGTGTGTGTGTGTGTGTGTATGTGACGTCATTATGTAATCAAATCAAATAACGTTTTGTACATTGTTCAATTTCTTGTTGTTGCTTTGATAAAGACAGACAGCACAAAAAAAAAAAACAACAAGAACAACAACAACCAACAACAAACGAAATAAAAATGCAAATTTATTTGATTTTTATTATTTGTGAAGCGATTGTTTCTCGCTTACAGCATATTTTTTGTTTCTTTCATTCGTTTGCTTTCGATGTTTTATTACGTGACAACTTTGAATTAGTCTTGCGTTTGTTTTGTCTTGCGTTTTAATGCCAACGGCCCGCCCACTCGCTGCCGCCCCCACTATAAGCAATAGCAACAGTAAACACTTTCGAGCAGGAGGAGGGGAAGGAGAACAGCGAGGCGAGCGCATAAAACGCAGAAATAGAGTGGAAGAAGTATGCTTGAAATTTGACTCCAAGCTTTAGAAGTGTGTTTGCCAGGTCAGCAGCGGTTAACTACAGGTCAAGAGGTCACAAAAACTGATAGCGAACAAGTTGAGGAAAATTGCTTTGTTTAGAAATATATAAAGATGTTACTTGGAGAGTCTGTGGGTTATACGAATCTCTAGTTTTTATATGAAATATATACAGGCTTATAATTGGTTGTGAACGAATATGATATACCCTGCAATCCGTATGCATGAATAGGTATAATAGTAACAAATGACGGAATATAAATGAAAACAAAAACAAGTATGATTGAATACTATCGCATATGATCGCATATATATATTGAGTTTATTTGTTGTTCGTCAACTATATACCCCATTTATACATTATAGGGTAACAGAGACAAACGTAATAAAGCATATTCTGAATGGCTTAAGTATCTAAAGATTAATGTACATCTAGTATATGGGTATTATCTAAATCCAAGACTGATGCTCTTCAGTCAAAATGTATCAACTCTTTTGATCAACTTGAAAGCCACAATAGCTATAAGAAAACAAACACACCTATGTACATATGCTAATACTGTCTCAATCTATGGACTATGGATATAATTAATCAATTATCGAAGAGACTAATACAAAATAATTAGTCTACCATTGTTGAGAAACAGTAATGTAGCTTATATTTCTGTACACCTCACATAAGTAAGGTATCATGATGAAATGCATAGCCAGACAATCTATTAGCCAACTGAACTTAATAGTTAGATCCATCGATATCTATGACAATTTTACGTAATTGGATGTTCGAGACTAATTGAAATGTAAGATGATTTATTCAAACACCAATTACCAGCTCACACCTTTCCAGACGCAAAACTCTCACATATCATAAATGAATTTAAATTTCAAAATTATCGTGATGAAGTTGTTGTTGTTGTTACTGCTGCTGCTGTGGTTGTTATTGTTGTCTTGCTAATTAAGTTGCAAGTCCTAATTAATGCTGAGCGATTAAAACGCATTGCCAAGTGCTGCTATGAAAACAATTAAAGCCTCAAGATGTAGATAGATACCAGCAAACAGATTAGTCTAAGACAACCTCTAGGGTAGATACACATACACACACATACAGAGAGTATATAGTATGAATGCTTATATATACATATATGTATGTATGTATACCATTCACATATCTTTTGATCTACAATACACCTGAAATGAACTGACCCCGAGGCAGCTAAGTTTAAGTGCTAGCCCAAATGTTGCTCTTTGGTGTCACATAAGCAACAACTAAAACCAACAACAACAACAACAACGGACAACAACAACTTTTGGATAGCAAACAGACAACTAACACAACAACCGAAAACGTTTACGAAATGCAGCGTGCCGGGCCTCCGGACGTCGAAATCAATTTTGCGAAATTTGTTTATTTATAACATTAAGACGTAAACCTGACCAGCGACAACAAACAACAACAACAGCCAAGTAAATTGACATAAATCATAGAAGACTAATATAATACACTCACAAATAGAAAGCTACGTTTTAGATCTGGTTGCGAGTAAAAACTTAAATTTGTATTCAGTTTTTTTCTGTTTGCATATACAAAGACTTTTAAATTTATAAATGGAATACATGTCTCTGTACATAAAAGTATGTGTATATGCTTAAAATATTTATAATATAAAAATAAAAAATTAAATTAAATAAAATACTTTAGTTCCGACGAATTTCTGCATAGAGACAAATGTGAGAAATAGAACAAATAATGCGCAAAGGAGTAGGGCAACTAAATCGTATCAATTACGTTCAATTATACTGAATATTTTTGCTGAATATATAAATACACTCTAACAAAAATATGAGTACAAAACATAGATATTATAAACAAGAGAAAGTGTATTTTACAGATCAACGATTGGCATTCTCTAAATCTATGCCCTTCTCTCCACATGGACAAACACACTCAGATAAGTGTCATACCCAAAAGGAAAGTGTATTGCTGCAGTTAGCAATTCAATTCGCCTCATTGGTGCAATGCAATTACTATTAAAACCAACAATTTAGATTAAACATGATATATGTATTGTATCACATATTGTATTATATACACAAACCCACTCATGTAAGTGTAACATCCACCATTTGTAGAGTATAATGGAAACGTAGGCCATTCACTTGCCCATCAGCACCTCTTTCCCAGTGCGGCATTAAATTACAAGAGTCGTCCAGTCGATCGGACAGGTGAGCCGCTGAGCCACCTGCAATCCGCATTGGACGCGCTCATATATCAGCTGATAGATTTTTGGATTTGGACGACGACGCCGATGCCGACGCCGACAACGACGACGACGCCGACGCCGGATGCTCAGCATTATTTAGTTTTTATTTTCGCACATTCTGCATAAATTAAATACAAGTCGAGTGGCTCAATGGCTGCGATAGCCGTTGGCCAGTTTAGTTGGCGTCTTTCTGTGGAACGGTTCGGTTCGGCTTGGAGCGTGGGCCACTCGCATGGCGTCTCACTAAGCGAAGGCAAACAAAAACAAAAGCAAATATTTATTACAAAGTGGATATCAAAGCTTATTTATAATGTGTGAAGACTTAGTTTGGCCACCGCTGCCGCTGCTGTTGCTGCTGCTGATGCGGCTGTCGCCCGCCTCGACTGCGGTGCCGGGCAGAGAAAGCGTTAACCAGCAGCAGCTTCTCCAACATTATCCAGCTGGCGTGGATTTGTTTGAGCATGAGTTCACCAGCGTGTCGGCAGGTGGGTCTAGTATATCAATTCCATCTGTTTCACATACTCAGTCCCTACTTCTCTCCCTCCTTCTTCTACAGATGACTTTGATCCATTTGGTCCGGATATTGGAAACGATGATCTGGGCATTGATGATCCAGAGACAATGCCACGCTTATTTCAAGGCGACATTGCCATAGATCCGTATACGTACATCACGCTGCGTCTGGGCGTGAATCCCATGCGGCATCCCAAGCGATTGTGGCCCAATGGCACGATACCTTTTGAGATAAGTCCGCGGTATGACAACAGAGAGCGTAATTTGATAGTGAGGGCTCTGAAGACATTTAATTCGCTCACCTGCATCCGGTTTACGCCATACGATGGCGAGGTGGAGGATTATCTGCTTATTGAGCCACCAGAGGATGGGCCGCAGGGCTGTTGGTCATATGTCGGCAAGCGGGGCGGGGAGCAGGTGGTCGCCCTGCAGCAGCCCGATGAGACAAGCGCCCACTGCTTCAGCAGCGAGGGCCGTATCATGCATGAGCTCATGCACGCCATTGGCATCTATCATGAACAGTCCCGAGCTGACCGGGACAACTTCGTTAAGATTCACTGGGACAATATTGTGCCGCGGTTCAAAAAGAATTTCAAACTTGTCTCGCGTAAGCGGGGAAAATATGCTTTCGACTACGATTACAACTCGGTGATGCACTACGGAGAGTACTATTTCAGCAAAAAGAAAGGAGAGAAGCCTACGATGACGCCTCTTCAGCCGGGAGTTAGAATTGGACAGAGGAAGACAATCAGTAAAATTGACTGCTTGAAGATAAACGATTTGTACGGCTGTCTGAAGGGTCGACGTGCCAAAATGTATAAAAGCTTTTGTCATTTGTTAGGTTTGTAAGCGTTGTACCTTTTATTGTTATTTGAATCACATTGATTTACTTATTTAATAAATTATATCACGATTTGACGCCCTCTCTCTTATTATTCAAAATAACTGTCACGAAATGGCGCTGCATCTAGCTCACTTTTTCTTGACTTTTACAACATCCAATAGATGGCGCTTTATTTTAACCGATGCCTAAGCTGGACACGTTGCCAGTTAAATTTAATTTTAAATAAACAATTGATAAAAACACAAACTATTTTCCTGACGAAAATTTCAATTTGGATGTTGGACACAAGATTATCTTTTCGAATAAGGCACAATTTTGTCTCAGCGGCTACTTTAGTACGGACCACTGTTGCTACAGTCCACAGGTGTGCGATTGAGTATGATTATCCACACAGAAATTGACCCTTTAGTTCGGCTCGAGGGCAACATTGTAGACGAAATTGCTGGAATCACAACGCAAATGTTGAACCGAGTCTTTCACAGTTGGACAGTACGCCTAAAGCATTGCCAGAGAGGTCGAAGCGGGTCATTAAAGTGATGTGTTATTTAATAAATCTTCAATGTAAGAAGAAATGATCGAGTACCGTCTACTTGCATTTAAGCAATCAACTTTAAAATGATAGCCAAGAGTTACCCTGTAACAGATGTATCTAAAATACGTAATTTTCTACCAAATATTACTTTAAAACATGTACATAAGTATTCGCTGTGGTTTGTATCAATTAGACGTTTTAATGTACTAACAGGGAATATTTGTATATCGTAAGAATACATAGAAATTTGCTCGAATATCGTAGATCAGCTGGTGGCAGGAGCAGGTGTTTATGCGTATTTGAAGATCAATGATTTATTTGGCTGTCAACAGCACTCAAGATTTATATTTTAGATCTTAGAATTTTTTGTTATTCGTATTACATCGATTTTAAAATTAAATACACACAAAATGTGCCTTTTACAATTTTTTAGTAGCTGAAGTCCACGGAGCTGCCATACTGTTTAATGGTATTTTTTCCCCTTAAAGTTTTGCAAGACCAAATAGATGGCGCTATGTCTAAGTAGCTTTTGAGTTGCTTTACAATAATATGTATACATATACTTTTTTTTATCTTATTACATTACTAAATATAGTTCAAAATAATTAATTGAAATTTAAACTACTTATCATTTATAGTTGCATAATGAATTTATTTGAAAGAATATGCACACGCAATTGTGTTTGGCGCGCACATTAATCGACGGAAATATCGATTGCTCGGTAGACAACCCTCGTTCGTGAGCCACTGAGGTAGCCGTCGATAGTTTGTTGCTTTAATATCGCAAGCAAGAAATCATCGTCTTTCATTTCCATTTTGGACGAGGTTAGGTAAGAACACGCGCGCTTCTCTTTGCACAAGTTAGATGCATAATAAGTGAAAAATAATAGTATTAAATATATACATTTAGAAGCTTAGTAAAATATGTTAAAATTAGTGCAATATGTAACTCGTAAATCGTGCGAATCTGCAGTGATTCCCGCCTGCAGTTGGCGCAATTTATTGATTTCACCACAGAGCGTGGAAAAATGTATAACGCAACGTCGCCATTTTCTTTTTTGTTCGACCAACAGAACAACCAGCAGCAGTCGTGCTTTGCTCTGCAGAGAACACCCACAGCAGTTCCAAGGGAGCCCGTCCAGCCAGGAGTCAACAGTACCCACATCTAGAGTATTATCTCGTTGCTCCCAGCAGGCACAGCGTGCGTTTCATATATCGTCAACTCGATACGAAACATCCAGATCAGTCGACGAAGCACTCCCAGCAGACAAGCCAAGTACTGATTTGTCCAGACGTACGAGGAAATCGCTTTTTATTGATCCAGAAGAGGAATCAGAGGAAATCAAAATTGAAGGAATAATGTAAGTAATACAAAATATAAAATATATCACTTAAGAGCTAAAGAAAAAAGTGGGGTACTTTAAATTGTGTATGTGTATGTATAGTATATGTATGTATGGTAAGCACATGTTTGTGTGTGTTTGTTGGTTTTTTCCGTCGCCATTTTCTTGCCCACGCTTTGCGCTAACGTTCGTAAAAGTCTGTATACTTCGAAACTCAACGATGAGTAATTAATGGAGAGTTACAAATGACGAAGAGAAAGCAAACAGCAAGAGGCAGTCAAGATATTTTTTTTTCTTAATATTTGTATTTTTTTACCCACAAGCAACAACTAATAAATAATGAGAGCAAACCACAAAAAAATAGAAGTGGGGGAAACGTCAGTGTACGTCATAAAAAGAATTGGCTTGATTTGTGAAACGTGTCTTTACTTCGTTTGCTTTTTTATAGCATTTTAATTTGTCTGTATACCCTAAACACAAACACGAGCACGCAGACACATCGTGGTTAAGTGTGTGTGTGCGATTGTGTTTGTGTAGGCATTGGCGGTATTATTCGCGTGTTTTGCTTGTGTATAACAGTCGTAGTACAGTTTGCGTGCTCATGAATTTTTTTATCGTCGTCTGTCAAAAGTGATACCACTGCCTAGGTATATTTGCCGTCTCTGTCTTCCCTTAACAGTTTGTTAGTTTAAAATGTCAAATGACGCCAATTGATTATGAGAGACTGCTCTTCGGCTCGCCCGCGCGATTGTCTACGTGCACGATTTGCCTTTTTGCATGTCAAAGCGCGACAGGTAGAGCACAAGACGATGTGAAAGAGCGAATGAGAGGAGGGGGGACTAGGCAAGACATTTGCTGTCTAATAAACGTTCAGCGTTCTTTTCTGTCAGTTGGCCAAGTTAGCGTGCCTAGAAAAAGCAAAGGGCGGAGCGGCCCAAATTGACAGACATTTGGTTGTGTGCAAAGGGAAAGGGGAGCAGATATTTTATGGGCTGCACATTACTAACGAATAAACCGATATGTTTAACATGTGTCTGTGTGTGTATAATTGATTAATGTCAGGACTGTAACATTTGTGTTTTGGCTGCCGCTGCCAGGTGCCGAGTTGTTTAGTTGAGCAATTGAAGGGCGATTGTTTGTAGTATGTATGTATGTGTATTTGTTTGTGTGTATGTGTCTGTCTCTTAGATATGTTGGAATCGCATGTTGTCGTCAATCAAATTTGCCTTACTGTTTGCATTTTATACGAAATTTATTTAATTTCCTTAACACGCAATTAGTTTTATTTAAGTTTATTGCGGTTGTATTGCTGTCCCACTCGTGCGCTCTCACGTCAAATCTGTCAAATTGTTAGCGTTGCCAGCCAGTCGCAAACCGGACAGCGAGCAAACAGCATGCGATCAAAGTGAGCCGCAGTGACAGTTCATCTGAAGTGACATTTTACACTCCACGTTGAAAACAGAAAATACTGAATTAAAATTTTAAAGAGAAATAAATATGAATACATTTGAACAAATTTCCAAAAATACAAAAATCGGTTATGAATTGCTAAAATTTTAAGTTGCCCAATTAAATTAATTGTGTCATTGGCATTTTAAATTCAATAACCTTTTACATTTTAACACAATGACTTTTTCGTTCAACAGGGCACCTCACGACCGCGATTTTGGATCCGGACAACGTGGCGGACGCGACCGCGATGATGACCGACGTGGCGGTGGCGGAGGTGGATCACGTTTTGGTGGTGGCGGCGGCGACTATCACGGTGTGCGCAATGGTCGCATTGAGAAGCGTCGTGATGATAGAGGCGGCGGATCGCGTTTTGGTGGCGGAGGTGGAGGCGGCGGCTTCGGCGGTGATCGTCGCGGTGGCGGTAGCCAAGACTTGCCCATGCGCCCAGTGGACTTCTCCAATTTGACGCCGTTCAAGAAGAACTTCTATCAGGAGCATCCCACGGTGGCCAATCGTTCGCCCTATGAGGTGCAGCGGTATCGCGATGAGCAAGAGATCACAGTTCGCGGCCAGGCAGCCAACCCCATACAGGACTTCTCGGAGGCCTATTTGCCCGACTATGTTTTGAAGGAGATTCGCCGCCAGGGCTACAAAGCGCCCACACCAATTCAGGCCCAGGGCTGGCCAATAGCGATGAGCGGCGCCAACTTTGTGGGCATTGCCAAGACAGGCTCGGGCAAGACGCTCGGCTACATTCTACCAGCCATTGTACACATCAACAACCAGCAGCCACTGCAGCGCGGTGATGGTCCAATTGCCTTGGTGCTGGCACCTACCCGCGAGCTGGCTCAACAGATTCAGCAGGTGGCCACCGAGTTCGGTTCGTCCTCCTATGTGCGCAACACATGCGTCTTTGGCGGCGCACCGAAGGGAGGCCAAATGCGTGATCTCCAGCGTGGTTGTGAGATCGTCATTGCTACGCCCGGCCGTCTCATTGATTTCCTCTCGGCGGGCGCTACCAACCTGAAGCGTTGCACCTACTTGGTGCTCGACGAGGCCGATCGCATGTTGGACATGGGCTTCGAACCCCAGATTCGCAAGATTGTCTCACAGATTCGTCCCGACCGCCAAACGCTCATGTGGAGCGCCACCTGGCCCAAAGAGGTGAAACAGTTGGCAGAAGACTTCCTCGGCAACTACATACAAATCAATATTGGTTCCCTGGAGCTCTCGGCCAACCACAACATTCGCCAAGTGGTAGATGTTTGCGACGAATTCAGCAAGGAAGACAAGTAAGCCAAACATTTCAATCTCTCAACCTGCCTTATACTAATTTTTTTGTTTTTTGTTTTAATATTTTAAACAAGACTCAAGAGCCTTTTGTCCGACATATATGATACCAGCGAGAACCCCGGCAAGATAATTATCTTTGTGGAGACTAAGCGTCGCGTCGATAATCTTGTGCGTTTCATACGCAGCTTCGGCGTCCGCTGCGGAGCTATCCACGGCGACAAGTCACAGTCGGAACGTGACTTTGTACTGCGCGAGTTCCGCTCGGGCAAGTCCAACATTCTGGTGGCCACCGATGTGGCGGCCCGTGGCTTGGGTAAGTCTTTAGCAAAGCATGACAGAATTACATAACTAGTAGAGCATCCGCGGCTGCCAAAAGATACACACACTCACACACTCGAACACGATTACACAATTGCTTAACACGCACGTACAACATTCGCACAGTGAAAGCTCGCTTTAACGGATATAGCTTAGAATATACTAAAGTTGTTTTTTCTTAAACGGGAAAAATAAAACGAATTCGTTATTTAGCCTTTCGTCAATAGAGCTTTCACTGTAGCCTTCACTAGATATTGCCTATCCATGCAACTTGAAAATTCCCGTCCCCTCATCAACTGCATTTAGACTTGAAGACAAGAACAAATTAGCGTACGCGAAATCAGATTTTTTTGTTTGTTTTTAAATATATTTATAAATACCAACAGTTTTTAGTCGTAAGCCCCCGAACAAAGCCAAAACTTTAATAATCAACATAACTTTTTTATTCCTCACCCCCGCCACCCCATACCTGCCCCGACCCAACCCCTGCACCCGTCCCCGGCTCTGTTTTGGTGCCAACCCTCGACTCTGTGAATGGTTAATACGTGCCTTGTGCTATGCACACACAATGTCTGTGTGCATGTCTCTCTCTGCCTCTCTCTTTCTTTGTCTCTTTCTCTCTCTTCCTTCTTTCTCGTTTACAGAGGCCGTTAATTGTAGTATGATGGGGAGGATAAAGGACAAGCGGCAAGTCCCAAAACCAGTTCTCGTAACATGAGCGAGCGACTTTTTGTTCATCAAAAACTGAATTTGACAAGTTTTGTTGTTTAAACAATGAGCAAAAGGTAACAGATAAAGTTCACCTGATCGAGTCGTGTTCGCTTGGCTGCCACACGGACGCGCGATCAACGTAAACGCATTCGCATACGAGACCGGCATTCATATATCCCCAACATCATGCATCATACGTGGCCTCTGCAGTCCTCTCCTCGAGAAAGAGCGTTGAGCCAACCTAACAACCAACCAATCAACCCAAACCAAGAACGAACCAAATCAACAAGCAAACGGTCAAGGGGCACATCTTGTTGTCACCAAAAAAAAAAAAAAAAAAAAAAAAAGTTAATTAAAATAAATCAGAAGGCGGCGCTACAAAGCAGGCAAAACATCTTGAGAGGCGCTGATGTCGTCGGCCGGCCGGTTGCTAAGCACACACCACAAACATCAGCCAGGCAGCGACAGCAACACAAAATGAATATACGATAAACTCAGCCCCAAAAAGAGGACGATGCACCATGCGCGGCGCACACATTTGCACAGACACACACGAACACACGAAACCCTCACACATTGCCTCGCCACTCCACTCTACAACGCATCAGAGAGCACGCTGTGGATATGTATGGACGAAGGAGTGCGAGTCGCACTTCGATATCAGCCGTTATGGAGAGCTGTGTGATCGTCGCTTGTTCGCCGTTTCGATCGTCGCTACTGCTGCTGCTGCTGCTGCTGAGTGCCTAGCTACCAAATGGGTCGCCACGCCCACTGCCTGCCTATCTGTCTGCCTGCGCCGCCATTGCCCGTCGTCTAGTGGGTGGCAACGGATCCTGGACACCGGCGCTTGTTAAAACGTTCTCCCTGGTCGACATAAAAACTGTATAACTAAATAGATAAAATATACACAGACGCGCCTCTCTTCTATAAATATGGAGGAGAAGGATGCGGCTGCCGGTTGGCCTGGCACACTCGCTCGCCAGCCCGACCCCCCAAGTCTAAGTCGTGTCGAGTCAGATGAGGTGCACGCGGCTCATTGCAACAAACTCTCGCCGCTCGCTTCGTCATGCGACCATTAATTTTTGTGTGTTTGGAGAGAGTTTGGACCACGAGCTGCGCAGCGCCACAAAACTTTGAGATTTTGATTGAGAGAAAATTGAATGAAACAATTTGTAGCACCAAGAAGGTAACGTACATTTTGAAACATTTTCTTTTTTCGTAAACAAAAACCAAAAAACAATACCTTAAAAAAAATGAAAGTTAAACTCAAATGAAAACTTAAAACAAACAGAAAATATACCCAAATAAACTCTACTCGAAAAACGAATCAAAAAAAGAAAAAGACAAGTGTATTCAAAGTGTAAAACGTCTCGGAAAACGCTAAAAATTGTTGTTGCACAGAGCAAAGAGAAAAATCCATTTGGCAATTTGAAAAAAACTGTTTTTAAGATAAACCTTGAAGTTTACTACTCTATGTCCTATAAATACTAATCTTATCTATATGCATTCATCTATTTCTCACATATTATATACGCAAATACAGACGTCGATGGCATCAAGTATGTTATCAACTTTGACTATCCACAAAACAGTGAGGATTATATACATCGTATTGGACGCACAGGACGCTCCAATACCAAGGGCACGTCCTTTGCCTTCTTCACGAAAAACAATGCCAAACAGGCCAAGGCGTTAGTCGATGTGCTGAGAGAAGCTAATCAAGTATGTATTTATATTGGCATTTGATATATAAGAATATATAAATTAATATTTACGTTTTCTTGCAGGAAATAAATCCCGCTCTAGAGAATATGGCCCGCAACTCACGTTACGACGGTGGCGGTGGACGCTCCCGTTATGGTGGTGGCGGCGGCGGCGGCCGTTTTGGTGGCGGCGGATTCAAGAAGGGCAGCATCAGCAATGGTCGCGGCTTTGGCGGCGGTGGTGGCGGTGACGGAGGCTTTGGCAACAGGAACGGCGGCGATGGCGGAGGCCGACACACGCGCTTCGATTAAGCTAAACACAGCAACTAACTAATATTTAGCAGCAGTTGATTTGAATAGCAAATGAGAAGCAGTAGCTCCTAGAACTTAAGTTTAATTTAAGTAATAGCTACAAATTAAGTTTTCGTACAACTCCCCCTCACTCTTATTAGATTTTGTGGAAGACAGCGGATAACCCACGGTATACAGGGGTTAGATGTTTGTGTATTCATGTAACTCATAACCACAACAGCAAATTACAACATAGCATTTTATGTTAGCAACTTGTAAATTATTTGACGCTTGAGCCCCACTAAGAGCAACAACCTCCAAAAACACAAGAACACTATTTACGAAATTGCAAACCAATTTTTTAAAATATGATGTGATAAAAACTTTTAATTTAATTCAATATATCACCCATTACACAAGAAGAAAAACTAATACTAAAACGAAGCGCGTCGTGTGTAAGGCAAAGAACGAGAGCTAAGGATCATTCCCGTCGTTCCCCCTTATGATGATGACACGGAGCAAGAGGCTGCTCCTATTCATAAATTTACTTTTGGATACCTTTTATGGCACAACCAACAACTAAAATGAATTACACATAATACAAATAAAAGAGATAAGGAAAGAATTACGCATTGTATGTACAAGGAGAGCATTTCTCTCACTCAATTTAATGTTATTTTGGAAAATAAATATGTGTAAACCTACTTAAGGCCGGGCCAAGGCACGCAATTTTCAATTAAAGTTTAAAGGAAAATTCCGCAACTAAGGGAAAAGTCGACATCATTAAGTGTAATAGCATTGAGAAACTGTCAGTCGAAGTGGCGAGGTTTGAGTGGGTAGGTCCATTGGCCAGATAAGGAACTTGTGCCGACTTGCGATGCTGGCCAGCGACAGCCGTGTCTGACACCACATTTAGACGCAATGAAGCCACTTGCGACAGGCTGGAGTGGGAGTGGGCGAAGGGTGGGGGATATTTTGGAATTTATCGCCTGTCGCTCAAAATTCTTATGACAAGTTTCCTTTTCGGTCGTTGGCTGATAATGTGGGTAGGTGGATGGGAACGCGAGGCTGAAGGTGGGTCAGGCCTTATTGAACAATAAATGATTTTCACTGAGAGTAATCTGTAAGACTTGGTCGAGGTGTGGCGAAAATGTTTTCGACTCGAACTTTAAAGACAGTTGTTTATGTATCTATGCAGAACGCCTAGGAGTGTACAAATTTGCAAGATATATTACACTTATAGGATAAACCAGGTATGAGAGCTCCTACGCTGACACAAGTGTATAATTGGGGTAACTTTGAAAAGGAAAACATTTTTGCGCAGACCTCGTTATCAATACCTGCCTTCCCAACGATCTGAAAAAAATTTCTAACACATTTCTGCCTTCATCTATTTTCGGACCCAATCGAAAACTCAAAAGTAAAAGTGTAACAAACTTTTTTGGGAAAATTCAGTCGTCCAGTTTTCAGATGATCAATAGTCAAATTTGTAATCATGTCGTACGCTCTGTACCAGGATCCAATGCAGAGCCAGCCGCTGATAGTACCGGAAAATGGGATAGGAAATCGCTTAAAGCCCGATTCATGGACCTTGGAGGATCCGGCCCTGCTGCGGCACGTCCTCGCAACGATGATCACGCTGCGCAACCTATTCCACTTCTATTTGTGCTGGCGTCAAATACGCCTGTGCACCACCCAAACAGAACCGCCACATGAGCTGGAAGGGGTCATGTCAATAGAGCAGTTCGAAACGGCAAAAAATGAGGAGATGCATGCTGTGGAGAACATGATGGTATCATACATCTTCGACGCCATATTTAGTTGCATCGAACTGTACCTGTCCGTCTTTCCAGTGCTTTGGCGCCTGGTCATCAAGACGTACAGCATTGTGGATGATCTGATTTGGCAGAGCATAGCATTTGTGGCGCTGTTCAGCACCTATATGGTCATACGCAGCTTGCCGCAAATCATTTACAGCAGAATCTTTCTGACACCCTTCTACGATCCCCGTCGAGAGAAGTCGCTGCCCCTGGTGGGCTTGCTGTGCTCATTCACGCTGCTGGTCGTCCTGCTGCAGGTGGCTCTGGTTCCGCTGACAGCCATCTTTTTGGTAATTGAAACCACTAGTACACGATTCTTCTTGCTCTGGATATGGGGTGTTCTGATCCTTATATCGAGCATAGCGATACTTTCGTTCTGTTTTTTTGGTTTGCCGTGCCTGGGCGCGAAGGTCAAGGGGCCCGTAGATGAAAACCTGCAAAATGTCTTAAAGGATATTTTACAGAATTTTGGATTCAAGCCCGAAAATATTTACATATTAAGGACCTTTCAGCATATGTCTCCAACGGCCTATGCCTGGGGCTGCTGCTGCTACAAGCGAGTGTTCATAATGGAGTCACTGCTATTGAACCAAGGCAAGCCCGTCGCCCAATTGCACGAGGAGGACGTCGGCAAGGGTTTGGAGAACAATCAGCTGGTGGCCTATATTGCCCACGAATTATCCCATTGGCGTAGCCAACATGTACTGAAAGCATTTAGCATCATCCATATAACGCTGCTGATATATTTTCTGTTATTTGGCACCGTCTATCGGCAGGATGTACTCTATGAGGCGGCTGGATTTCTGTCCAACTTCTATCCACCTATCGTCGGCTATTGGCTGGTGTACAAGTATGTGATGCCACTGTACCTGACAATAACCAATTGGATAATATTCTACGTACTGCGCTACCTGGAGTATGAGGCCGATCTAAAGGTCTGGAAATTGAATTACGGCCCAGCGTATATTGATGCTCTGGTCAAACTGTTTGGGGACAATCCAACCTATCCCTATATGGACAATTGGTATCTCATGTGGCATCGTTATAGACCCACAACTCTGTTGCGCATCCAGAGACTCAATAAAGTTGTGTCTAGAATCAGTTCACGTCGCGCAACTACTCGTTTGACTGCTTAAACTTATGTGTCCTTTGGTTCCGCAGAGTCTTCAGCAATTAAAAATTATGAATGTCTTTAAAAAGTGTTTAGAATTTCCTTTTATTTATGTAGTTTGCATTAGATCGCGTGATCATTTACGGAATTTTATTTCTTGAAATCCTTCAAGCTGCCTTGGGCAGAAAGTTGAGATTAGTTTAGTTTTTTGTTAACTACAATCAACAATTTTAAATATTTTCTTTATTTAAATTCGAATTACGAAACGCTTATAATATCTTAAAAAGTTAAATGAAAACGGAGTAAGCCATAAATTAGAATTGAATGAAGCTGCTCGTACTTGTAGTCGTAAAATCATATATTGACATGCTTAAAGGCCGTATCCTTATGACCACAAATGTTATTTCAGTTAATACCTCCCCGAGCGGCATTAACCAGCCGCATTCGCACACTTGGAGCACCCTAGCTCGTTTATAGCCTAACGAATGTTAGCAAATTGCTGCTAGCCCACTAAACTAAGTGCACATACAAACAAAGCGAGGAAGCGAGACAGATGGAGAGCGATAGAGAGCGAGAGCGTTCTCACATTCTATTTCCTGGTAACCGACTCAGGCCCAGAAGTGAAGCCACTTAAAAGACAAGGAAGCAGGTCACTTACTTTGCTGCGCGCGCACTCGGATTACAAAGGAGACGCCACCAGCATAAATTCATTAAATTTGCCTAATTTCGTTTTCACACATACACACACAATGCCTAAGGTATGTGTGAGTGTGTGTGCGTGTGTGGGGAGGAGGTTCGGGTTATGCAAAGCCAAGACAACCAGTTGAAATTCATTGATTGTATTTACAACACCCGCGACGGCACTGGGTGGCTAACCAAACCACGCCTGCTTCACACCACAAACCAGATATACACATGCATATGCTCCCACACACACACACACACACGCACATTTGTGCGCCTTTGGTAATTTGACGCGTTATCACTTGTGTTGAGTTTGTTATCATTAAGCAGGCTGCGCTGGCTGCTCTGGCTGCTCTTTAGCCAAATCAGAGCAATGGCACAGCGCGTCTTCAGCTCAAGTTAATAAAATCCACGCCTACACTCACACACACACACGCACGCACACACACATTAAACAGACTTTAACAGGCAGCGTTTAACTACTTTGGCTGCTTTGAGCTGGTTGGGGTGTTTGGGTACTCTGCTTGTTTTTGACAACTTGGGTATAATAAGACATTAACTTCATGCACATCAAATACTTTATTTATGGGCGTCTGGAGTGTGTGTATGCTTAGGCGTGTGTGTGTGTGGGTGTGTGTGTATGTGTCTCTGTGTCTGTGTCTGTGCGCCTACTTCAAAAGGCTGGCGCTGGCGGCCACGCCCAGCTACTGCGAGCATCTTAGATTTCTCCAGCGTGCTCATAATTTTTCTTCTTTCGCTTGCCTTTCTCTTTGGCCATACACCCGCATCCCCCGTTCCTTTCCTACGCTTGCTTGCTTTTTAATTTCACTTTTTTTCTCGCTCGCTCTCGACTGCGTAAATCTTTTCTTTTATATAAGTGTGTGTGGCTGTGGGTGTGTGTGTGTATTTTGGGCGCTCGTCCTGTTTATTTACCATCGCCCGCCGCCTGTTCGGGCTGTTTGGCAAATTAAGTGCAATTGCTTGAATTTAATTTCATGCAAATAAAAGTTTTGATTAGACGTCGAACCCAACCGGTTGCCCTGCTTGTCCCTCCACTCACACACACACGCACACACACATGCACATGTGGCAGTCACGTGGCGCTTTGTTGTAATTAAGTCTTTGCTCATAAATGTGCTGCCGCTGATAGTCAGTCAGGCAGTTAGTCGTGCACTCAGTCAGTCATTCAATCATTTTAGTCAATCAGCTAGCTGCTGCTCGCTCTGTCACTTGCGCGCTTTACGTGCTTAACCAACTGGCGTATACATAATGCGGCGTATACGTAATATTGGCTCAGCCGCATGTCATGCCGTGATTAGATTCGCCTTAATCCGCCATAAATCATTTGTTCAGTTCAATTTGTGGTTCGGCTAATGCTCGGCTCAAATTTTAACTGCTTTTTGTGCCAATTTGATGGAGTTTCGGCTGCCAAAGGAGTTAATTGATTTGTGATTAACTCGGGGGTGACAAAAATAATTAAATTAATTAAAGGTAATTATTAAGTGGAGTATGCTAAGAGCTTATATGCCTACTGAGTAGGGCATATGCCTTGAGGTGTTCTTAAAAGTAAGCTAGCTTTTGCAGCTTATACATCGAATAGGCTTTGTAGCTAAAGAACTTATGTGTATGTATATGGGCTGACCCAATAGTACCGATACGGAGAGGAACGTCAACAGCCAAATTGTACACAGTTTTAGATGATATACTTATGCCATTGCTCTGGAAATAATGTTCTGTAATGCTCCCAATACTCTAAATATGAGAGTCAATTAAGATTCATAGGATTGGAAATGTACTAGACACAAAATATAATCGTAATTCATTTATATGACAGAGTAATTTCGTTCTTTCGAAAATTAAACATTCAACAATAAGGTGTAAGTCTATGTTCTATAATATAATACACTATATATTACAATACATATTCCTAAGCACCGCTATATTCACATCTCAGACTCCTCGTAGTTATCAAAAGCTTAACAAATTTTTGCTTTCCTTAAGTAACTGTCGAAAGTTGAAGCTCGCAATGTTCGCAGTGTTCACAATGATTAATTTTTGCTGTGGAACTCCGCTTAATTACATTTAGTATATAATTTAAAGACTGTAAAGAGTTAAGACGGTAATGAATACAGACACAGAGCCTTATTTCCTCTCTCTCTCTCTCTCTCTCTCTCTCTCCCTCTCTCTTAGTCACAGTCTCACCCTTTCTGCTCTGGGTACACTTTGCGTCATATTTTGGATGCCACTCAGCACGAAACATAATTCAATCAAGCGTTCGCCTTGGCGTTGCCTTCCACTTCTGAGTCGGGCAGGCGCCACGCCTCCTTTGTATAATGATGTCACAGCATATTACATATTATGTAAATATAAAATTCAATTGTTTAAGCATTTAGCAGGATGCATAATTTATTAAAATGGCACACCTGACGCATGCCAGCAGGCGGCTTGGCTAGAATATGCCAGGGATTGCCGTGAGGGGTAGGACAGCGGCAACGGCAGCGGGGTAGAGTGGACCAGGTACCAACGCTAGTTGGGGCGTAAAGCTGAGCGACCCGTAACGTCATGTTGACGGCTATTGGCTTTTGTTGTGTTGCTGCTGCTGCTGCTGCTGATGTGGCTGCGATTTGAGGTAGGAGGCGTTGTTGCAGCCAGTGACATGACAAGAATATAAACAGAAGATGACATGGCCGAGGGCGGCAGGCGCCCAAAAAGGGGGCATGCCTGCAACGCTGCACGGGCTGCCAGCAGCAGCGAAATTGATTTTTAAACAGCAGCAACGGTCTGAAACTCATGTCGTTAGCAAATCATAAAAGCGTGAAAGTCCTGCTGCTGCTGGCTTTTAATATTATATATATGTATATATGTATATATATATATATATATATATGGTATATGTAGTAATAGTTGCTTTGTCGTCGCATAATGAGCCACTGGGCGGATTGGCTGGCATATGGAGGGAAGGAAGTCGATGCTAGCTGCAGTTGACATTAAGTAAGATGGATGGCGTTGGCGTTGCGTGCAACATTTAACGCTGATCCCTTTGAGTTCATATTGATGGCGCAGCGCCTTGAGGTCCTTGGCAAATTCAATTTGACATCCTGCGTCCTGGTCAAGTTAATTTTCTAGCAAGTTTTTAATGGCGCCTGATGGTCCGTTAGCTCGGTAGCCCCTCTCGCCCGCTCGCCCACTTGTCCGCTCGCCCGCTCTTTGGCCTTCTGGCTTGTCAGCTCTCGCCTGGTCCTGATCCACGGCACAATCTGCTGACTTGCTGCTAAATTAGCGTTGCAAATATAGCGCCGGACGTTCGGGGCGTTGTCATCGTTAGTCCTGCCCAAACAGATTTTCATATTAAAGTTGCAGTCAAGTTTTCTCTCTCTCTCGCCATCTTTGCGTCTCTCGCTGTGCCCCTCTCTCTGGGGGCGCGTTTTTATGCAAGATTTATGGCTATTTAAACGACGCATAATGTGTCCCGACTGCTGTTGTTGTTGCCACAGTTGCTGCTGCTGCTGCTGCTGCTGCTGCTGCTGCTACTACTGTTGTTGCTATTGCTGTCGGCAGACAGACAGACAGACAGCCAGCCAACACCCTGACACCCTTGACAACGTGCTCAAGTGGCTGCCAGCCACCCACAGTTGCCATACCCATACGCACACTCAGTCCAGCCGCCCGCTCAGCCCTCCTCATACAATGTGCAATATTTTATTTACATTTTTCACTCGTCGTCTGCCTTGGCATATCCTGTTGTTGAATCCTTTTTACGCCCGCCTGCTGTTTGCTTTTACTGCTCCTGCTGCCATTTTCTGCTGCTGCCCTGCAGCAATTTTGCTTCTTCTTTTTGCCCCTTTTTATTTACATTTTTGTTTCATTTTTCTAATGAGCTGTAATTTCTGTTTTATTTGCAGGCGTCATGCGTGCACAAACAACAACAAAATATTAAGGAAGAAGAAAAAAAACCAGAGTGTTGTGTCTGCTTGTTATAGGTGTGAAAAGCACTTCTAATATTCATAAGGCTCCCCGCCTCCTCGGCTCACCGACTCCTGCTCTCACAAAGCACTTACCAAGGCCGTGTGTGTCGTGTTCTTTCACTTGATGCATGCCACCTCAATGACAGCCATTATAATTGCATTCCAATCAGGCACACATATCAACACACACATCCACATGCACTCAAATATGTCTATTGTCCTTTCCTATGCGTGCTTTTGTTTTTAATGAGAAACTTCCATAGCCAACACAATAAAATAGTTTGATGAAATTAGTAAAACTATTTCAGCAAATGTTTTGTGCCAGCAAAATTTTACTTATCAGCGAAATTAGTTGTGTAATGCAAAGTTCGTTTTCTAATTACACAGGCTAACAAGATATAGATAAGAGACTTTTGAAGTAATGAAAAGTCGCAGCGAAATGTCCTAGAATCTTTGCCTCCAGCTCTATATATATATTTATATTTTATATACATTTACTATAAGGCGAAACAAAGACCAGACTAAATTCTTCAGCTATTTTGAGTTTTGAATTTCGATAAATATTAAGTTGTAATTCGTTTAGTCGAAACAATGAATGCGAATGAATGCCAAAATCGTATGCATTTCATGCATTTTTGAAACTATTTCCTTCCATTTTTTTATTGTTGTTTTAATTAAGGAATGAGCAGGCACTGCACAAAGGATCTCAAGAGATGGCCCACAGTGCGGTCAGCTTTTGGCCATTGCGGGCTTGTTGAGACTTGTTATCTAACTGAAATTATTTGTCAAGCATTTGTAATGCACAAAATTCAATTTGCCTAACATTTCATTGGCAACTGCTGGCGGCACTGTTTTGCTTTGTGAAACATCAGATGTCCCCCCGATCTGATGTTGGCACTTTTGTAGGCTAACCGAGACCACTGGCCGGGCCAGCTTGTTGCCTTGCTGCCTTGTTGGCTTGTGTTGGCCTCGCTTCAGTACAGTTAGTCGGCCAGTGGACTCGGTCGACTACTCCATTAGCCTTTGGAGTGTAAAATTGCGCAAACAATTTCAATTATCCCCGAAGGCGCGTTGCAGGCGGCAAAGGCGCAGGCAAACGAGATGACAACGAGCACAAAATCAACACACCAAATATATATATGAGAGCAGTGCTCATAGCGTATATCCACGCAGTGAATACCCTGTACATTCATTTCATTTCCTATAGAAAGCTGAGCTGAGACTAAATGAAAAGAACATAAATCTAAACATATCCGATTCAGATTCTTTGGAATTTTTGTGCTCTTTCGTTCTCTCTTTCACTTTACATACTAGAACCTCTCGAAGTTCTTTCTCTAACTAATTGACTAATGACGTGTTTTTTATTCAAAGATCAGGAGTTCAGAGACTCAACAATCATGTCTAACAATTTGCCTCTATACGCTATACGCCTCTCTGTCTCTTCTCTTTTCGTATGCGTTAGACTACTTGCCTTGATAAAATTAAAATGCCCTCTACAGCTGTATTCGAAAATAGAAAAAGAAAATATTTATGTATGTAATAATAGAGGCGGGAGAAACAAGCTTAGTAATGACCATGGTTTTTCCACGCGGTCTTCGTATTTGGCGAAGCTAAACGTAAAGTTAAATTTGAGCTTCGCACATTTAAAAATTAGACTTGAAGTCGCTAAAGAAAAGGAAGAAATTTAATAAAGCGGCGTGCTCGAGACACAGAGAGAGAGAGAGAGAAAGAGAGAGGAGGTATAGGGAGAGAGAATCAGATAGTCAAGAGGAAGAATGCAGCCAAATTGGTGCAGACAATTTTTGCTGTTGGCCAACTGAGTGGATTTGAAGCGGGGCACACAAATTTGAAGCTTATGGCCCAATGAATGCAAGACGCTGGCATTTGGCGGCTGCTGCAGTTAGTTGGCCAAGTAGATGAAGCAGAGGCAGCAGCAGCAGCAGCAGCAGCAGAGAGCCGGAAATTGGCGCAGCCAACATTGGCTTTAAAGACGATGACTTGGCCTTTTGCTGTTGGCCAGTTTTTTGCTTGAGTTCTTGCCTTTGCCAGCTGGCGGGGTTTTCATTCAATCATCCATTTATTTTTTGACCATTTTCCAAGACAACTTGGTGGTCATGTTGGCCCATTGATGATGCCAGAAAAACGCAGCGATGGAGAGAGCAAGAGAGAGTGTGATAGATAGAGCAAGCGGGAGAGAGATAGTGCTAAGAAATGCTTTCAGCCGGAAGCGCTAAGATAACATTGTGTGTGTGTGTGCGCGTGTGTATGTGTGTGTGTGTGTGTGTGTGTAGTTCAGGCTGCTTCATACATAAATGCAAGTAATGCGGAAAATATGAAAAATGTTTGGCATGTAATAAAACACACAGCAGCAGCGACGCAGGACGTAGCAGGAAAAGAATAGAATGAAAAGGAATTCCCCCATCCTCAACAAATACCAAAACACTCGAAATATGCAGCGCAAATAATAAAGCATCATTACAAAGTGGCATGCGTTATAATTGAAAATAAATATAGGAGTGCCCACAGGCACAGAAACTGATTGTTAAGTCCTGAACAACTAATTGATGATGCAACTGAATTCTGTGAAAATACAAAACTCATGCAACTTTCTTAAGCAATTACATGGCCAATAATGCTCAAGATGAAATGAAAGTGAAACAATTGTTGAAGATGATGTTAATGGGGATTTAATGGGCGCGGAAGTTTATTAGAAGGATTGGACTTTACAATAAATTTAAGAAATCAATTTATTAAAAATATATAAAAATCTTTGGCTGTTGAGCTTCGTTAATTTAATGGCGATTGACTCGCCTGAATACTCAAGGATATATATTAATAGTAGATCAATTTCTAAGAGTCTTTATCATGGTCATTTCTAGTTAAGTCATTCACGAGTTTAACAATTGTATTTGATTTATTTGAAAATAGTTGTGCAAATTGTAGCGCGAAGGCCGACCCTTGAGCTATCCACTCGATCCAACTCATTATGCCCGGCACACAGCCCAGCGGCGGCTGCGTGGGTGAAGGCTAACAATAGGCCAAGTTTTGGGGCCCACCTAAGGCCACTTACATAATAAACCAATTACCGAAACGCCTTGGTCAACTTAATTATGCGCCACATTGCAACACTTGGCATTGCTTGCCTCTCACTCTTGCTCTCTCTCTCTCTCTCTCTCTCTCTTTCTCTTTCTCACTCGCTCACTCTCACTTCTTTGGTAATAAGCGCTCGCCTTGGGGCCAGGCATTCAATACAAAGAGCCAAAAATCGAACCCTGAACACAATTGCTGCCACATAATTCACAAAATTCGGCATAAAAGAAAAATCGCTTTTCAGTTACGCTTCAAACGCGGGAGGGTCGAGGTGTCTGTGTGTGTGTGTGTGTAAATATGTAGCCTTATTGCGCTTGCTACGCCTTAACACTTGAGGCAAGTGGAGCGTTAGGGGCAGCATCTGTGTTGTGTTCTCAAAAGGCGCCGAGACCAAATGAAAATTTGAAAATTATTGCAACAGCCGCCAACGATGCGAAGAAGGCGACGACGGCACATGAAATCAATGAAATGTTTTTGGCACTTTTTGGCGCAAAGTTGTTGCCGTTATGATTATTGCTATTATTGTTGAGCAGGAGCGGCCTACCCCAATCCCGATGCCACCCAACAGCAGCTGAGCACTCATAAACCAGCAACAATGCATGCCACAATTCAACGGCAGCAGCAACAACAAATGCCAATTTCTTGGCCGCTCTTTCAATACTTTGGCCATATGTTGATGGCTGTTGTTGTTGTTATTGTTGTTGCATTTGAAATTTATGAGTTTTTGACTATTGGCAACAGATTGGCTCGAAAGTCCATTATTTTGGCATGGCAAACTTTTGAATTTTAATTCGAGAATTATGCACACTTTGGACCATTTTAATGAACTGCTCTGCCGTAATTTGATGGCCATTGCTGCTGTTAGCCAATTAACTTGGCTTCCTCCATATTATTGGCTCATTTTTAACTTATCTGAGTTTTCACAGACTGTAAAATGGCAACATATGCCCTGTGTGTGTGTGTGTGTGGCACATGCAACAGTCAGCGCTAAAAGTGTTCTACCAAGTGATGACTTTTACTCGGGCTTTTCGCTTGAAGTGTGTGTGCTAAAAATATTTACTTATGAAATACTCTTAAAATCTATTTGTTGTAGGCATCTTTAGCTGATTCGAGTAGTTTATAATAAATAAGGATTTACAGTCGGTAATGCATATATTTCATATTCCAATCGTTTTATACTACTCTTATAGAAACATTACACTCACCTACAGTATATTTAATGGGATATAGATATTATTGAGAATGCATGATGTACGAATTATCGAGACTCGACTGTATATAGTTTGAAGGCACTGTCATTTTACTTATCGATGAATTTTTTGCAAATCTAGAACTTCTTCAATTCTAGAGCTCCTTGCACCGTGTGTACCTAGCTTAATGGATCTAGCTTTGTGAGAGCTTCATGTTTTTTAAAGAATGCTGTAACTGCTCTGTTTTTCATTGTTCTATTGCTCTATTCTTCAGTTGATTTGCAGTTTTTCCTCTCAAGCTTGACCTCATATTTTGACTTAACATTAATTTTTTGTATTTTTGTTTAGAGCTTAAATCATATCAAGTTAGAGCTAGCTAGCCAGTCAGCGCTACCAACCGAATTAGATAGCTATTATACTTTGTTCTGCTCAGAGAGGAGAGGGAAAGAGTACTCACCCACTCTCAGCTTAACAGCAAACAACAAACAGCAGCAATAATGTCGTTGCCATATTTTACAGTGACAACAACAACAACACCAGACAACAACAACAGCAGCAGCAGCAGCAGCAACAGCTACAAAATCGAGTTAGTTGCCAACATTTATGTGCGTTTCCGGTTGCAATTGTCACGGGATATGAAGGCGCTAAGGGCGTGGCAAAGGGACACACGGATGGGGATGTGGTGCAGAGATTGCGCGCAGCAAGCTGTTGTTGTTGTTGCTGTAAACGCTGCAGGCAAGTAGCCTCCCCGCCCACGTCCACATAAAATATCAAATTTTATGCATTTAAAAGCAATTGGGTTGAGCGCATGGCGGGTGCTTACGTTTGGCGGGCACTCTACGGACGGGACCCTGGTTGTTTGGTACGTACACAAACTTTTAATTTTATTTCAGGCTAAAAACTTGGCACCAATGCTGCAGCAGCAGCAGCCGGAGCAGCAGTCGGAGCAGCCAATCGCAGCAACAACGACTCTAGACTTAGCCGTAGCCAAGTCACACAACTTCAGGCTGTCTATTGGCATTTCATGAGCGCAGCGACCCCGCCCACCTGCTCTAATTATATCAACTGCATTGACAACTTGAGACTTTGCTGCAACTTTGTGCACCAGTTATGGTTAGCCATTAATTTTGATTTGGCCCACATAAACGTTAGCCAGCAGAGTTGCTGCCCTGCTTTACGATCCAGCTGCGGCGAGCGTCTGATAAGAGAGCGCTTAAAGCTCGCTTCGGCGGGCCTCGCCGCGCCTTCCCAGATAGCGGCTATCTATATAAACCTGGCCAACATTGTTAAGCGGCAACAATGTTGTTGCCCAGTCGCTTATCGGGCTAAAAGCATACTTTTGGCCGGTGTTATACGCCGAACGCAATGTTCATTAAATTGCCATAAACGTGTAAAGCCAAAAATTGTTATTGTTATTAACATAAATTGTTTTTTCTCGCGTTAACATGGCCACAAACGTGTTTTTCAATTATCGCCAGGATTATGTTAATGCCAGACGCTGCAACAAATCGCCAATTTATGTTCGTGGAAAACCATTTAGCTAACAGATTTTACACATGTAAAGGTATTATATGCTGATTAAAGGTTTATAAAGGCTGACTCGACTGCAGCCAGGTGATAAATCAACTTATCAATAGATGATGTAGTGCACTGCACAACTAATTTTTATATTTCCAGAAAGCTCAAATTGAATTCGTTCTACGATTACTACCAATACCAATACCAATAAAGAGCTAAATAAGTAAATCAACTGTTGAAAACTGGGAAAATAAGACTTGATCAACGTCTAAGTCTGTGGAGCATCTAGACAAGGGTAGAGTAAATAAAGGACATCTTCACTATTTGATGTGCCTCTTTAAGGCTTCACAGCATCATTAGGAACACCATCAATAGGCTTATGTCTGAGTTATTTCTATTGCTAAAACTTGTCCGTTAACCTTTCAGTAGAATTACAAAGTTCTTATGATTATGTGCACAATAGAGGATATGCTAGGAACTTGTTATATAATTAGCAGTACAAAAGGTTTTCTCTCTTTTCGATGGGCGTAACTGAGAGACTCAGAGAGTTGGGCAGCTAGCGAACTTTAGGGAAATTAAATTACACAGTTGAGTTGTAATGGACAGAACCCAAATCAAAGATGTGCACATGCGTTCCGGTTTCCTCTTCTTCTTTTTCTTCTTCTACTACTACTGCTGGTTTTTTAGCCAAGTTACGCCGCATTCGAATTAGCAACACAAAATATCTGAAATTATTTCGTTAGCAGTCAGAACTTTGCTTCGTACACTTTGACACTTTCGTTTTTCTGTTGTTGTTGTTGTTGTTGGACAGGGCCACGTTGCACGTTGTTGTTGATGGCCCCGGGCGCACAGTTGAAACGAATCGCCAGACACATTGACCATGGGCGGGCGTCGTGCCCGGTTGGTTTGTTTGATGCTTTTAGCTAAAGGGCCAATATTGATTTTGATCTTAATTAACTTTGGCACATTTGGAAGGCAGTCGTACAGTTGCCAACAGCCAACAGCCCACGCCCACGCCCACTCTAACGCCCACACTCTCTGCCCCCTGGCAATGTATATCTAAGTCGAACGACCCTCTAAAAAGCTTTATTTGTGCTTGTCACCTACCCGAGTGGCGGGTAGTTCAATTTAGTTAGTTAGTTATTTATTTACTACAGAGGCCTTACATTATGATATTTGATTATAAAACGCAATAAAAATTAAAACATAAATTAATACAATAGCTTTACATGTATAAGTGGACTTTATATAAGAAATACTATTAAATTTTATTTAAATATTCATACAATAAAAAACTATATTGATCATAAAAATTCATAATTTTTCATTTAAAATTGACATATCATTGAATATAACTTAATAACCTTGATTGCAGGGTATTCGAGTGTCGTTCACACTTATAGATTTTGCTCTACTTGTTTTCTTACTTAGGCAACTCCTTTTGCTAATTTGTTTGTGTGTTCGCTTCGTTTTCGCTTACTGCTTGCTCTCTATCTATCTATTGGCTTCTGCATTAGTTTCCCTTTCGCACAGGTTTTGCGGCAGATGCAAAAGCCCCAGGACTAAAATGGGTGTCAACCTGAGATGAAGATGACTAGAAAAGTTTGGGCTGTGGCTCTGCGGTTCGCTCGGCTTTGGTTTTTCCAATTGTCCAATACTCTCTATTGCCGTTTTATGTAGGTGTATACATATCTCTCTCTCTCTCTCTCTCTCTTTATCTGTGTGTGTGTGTGTTTCTGTGTAGGTGGGAGTTTTTGTTAGTGCTGCAGTCCGGCCATTATCACCATGTAGGCTTGTTTCTAGTTTTTTTCTGCACACTGCACTGGGCTTGGCATTTTTTGATTGCTTTTACGTTTTCCATTGCGCATTGTAAGTGCTACATAAAAAAGCAAATATTTCTCGTCTGAGGCTTTCTCCGCCAATCTAACCATCAGGCTGTGTGGGTGTCCTTTGACCGATCCGAAAACAATCAAATATCTGCAACTGTAAATTTATTATTGCCTGTGTTTGAATGCATCTCAGCTCAATGTTCGGCTGCATCAATTGATGGCCAACCCGCTTTCTAATACGCCTTGTCAAAGAAAATGGCTCCGAAAAACACTTTTCCCAGACTGCTTTCAAATTGTTAACGCTCAATTATTGTATGCAGCCTACTCTTTTGATTTCCCATCAGGCATAGTATTGGAATTCCTTGAAATTGTTTTCATTTCATGTCTAGGATTTCATTAGAATTTAGTTTCCATTGTGAGGAGGAGTTAACCAGGACTTAACCAAGGATTCACATTTGCTTGCAATAGTTTTACTCACGTGCTAATTACTTGCAAATATAAGTGAGACATTGTCTGGCCTGGTTTAGTTTCACTGATAGGCAATTGAATAAAATAGACTGCCTGCCAGCTCATCCCATTGTGTGTTGCTTATTAATTAATTAAAATCATGTTGTCAGGGCAGAGCGTTCAGTACGTGGGCTCCAGTTTGCTGGCTTTGATGTGCATTTGTTGACTTAATTAAAATCTAAGCACTTTAAACTTGAATGGCTGCTTATTAAAATTACAAAAGACCCCGGCTCAATGAAAAGGTATTTAGTAATAAAATTAATAATAATAGGATACCTAACAGAGAGGTTGAGCTAAGCGAAATGAAATTAATTTTAATCATTTTCGGTAGCCTATTTTCCAGCTGCAGCGTATCTCTTTAAATGATGCAACACATTACAAAAAAATAATAAAAATAAATAAATAAAGGAAAACAAAAAACAAAAGCAAATAAATAAACAAAAAAAAAAAAATGCACTGAAACGAAACCGAGAGCATGTTCATAAAAAGCACAACAAGAGTGGCACAAAACTTTTAATTAAACAATTTCTGGGCTGGCAACGCAAAAATCTTGTAAAGACAAATTTCCGTGCACCAAAATAAAAAAAGAAAGAGGAAGAGCGAGAGCTAGCGAGAGAGTGAGTCAGAAAGAGAGGTAGAGTGGTAGAGGCATGAACAACGTTAGGCAACGCATTAGACATTCAAGAATTTAAATCTAATTAAATTTTTAGCTTTCTGCTGTTGTCATGCAAATAAATATATAAGTAATACATATACAAATATATATATACTATATAGGGCGAAGAGCAATCTATGGCAACGAGACAAGCTTAAAGACCAAAAGGAACGTCAGAATCGCAAGTTGACGAAAAGTTTTAATAAGGCAAATTCGGGCAAATAAAAAACTGAAAAGTCGAGTAGTTCTGAGGGAGAGGGGCGCATTCATTAGAAGCTCTGCTGTCCAGCTATAATTAAAGTTTACTTTTGTGCGCTGCTCGCTGCAGCAGCCGAAGCAACGACAACTTTTGGCCCAGCTGCAGCGAGCAGATAAAAAAAAAAAAAAGTTCATAGGTAACAGCAGCAGCAGCATCCAACTTTGGCTTTCAAAAACACATTACACATTTCTTTCAGCCGCAAGCAACAACAACACTATTGTTTTCGCGTCTGAACCATTAAATTGCCGTCATTTGCCTTTTATTTGGGTTTTTATTACAATTTTTCGTCTTATTCTTTTCTTTTTGCTTTTTTTTTTTTGTTCCCTGAACCCTTTCAAAAATGGGATTGCGGATCATGTTGGTTTTATGGAAATGTATGTAAGCGGCAAAAGGAAGCGTGTCAGAAAAATATTCTTGATCAGAACAACAGATTGAATCGATATAGCCATGCCTCTCTGTCTGTCTGAATATCTCTCGATCGTAAAGTATGCGATTTCCTAAAGCACAAAGACTAGAGAGATTTTGCAGATTTTATATACCATCCGCCCTTATTCTTAAATTTGCAAAAACCTAATTCAAGTAATAGGGATATCAAATAATAAAAGACTTCAGGTGGAGTTAGCACTACACAGGGCTTAGGGTATCTCCTAGTCGAGCAGTCGCGACTGTAACACTTCTACTTGTTTTTATTTGTTTGCGTTAGCCGCTTGACATTTTCGCATAAAAATTCGACAGCACAAAAATTTCCATACCCACAGCCAAACCCTTTTGATGTAGCCGCGCTTTTCACTTGAAAATCACCACCACCACCGCCAGCAACAACAACAACAATAGGAAAGAAAGCCAAAAAAAGGCTAAAGATGGCCAGATGCTTGGCCCTGGCCAAACAAAACAAAGGGCAAACATCACAGCGCCTTTTTGTTTGCGGCCGTGTCATTTTTACAGACTAAATTAAAATATCTGCCACAGCGCAAAAAATGGCGGTCTAATTTACATTTGTAAAGCGAATACCAGCAGCCTTTTTTTCAGCCTTTCGTTTTCCGTATGCCCTGCTCTGCAGGCGAGCAGGGGTATCAATAACTCGCAATTTGCATGAGCCGCGCACAATTGAAAGCGCCAAGTAAAGAAAGCTTTAAAATTAGAATGAAAGGAATCTGGAATTTCCCAAGACAAGATTCGAGTCGCAAAAGCATTAATTCCATTTATCATGGCCTGTACTTCTGCAGGGCTGTTTATAGGGCAGCAACTAGTCGTGCAGTTAAGCTTGCAGCACTCTTAATTCTCTTTTTCCTACTCTGTTTTGGTTAGGACAGTCAAATCTTAATCACTGTCAAGTTCAAACGCCCAAGGCTCATGAATATCAATGACATAGCTGCGGGGGGTGCAACCCTTTGCCCATCTGCCAAGTTGCCCTCTGCCATCTGTCCCATTGGGCATTGGAGCTGTAGCTGTGTGGAGCGTTTAATTTTCAAATAGGACAGTTTAAAAAGCTGTGTATTAAGTATATACACAGTTACACACATATATGTATGTATGTATTTATGTATATGACATTCATTTTTGATGCATTGCATTGGCTATCGGCCGACTATTTAACGACTCGCGCCAAACTCTCGTAAAAGTCATCTGCACATATTTTACCCTTAATTAATTTTTAATGACATGCCATATTATGCATTTATGACCAATTTTATGGGTCATGCATAAAGTTAAGTGTGCGCGTATTTAAATTGCAACAATTCGTCGTGTGTGTCGTCCCAGCACAGAGCACACAGTGGCTGAAATGAGGTCAACTCACTCAATCATTTGTAGTTAGGCCATAAATAGACCAAAAAACAATCACATTTCGTACTGAATGGCAGGTGGGAAAAGGAAAATCTTAAAGCCATTTAACCCCATGACAAAACATCGTAAGCTGATTCTACTCAATAATTGTCAAAGGTCATCGGGCATCATTTAATTGACATATTTTAGTCTGTATCAGTAGATAGTAAAGAATTAAATATTTAAATATAGAAAAGAGTGAAATAGAGACTGCAGCAAATATTTGGAGAGCAATGCTGTGTTGACGGGTTGAGTTTCGGTTAAGCCAAACTAAAACTAAAGAACAATTAAGGAAAGTTTTTGTAGGCTATTTGCAGTTCTTGGCAAATGGGTTGATGAGATGAAATGTCTAAGTGAACCAGTCATTAGAGTTTCTGAAATCAAATCTCTTTGTCAAACTGTGTGTGTTGTCCAACACTGAGCCGAGTGGTAGATGCTTCTGTTAAAAAAAAAGAAAAACTTTAAAATAGAGCATAGAAATGACAATGACAATCACACTTCCGAATTTGTATAGATGCTTAGGATACACTATAATCATAAGGAGTATATAAATCTAATTTTAAATCATTTTCTAAAGTAGTAATAAAAGTTGTCAAAATCTTTAAGCATTTTTTTGTTAAGATATCCCCAATATATGTAAGGACTTGTTAGCACTGCAGCTTAACGTATAAAAATCTTGCTCATATTATGACTTTCATGTAACTAGCTAGTACTTAACATTATAAGCATAGCACTAAGACCGCTTCAAAAAAGGGAGGGGAGGCGAGTGCGTGGTGGGTTCCAGCTCATATAGTTGTAGTTATTATGGCACATTGCTAACGCGTACTTGGCTTGTACTTTGGCTTAATGCATTCATTCGACTGGCCGCATGCACTCAGCTTGCATTTAAGTGCAAAAGTTTCTAATTATGTTGCCAAAGGCTGAACGGGCAGCCAGTCGACAGCGAGACTTAAGCGACTCGAGACTTGAGTGTGTGTGTGTGCTGAAAATTAATAGACTGTGAATATGTTAATGATGCAAGTTGAATTGCTTTGAGCGGCTCTTTAAGCAAAATGAGGAGGTAGAAAAAAAAATGGAGAAAAGAGAAAAACTGAGCCAAGGCAAACTCAAAAATGAGCAGCGAACAGCGCCTGACCTGGTTATGCAGAAATATATATCATAATAATGAGCAATAAAATGTTAAATTCATATCAAATGGCCATACCCTTTGACCCGGCGCAGTTGCTACCCCAAAAATTGTTGACCTTGGACAGTTATTTATTGTGCGTATTTTATTTGCCTAGTGCTAATTTAAATTTATTATGCTCCAGCAGTCGGTCGGACTGGCCCGGCTATAAATTTTAAAAGCTAAGCCGCCGCCCAGGCCGCAATCATTAATTATAATTCATTGGAGCCGTAAACAGGTCCCCCTCTTGACCAGGCTGTGTCACCCCTTTTGCAATACACTACTCAGTTTCCAGGTTTTTTGTTTTTACCTATTTTTGGCTAGATTTTTTTTACGTTTTTTTTTTGGGCTTCGGTGTTGGACTGCATGCTGGTGAAATGCGTAGTCGGGCCTGGCCAACACTGTAAATCGATTATGTCCGGCAGCAGCAAACCACTAGAGTCCATACAAATGGCCGCAACAAACGCGCGCTATTCAAATTTTGCTGGGCAACATTGCATGGAGCAACCAGCTGACAAGCTGCACAAATGCTGCAGTTCGTTTAACAAAGTTGTCCTCTGTCATCCAGGCTTGTCCTGCTGCTGACAATGATGTAACTGCCGTTGTGCTGCTGCTGCTGCTGCTGCTGTTGCTGTTGCGACTACTGCTGATGCTGCCACTGCGGTTAGCAGCTGCAACTTTTGCATGGCCGAAAAATTACACATGTAAATTGCATGTGCAAACCGCAAAACGAGTTGTGCGTTTTGTGAGCGCAAATAAGGTGTCAATAAGTTGTGCAACACACACACACACACAGCCATACACACACACACATGTGTGTTAAGCATCTGCATTTGCACATGTATGCAACAATGGCATGCAACATCATAGGCAACATTGTTCGCCTGCCGGCATCTAATTTGCAAGTGTCACATGTCAATACACACACAGACACAGACACACACAGCTGGCCCTCTTGCTGCTGCCATATTAAATGCCTTCAACACATTGCGCAATTATGGCAAACATGACGATCACAAGGACAACACCCGAACAGATGCCTAGCTGTTGCTGCTGCTGCTCTACAGCTTGGCAGCGCCTTTGTGCGTAGTATTTGAAGGCCAGTCCGCAGCCCACTGACCCCCAAAACTAAAGTCAAAAACTTTAATTACAATGCATGGACGGACGCCCACCTAAAAAGTTGCTGTGCGCCTCGTTTAAATCTATTATTTGGCGAGACTCGAGGAGCTGGTGGGTTGGGTCAGGCTATTAAAAATTAATTTGACACGTTGCGTTTGCATGCCAAAGCGAGAGACAGAGAAAGAGAGGGAGGACAAGCGAGAGAGAGAGAGCAAGCTTGGGACTGAGAGCCAACCAAAAGTTTTGCCCAGCGCTTAGCTTGCATAATAATTAATGAATGTGGGAGCGAAAAAAAAAAAACATACATACACACACACAAACACAACAGAAATAAGGGAAATAAAATTGCAATGTCCACCGGCCCCGTAATTAACGCGTTTCGTGTGGCAACAAATGATGGGTTGCGGTTACGGGACCGAGGTACCTGGCATTCGCATTATATTTAATAGCCCTATGCGTGCTGTTGTTGTTGCTGTTGTTGTTATTGTTATTAACTTGTTGCCGGCATCTCATGACGCGCACCCATTTCGAATGGTCGCCATCTTGGCCAACATGGCGTATTGCCGGCTTGAGCCATGTATTTTCGCGCCTCGAGCCGAGTGCTCTTTGATTGACAAATTGCTGGCCACGTTTCGGCTGGCTTAATTATGGGACCGAGCATAGTAATTAATGACAGCTAATTACACAGATCAAGCAGCTCGCCCCACACACTGGCTGCGGCTATATAAAACATCCACTTGCCGCTTGGCTCTGTCGCAGTATCAGTTGCAGTTGCTGTTGCAGTTCCATTTGGCTGCTAAAGTCATTCAATTTCGTCGGCTAATACCATTGACTGCACGTCCGTAGTGGCTGACCGTGCCCTCTGTGTGTGTGTGTGTGTGTGTGTGTGTGTGGCACTAAATCCTTGATCCCAGATATCCTGCGTCTCACGTGCTTCCGCAGCTTAGCGCTACTTTGGACTCGAACGGCGTTGTCACGTTGCAACTTGACCACCAGCAGCAGCAGCAACAGCAGCAGCTGTACAGCAGCATCATGTCGCTGCGTGCCACCATTAACATTTTCCACATTTTACTGCTATGCTCCGTGATGGGGCGTGGCATCTGGGCAGCCGAGCTTAGACGCGATGAAACGGTAAGCAGCAGCAGCAGCAGCGCCAGATCGCTGTCGGCAAAAACAAGTTAAACCAAATCACAAGTTGAGATAATGAAAAGCAGCAAGAAAAAAAATGCATGTAGGGTGGACGACTCTAAGCTACATCAAATGAGTGCATTTAGTTTTTTCTTCTTCTGTATAATGCCTTGCCCCAAGGTTGCTACAGCGATGATTTACTGTACCTACTATTAGTGGTCGACTTGCAAGCTTCATACAATATTTATGTGTTTAAATGTAGCTCAATTCCTTGACAACTATTTGTAATAAAGTCTACATTTTAACTTGTGACTAGATGCTAATGCATTTACCTAGTGAACAATGATTAAACTATGGGTATTCTAGAAAAGATTTGTATAAGAGAAAGTTAAAGAACTTCAGCAAAAACTTTCAGCTTAGATGCGAATTGTATATTTGTTGAAACCTAACAATCAGCATCTGCCTCAAGCGTATTCTGTTAGATATTCCTATTATTCTATTATTATTATTCTGCAGTACCCTCCGCCGGAGATGCTTAAGGAGCTGCAGCCCGTGCATGACAGCTGTGTGGGCAAGACTGGAGTGACTGAAGGTGAGTACAGGTGGTAAATAAGCAGCATAAGCTGGGCCAACAGACTTGAGCCGAGCTGGATGCCGGACAAATGCAAACAAGCTGTTGCCATCTGTCACTGTACTCTCGACTCGGAACTTGTGTTTGCAGCGGCAATTAAGGAGTTCAGCGATGGGGAGGTGCACGAGGACGAGAAGCTCAAATGCTACATGTACTGTGTGTTTGATGAGACCGATGTGCTGCACGAGGATGGCGAGGTGCACCTGGAGAAGCTGCTCGACCGTCTGCCCGACTCCATGCACGACATTGCGGTGAACATGGGCAAGCGTTGTCTCTATCCCAAGGGCGACACGAAGTGCGAGCGCGCATTTTGGCTGCACCGCTGCTGGAAGCAGGCGGATCCCAAGGTAAGGGCCATTGCACCTGATTAGCGACGAGCTGCAGAAGCTAATAAATTACATTTTTGCAGCATTATTTTCTCATCTAAACATTGACGACTGCTGGACCAAGCTGAGCCCAACAAGGACATTTGATTTATGTTTATATTTTATTCTCCTATACTTTAGTTGTACACACAAATATATATGTATATATATATTTCAGTTCCATTTTATACATATAGCATTTTGACGAGCATTCCAAAAATATAAAAAAAAATAAACAAATAAAAATGAATAAAAATTACGCATAACGTTTTTATTTTGTTTTATTTCTTTTTTTGCATCAGCAGCTGCCGCTGCAGCTAGTTGAAGCCTTGGGGGCGTGGCACTGCGAATTGAATTTTATGCGAATATTGTGATATATTTACAGCAATAATTGGCGCTGCTGATGGATGGCGCACATAAATCCGCTGACTGGCCATGGCCTAAAGCATATTTAATTATTTAATTAGCGCTATCTAAAGAGCGCATCTATAATTTTATGCAACGATAAGCATTAATGACATCGTCATACAATTAATATGCGGCTGCTGACTGCATTTACTGCTTGCATAAATAATTATAGCGCACGCTCTTGCTCTTGCTTTTGTTGCTGCTGCTGCTCTCTATTCCTCCCACGCTCTCTCTCTCTCTTTCTCTCTCTCTCTCTCTCTCTCTCTCTCTCTCTCTCTCTCTCTCTCTCTCTCTCTCTCTATCTGTCTCTCCATATTTTTTACGCTTCTCGATATAACTTTTATTGCATTTGCTATTGAAAATGACGCATCGATTGATATGTTATTGATATGATTTATGAAACTTTATCGTCATGTACATGGGATTGCCAACTGCTAAAGGGAAAGACTAGAACGAATCGAGTTGAATTGTGTTCAGTTTAATATAAATTGACACAAATATTTAAATTATGCATTAAAAATTAGATGTTGTCTTCACAAGTTGTATGAACCCGACTTTATATGTACATATTGAATCTATTTAACATCTAACTATGCAAAAATGCAGATTCCATTTACAGGAATGACTGCCATCGCTATGTTATGCTCTTAACAGCATTATGTTAATGGTATAACTCCAATATCGATTCTCCTACGGATTGTTGCTAATTCCTCCCTTAGCTATTGCTAAACTTCTTAACTTAACTTTATTATTATACATCTTTTAATGATGACTATCATACATATTTAAATGAATAGAAATACTTTTGTGTTATTTAGAATCCGCTTCAATATTGTTTAATTGTAATCAAATACCTTTGACGCTGTGTAATTTGGACACGTTACTATTTCATTAGATCTGTTCGGCTAACCGAATTACCTTCGGAGTACGCAATAAATCTGAATGGCCGGCGTACGTAACATACAAATGACCAATGGCCAATGTCCATATCGGTGGCATAGGGCGTTGCCACCTGTGACAATCACCGTTCAATTTATGTGCTTCCGGTCTTTCATTTGGCATTTTGTCATTGTATTGGGATCTGTAGCGCTTGTTGTATGCATTCATTTGTTCATTTCTCATACAATGGCAATTTGAATGCAATTGCTGTTCTCATTGCAACCAAACTAGGAATTCAAATTCGATTGCCAAACAGCTAAAGGTAATAAAATATTACAATTTTCGTTTTCACCAATATGTCGTTGCAATAAAAAACCAAACTTTTGTAGCATATTGAACGAATTAAAAGCACATATGTTGACATACACGAAAATGGAAAATTTATTATATGTGTATATGCATATATTCATATAGCAACTGTATGAGCTGAATAGCTTAATTCTAAGTTTAAAGTCTTGACTAAATTAAACCCTTACACACTGCTTGCGAGCGCGGCTGCAAATAGAGTTATTTGCGAATGCCTGAGAATTCAATTAAATAATTAAAAAAAAATATTTACATATGGATTTGTCATACCTTGACCCGCAAAAAAATGTCAATTTCTTATGGAGGCCAAGTCTGTATTATATACATATTTGTTTTTCTGCTTTTGTACAACTAGCAATTGCGAGCACGCAACTGGGAGTGCTGGGTGAACAGTTGCAGTCGCATGCAAATTGCAAAAGTATATGCATATTTCAAGTGGTGCATGGGGAAGCCGATGACAGGCAAATACGATAAAAATGGACACTGATTAAGTACTAAATTATAGAAATTAAATGCCGGATCACTTAATGCGCAAAACTTGCCCGAAATCGATATAAAACAGGCCGTTAGAAATGACTATGAAGCCAATTCAATTCCGAGTGCGGTTGTCAGATAGTTGCTGTGTCGCGTGTGTTGGAACACTTTTATTTCGTCCTGTTGATAGTTTAAAAGGGAACGAGCGTAGGTAAACAACAGCAACAACAACGGGAGCAACAAAACTAGTAAAAAACGCGTCAGCGGCAATTCGCATAACGAAAATTGAAATGGCAATTAAAAAACCATCCATCGTTGCTGCCAGGGCCAACTGTGGGGCACACACGCACAGCTCCAAAACTGTTGCTGTTATTGTAAATTCATTCGTTCTTTATGATTGTTTGTGTGTGTGTGTGTGTGCCTACGTCGTTCTGTGGCTTTGTTTCGGTTGTTGCGTTGACATTTGATAAAACAAAAGTGACAGTTGTGCACAAGTTGACGTCTTTCTATTGTATTTTGTGTTAAAAAAAAAGAAATGAGCGAGCGAATGGCAAATTTCATACTCCTCGCCTTTGCGCATACATATATGGCCTGGCAGCAGGCGACAGGGCGTGGCAACGCACGTGGGCATCTGGTTGTCAAAATTAACACAACGATTGTGCATTGAAAGAAAGGAACGTTGACAACAGCACTGAAGCCCTGACGTCTCGGCCACATTTCCGTTTCCGTTTGGCAAGGTTTTTTTTTCTGTTTTTCTGTTTTGTTCAGCTAGCGGTTAGAATTAATTTAGCGTGAGCTGAGCTCAGCTAGCAAGAAACAAATGATTTTTTGTTGGTTTCACTTCTGTCAGCCTCCCAAACCCACTCTCTACGCGCTGCCCGAACCTCTTGCCTGGCTTCCTGAAATAAAAATTACAAAAAAGCGCACTTAGAAAAACCCTCACACTCACAGAGAAATATGTGTTTGGCCATACATATATATACATACATTGTCATTGTCCAGCTGTCACGCGTGGCACGTTGTCGTCTCTGCCAGCTCAACATCCATTTCCATTCTGCATGGGGCTCCCTCTCGCACTGTATGCCCTATCAGAGCGGGTGCTTCAATTTTGTCGACTCGAATGCTGATTCCTTGTTTCTTCTGAACTAGTATCAGTATATCTCCATATTCATGTTCATAGTCTTCATGTAATAAAGAGCTTTAAACTAACTCAACTCTTAACGCAACCTTTTATAGTCTAATGGGAGCATTCTTCAGTCAAATCTCTTCTCCGGAACATAACTAAAGGCTATACGACTTACGTAAGTGCCCGATCGATTTCCATGTACCTGCAGGAGTTACCCACATATATCTTTACTGAAGCGAATATCCATTTGCTGCATCCAGCTGCACTCCGTATAGTGTATTACCAATGTGACCCTTTCAAAGTGTCTGTCTCTTTTGTATTCCTACTTTTTTGTTGCTGTTTTGTTTTTGATGTTGCGCTGTTTTTGTTGTTATGCATCGTCGCTTTTGTTCCGCCTTTCACAACTCGCAAACAAGGCCGCTCGTTCGGTACAAACAATTTCTGCTGTTTCACAGAGAGTCTGCATGGAAATGGCTTTGAGTGACTTTGGCCGAAATCGCGGACGTCGTCCTGTCGCAGCCTGCCTGTTAATCGCCTTGTCGCTGGTGTTCAGCGAGGCGCTGCTGTCGCCGGCTCTGGCGCAGCGTGACGAGAACGTGAGTTAATAAACCGAGCTGAGCTGCGCCACGCCTACTTAAGCAGCACATTTTTAATTGCAGTATCCACCGACGAACGTACTCAAAATGGCCAAGCTCTTCCACGACATCTGTGTGGAGCAAACCGGCGTCAGCGAGGGTGAGTCCGACCAAGCCATCTGTCTGGCAGCTCAGAAAGCTAAGAACAAAAAAAATCTGAAGAAAATAATAATAATAATAATAATGTTAATTGCAACGCTTGCAACAATTCACAGCTGCGATCAAGGAGTTCAGTGATGGAGAAATCCATGACGACGAAAAGCTCAAGTGCTACATGAATTGTTTGTTCCACGAGTTCGAAGTGGTGGACGACGATGGCGATGTGCATCTGGAGAAGCTATTCAGCTCGGTGCCGCACTCCATACGAGACAATCTGATAGCCATGTCCCAGGAATGCATACACCCCATAGGCGATACGCTGTGCCACAAGGCCTGGTGGTTCCATCAGTGCTGGAAGAAGGCCGATCCTAAGGTAAATTGACAATTGAAGCCTAAGATTTCTGCTTAGCTAAACGATTTTTCTTTCTCTTTGAACAGCATTACTTCTTACCATAAAGCTGCGCTGTATTTGAATTAAATTTAAAAACTACTTTAGAGTTCTATTTTAGTTTTGCCTTTAGCTGGTGGTTTTTAGTTTGATTAAACAATAAAATTATTTTGCTGCAAAAATATTTAAATGTTGAAATTCTTAAATTATGAAACAATATTGTAGGCATACATTTATCTATGTACATCTATACTTATGCTGACCACTGTATGGCTGTATTGTTTGAAAGGTTTTTTCTTCACTTCTAAATGCTGGGCACATTAATCATGCTGGATCGCACATAACGGCAGAGCGAACCACAAATGGCCAGTTCTGTCAGGTTGCAAGGAAAAAACTATTCATAATGCTAACAAATGATTGCTAAAATCATTAAACATCAGATTTGGTGTTGTAAAATTGATTGTTTCATGTTTAATTGATTTGTTTGATCAATGCCAAAATAAAAATATAAAAAAAAGAAATGCACAGAAAATAAAAAAAATGTATTTGATATCAATTTTTCATCTAATACTCCGCTTTAAGTTTTTCACTTCACCTCGCATAAAAGTATTCCGTTTCAGCTTTTAGCTCTCTATACGATATTTAAAATGCGAAAAGTTTTCCCCATTTTAATGGACAATCGCGCAACTAGAAGTATTTTCATTTCAAGTCCCCATCTCTCATTCAAAGCTGCCACGTTCAGCCCCCTTTCAGCAGCTCACGGCTGCACCCTCGAAAAGAGCCATTAATTCTAATATATATTAATTTAACATATATTTCTTTTCGGTCAGTCAGCCGCTCGATGGCACCTAGTGCTCCCTTTCCCCTTCCCCTTCCCCTTCCCCTTCCCCTTCCTCTTCCCGTTCCCGTTCCCTCTCCCAGTTCCGCTTTGACTCCCCTCTGCCATGCTTTTAGTAAGCTTCATTCGTTCGCCCCTTCTAAAGCAGATTTTTATTGTTTCGTCGACTTGTTGCGCAAAGCTTTTCATTTTCCGGAAAATGATTTATGTTCGCCCGTTCACACTTGTGCTCCGCTCTCTACTGTATTTTTTTATTTTTTATGTATTGGTTTTTATTTTTATTTTTTATTATTTTTTCTATGGCTGTTTAAAAAAATGTTAAAGCGCCAAAACAAATGCGCTTTAATTTTGGTCTTGGCTGTCATATTTTTTTAGAGGATAATAAAAATAAAATAAAATAGAGTATTTTTATTGCTGATCTAGTTGGCTAGTAAATACATACATAAAACGGTTTTAATCTAACAATACATCAATATTATGAAGAATCGATTTGCTTTGGGACTTTCTTGTTAAACTTTGGAGTTTTGAATTATTGATGACGACAGTCGGAGAATTTTATTACGAGCTGATAGAAGTAACAAAACCACCCATGCTGGTGTATTAAGTCTTCTAAAATATCTTTAGTTTTTTTTTTTGTTTTATAAAATTGATTTTGCTATTTGTTTTTGTTTGATATAATTGTCAGCGGATTTAAGATGAAATCGGTGGCCTCTTGCTGTGCCCAAGAGTGTTTTAGTACGGACAGCTGGCATTTCTCATCCGGCCTGTCATTACTTTCAACTTAATACTAATTTCGGTGTCATTGCGCCACTCGGCTCGGTGGATGCCCTTTGTGTCGCAGTGGTGCGCAATTGGCTGATGCTTCCTTTATTTTTTTTCTTCTACTTTTTTTTTTAATTTTCACTTGATGTTTTCTTTTTTGTCAGCCTGCTAATTTGTTAAATGGAAAATTTGAGACAGTCTTCAATGAAGTGTGACTGGCGACACTTTACGCGGCGCGCTTCATTGAAGCGGGTGTGGCTGGGTCGGTCGGTGGGATGGAGTGCCTGGAAGTGGAGGCCCGTTAGGGAATTGGCTCCATGGATTTCCACACGAGCTGCTTGGCTCATTTAGGCAACCAATTAGCTGCCCAAATGTTGGTTAATTTCGTTGGATCCACTAATGACACAATCATGTAAGTGAATGCCGTCTGCTTGCAGCAGCCCATCCCCCCAGTGACCCCCCCCCCCCCCCCATAACGTCTACCGAAGCTCTTCTCAAGCGTAATTTACAATTGGCCAGCTCAAATAACTTGCCAACGGTTTTGGTGGCTGACCTGTTTACGCAGGCATCTCATGCATTCGAAATTTGAGACTGACACAGTTGGCACAGCACACTGGCATCCTGTGACCTAGTCCTGGTCCTGCTTCAGCTTCTACGCCTCCTGCTGGCGCACAATTAATGGAAGTTTAACTGTTCAATTGATGCTGAGTTTTCTTTGCCCTCTCTCTTCCCGTTTCCCGCTTCCATTTATTACCTACCTCGGCCGACAATTTTCATCTTCCTTTTTTTTTTTTTCTTTTTTTAAACAGGAACATGCTGTTCATTGTGTGTTGCCTGCAGCTTTCGTCTCAAACGTTGAGCACGCTTTGCCATTAGGGCACTTTGTTCATTTTTCATTTCGCTGAATTTTCTGCGCTCTCTCAAAGTTTTTTAGTTTTCTTTTTATGCTGCCTGCTCGACTGCCTCGACTGCCTCGACTGCCTCGACTGCCTCCTGCTTTTGCACTTATTTTACGGTCTATTGTTCGTTTTGTCGGCCACGTCCAGCGCACTCGCTGGTTCGGCCTTCTGGCTGACCGGCCATTCGGCCAACCCATTCATATTTCGATTCTCCATTTTTGTGTTTTTTCTTTTTCAGATTTTTTTTTTTTTTTTTTGTGGGCCAAAGTAATAGAAATGGAATTAAATTTCGCTTCTTTACATGTAAATGTGGGTCGCATAATTAACAAATCGTCCGCCAATTGGCCACAATTTTGTCTTGTCTCCCTTGCCACTGTCATTGTCATTGCTGCTGCTGCTGCTCAACTGCTCTTCAGCTAATTCAATATGCAATGCTTGGCGGACAATTCGATTTGCATAAATTGTCGTTGAATGCAAATGCCGCAACGCGTTGCACAACCATCAAAAATTGTTTTCGATGCAACTGCAAAACAAAAAACAGTTGAAAAAAAAAAGAGGACGAGCGAAACGAAATTCCATCTAGCTGCGAGTAACTCGAAAATCGGCAAGCTAAGCGTTAACAAACAAAAGTCGATAACGAAATACGAGAACTCTTCTCGATTTGTATAAAAAATGAAATTAGTGTGCAGCACCAGCAGCAACAACAACAACAGCAACAGTAACTGAATTCCGGCAAACGATGAAGCGTCAAAGGTTTACCCCATGGCCATAGGGGTTGCGGGTGTTGCCAGGAGGTGGTTAAAGGGGCGGCGGAGCAGTTTTTGTTTGCTGGACATGGGCAGCAATCAACCCTTGCTGCTCTGCTCTGCTCAGCTCTGCAGTTACGGATGTTGTGCCGCATGCTCTACTTTTTGCTTTCTTTTTTTTTGTTTTAATTCTTTTATTATATTTTGTGCCTCTACAATTTTTTTTTTTTTTTTTGTCGCTTGACGGCGGCTTGACAAGGCTTTTATCGGATTTTCGTGCTTTGCCACTGGGAACGGGTGAGAAATATTTAAAAATATGTAAAATTGGGGATTGCAAAGGGTTACGCTGGCGTTTGAGGCAACACTGCTAAATGGCCAGAATACTTAATCGTAGTTGCGGTAATAGATTTTCTGCGCCTATGGCCAAGCGAAAATAGAAATAGGAAATGTCGCTGGGAGAAACTCTTAAAGCTAAATTAAATAAACAAATATATATGAATAATTATCAACAGAATAAGAGAATAAATATAAATCCTTGTTTTTCACTCTTGATGTGAACCCCCCGTACTCAGCAAATTAAGGAGGTCTCTTCTTAAAGCGGTCGAGCATTTCGTTTAATAATAATAATTGTAAAGTTTTGCATTCCTTTTACAAATTTTCATTGCTTTTTCCCTGTTCAGTCTCTCTAGTTTCTTCTTCTGCTGTTTAATTTGAGTTGTATTTTTTATTGCTTTGGCAAATTGTAATGGCATCAACACTCTGACAAAATCGTGTCAAATGGCTTTTGAGCAATTACATTGAAAATTGCATTCGCATTTACAATCAGAGTTAATGGCAGGCGCTGCGCTGCGTCGCATGCAGCATTTAATAATTGCGCATACGCAACGTTGCACTTTAAAGAGGCCGCATTTGAAGTGGAAAAGAACTTCGTGCAAAGACCGGGCCTCACATTAGCAACTCGACTCGAGAATCTGTTGCATGTATGTTGCAAATATGTGCGACTAGTGTGAGTGCGAGAGTGTGTGTTTGTGTACATAGATTACAGCCATGCTGCTAGTGTCTTGTCCATTGTCTTTTGTTCGCATTTTAACTGCAGCATTATAAAAGGGGCCAGGCGACATGCCTGGGCCAACTTTGTGTCCAAGTTGCCCGCGGGTGCCTTCATCTAACAACAGCAACAACAGCCTGACAAGCAGCAGCACGGCAAACGGCGTTTCTAGTCAAATTAACCTGCATAGTTTAATACTTGCATGCCTTTGTTGTTTCACGCTGGCACGCTGGCACGTTGCCCCGTTGCCCCGTTGCATTGTTGCCGTTTGTTGTTATTGCAGCATACACGTATTGTTATTGCTGCTCGACAACATTAGCAGAACTTCAACAAAACTCGTCGCAACATACAAGAATCTCTACCAACACAAGCACACACACAGGCAGACACGTGCTGCATGAATTACTCATCAAGTTGGGCCCCCGAGCCTGATTTCTAACCTGAACCCGAACTGGTTTTAGGGCTGAGCACCTGAGCTGATCGTATGTGTGACAAAACAGAGAGTTTTTTTCAGCTTTAAGATGGCAATTAGGTAAATAGACAATGTATATTATTTCTGATAAAAAAGTAAGAGAAATGGTTCGACTCTGATATATCTTGACTCACAGACCAAAGTCTATGTGGCTTTGACTTTGGATAATTTTTTGCATTTTCATTGATAATTAATTAACAAAAAAGAAAACAAAAATCAATACTGATTGGCAAACAGTTCGACATAGACCAAAGTAATTTGACTGTCTATTTCAATCATTTGCTTAAATATTTAATTTTGTTTATTTCTGCGCCGCAACAGTCACTTGAGGCTGTTTTGATCATAAATAAATTGATGATTTATCAGTTAGCCAGTGCTATTGAACACACTTCATTATTTATTCAACGACTTTTTCGTTTTTTTTTTTTTTTTTTTTTTTTTTTTGCGATTGTCAGCAGCGACTAAGCGAATTGTTGTCAAGCGTTCTTCCACTTCCGTTCGTTCCTTATGCTAAGGACCTGCTCGTTGTAATTGTATGCAAACAATGTTGTCGACTCTCATGTTCTATGTAAATAAACTGACAGTTAAATGCTAAACAAGGCACAGACCCTAGCAGCACTGCAGACCCCCATTGGCCCCCATTCAGATGGTGGAGACGTTCTCGTATGGTCAGTTCCTTTTCAGTGGAGCAAATGTTAATGAATCAAAGGCAATGAGGGGCAACAAAATTTGGCTCCGACTGCAAAGAGCAAGCCAGCAAACGTACGCAGTCACGCCCACAACTGTTGGAGTGCGGGACGCTGATGACGCGGGAAGGGGCAAGGACAAGGACAGCACGTATGCCAGCTGATAACGAGGCAGCGCGCCCGCCAAAGTCATGCATAATTAATCATTTGTTAATTATAGAGCTGTACACACTTACAAACACACACACACGCACACACAGAAGAGCGCGCGCGAGCTTGCCACCATTTATGTAATATGCATGTACACACACATTTGACACCTGCAAAAGTTATTAGCGCCAAGGGCAAGTAATTGCCTTTGTTCGCACCGAAGTTGTTTGGCTATCTGTGTGTGTGTGTGTGTGTTTTGTTTGCTATATTTCCCTTCATCTTTTTTTTTTTTTCTGTGCTCATTATGAGGTGGGCGTGTGTATGGCGCCCACGTCATGACGGCGATGTCAGCGACAGTTATATAAATGAACTTTTCCCACACACACACTCACGCACACACACAGGAGCAGCTGGTGTAGTGTGTTGGCCATAGTTCAAATGGATGCATCTCGCGTTGGCTGAGCATCTCTCGCACTCCAGTTCGTCTGTCTTTGCTACAAATGCCAGGATATGCCTGGGCAGCTGCGTAAGTATGTGCTTGTGTATGCATTTGCTGCTGTATGTGTGTATGTGTGTGCCAGAGTACTTGTGCTACTGTACCATGTTTGCTGCGGAACAGGAAATGAGCACCTGCTGCTTATTTATATTTTCCGCTCACTTGAATGTAAAATTACATGATATTTTCTCTTTATATATATATTTCTTGTTTTCCTTTTTTTTTTTTTTATTTTGTTGTACTCTTACTGTTGTTGCTGCTGCTGCTGCTCCTGATGCTGTTACTGCTCGCAGTCTGGGCAATTTTTGTGTGAAAATATTTTTAGTGGCACATTTGAAGACAGCTGGGGCGCCACACAGCCAAGTTGCGCGGCGCGCCAAAATTAATGCGTGCATTTAAGAATCCGGCGCTGAGATCACGGCGACTTGCTTCAGCTCAACTGCAGCCAACTGTTAAAGTATTGAATATTAAATAATAAGCGCAATTAAAACAAATTTCCAAGTCGAGAAGTGTATGCTGTACATATTTAAATTATTTATTATAATTGGGCTATTTACATTATAATATGAAAGAAAGTTGTGTAAAAGTGTTACGACACTTATAGCTTAATATGTGCTGGACCAATTTTTATGGTTTTTGATTTATTGGATTTGTCTCCGTCACGAGTAGGATAGTAGATCTTTAAAATACAATACAAATTTGACGAATACTTGAAAAACGCGGGTTTTTCCATAAAGGCTCAAATTTTCATTGATACCCAGTGACAGTTGATTGATTGTTATCAGTTTGCGGTCCTGCTCTTATGTTATGCAATAGTATAGAAGTAAATAAACAAATGTAGTCAGTGAGTCTACGGCACAGCCTCAGGCGAGCCTGACTAATCATAAAAAAAAAAAAAAAAAAAAATATATATATATATATATATATATATATATATAGAGCAAGTGATGCAGAAGAACTACAAGAGATCATTTAGAAAATGCCTGCAGCAGCAGAGAATGTTCCCATTGCTCTATCTGGCGCCCTGCTCAAAATTTGAGTGGAAGTCGCCCTATATAAAGGGCAGCAGCTGTGGCATTTATTCAGTCGTCCAGACCCGGTGAGGTCAGTCGTACGTGCAGGGCAATTTTTTTTTTTTTTTTTTTAATTATTTGTGTTGTTTTATTTATTTTTTTAAATTTAATATGTTTTTTATTTATTATTTTTTTTATTTATTATTTTTTTTATTTATTTTTTTTATTTATTTTTATTTTTATTTTTTATTTTTTTTTTATTTTTTTTTTTTTTTTTTTTTCGTAGTCAACAGAGGTAGAGGAATTGATAGGGCAAATTTTCATTTATATTTGTCGTCATCATTAGGGCATCAACGACTTTGTTTTGTAACTTAAGCCAGCATCCAGAAGATGCTAAGCAGTGATTAAACTGCCGTAACAGCGAGTATTAAAAAAAGCCCAGACGAGTTCATTTGTCGCCCACAACCTAGACGCCATTGTCGGCATAGGGCTGAGTTGAACTTTATTCCATTTTATTTCCATTGCTCTATTTGTTTATTCCGTAGTTAGCTTGTCTAATATTATACAGATGCAATTATTGTAAGGAAATTCTCGCTCAAGTACTGACGAAAATTATTTCTACATCCTATTTCCGATCAAATGGTAGAATGTAAAGCGTTAGCTTAATACAATTTCCAGATGAATTGGAACTTGCATCGCTGATATTATTTAGCTGCATATTGATTGCTTTTTCTTCCGCCCTTGGACTTGACATGGCTTCTATTGACGCATACCTAATGCAACTCTGCTGCGAATATTAGTTAGTTATTTGTTGAAAATATGCGCGTATGAAGTTTGCCAACAATTTTTGTTAAAAAATGCCAGTAAAGAATAAAACGAACAAAATATAGCCAAAATGTGAACTGTTTTGGTTGCAATGTGGCAGCCACAGTGGCTGCTGTGTTGCCTGCCACCGGGCCAAGTGGCAAATGCGAGTGACTGCCAAAAACGTTGCCCTCTCATTGGTGAGTACAACGCATACGTTGTAGTTGCATTTGTTGCACACACATACCCTGTATGCATTTGCAGACCTCATAGGGGTTGATAGGTGTGTGAAGAAGCGAATGTGACAGACGGCAGAAAGCGAAAGATGAAATTTGATCTGCTGAATCAAACTTGAAATTAGATTGAGATTTTTTGTTGTTCGTTTCAATAATGAATTTTATTTCATGAAGTTTATTTATGAAGGTTTATTTCAACTTTAAGTTCTCGCAGTACTAGTTCATGGGTTTTATTTAATATCTACTCTCATTCTGCTAAAAATCTGCAATAATACATCTTCATGTCCATCCTGCAGGGTGTGTGCTAGTCGTGTACTCCTCTTCTGAAGTTCTCTTATTTGCTGTTGCCGTTAAAGTTGTTTGTTGTTTATTTAACTTCTTTTTTTTCTGCCAATGTTGTTGCTGTTGCTATTGTTGCTCATGGCACATAAATTGTTGCAGCTTTTGAATTTAAGCCAACAATTTGTTTGCTGGTCAGCCAACAGAGTCGGCGGCCAGCGTTTCAGAGCATATGAAATTATGCGCCAGTTAATTGCAGTTGCTATTGTTGTTGCTATTGCTGTTGTTGATTGCGCTTATTGGTTAGCAGGATAATCAAAAGTGCAACTTTTTCAACTGTGCTGCAGACCGCATGAAAGTTTAATTACAAATTGCACAGTTTTTGGCCAGAGCCAAACACCAAAACTGTGGCCCATGTGCGTGAAATGCGAACACGAGCGGCCACATTTAAGAGTGCATTTCAGTTGGGTCATAATTAAACAGAGGCCAGCTGCCTGGGTAAGCTTTAAATACGCCTTCTTAATATTACCTGGCTCCTAATCAGGCTCTCTTTACACCTGCATAAGCAGCGAGGGGTCGAGGGCGCGGGGGCGGAACGCCTCATTAAAAATAACAGTGTGCTGCAACGCAAACAAGCAGCTCGTCTTGCAGTTGTAAGAACAATTTTTATATAATTTTCTTGCACTCGCTTTATGCAAGCTAATCCTTTTAGGAGGTGGTCGGGTCTTGAGGCGCTAACTTAATTTGCTTGCAGCATAATTGCAGCAGCAGCAGCAGCAGCAGGAGTAGCAGCAGCAACAGCAACTGACTGACTTGTTAGTCAAAGTTTTGTACGTCTAATTGTAGGCGTCATTATTTGACTTAGCTAAGAGCTTGCCAAGCTTGCGAAGGGTCCCAGCAGAGTTCAACGCACCGCACCGCAGCCATCCATCCATCCATCCATCCATCCGTCCGTCCATCTATCCAACTCCCTTCTCTTGCTATCTGTGGCAAACAATTACTATAATTATAATTTAAATTAAAGCTCATCTAGTCGTGTCGCTTTGGCTTTAACGTTTCATTTAATATTTAGCCGAAATGTAGTCGAGCCCATAAATCAATGCCAAACAACAGGCTTGAGCTGGGGGCGTATGAGTGTTGTACACCCATATGAATACTCAAGTGTCCCGACGCAACAAATGGGACAAATTTCCATTTCTATCCAATGCTGCATAAATGGCACATAATTTACGATACCGTTATGTGGCAGCAGCGCAGCAGCGCAGCAACGGGGCTGAGCTGCTCAGCTAACCAAACATGCAGCAAACCCGTCCAAAATGCTGCTAACAATATTAGTTAGCGTGTGGCAGCAGCAACACCAGCAACAACAACAACAACAAGTGCTTCGACCAAAGTTTACATTCATGTGTGTGTGTGAGTGTGTGTACGGCCGGCGTCAATGTGTGAAGTAATTAATTACAAAGCAACTGATGTGAATCTCTGTGTGTGTGCGTGTGTGTGTCTGCCTGTTTGTGCGCCTGTGTGTGTGCTGTAAGTTTTCGTGTGCTTGCGTATTGGATTATGATGCATGATCGTGTATATGTTGCGCATTGTCACACGCACACTTGCTCACAGCACGCACACACCGGGGACTGTAGCGTTATCTAGGTTTAGGTATAGATGTAAGCTCTAAGCGAAATGGGATTGATTTACACATCAGGTGAGAAATGAACGCGTCGTAGAGCCCAGATGCATTTCATTAATTACCAGCTTGAGGCGGAGTATTTTCTAATCATTTCCGATATTCCAGCCTCTCTCTCCCATAAAGCTTAAAGCTTGCCGCATTTAATATTATATTGCTCACAGATTCGTTTGCCCAACTCATATTTTTCTCTCTCATCAAATCTCTATTTGCACAGTTTTAGTGATTTGCTTTACTGTAGCTGGAGTTGTGCAGCTGCTTTAAAGTAAAGTCTGTCCTAATTCTCTTACTTTCGTTTTTTTGTAGTCCCTCTCACTGTCTCTATCGCCATCACTTCATATGAAAAACATTTCGAGATTTTCAAAGTCTAAAACTTAAAGCTTAAAAGCGGCTTTAAGTATAAGCTATAAAAGCGAATGTGCGACAAAGGCAAAGGGATTTCGACAATGATTAAAAAGCATATATGTTCTTGAGCAATATGAAACAAATACAGCAAAAAGTTCACTAGTTCAAGAAATTATACATTTTCGCTTACATAGAAAGAACTTGGCCTGGTAAACAAACTCATTTTTATTTGCAAAATATTCAGCTGACTTCGAGCAGGATAATACAGAAATGACTTATTGCTACTAAATCATAGTAAGCCAAAAATATTTTAATTTGATTTCTTATCAATTTTCTTTTGTAGAGGTAGCGCATAAGAAATCTCTCATTTGTATTCATGAATCTCTTAGCTCACATCGACTGGAATCTCATTTGGTACTTGAAACGTATTTTTCATGTAAAAGTTGGCAAGAAAAATAAACTGATGTGTAATTAATAAGTTGATATAATGCAATCGCATTATGCTTAAATCAATTCCATTATATCAATTGAGGACACAGCACAGTCTGGGGCACACAAATATATCTCATTAGCACGACAACTGTGGGCGTTGTCTTTTTCGAGTGCTAATTATATTCATCAGTGTCATGAGCAATTCGATTTAAAATGGCGGCTGTGGGTTTGAAAGATATTTATGAAAGCCACACACGTGATTTACGCAGGAACACACACACACACACCAGCACACCCACGCACATACATGCACATCAGCTCGGCTTGAAAAAAATAAATAAAAAGTCGTCACGGCTGCGTATCGCTGCGTGCGGGTCTCTTGGCAGCGGGCAGCGAATAGCTGCGGGCGTCTGCACGGTGTGTGTGTGTCTGTGTGTGTGAGGCACATTTAAATTAATCACAGTAAAAGTGAATTGCCCAAAACAATGTAATATCCCGTTCAAGGGCCTCTGGGAGCTGTGCGGGGCAGAGTGCGTCAAACAAACAAAAATCTGTAAATGCCAGCAAAACCCCAAGCCCCAGAGCCTAGGCCTGAGTCCGTGACGAAACCAAAACACAACTGTCACTGTGTGTGTGTGTGTGTGTATGTGTGTTAGTTCATGCATGCTAGCCGTATGCGTGTGTGTGTGCGTGCGGTTGCTCAAATTAAAACAAAGTGTCGTGCGTTTGATGAAAATGTAACGCGCTTTGGTGCTGCCAATGCCAATGCGAACGTCGCAGTCGGCGTCGCACATAAATGCTAATTGGCTTAAATGTGCGTGTGCACATGTGTGTGCGAGTGTGTGCGAATGGGTGTGTGTATGGGCGTGTGCTGCTCGTCCTTTGGGTAAGCTTTTTCTATAAGCGCCGCCGGTGGCGACTGCGGCTGCCTCCACATTTTCAGGTGTTCAAACTAAAACATTTTATAGTTTGGTTAATTGTCAAAGCTGTGCGGCAGCCAAAAAATACCAACAAAAAATACAGTCGAGCGGGGATGCGGCAGTCCGGGTTGCCCCAAACCTTTTATGACTTAATTATTCGTTGGTTTCTGTGGCAGCCTGCGTGGTTATTGAGTATATAGAAGAGCATGAAACTGATACAAAGAAACAGACACACAGACATACAGACAGACAGAAAGGGCGGCCGAACTAGCTAGTGTTGAGAGCGTGCTGGGTTTGCTTTGCGTGACACGACGAGGACACGAGATGAGGCATTAGATATTCGAGTCGGAATCTACATATATGTACGAATCTACATATATTTCGATATTGATCAAGGAAATCTTTCGTTTGGAATGAAATATAAAATGTTTTATGAACAAAAATATAAGAAATTTGTACAAGTTCAAAGAAAATAATTTTAAATATAAATTTAAATGCTATAATATAAATAAAAAATATATAATAAAAGCAAATAAATGAAACAATTTAACAAACACAACAGCAATAAATAAAGAAAACACAATAAAATAATATGAATTAATTAGTTAGTTATTAAAAAAGTAATTAATTAGTTACTAAATTAAATTAATTTGTTTCCATTTTTTGATTTTTTAATGTAAATGTACAAATTATAATATATACATGTTCCATTATATCTCACATTTAATAAAATTCTTAAGTAATAATAAAATTTTTATTTATTTCTTTTTTTCAAAATATATGAATATTCCAAATAATATTTATTTGTGTACCTTTAGGTATTTTTAAAATTATTTGTAGTACATAAAATCTCATCAAGATTGTGCATCGTCTCGCTTAAACTCGCATATAAGAAAAGACTCAACACGAGGCCAACTCCATGCAGAACTATTAGAGTCGACGGCGAGTGGCAAGTGGCAAGTGGCATAAAAAGAACTGAGCGAAAGTGCACATAAAACAGCGCAAGAAGCGTAAAAATTGTTTTGTGCGATGGTTAGGGGAGCGGAGAGGGTGGAGGGGTTAAAACTGCCACATACCCTGGTAGCTTGGGTTGTTTAGTAAAAATTGAAAACAAGTGAAATAAAGTGATTCGGCGCTGGAGATTTTGTGCGTACGCGTGCGTTTTCTATTCAGCGTTGAGCATGCAGAGTCTTTGGCCTTTTGTGTGGCTGCAATTCGATGGATTCTTTTATGTTTATTTGCCTTCACTCCATTACGACTTGATGCTCTTTAGCAGACAATCAACATTGTTGCTGTTGCTGTAGTTGTTGTAGCTGTTATTGTGGTGCCTTCTTCATCTTGGCATTCCAGTGGAGGGAGTCGTTGCCCGTGCGAAAAATGCAAATTACGAGCGAAATGACTGAATGAATGATTGTCATGGCGAGCTGTGAGGGCATTTTGTTTTTGGGAATTTTGAAGCGTTCGCTGATAAATAGCGAACGCTTGGCCAGGCTTACGGCTAAACCCGCGCCATATATGCCATAATTTATGCAAATTAATTTATAAAAAATAAAAGAAAAGCAAATAAAGTTAGCGCATGGCATTGCCATTGCCATAGACATATTTCACGCAAGTGCGACAATTTTCGCGCTTATGGCCAGTGGGAAGTACATAAATATAGTGCGTCTTAAAGTAGACTCATTTATATGGCTTTATGCGCAATTTCAGGCGCTGACATTTATGATGTATTGTTATATATGACTTGAAATACACACACATACCTATATACCTCTACTCTCTATACATATTTATGCATGTCATATGTACGTGTGTACTTGTGTGTGTGTGAGTGAGTGTGTGTAGCCATAGCAACTGACAGGCATGTGACGAATGGCTCAGTGACTACTTGGCCGACTAACTTGGCCGCCGGGCACAGACATTTTTTGTGTGATACTTACGTCTTTCGTCAAATTTAGTCAAATGCGTCTAGTCAGTAGTCACCAGTAGGCGGCATCTTAAATTTAAAAACAAAAATGAAAAAAAATGGTTACCAAATATCTGGGTTCATTTTCATTTCCAACGAATCTCGTCAGTGAGCAGCGATAACGCATTCAAACAAAAAAATATATAAATTACAGCAAAATAAATTCAAAATGCCTGAGCAGCCAAAAAAGTCGAATGCGAAGCCAGCACCAGTGAGCAAGACCACCAAGGATAACAAAGATACAAAGCCCAAGCCAGCGCCGCCAGTCGTACGTACTCCACAGCACCATACACACGATCGGGTAAGAACCAGAATATATAGTATATATCATAAATTGAGGCCAATTGAAACTTCCTTGCAGATATGGAAGATCATGAAAATGTGAGCAGCTTACGGCGGATATCATTTTACGAACTGGAACGAAATCTATGATATGTTAAAATCTATTTTCACACAACAGGATTTTTAAGATATTAAATATGAATTACCGTTAGAAACTGTGCGTCCTTCAAAGCGCTGAATAAAGCGCAAATGTCCCAAAGCACTCTTATAATACCCATTAGTCCACTGGAAGGCCCTCTCAGCGCACGCGCCTGCATCAAAGAGAATTATGCTTTCTTGGGAAATTCTCTCTTTCAGAGTAGCGCCTTGCTAGGCGTAGTGTATTGTGCTTGTAGCCCGAGCTTAGTTTCTAAAATGCCAGCTAAACTTGTATCATGGGTCATCATAATTAGGCTTTGGCCTGAGTGCAAGGCAAAGGAATCGTAATTTGTTTTACGTCTAATTTGTTCTAATGCTAATAAGCACTAGAGCGCGCTGCTGTCTCCTAATGTGCTAGTAAAGCTGTGTAAAACACAAATAGCGAAGTACTTGAACTATTTATTTGTATTTGCATTTACATTTGCATTTGCATAGACTCAAGTGCTGTAAGAATCCCGAGCTCGAAAAAAGAAAAAAATGAAGGCAAACAAACAGCCAAGCAGAGCTAAAATAAAAGTGCTTGGGATAGGCCCACTTCTGGGCGCCTCAAGCATCATCAAGTCAATGCAATTTAAACCAAAACAAACTCAAATGCCGAGCCACAGGCCGCAAGCCGTCTGACGAGCGCCAAGTGCCGTGTGCGTCCCAAAAAAGTTTTACTTTCATTCGGGAAAATTGAGTGAAAACGATTGTCGTGCAGCCGAGCCGAGCCGAAGCGCAAATATCCCCGTCGCAGGCCAACGCGAGCTGCAAGGATATTTTGTGGCTCGTGCCAGTTTTTGCCATTGGCACTGCTCAGTTTCGTATTCGTGTCGGAACGTGGCGCTACATACCGTGCTCAAGGATACGCGGCGAACAAGACCAGGACTCTAACGATAGTTCAACCGCAATAAGGGCACAACCCGACTAGCTGTTCGACGAGATCAGAGTGTGCTGGTGTGCGCGTGTGTTTACTGTATGTGCGTGTGCTTGTCCGTGTCCGTGTGCGTGTATCTGTGGGTGTGGGTGTGTGCGATTCGTTACATTTTATTAGCGTGTGCACGAAATACAATAAATGAAAAATTAATTATTTATTTCAATTTCACAGTTATGCATAAACTGCGCTGTCGTTGCTTTTAACGCTGATTGAAATGTTGTACCACTTGCTTCGTCGCGTTTATATATCTTATTTCTTATTGGATTCAGTTTTTATACTCATTGAGACCATTAGCCAGAAGATGTGGCAGCAATACCAAAACCAACTACAGGAACTACTGCAACAGCTAAAAGAAATGCAGCACGGGCATACGGCCTTTGGCTCGACCCGGCTTAGCGGTTAACTGAGTCCTTGCTGCGGCCGTGCGTGCGGATGACTTTATTAAAATTGTTAATTCACAACGTCGCCAACAACAACAACAACAAAAAATAACCAAATAAGAAAAGTAAAACGCGCGTGTACAGCTCACAGGCATTTTACACGTTGTTTGTAGACTGTTCTTACTTTCACTTGCCATAAATATCACATACGTCGTGTTCATTGTGTTTTTTCTTATCGCGAAAAGTATATACATATATATATATATTTATTAATATACATATATGTATATATATATTAAAGTCTATACGTATATAATTATGTGTGTGCCCGGCATTTGGTAAATCCTAGCTTAACGCACATGTCCATTTTGCAACGTAAAATTAATAACGCGCATACGTCGCGTTGGCCCAGCTCGCGGTAATTGTCATTGTTAATCGAGCGGCTCAGCTTGCATTTAAATCACTTCTTAATGAAGTGCGCATGTAAGTTGCATAATTTTTCATCATTGAACCACACTAATACTCCAGAGTACGTTGACTTTAACATTCACTAGGCAATGAGAATCGTATTGACATAAGATTGAAAGGCAGTATTAAAGTATACTTGCAAAATGTTTGAAAATTTACTCTTTATTAGTATCAATAAAGAATCCTGCTTCATTTATAATTAGCTACAATAAAAGTCCGATTTAAGTAATAAATATAAAAAACTGGTCCCAAAATGTATTCAATGAGTTATATATACTTATCATATACAAATATAGGTATATGATATCAGAACTACTTAAGGAATTTTTATTATTTTGGAGCGAATAGAGCGTATTATTGCATTAAAGTAATATATAAATAGAACTCTCATAATTCTTGTAGACCTTACCAGTCTCAAATTTAGCTTTCCGTCTTCAATTGCATATATTAATTTCAAGCATATTTAACGTTCGGCTTCAGCGCATTATTTATTTTTAATTTTTATCTTTTTTAACTTTGTGCGCGTTGGCTTTATTGTTAATCATTTAATTGCATGCACTTAAATTCTGTTATCGTACTATTATTTAACTTGCCTGTAAATTGAGCAACGTGCCCCGCCCACAGCTGGGCGAAAATTCGTGCAAAATTTTCAAATTTAAAATAAATAAATGAATGCAAAAAGCTTTACTTATTTGCTAATCGAAGTGTTGTGCAAGTCATGAAATATTAAATGCAAATAAATAAAAAATATCTATATATATATTTATATATATACTATATAAATAAGAGGCAGCTAACCTGCATGCACTCAAAAGGTATGCACCATTAAGCAAGTATGACTCGCAGAATTTATAGTATTTTTAGTTGAAAATGAAAAATGTTATGGAAGCTGTGCAGGCACTGAAGATACACATGAGGTAAAATCAGTTAGCTGTCGGTGCATGCATAAAAGGCGCAGGCAACGACTGCTGCAACGGTTCCTGCAGCAACAACAAGTCAAAGCATTTGCCGAAAAACCCAAAGGTAAACTCTGTCAAACAGACAGGCAGACGGACAGTAAGACAGGCAGACAGTTGGACTTGAACATGGAGCTCAGATAGGAGCCAACTGGCTTATTTATAAGAGCCAGAACGTAAGCACTTTGCCCACAGACTCAGGCGGGGCCAGGAAGAGCGCAATGGCATGAGCTGCTATTCAGTATTTGGTAGGTGGCTGAGCTCTCCTATTCACCTTTAGAGTTAGCTGGCACGTTTTATAATATTTATGCATGCGCCTGCCAACTGGACCAGCACTCATGAGCTGCTGGCTAAGAGGAGGCTTCAAAAAATGCAGCAGCAGCAGCTGCAAGTGTGTGTGTGTGTGTGTGTGTGTGAGTGTGAGTGTCTGCTTGCCTTGTATATTGCCCAAAAGTAACACTCCACGTTCAAGTGGGGCATTTTCGGGGGCTCTACATATTCTAGTGGCAAGTTAGTAGGCTGCATACAGAAATTACATTTAAAACTATTTTGCTTGGCATGCAACTGAATAAATACGGTAGGCAGGTTAAGCAAACATGAAAACCAGATGAAAAGCTGGCTGTCTGGCTGGATGGCTGGCCGGTTGGCTGGTTGGCTGGCTGCCTGTCGCAAGCAGCGGGAATAGCAACAGATGCCACAACAAATGCCATTTAAATGGATGAGCCAACAACAAGAGCAACATCAAGTATAACAACAAGTTGTGCACAAACAAGTGCAGGACACAACACACAGGACACGCATGAAAATGAAATCGCTCAGCCATGATATGAGATAGAATAAAATGTAAATGCCATACACATACCCATGTTTTCTGCCTCTGTTTGTATGTGCACAAACACCCACACAACAACAACAACAACAAAGAAAAACAGAAAAAAAGAGTGAAAAGAGCAAAGAGACAGCCAGTTTACATGCTTTCATGCAGCTCAACATTTTTGACAGTGTATCAAGCTGTTGTCTTACAGTGGGCCAAATTAGCTAAGCTATTAACAAAACTTTCTAACAGTGGGCCGCATCTGTTAAGCCATGAGCAAAACTAACAGCAGCTGCTGTACGACAACAAAATTGATCCATGGCTTGGCATTTTAACAGCTTTCTGTTTCTTGGTCGTAAAAGCGAACTTGGTTTTTAGCAACGAGCTCCCCTTCGGTCACGCCCCTGACTCGGTGCGGAACTGTTGCAATGACCGTTTGTTTTGCTTATTCCCATTTGTTGCTTGCCTCCAGCTGCCCAAATTTATTATAGCAGCGGCAAGGAGCAAGGCAGCGCCAAAAGTTGCAACAACTTTTTTCATAGCCACTTCTTTGTTTTTCTTCTCTCTTTCGCCTCCCCTCTCACTCTATCTTACTTTCTCTCTCGCTCTCGCTTGAACAGTTTTGCATTTGTCGTTTGTATTTTGGCCTTTTGTCACAAAGCTTTAACACATAAAAATGTTATTGCCCGATATGTAGTTGTAGCTTATGCTGATTTGTGTTGACCTACAATTGCTGCACAGGCGAGAATAGAAAAAAAAGACAGAAAACAAACCGAAAAAAATCACTTGTAAAATGTTGGGACTCTAAGGCTGATTTAGGAGCAGTCCGTATCTCAGACTATGCAAATTCTAAACATCCGAATCAACTTTGTGTTTCTCTTGTCGAATTTTTTATGCTTCCAACTACCTCGCAATAATTGTTAATTCCTTTAGGGACGATTCCTAAAGTAGCTTAAAATTAACAGCAATCAGAAAGTTTCAGTTTATGTTAAGTGCACTTTTACAGCTTGTGAAAATAAATGGCTAAAAATATTTTAATTGAATTAACCAAATTTATTAAAGATTAAATTTGTTTTGAACATAAATTTTAATTCTAACATGCAGCTATTATTCTATTATTTATAATTTTTGTATTCACTTTTCAAGCTTCTACATTTTATATTCATTAATGAACAACAAAAGAAAAGATTTTCGTTGCTGTGAAAAGCTATTCAAATTTTTCATTAAAAATCATAATAGAGATTCCATGAAAACAGGAAACATAATCCTTAGACACATGCGTTTTGAAATTTAATCAGTTTGCTTTTATTCATGGAACAAAATGAGGTAAAAATGTTATACCAAAAGTTGCCCTGGCTTTCTTTGATCTAACTCTATGTAACACTCATAAAACCCGTTTTTTCTCACACTAATTGTGGAGTCTATCCTTGAGCTGAACCCTTTTTCTAACAAATAATTGCCTACTCAATCGAGGCTTTATTGCTGCTGCTAATGCTCAACGCTTAGTAAGAGCACGAAAAACACTTTCAGCCGCTTTTGCCGCTCATCAGCATTATGCTCAATTTGCCTAATCAAACTGGTCCCGGAATAACGGCCAGGCAACTTTATAAGCACACTCACACAGATAAAGACACACACATACACACACACTCGCACACAGTTGGCTAACACACACAGTTTGCTCAAAGTTTTAACTGTTATCTGTTGTCTATCAGCAAATTTGATGCGATTCTGTTTACCTATTTTAATGAGAAGCGAATAATGCTCGCACAAAAGCCAAGCCGAACGAGAGAAAAGGCGGAAAAACGGAAAAGCGAAAATGAAAACAGTGGGCCGTAAAAAGCAAACGAAAAACCAGGTCAAAGCAAACAAAACGAAATAGAAGGCAAATTTATGCAAAACTCAAAAACGTACGAAAAGTGTGATTAAAATCAACTGCAAGTGCCTCATGTTTTTATATGTGAGTATCTATATGTGAGTGTGTGTATGTGTGTGAAAATAGCGTGTGTTGTATCAAATTTAAATGCACAGCAGTAAAATAATGAATTCCTTTGTTTGTGTTTGCCGTCCGTGTGGGCATTCAAGAGATGCCAAAACAAAACAGACAACAACATTGAAAACAAAACCAAAAGTGCAGGCAAAAACAAAATTTCTTATTTTTTATTCTCTCAATGGATGGCGAGCTGGAAAACCGAATGGAAGTTAAGCATATATGAAAGTGTGCCAAAGTTGTGGTTCTAGTGACAATAGGAATATGCATACGAACTTCAAATTGTGGTTAACTTGATTCGAGAGAACTGGGTGAAGTTGAGACTTTCGACAAATAAATTATGAAACGCTCCGAGTGTGTTCCAGAACCCAAGCAAGCATTTCAATGGGCTTCGTTGGGCGCCTTTGTTGGTCAGCTAATTGCTCGCCTTTTGTGTTCAAATATTAAAAAGCAATTAAACTTTTGTATTCAGCTGTGAAGACTCACATAATTACAAAGAGCAAAATGAAAGGAAAAACTGGGAAAAACTGAATAGCGAAAAATAAGGGAACAAAATGCAGAACGTAAAACGTATCTAAGGAACTTCAAAGAAGATACTCTCTGCCAAATATATAACTTATTTATTTTTAGAATTCATAATAATATAAAGAAACTCTTGAAACTTTGCATACATAAGCTTTTGTTTTAATTGACTTCTCCATAACTGCGAATGCAACAGTGTTAAAAAGCTTTAATCTCATGTCAATGGAAATGGTTTGAATGGATAGTTGATATAATAGCTAAGACGATTCCTAATTATAATCTGAAAGTCAGTCAGTCAGATTTGTTGACAATATTTTTTAAATTATCTTGAAATTATTATTGTTATGAAAATAAAACAAATTATAATATGTTTAATCTCATGTCAATGGAAATGGTTTGAATGGATAGTTGATATAATAGCTAAGACGATTCCTAATTATAATCTGAAAGTCAGTCAGTCAGATTTGTTGACAATATTTTTTAAATGATCTTGAAATTATTATTGTTATGAAAATAAAACAAATTATAATATGTTTAGCATTTGGTATTGGAAAAAATAGTATTACGCGCAAATAATTTGTATCCATTTTATTTGTTGTTTGCTGCAGTTCAATCTAGCATAATGCTCAGTGCTCTGGTCTACTTATAGGCTGCTGACCCTACTCCTTGTGCCAACAGAATGCTAATAGCTTTATGCTTGTATGTATGTATGTATATAGCCATAAACATATTTTTGGCAAGCACATGCTTGGCATCTGTCTATAGCTCGCAGCCATTTTCAAATGGCTATCAATAAAACATTGCCTACTTTCTGGGGCGTGCGCTAAGCCCATAACTTGAACTAGCCCCATATGCACACACACAGACACGCACGCAAACACACACCCACATACACAAAGAAAGTGTTTATATTTAGCTTATTCTCAGCATTTTATATGGCCGCAAACTGTTGTGTACTGATAGGTAAATCTCTACCCCGTTGGCCTCTTTGGCATCCAAATTTGTTGAGCAAATAAAACTAAAAGCAAATAATGCACACAGCAAACATTTCATTCAAACAATCAACGTCAATGATCTGTAAACAGCAATGAAAAGGGATTTTACTACCGCCAACTACAAGCAAAAAAGCAATGACAACAACAACCACCAACACATTTTGGTGGCAAACAAAAGGCGTGCACATGCATACATCATACAAAGGCAACAAACACAGAGAACAACACAAGCTCACACCCACAGACAGATACAAATACAGCCGCTCGTACATCTTGCCGTTGATCGGCCATTGTGCATCGCATAAACACACACTTTAAAAACACATCAAGCATACGTCCCGTTTGCCAGGCGTTGTTTATACGTGTGCAAGACACATTTGATATGAAGGTTGCCTCGCGGGTCGCTGCCAGCCCACAAGCCGTGAAAATGTTTTATTCAACGGCAACAAACCAAACTAAATAGAACAGAAAATTGTGTGTCTACAGGCAGCCCAACCACACACACACACACACACACACACACACGCTCCGAATAACATATACAACAGGCAAAGTTCCGCCTTAAATGTAGCAAAAAGCAGCCTTGTTTCACTTTTTCTTTCCACACACACACACACCTACAAGTTAAAAGCAAAAATAAATATAAATAAAAGGAAAACTAAAAATAAATAAGCCATGAGCTAAGAGCGCTACCCCAGCTAGCATTTGTTTCTTGTTGTTTTTGGGCGCTTAAGAACCCAAATAGCATTATGAAAATAAATCCAAGTCGAAAACAGAAAATATTTATGCTAATTAACTAACAAAGTACAACTGAGTTAAAAATGCTCACTTTAAATCTGACTTGAAGCAGGCAACAGTCAAGTTTAAGAAAACTTCAAATTGATTTAAGTTTATTAGATCAGCAACATTTGCAGCTGAGATGAGCTTATGTGATGAGCTCAATATACTCTACAAATTATAAATATTTTAAATGGTTTTACTCAAATTGTTGCTAGAATTACATTTGCATGTTTTTTTTATTTTAATTAAATATTTTTATTAAATAGTATTATTCCATCAACTCGATTTCCAAATTTTTGTTTGATTCTTTTATTGGAATTCACTGTGCCCCAAAAAGTATGCTATGAATTTTTGCTAGTTTCGCATAGTGGAGAATGTTGCAGATTTTTTCCACACTGCGTAATAATATTTCTATTTGAAAAATATTATTAAATATATTTATTTTATTAAATAATTTTGAATATTAATGAAATTGATATCGAATGGCTTTAGGTCACATTTTGCACAGTATTTCACAGTTGAACAGAGACACGTCTATAATGTTTTTGCTGCCCCTTCTTAACACTAAAGTAAACACATGTTTACAGCACAGACTGAGAGCAAACACTTCGGCTCGTCGTCCTCTTATGACTGCATGAAAATGTTCAAGTAATTATTAAGTGGCTGCCTCTTTGCGGCGTGTCTTGCCACAAGCTACAGCCAGCTGCCTTGCAGCTTCTGTTGCTTTTTTGCGGTTGCCTCCGATACTCGTGTATGCAGAGCGACATGTGCTGCAGTTTTTAGTTCCATTTTCTTTTTTTTTTTTTTAGTATTACTTGTGTTAGCAAGGCAAGTGCTGTGCTGGCCTGGGGGGCGTATGCGCAACGGTTTTTGAGGCCAAATGTCGCTGGCTATGCGCCACATTGTCAACAAACTTGAAGGATTATCAGAGTCAACAAACTGGGCGGCTGCTCAAGTTCGCCTGGCCAGAAGCTGCTGCTGCAGCAGCTTCAGCTACATATTTAAATATGCATTTATGGCGCAGACATTGGACCAGTTCAGGCTAAATTAAATTTGCGTCAAGTCTGTGCTGCAAATAATTTCATTTTGCAAACTGACCCAGGGTCATTTGTACAGCATTTAAATTTAATTTTGTTAATTTATTTTCAGCAATAAATTGGCCAGCAAAGACACATGCCAAGGCAGTTGCCATAACTGCATTCGTATGCATAGACATTTAACAAATATGCGGCAAACGTGTGCGCATGTATGTGTGTGCCTGTCTGCGGATGTGTGTGTGTGTGTGTGTGTGTGTGTGTTGGCAAAATTAGTGCTCGCTTTAATTGAGTTTGTTAATATTTTAGTAATGGCTACGGCCATAGAGCAGCATTGCATTGGCCAGTCGAATGAATGGCCAAAATGGCCAAAATGTTGCATGGCAGCTGTCAGCCAATTTTATGTTATAACTGTAAGTACTACACGTGGGTATGCCTGTGTGTGTGCGTGCCAAAAACTAATTAACTGACTTTGCATTTGAGCGTATATATTTCTTTTTATGCCGCATATGCTCTTGATTAATTTTGAACTATTAATATTTATGCTGCTTTGCTATGCGAACTGAAATCGAGCAACTTACAAAGGTCAGTCGAAAGCGAGGGATTGAGCTGGCGTAATGTGGACTGGGGCTGTTACTGCTGCTGTTGCTGGTGTGCCTTTAATGTTTCCGGGTCAGTCACAGCAGTCACTTCCCTTGAGCTCGTTGTCGGCGCTTTTGTTTGTCAGCATGGACGATGACACCGGCAGACTGGCAGACAGACAGACAGGCAGGCGAGCCGGCTGGGCCAGTACTTGACGGCAAATGCCGCTAGCTGCGCTTTTTACACCGGACTAGCATCAGCAGCAGCAGCAGCAGCAGCAGCAGGAGCAGCAGCAGCACCAGACAAAGCGGCTGTCTGTCGTGTGTCCCCTGCTGTGCACTTGAGTGACTAAGCTGCAGTCGCACGAGCACACAGCCTAACGCCTGCTGACCCCATTGCCCCACGACAACAGCAACAAATAGGCATCCGCCCACTTGGCTGGTCTGCTGCACATTTGCGTGTAGACAAATTGAGCAGGACATTGAATTGTCAGCAGCTCCGGCAGCGACGGCTACGCAACAGCCCTTGACGCCACTCAAAGCCCCGCCCACAAGCAGCTCAGCTGCACTCTGCCCACCTAGTCTCACTCTTTCACTCTTCCGCTGTCTCTTCCTCGGCTGTTGATTATATTGTTGACGTTGATGTTGATGAAGCATGATTTGGACTTTCATCTTTATTGCATTATGCTTAAAAACTATTAGCACCCCCTTACCCTTCCTTTCCCTTTTCCCGACTGCGACACGAGTCCTGCCTGCCATGGCTTTGCAGTGTCCTTTCGCATAAAATGAGTGCATTAGCTAAACTGACGTTGATGCGGCTGTGGATGCAAACTGAGTGCGCTTAACGCAGAACGCTGATTCCATTTTCTTTTCTTTTTTATATTTTTTTCTATACGCGCTCTTAAATAATTTATAGGATTAGCAGTTTGACGGCATTTTAAACAAATTACAATTTGACGCAAACGGATCTGGAGGGTGCAAGAAATGCAGCTTGACAAATTGAATTTGAGCGTGGTCAGAGAATAATTCAATTATGCCAAGATTTTGATATGCAAAAAGGATTCCAGAGTCTAAATGAATACAAAGTCAAGTGAAATTGAGCATTGGCAGACATTTTTAGGTTCATCATGCCCTGGCTATGAAATTACTTTCAATTAAATACATTCAATAAATGCATTACAATAAAAATCTATACAATTGGTCTGCAGACCAATATATAAATTGAGTTTTTCTCACTTGAAGAAATGTGTTTAATATTAAATCGACTAGTGACTAGCCTGACTCAATTCTGTTTGTGTTGAGATTGGCTCAAATTTCGAAGCAGAGCAGTCGCATTAATGAATAAAGAAATCGATTTAAGTGCTGCTATGAGACAGTCACATTTGATAGTCGATATTAGCAAAGCTCTTAGCTACTGAGCAGCTTAAAATCAACAGAGGCTCAGAGGCTAGCAGCGCACACAGCATAAGTTGGTATTTCATAATTGCTTAAACTGAATAGCTGATTATAGAGATGAGTGCGCTTCCGTTCAATTGAGTCGTTCCATTTAATCTATTAATCGTCGCATTTGCCAATAATTTATTATGCATTTTATGTTGGCCATTTAAATGATCGTAATGGTTAACAATATAAATAACAAAGCGCTCGTTAGCATGCATTATGCGTGTAAATAAATTTAACCAGCTAGAAAATAATGTGCGCCAGAGTCAATAGACAAATGGGCCATCGTCCAGAAAGGAAAGGAAAGGAAGCCGCCAACAAATCCAGCACTAAAATGTTAAAAAGCTTGCCCAGCGTGAATCTTGATAGAGATAATTTATTAATACCATCAACGAAAACAATAACAATAAAATGTAAACAAACGACTGACAGGCAACAGGACGAAGCCAACAAAAACAGCAACAACAACAACAACAGTGGCAGCAGCAGCAGAAGCAGCTGTCATTGTCATTGTTCGTGGGAGCTTTTAACCCCTTTTTAGTGGAACGCCAAGGTGTTAGTTGCCTGCCATGTCCACTGTGCGATGATCACACAAATTGATACAAATCAAATTGAGAAATTTGATTGCCGCTCCGGCAGCAGAAATTATAAATTCGGCTCGTTGATCATTAACAATGGGACATTATAAGTATTAGGGGAAACCCCTCGCAGGCCAAAGCGCATAACAAAGCAACAATTCAAGTGTGTGTTAATCAGATGCTTGGCGTTGGAATTGTATCAGCTGCTGCTATAGCTGCTATAGAGCTCAGCACTTATTGTTCGGCTGTGTTGGCAGTGCCGCATTCAATTGTGCCCGGTCTTGGCAGTGTTATTTACAGCTACGAGCTGCTGGCTCTTGGCTGTTGGCAACTCGCACGCAATGGCCGGCCGCCCACATCGGACCTTGGCATTGTTTGATTGTGATATTCATGCTTTAGGTGTGGCCCAGTATTGTACAAGATGTTGAGTGATACCGAAATGCCTCATTCAGTTGTCAGTGGTAATTCAGTTGCTCAGATCGTTCTGCGTTTGATTTGATAGTTATTTATTACTAATTCATGACACGTCTAGTTTTTGCCTTAAATTAACGCTTATTAAGGCACATGCCACTTTTTGGCCAACTGCTGTTAAAGCAAAACCAATTTACTAAGTGTCAAACTGTGCACAATTAACTTGTAACTCTTTCCCCTACCTACCCTTCCGATTCTACTACCAGCTCAGTCTGGCTCCCATTGTGTCAACAAATCAATCAAATTGACTGCAAAATTCATCAAAAAGCAGCGCAACTGGAAATGGCAATCGCTCTGTTCCGCTCCGCTCCGCTCTGTCTGCGCTCTGTGGGTCGAGTGGACTTGAAGTGGAAATCAAACTGTTTGAAACTATTTGAATTGCATTCTGAGCGGTTAAATAAATGAAAAACGTTGCACTTGACTTGACTTGACTTGCAGTCAGCAAATGCAAATTGCAAATATGGAAAAACCACTTAATTACATGAGCTGATGGGGCTTCATTCTTTAGACGCTGCTGTCGACTGTCTATCTGCCAGGGCCAGTTTTAATTAACCTTTGATGCTCCACGTCCATCATTATTGTCGCTTTAACTTTTGCCAGCGCTAAAAATTATACAAAACTTAATGCCGCAACGGACCTCAATACCAAATAATTTAGTTGCCACCTTCGAAGTGCAGCTGAAGCCGCTTGTCGGAAACTGTACAAGTTCTGGCCCCAACTGTTTGCACAAATATCACACAGACAGCGAACAGGTGTGTGACTGTGTGTGTGTGCGTGTGGGTGCGCGTTGATTTACCATAACTCCAGACGACATTCGGACGTAATATTATTACAACAGCTCATCAAAGTTCAGTGTATGGCGCTTAGTTAGATGCGTGCTCTGGCCCTATCCGCTGCTTATATATACACAAACACACACACCTATACAGAGTCACAAATTATACTTTTGATATCAGTGTCGGCAACGTCGCTAATGTAGATGTAAACGCTGCGTCGACGCCGCTGCCGCCGCCATTGCCACTGCCTCTACCTCTGCCGCTTCCCCTTGGGGCACATGGCAAACGAGCCCTCACTTTTATCAAGCAGCCCGTTGGGTATTTGTGCAGCAGCAATGGTAAACTTTGCCGAATGCCGTGCTATGTGGTCGTGCTAGGGGCCAGGCACCACACCTACACCTCCACCTACCCACCTGTCCCACCTGGCTCGGCAGAGTAGTCAAAAAGTTTTGGCTTTCGATTTGCTGCCGCCGTGCCAGGCCGTGGCCAAAACGCAAATTGTTGAAAGTTTGCACTAAAGTCGTTGATTTCATAGCTGAGAGGTGAGCTCAACTCGTTCAGAAAGTCTACCAAAGTAGTTGACGTGAATTCAAAGAGGACTGAGCCGGGGACAACAAGCAAGCAAGCGGCTACACTAGAAAAATAAACTGATGGAGAAGTAGATCAAAATCTATCGATGATGTTCGATTTCCTTGGCATGAGATTGTTTGCTGAGCTGAGGATCGTCGTTGATTGTGTATAAAGATCATATTACATGAGCAAATGTATAATTCAAAATGATTTTCAAGCAACTAGAGCTTACTTTCGATTTCGTCATCGGTTTTCTTTCAGTGTATCTCTAACTACCCCTACAAAGTGCAGGCCTGGAGGGAGCTGGCAACGTAATTGAGTAAAGTTGCGGCGGTGCCAATGCGAACGAAACCACTTGAAAGCGTTAGCAAATGTTTCGATATATTGCTCTGCCGGGTTTTTGTTCGGCTTCTGCTTCTCCTGGCAGCGATACTGCCCTGAAAATTACTCGCATTGCCAAAAGTCGTTCGCAGACAGCAGCAGCCGCAACAGCAGCAGCAACAGCATCAACCACAGAGACGAGGCCTTCTTCTAGCTATAGTCCCACACTGAATACTAACAATAATTTGATGCAGCTGCCTCGCAGCCTCCAGCACTGCTGCTCTGCTCCATAAGCTCTGCGCATCGGCATCGGCGTTGGCATCGGTCTCGGCCTTCGCCGCTGGGAGGTAACGAAGCTCAAGCCATGGACGAGCCCCAGAGATTTGCGAGCGCTGCAAATGCAGTCAAACAGTTGGCGTACTCGAGGGCTTTTTAATTGTCTATTTGTCTGTCGGTTTGGGCGGCATGAACGCATCTCTATAAGTCTCCAAGTCTGTGTGCATTGCGGGAGACAGAGATAGAGGCGGAGAGAGAGAGAGAGAGCAGGAGGCAGCGCAGTGAGAGAGAGAGAGAAAGAGAAGAAGAGCTTGACTGAAAGCATGTCATCTGATTGTTTTCTTATGCAACACATTGTTTTGATTAGGCTTTATATCAGTATACCCTATAGAGATCAAGATTTTGCGAGCTTATCTCTTTTCAACCACAAATCTCATTATTATTAAGTATATAGTTATAATTTTGTTTATATATAATCTCATTTCAACAATAAAATGCAGATAAATAATGGGCATATTGCTCTATATTCTTTAAATATAATCGAGAATTGAGCGTTTTGATGAATGTATACCTGAGCTCTTAAGTAAAACATAAGAAATACTTAAATGCTTGAAAAGCTCTTAATTCATTTTAGACTCTTTCAAAAAGTTTCCTTAACTAGGTAAACCTTTTCATAGCACACTCAAAATCAGTTAGGAGCTAGTTTCACATTCTTAAATATAAATAATTAGTTAAGTTAGGGTATGACAGCTGCGGCTTGGCAGCTGTCTAAATGTTACCATTTCTGTTTCTTTTCATTGTTGGCCAAGAGGCCAGAGGCAGCACTCAATTTATGACATTTTGACAGCAGTTGTTGCAGTTGAATCAGAAAGTTGCTCTCCTGAGTAATTGCACAGCTTTTTCACTTACAAACGCGCAATTTAGTGGATTGCGTTTTGCGCCTGTGTGCATACGAGAGCCACACACAAGCACACACACACACATACACACATCTACACGTTGAGCTGGATGTCAGCTTTATTTGGCGCCGGGCAACTTTAAGCCTTTAAATCGTTCTGAAACAGTGCAATGTTTTTATACAGATAACTGAAAAATTAAGCTTGCTTTATGCTGAGCAATAGCTATACGTTTTATCGATAGCTTTATTTATCGATAGGTAAGCACTTAAGTCGTTAGACCGCAACGAAACTATTTTAATGGGCTTTAGCTGTCAGTTGAGCTATTTTCGTTGAAAATAATTTCGTGAGTGAGCAAAGTCAAATCAAATTTGGGCAGCTAATTAGCTCTAATTGGGTCACGCAAATTGCTGAGCTTTGAACTCAAAAGTTAAATGTTGCCGCATAAATATTATATACCCAACGGTATATGCTAGAGCTAGACAAGCCACTTTAGTCGCATTGAAGCATATTTTAATAAAATATTTTTTATGTGGACAGACAAAAAGTTAACCCAATTCATCCCGAATGAAAATCCACGTTGATTCCAAGCTGTTTAGCGTCGGCTTTAGTAATCAGCAATAAAAACTTTCTTTTTGGAATGGAGCATCATTAATTTTGTCCCAAGTCGCAGCCAAAGGCAATGTCAAAATTATAGCAGACATGACAACATGATATGTATGAGGAGCGTGCGCTATTAAGCATATATGAGTGTATGTATTTTGATATGTGTGTGTGGGTGTATGTGTGTGTGTATTTGACTTGGCGTCAAAGTGAGCAAAGCACACACACAAATATGTATTCAAATATACGCACACACACACTGAAACATCTGTGTGTGCATGATATTAATTCAACAAATTGCTGTTTAACAAGATGTGGAGGCACGCAGAGGCAGCCACAGTTGCGCGGCTGTTGAAGTGCGTGCCATCCAGCCCATCCGACTTAACCAACCAATCAGGCCCTCCAGCAGTCGCCGTGTTAATCGGTTTATGTGCAGTGCGATGTCTTCTTTAATGCAGCAACTGTAAGTCTACATATATGTGTGTGTGTGTGTGTGTGTGTGTGTGTGTGTGTGTGTGTGTGTGTGTGTGTGTGTGTGTGTGTGTGTGTGTGTGTGTGTGTGTGTTGATGTTGGTGTCTTTGTGCGCACAACAACCTAGGGCAATATACGCACAGCTGCCAAAATTTCTTACCTTCATTTCATGAAATGAAACAATTAGGACAAAAAGTTGCTTCGTGTCTGCCGCTCGTTGGCGCTAAGGACTCCCTCACGGTCTATGAGTGTATGCGTGTATGTGTGAGTTTGGGTTTGGCTTGGATACGTAACCCTTTTTTATAGCTCAACAAACATGTGTATGCTTGTAAACAAGGCTGCTGTGTATATAGGTGTGTGTGTGTGTGTATGTGTGAGTTTGTAACCTTGTGTGCGTTTAATGACAAAATAATTAGAAAACTTTTTGTGTACTTTGTTGCTGGAGCTGTGTTGATGTGGTGGCTGCTGTAAAAGTCCGCCCACTACTTGCCATTCCAGCCACACCCCCAACGCCCACCTGCCTGCTCACAGTCTATGCAGCCTCACCCCATCAATGTCACCGCCAATTTTCTACTTCAACTTGTCTCTTTGCCTTACCTCTACACTTAAAAAAATATATAACTAAGTAATGTACTTAGAATTTTTTATTTTTATAATTTTTCCAAATTCAAGCTTTAAAAATACCAACAAAAAATAACATAATAATTAAGGGACGCTACATTGATTTGATTTAAAAGAAAAACTACTTACTAATAATTTTCCATTTTGTCGTTCTTTTATAACATTTTATTCTTTTATAAATGGCAAATAAGTAGTTACCCATCTTTTCTCTCAGTGCACTGTTTCGGTTTCCTCTTCTAACCTTCCGCTAAATATCCTGTAACTAAATGCGATACTTGAGCACAGGCGCACACATTCGCAAATTGTCCTGCACAACAAGAATTGTAATGGCAACAAGAAGCTGACGGCAATTACCTGACGCTGCTGGCTGCAACATTGACACCTGAGCGCAGACAGCTCGCCGACAGGGGTCGTCGGTGGAGGCTGGCAGGTGGGCGTGGCCTTTTAAATGCTATGTTAATGTAGATATTTAAGTAACGCTGACATATTTCAACCCTACGCTAGACCCTTATATCATTTCTTATGCAGGAGTCGTGAGTTATTTTTATGGACTTGAAAGAAGCGCACACACTCAGCAGGCGACACATACCGACAGACCACACGCAGCTTAACAGAGGCCCACCCACACACACACACACACACCCGCACTTTCGGTGGCTGGGAGCCGGGGCGTCTGTTGCTTTGAGCACGCTTGGATTTGTTATCGGTTTTTAATTAGCATTGAATTAATGCAATTAATATTTATTAAAGGCCACGTAGCCAGCGAAGTGTGACTAATAGCTTAATGCATACATGGACACAAGCAAGCGATTCATTTCGTGGATTTTATTGAAACTGGCAGCTGCTGATGACAGCAGCCACTTGGCATACAGGCTATTAAGCACTTGAGCATATGCTGCATGCGGCAAACATTGATGCAAATGTTGGTAAACAGGTTGCCAGCCAAATTGAATACTAGATAAACATAATAAATGTCCAAGAGCCAGCCATCACAGCAACATACAGACAGACACACAGACAGAGAGCCCCGGCACGCCGCTCCCTCACAGACACAGCGAGTGTATGGCAATTCGCGCCAACATCGACGAGCGGCGTATGCGTAACGCAAGAGTTGCTCGTCACGAAACTGGAACACAACACAACGTGGCAGCTCTCAAATGGTTTAACTTGGCACAGTCCTGGCCAGCTCTTCATATATATGATGGCATGTGTGTTTGAGTGTGCGTGCGTCTCTGTGTGCGTGCAAATGTTTTTATTGGAGTGCGTGGCGAAACACTTTAACTTGCTGGCAAAATAGCAGTGCGAAATGGAAACTGGGCTACGGCAACTGCTGCCACATATATACACCCACGCATATGTCTACATGTATATACGTATATATAGATGTGCGTGTGCGTGTGTGTGTGTGTGTGTGTGTGTGTGTCTGTACGTGCAGACAAAGCAACAAAGCAGACATTCAGACGGCTGCAAATGGCCAACCAGCCTGGCCCAAAGGTAGTAAACTTATGTAAATACCCAGCATTCAAAAGTTGGCAGATCTAGTTAACTGATTACTGAGATTCAAATTCAATTAAATAAAACCAACGAATAGCTAACTTAAACTAGTTCTTATATGCGTTTGCCAACATGGGCTTCACTTCTTCTTACACAATGCACAATTTCGTAGATGTGCCTCCAGTTAGATTCTAGTTGATTGCAAAAGATTCTTATATGTATACGGGATAGATAAAGATGATAAAATTATATAGCTTTGCATTGATAGACCGAACAAGACAACTCGTCGTAAATTCCATTTCTAATCCATCGAAATTACTTTAAGTTTAACATAAATGTTTACGTGTAGTTTGTATGTATCTATCAAAGAAAAGAAGAAAAAAAATTAAAAATTATTAAAAATTATAATTTTTTTTAAATTCCTATACACCAATAAACCAATTTCTTTTAAAAATATAAACTAAAGTAATACAAGTCTGGGCTCTTGCTTGAAAAACTATTCCATTAATTTCAGAATCCATTGGAAATTTTATAATGGCAATATAACTTGATTTAAAGATATCTAGATCACTTTCAGCAATTACGTTTCTTACCAGCCTCTTATCATGCCGAAGACAGCTGACGAATCGCTTCAGTATATTTTATAGTTATATGATACGACGGAGCTCCAGTTCAGTTTATTGACGTTCCATGGTCTATTGCATAGATTGTTAGAAGAAGCTTAGGTCTGCAGCGCTCAATATGTTTGCCCAAGTATTTGCGGTGGTCGAGTGAAAAAGGAAGAAAATAAAAATTGATTGCAAACTTTTGTGGGCCACGTGTTGGGTACGAACTGTGGGCGCTGTGGGGTCGCCAGTTGATTTTCAACAGTTGAGTAGAGTTTATTTTGTCGGCAGAGTTTTTGGCCAGGTGCGGCAGGCAACTAGACCAAATGTGGCATGTGGCATGCGGCGTACGGCATGGGGGGTGGGCGTGGGGGGCATGGAGCGCACATTTTTACTGCGTGCCTGGCAACGCAGGTAGCCGAAACGGCACCAGCAGCAGTCGTTTCTTCTAGCCTGCTTTTGACCAAGTCGAGCGTGAAATGTTGATGAAGTAACCTGCAACTAGTTACATGTGTAGCATGCTACATGCTGCTGTATGCCATCTAGCAAAACTGTTAAGCTGCAAAAACTTTGCTCAGTTCGTTTGGCTTTGTCTAAGCACAAATTAGTTGCATGCTGCAGGTGCACAACAAAGATCCTGTTTACTAACTGATGCATTTTATTTTCTAGACTTTACGTTGAACTTCCCTTGTTCTTTTCTCCTCAATTTTTTATTTATTTTATTTATTTATTTTCGGCAGCAAATGTGCAAAAGTTTATGTTGTGCATAAAACAAATTTATGTATAGTTAGCTGCTTGTTGCACTTTTTTATGCCACTTGTCCCATATGCATATAAATAAAGCGATAAAAAACGTAAAAAAAATGTATAGAAAAATAAAAATAATAAAATCATAAAAAATAGGAGAAACACCAAAAGTTTTGCAACTAGAGCATGACATGATGCATAACCACAGCCACGGGCAAGGGCTAGAGCTGGAGTAGAAGCAACAGCAGCAACAGCAACAGCAGCAGCCACATGGATGCACCGTTGCAAGTACAACCGAAATAACTGCCGAACAGGATTCAGTTGCAAGGACAATGTAACCATGTTAAACAACAATCAGAGTGGAAATTCAAACCACTCGCTGGTAATTTTGCATGCAACGCTTAATGTCTGTGGCAAAAGTGGCGCTGATTTTGGCAGACAACTTTTTTCCTATTCTGCCTTCTCCTCTCGCTCTTCTTTTTTTTTCATTTGTGTATTTATTCTGTATTCACTTGTGTTTCGCTGCCCCACTCAGCAACGACGAGCAACTTTAGCGACACAGTTTCGCTAGCAGCAACAACATCAACAGCAACAGCAACAACAATGGCATCAAATTAAACGAAAACTATACAACATTTTGCTGCAGCTGCATTGGCGCACTCGAAAATTTGAGTGAGTGCCTGCCTGCATTAAAAATCAGCCCGGCTAAGGGCTAGCGGGGGCGATGCGGCGTTGCGCGGCACGCGAAGCTTGCCAAAAAATGAACAGCACTGAGGCAGATACCGAGCCCAGTTGAATGCAGTTGTTGTTGGTGCTGCTCCGGCTCCTGCTGCCGCGTTGTCTAAAGTTTGAAGTGCGCATAATAAGGCAGGCAGCGGCTGAGAGCAGCCAGAACTACACCAAATTAGTCGCTGCGGATAGTGGGCGTTGGGCCGTGCATGCAGAGGCAGCTGCGCCCTCCCAGCAAGAGGGGGCAGCACTGGCAACACTGCCAACACTTGGCTGCACGCCTTGGCAGAGTTTTGGCTTACTGACTGCCGAGTCCTATTGTAGTGTCTCGTTTCGATTTTGAAAAGTGAAACTTATATCCATTTCATTAGCAAGTTGTTCACTTGGGAAGCTCCTTCAGTGCGTCAAGTATGATATTGTATAATGTGGGAAATCATAAAATTATGATAATCAATTTCAATTACCAGAAGCAATTCTCTTTCAAACTAATGAATCAAATTTACTGAGAGTATTGTGTTCGAAGAGTTGAGTCCATGTATTCATGTCAATAGGGAAATATTTTAATAATACATTTTAAAATGGCAGGTAGTTTCATTTAGAAGCAGCTAAGCAGGAATTTGAGTATGTAAACATGTTTACTGACAGCTTCTTGCATAACTCACAGGTTAGCATTGTTAATATGCGTATACTTAATATTTTTTGTTAAAAAAGACTATAATTATCGTACATTGATAATATTTTATTGTAATCCATAGAAAAACTGTGGTTGATAAAAAGTTTTAAGTTATCAACTAAATATAAATTCATTCTCTGTTTTTATATTTAAAAAAAATTGTTATCAATTTCCACTATACTTTTCAAAAGGACAAGAATATGATAAGGACTTAGATATAACTTATATTTTTGGGCATGTTGGCAATACTTTAATTACTGTCTAATCAGCTGTATTATTTTTAATACATTTGTATTATATAAACATATGTAATATTTACATATACCTTTGTATAGAGAGTATGCGCCAAAGATAATAATTTGTTCTACTGTAATCTTTTGGAGAATGTTTAATATCTGTGAGATTTTTCAAAATTATGATCGTATACTTAATATGCGTACATACACACTGGCTTTATTTTAAAAAAGTCAAAGAGCATTTTACCAAATAAATATACATTTATTTCAATAATTTTTAGAGTTAGTGCTTGACTGGATAGAGATATCTATCTTTATGTGCTGGACCAATTTTTATGGTTTTTGATTTGTTGGATTTGTCTCTGCCACGAGTATATATATATATATATATATATATATATATATATATATATATATATATATATATATATATATTATGTCTGTCTCTCTGTCACCAGTCTGCCTAAGAAGAGCAAGGGATGCAGAAGAACTCCAAGAGATCATTTAGAAAATGCCTGCAGCAGCAGAGAATGTTCCCATTGCTCTATCTGGCGCTCTGCTCAAAATTTGAGTGGAAGTCGCCCTATATAAAGGGCAGCAGCTGTGGAATTTATTCAGTCGTCCAGACCCGGTGGGGTCAGTCGTACGTGCAGGGCCATTTTTTTTTTCTAAATTATTTTTTTGTTTAATTTATATATTTTTTTTGTTTATTTTTTTTTTTTTTATTTATTTTTTTTTATTTATTTTTTTTTATTTATTTTTTTTATTTATTTTTTTTTATTTATTTTTTTTTATTTATTTTTTTTTTATTTATTTTTTTTTTTAATTTATTTATTTTTTTATTTTTTTTTATTTTTTTTGTTAATTATTTTTTTTTATTTATTTATTTTTATTTATTTATTTTTTATTTATTTTTTTTATTTTTTTTAATTTTTTTTATTTTTTTTTATTTATTTTTTATTTATTTTTTTTTTTATTTATTTATTTTTTTTAATTTAATTTTTTTTTTTAGCTGGGCGCTAGGTAGAGATCGTTGCAGTCGATCCAATGGGAACATTCTCTGCTGCTGCAGGCGTTTTCTTAATGATTTCCTGGAGTTCTTCTGCATCCAGTTAGGTGCATCAAAATTGCAAGAGGCACGAGATGAGCGAAACCAGCAAAGAACGAAGAGAAGCGTGCAGATTCGTAGTCAACAGACGTAGAGGAATTAATGGATAGGGCAAAGCAACGTTTGCCGGGGCAGCTAGTATTTTATATAGTAATACTTAATGTATTTCACATTAGTAGAAGTGTATCTACTTCACAGTGCAGCTGAATATCCTTCCGCCTTCCTTAGTTAAATAGTTTGTTCAAAGTGTAATTGTAATAATTTGTCACCTTGCTTAAACACTGATTCCATTAATGCTTGGCGAGAGTATGTGTGTCTTCAGTTGCATGTCTCGCGGCGATTAAGCTTAAGCCGCGAATGAGCAACATGCAAGGCACTCAATCGAGTGCGGTCACAGCTGACAAGCAGTTAATTTGTTAATGCACTCAAGACTGGGTCTTACCGAGTATCATATTTAGTTCGTATTTTATCTTTTTGCTGGCTATTCTATTCGTCTATGGCAAAGCAAATCATAATTAACTCGTACTTTTTGCAACGTGCACTCTCTCACACACTCATTCTCTCTCCCTCTCTCTCTCTCTACTTTCTCTTTTAAGCAGCTTGTGGCTGGATTACATGCAGCGACTGTGAGTGCGACTGAACAATGCAAGAATTTGCGCACACCTCAATACGCTGCTGCGGCGCAACGGTGGCAACGACTGCAAAAGCACAAAACTTGCGCTCAAGGCAAAAAACTGTACATGAAACAACTTAATTAGTTGTTGCGCGAGTCGGGCAAAAAGCCGCATACACTGCAACTGCAACGCCAGGGAGGGAATTTTAAGAAATATTTGCTCATTTCGCTTCATTAGTGCCTGGCAGGAGAATGTTTAAGGCCAAAGGAACCGGCTGCTGCTGCAAACGCAGCCAAGGCACGGCCAAACATTGAGCCCAGACCAGGCCCCAAGCGCAGCTCGTTAGACGGCGCGAGTGAGTGTTAAATTAAAAATAAAACAACAACAAAAACACTTAAAAAACAAAAATACAACAATACCAAATTAAATATAAACTACTGCCGCAAAACGAATAGTGAGTAAGGAGAAACGAATAACGTGTAACGTGTAACGAATAGTGAGCAAAAAGTAGTAGAAGAAGAAAACGCGTGCATTCGGCATAAATTGTAATATTGCATTAGAAATGCATTGGCTGAAACTCAAGGCTGCGACTAGAGCTCGATACAGTTGGCGCTTCCGCACCGCAACCAACGATACCGATACGGCAAGGACTTCCACAATGCACATAACAACTTCCTCCACGAGCGTCATCTGGCAACGCCATTTGGCACTGTTCACACTGCTCCTGCTCGCAGCGCACATCAATATTACTTCCGGTCAAATCGATTGGGACGACGACGATGATCCAGGTGAGTGACTGTGACTACCTAAAGTTATAGAAAAATGAAAAGGGGTGAAAAAAAATGAAAACAGAAATAGCAGAATGCTTTGCTATTGCCGAGCGACAACAAAAGCCGAGCACTACATCCTGCACGGTTCACTACACCTTAAGCGCCGTGATTTGCATAAATTTACAGCGAGCCAGACAATAGTTCAATGGAAAAGTTGTGAAATAAAAGTTTGGGGTAAGGAGTCGAAACAAAAACGAACTGACAGCGAACAGAAGCGTTTTGCAATTGGATTTCAGTTATGTTTTTGTAATTAAGTTATATTTCCATTACGTATACGCCCAGGCAGCCAGGCAGCCAGGCAGTCAGGAAGCCAGGAAACCAGGCGAGCTCGAGTCTTTTTAATTAATCGCAGATTTATAGCATGAGTTTTGCAGACGGGACCGGGCGGACATATTATGTGTATGTATAAATGGAATTTTAATTATTCAAAATCTACAGCTAAAATATTTAATGAATTCATAAGTCTGACAGTTTAATTGCAAGAGTTTGGCATAACTTTGCCCCGACTCTCGCTGCACGTGCGTCGGTGTGAGTAGGGCACATGGGGGCTCTTTGCAAAAAGTGGACCAAATCGCGTCGCCCCTGTGAAGCAAGCAGCTCCAAGTGAAAGTTTCGTGTTTGCAAGTTGACTTCGAACAGGTGATACTTTTATTTATTTACATTTCAATTTACTGTGCTTGCCAGGCAACCGATACGGCTGCATGAAAAGTCGATGACAGGGCAGGAGTGACAATCTATAGAATATTGATTTTAAAATTGCTACTAAATCGTAAATTATAAATGGGTCATATCTATTGACTTCATTAATATATAATATGAATTTATTTTTATTGGGAGTCACCAATTAATGTATTTATAAACAAGATTGCGCTATTAATATATATAAATATTATTTGTAGTAGCTGGGAGAAGTTGACAAAGTCTGATTTGGTACCTGGCTATAGTACAAATTATTTTAAAATGCAAAATCAATAACCAAGAGATAGAGTAAAAACGAGAGAGGCCTAAGTAAGCTGTTTGACTGTGATGAATGTCTCTTTGTATGAGAAATTTCTAATTAAAATATAAACGAATAGCTCTTGGTGAAGCAATATGAAATATATATATTTAGCCTGCCAGCGAACTTACCATTAGGTATTCAGTTTAATATAAACGCTGTCAAGCTTATTAAAGACATTTCTCTAAATAGAATATTAAATTCTTATGGCTCAATGACAAGGCATTCACACACATATACATACACATACACGTGTATCTGTGTGTGTGTGTGTGTGGTTGAGAATGAAAGTTCTTTGGATGGCAAAATCACGGACATTGTCTCATTTATCGATTTTTGCCCATTGTACACACACACTTTTAAGCTAACGATGCAAACTCAAAATGTTGACAACAAACATTTTTCAAGCTGTGCACGCGTTGTCCTTTCTGTCGCAGCCGCATTTAACATGATTGTTGTTGGTGTTGTTGTTGTTGTTGTTGCTGTTGACTCTGCATTGAGGTAGACCAGGCCTTGAACAAATACACAGACACACGCACACAGCGTGTGCTGTGTGCCCCCACCGAGCCGACGAGTTGTTAGCCCGGTGGGCGCCTTGTTTAAATAGAAGCAAAATAGAGTCGGCCCGCTGTGATTCCATTTTGGCTTGCCGTGCACAACACAGCAAGTTTTCTTTTATTTTTGCCTCTTTTCCGTTTGATAAATATGATTTTGCATAAATTTTGAAATACACGCTGCGCGGAGAGTCGAGTCAAGCCAAGCCGGAGATAAACCGTCGCTCTGGTTCTTTCATGTGCCTCAAATCTGCAACTTGTAGAACTAACTAAGAAGGCTACGAGCCATCTAAAAAATAAAAAGTAAAATAAAACAAAAATCTAGCCCCGCTCCAAGAAACAGCAATAAAATTCAGAACCTGAATGCCCAGACAGAGTAGCTGCAGTAACAGATACTGTGTAATGCTAGGGACGATAAAAGGAAGAGGATATATACAAACAAACAGCTATATATGTAAACTAGTATTAAATGTAGGATAGGGCTTATGGAAAGTTTAATAAAAATATTTTATATTAAACGAAAAAATATCATTTTTATCATTAACTAAATCTAAATAACATTTTATAAAAATATCTGATGAATTCTATATATAAAAGAAAAATCAATATATGTCTTTTACATTAAAAAATATCTAAGTTTTTAACAAACTCCATATGCCAATACAACCCATTTTATATATTAAATACCTACAGGGTATAAGTCGACGCAAATTGGCGCAGGCCATGGGTATGCAGGGCCATAAACTTCTGGCTCTCTCCGCAAACCAAAACTGTAAAATTATGAAATCATAAAAATATCTTTACGATTACATAAAAAACTTGCAAAAATGTGGGCGTGGCGTGTGCCTAGACAGAAAATGCGGGGCGTAACGCGTTACCTTGCGTTGCGTTGCGTCGCGTCGCGTCGACAATTGCGTGATAGCACAGAATTTAACTTTAGACATACGCCGCACTATGACTTCATTAATTATCAAACAGCCGAGCTTTCAAAATGGCAAAGAGCGTCGCGGTATAAAATAGTTTCAGAGCCAGCCCGAAACAGAGGAAAAAAAAACCGAAACGTAGCAGAGCTCAAGAGGGGGCAAATGGAGCTAAAAACTCAACGCCATATATTCTAATTACGCATGTCGCCGGGCAAAAACCACATTTGAGGGATTCCACACGGACATATACACACACACACACACACACACACAGATATGTGTGTGTTAGGGAATGTTAGATGTTAAGCACTGCGGCTTTAACCCTTATTAGCCGCTGCTTCCTTTTGGCCATAATTCATGCTGTTTTCATTTGTTTTGATTAGCAAATGAATACATCCAGCTCTCCAGTTGGCACTCGACTTTCGGCTTTTGCTTAGCTAGCGAATCGTAATCATAACGTGACTCGAGTAGAGCAATAAAATTTGAGTATTTTTACTAACAACACACACACACACAGACATGCATACAGCTGTTGCGCTATGTGTGCGTGTCTCACTTGCGAACCTGTGAAATGACGAGAGAACTCTGAACCGAGAACTGAGAACTTCAGGCAGGCACAACAAAATTTTAATTTATGCCGCGTTGAGTGTGTTATGCCCCAGTTCCTGACAAGAAGCAGATATGAGTTAGCTCCCATATGCATGGCTAGATACGTACTAACATGTATGCAGCTCTGTGTGTATGTGTGTCTGAGTGTGTGTATATTGCCGTTATAAGTCAAACCTCAAATCGGCACTTCTGGCGCGCGCTCTATAGCTCATTTTGTTGTCGCTCGCTCGTCGTTGATTGTTGCCTGCTGCCTCCTGCCTCCTGCCTCCTGCCTCCTGCCTCCTGCCTGTTGTTGTTTCCCAGCACAACAAAATGTTGGATTTTCCCTAGACACGCGATATTTGCCGTTACACCCGATAAGTCGTGCAAGTATGGTGGAGTGGGTAGGGGTGAGAGGGTGCGGTATCGGGTATGGGGGTTCGATGTGGCAGCCGCGAATATGTACAAATTATAATTCATATTACATATTTGATGAAACACATTCAATCATTCACCTGCGGCTAGTCGTAGGGCATGGGTCGCTTAGCCGGCGCTTCGGGTCCTTCCCGATAATTACGCATTTGCTGCCGTGTGGCTAGTTTTAATGATAAATGACCTATGCCAAAGTGTTGGGTAATTTTTCGGAGCTTATATCAGAAAGTTTAACTTAAGGGCTGTTTATTTGCTAGATGGCGCCTTAGTGCGTGTGGGCGTGGCACTAATGTTATGTCAAAAATGCTTAACTCTGGCCCCAACCGTCGCATACATATGGGCATAGAATATATACATATATTTATATTTACGTATATATATATATATATGTATATGCATATATTTATGACACGATAACAACGTCGTAGGCTCAAGCAATTTGTCATTTGTCAAAAACGTAATGCAGTTACATAATAATTAACCGACCTGCTTATTTACATGTGAATGTGGGTGGGTCCATATGTGCGTATGTGTATGGCCTCTCCACATACATAGGTACATAAACACAAACACCCACACACATGCATTATCTTGAGAAACTGCCTGTTTCTGTGCTTTAGCTGGGCACTCAGGAGATTAAATAGCTCAGCCGCCTTCACAAAACTTCAGCTGTGTCATGTGGGACTAATTGAGCACTGATACAGTTTAATAAAGTTTATTGAGACTTTTTCTAGGCTCTGCCGTGCCACCGTCATGGGCCTTGTTAGGCCAAAGTCATTATAAGAATAATGAATAGATATTACTATTGAAATTCCATTTTTTCAACATATTTTCCTTTTTCTTATGTAAATACAAACTTAATTAAGAGAAAAATATACGATAATATACGATTTCCCATATCAATTAGCATATTCCAATCTGAAGTGCTTTAAACCTCAGTTCGGAAGGCTCCATTCAAGTGGCATGGGAACAAAAAAAAAATATATATATATATCTATATATAAAACATTTTGAATGCCATGCAAAATATGATCGCACGATATTCCCTGGCGGAAGGCTTTGGTTGGCTGTCCTCTGCAGTTGCTAAACTAAAACTGTTCGGCATTGTGAAACGTATAAATTTTCTATTGATTTATGCCAAGTTCGCATGCCATTTTTTCCGTTTTGCATAATTTCAGCTGTTGGCCAAATTGCAGCAAGCACACAAGGCCAGGATATGGCAGGACAGATACGACTCGGCTCGACTGACGGGCGGACGGACAGACTGACTAACGGAGTGACTGACTGAATTGCAGGCTCACACCAAAAGGGAACTTCAACTAACACAAACACAATTGTTGCGACAGTCTCTTCGCGGTTGCCCCCACACCGAATGCCACTTACTCGCACCCGAAAAAGCGAATTGCTGCAGCTGCAACTGCTGCAGTGGCCATGGCCATGGCAGTGGCATGAATTGCGATGATGGAGTTATCCATTTATACTCGCATTTGCATACAACGACCAGCGTGCATCGTCTGTGATTGCCGCTGGGCGGAAGCGGCCAACGAGACGCTGACACATGACATGGAAAAATGAAAAGGAAGCACCAGCCACCCAGTGCCACCTCCCTTTCTTTCTCTCTCTCTCTCTCTCTCTCTTTCGTTCACTTGGCAACTGAAACAAATGGTCAAACGTTTGCCTCTGGGGTAAGGAATGAAAAAAATTGCCACTGCGCGTTCCAGTTGGCAGTTGCAGCTGCAGCTGCATAGAACTCGCTCGCTTGTCAGACGCTGCTCGCTACATTTTCTCTATATCACATGTAAATATGACGGCCTACTATATATATCCTGCCTCCTGCCTGCCTGCCTGCCTGTGTGTGTCCGCCAACGCTTCCCTCCGCTAACTCGCCCAAAACAAAGCGTTCGTTACAAATGCCAGCTATGCAGCCCAGCTTAGCTCATGACAGCTCTCTACACTCAACAAAAATTTGAATAGTCAAAAATATTTTTCTTTTTTTAAGTTGCAAGCTATACATAAAATTTATATATTTATTTATTTATACAATTAAGCAATAATTAAATGCAAATTAGTATTATCAAATAGCTATTTATTATATTAATTTATTATAAAATATTCGCAAATAAATGATCTTAATATAAACTCAGAAAACAAAGCAAGTCGTATATTAAATATTTTATGTGATTTTATTTTTTTATTTAAATACTTTTCTTCTTGTGTAGTTGATTTTTGTTTTTCCCCTATTTTTGACCAGCTGTGAGCGAACAGAAGCGTGCGACGCGCAGTTAAAAGTCAAACCCATGTTGCACATTCATCATTTAAAGTAAACAATTTTTGATTAATCGCCAACAGTGGTCATGCCAGGGCAAGCAAGACGCTGATGGGGGTGCGAGCGGGTGTCCGACCTCCATGCACTTCATGCAACATTTTTCCAATTGCTGCCAACACAAAAAACCTACAGTACAGTTCAAGAACGAGAGGGGAAAATAAAAAACAGTTAGAACGAAAAAATCCACTGTAAAGCACGTAGCAGAGAGTCCCCGAGCAGCATCCCGCTACACATGTATACAAATTGTAGCTGTATCTGTAGCTGTAGCTGCAGCTGCGCCCATCGACGACGCGACGTCGACTTGACTCGGTTTGGCTCTGTTTGCACTTCTCTGACCGGGCAGTTGGACGCTGGGAAATTTGTAACATGATTGCCAGCACGACCAACAGACAACGGCAATTCCAGCAGACCGACTGTGAATGGGCACGACCTAAGGGGGACGGCCAGGGGGTGGTCTGTATACGCATTTGACTTTTGCATATTTGACTTTTCTCAAATGCGGTTAGTTTGTGAGTTTGTGTGTGTGCCTTATGCTGGAGCCCAATTTGTGCCGTCAACCGTTGTTAAACTTGCAACTTATCAAACTTATCAGTGAAACTCGAAGTGGGGCCACTTAATGTGGGTGCCCTTTGTGAATTTTCAATACATATTAAACGGGTTATGCCGCAAAAGGATTACCAACACTTTGCCCCCAAGAAAGCATATCATTATGCTTAAACAATTTTTTGACAACTTTATTAGGTTTCGACAAACTGACCCGACAACACACCAACCACACCCCCACACACACACACACACATAGAGCGGTGCACAAAAGGGTTCCGCAAGGCGTGCGAAAAATTCTAAACAAATAAATAAGACAAGCTGCTTGCAATTGGGCTAGGGGATTGGTCTCCCAAGAAATTGCTATGCGGCATGCGTTAGCGACAAAAACTATTTTATAGCTGCTTCGTGCTGTCGTCAAGGTTGAGCAGAAGGACGACAACAACAGCCAACTGGGGAAATGGCCAACAAGGATCCTGTAGCTGTAGCTGTAGCTGAAGCTGAAGCTGATGTCGATGACGATGCCGATGCGAGGGAGGGAGGGACGCTGTGTGGCCGCACGAATAAGTCAACACAGCAAAAATGTGTCAAAATGCGCAATTTATTTAATTTTTAGCACACGCTCTGATATAGGATTGACTTAAACTGTTACAGCGACTCGAGAGTAAAGTTATTTTCATACTTTGCTTTTGTATTTGTTTGCATTTTCTGCGCGTTTTCCTCGACAATTTTTATTCGTATTTCTTTTTGTTTTTTGTCTGTCCATTCCATTTTTTTTTTTTTTTTTACTGTCGTTGTTTTCCTTTGGAGCTGACGCCATTTAAGCGGCAAACTTTTAAGTTGCTCGGCAAAAAGTTTCTGTGCGGAAAATAAATTGGATTAAACCAAAAAGATGGCACCAGCGCGGCCATAAGGCAGCGTCACAATGTCCAAAAACTTGCCAACTTTTTCTCAGGGCTGTTTGTTTTTGTATAGTCTCTCGGCTTCTGCAAACCCATTTACAACACTTTTTTATTTAAATATATTTTCATCTTATTCTATACTTCTTTTCTTTTTTTATAAAATCTAAACGGAAAATTGGTTATATGCACGTGGTCAAAAAGTTGTGCGGCCGGGCTCTGAACTCATTAGACAAATGAGAGGCAAAACTAGACGCATGTTTGACCAAAGTATTGCGACCCGTCCGGCCCCATCCAAAAACTTTCTTCTGTCTGTGTGGGCTATCGGAGCTGGCTTTTGCCGGCTGTGGACAGCGATCGCCAAATCAAATAGGGCAACAAGCAACTTTTTGGGGTGACCAGCTCAAGTTCCATATAACCATAAATGTCAAAGTCAGCCAGAAGTTTGCATAGTTTTTGACTTCTAACAGCAGTAGCAGCAGCAGCAGCAGCAGTATCTGGGTATTTAGGGGTCATGTGGTTGACATATTTGTTGGGGGATTATTAATTGAAACAAGTTAATTTGCGCCAAATATTGCCCAGCAGACACACAAGACGGAGGACACACACACACACACAGACATACATAGTGATAGAAGCGAAAAGCCGACAGTGTCAAAGCAGTTTTGCCAAAGGCTGTGCCACGCCCGAGCCAAGGCCCGGACCCAAGCTTTTGGCTAACAAGCAGCACAAAAACGACAAACAGTCAACTTGGGCAAACAAAAAGCTGGCATAAAGTTATTAAGAGACATCATGTTCTGGCCCTGTTCCATCTTGTTCGGTTCGTTCTCTGCTCCGTTCAAAAGGATAAACTTTTCATATGCTTTCGAATTAAATACTGTTGGGCGCTTTTTCCATATGCATACACATATAGCATATATACATATATATGCACATATATACAAAGTATTTATATGAATATAAATGTTTATTTTTGCGATATTCATTTGCTCGAGTGGAATAACTTTTGCACAAAAACAACTTTTAATTAGCATTTAAAGACAAGACAATTTTGCTGAAGCCAAAAACCGAGACTCTCGGGGTCAACAGGACAGCCAATTAGAATCGAAAATAATGGACAGGCGGCAGGCACAATAAGTGGCGCAACAAATTTTAAACGAAATCTTCAAAGCTGTCTCGAAATGCCTTCTCTATAGATGTCTAGTATATACACATGTATATAGTTATAGTTGGGTCTCATTATTTATGCCGCAAGTTATGCTGCTAACAGCACATAAACTGCAGCAGCTCCATCTCCGGCTCCTGCTCTAGCTCATGCTGCTGTTCCTCGTTCTCTTCCTGCTGCCCGTAAGCCTCGAGTAATCCACCGCAGCCTTGGCTGACGCTGTAAATAAGTACTAAACTTTACCACGGTTCTGGTCTGGTTTTTGTTGTTGCCACCGCCGACGTTGCCGAGGCGCAAATGTTTTGTGAAATGCGCTCAAGTCATAAATTTTATACAACACTGGCTGCTAGCCCTGGAATCATAGCGTAGAAGAATTACGGGGAGATGGGCGGCAGGAGACGGGAGCTGGCTGACGGAAGACGGGAGACGGAGACGGGGCATCGGCTGCCAGTACTCTCTCGCGCCATTGACTTGCATTGACTAGGTTGTGTCTATGTGCTTGGCGTTCCCTTTTCTTTAGTTCTCGTATTCCCTGTAGTTATGGTCGTGGATAACACAAGGTATACCGATTAGATAGTATACTGAGCAGGCACTCTATATACACTCTGTATAGATTTACTCTACAATCTATTAGTCTACACAGAATATAAACCCACTGGTATACCCACTGCTGACCTATTTTGACCATGATTATTTTCAAGCGTTTAAGTTTAAGACTTGTTGAAACACAAAAGCGTGTTTAATAAAAAACTCGTAACTAATTTCATGGGTATACAAAAGTCGATAACTTCCGACCAGAGCTGCGCTAGTTCGTTGTTTTTTATTTTATTTACAAGCAGCCCGCAGCGTGCTCGTGTAGCAGCAGACCCTGCACTATATAAACAGCACAGACAACGCCGCAAGCATTTCGCTTTTATAGTTTATTGATGCCGAATGGGGAAATTGCGAGCGTATTGATGTTGAAAATATTTAAGCTGCCAATGCGGGCAACTGCAGCGGCTGAGCGGAGAGCAAGCTACTTATTTATTTAGTTGTTTGTACTTCATCAGGCAGCTCATAATGCTTGTGATTATCAAGCGCTGGGGCGTTTAACCTTTAAAGCACTGGCCAAGGCCAAGCAGAATATGCAGCATGCAACATGCAACATGCAACATGCTACATGGTGCTGCACAAGTTTGCGGACAAGTTGTGGACAGGCAGCTAACCAGTGCCGCATACAGCGTAGCGGAAATGAATCAACTGACTGGGTGGGTGGAGGTAGGCCCACTGCTGCGAGCAGGATGTGCCCCAAGCTCCGGTCTAGGCGTAAATATAAACCTCAAAGTTGACACACACACACACACACACACACACACAAACGCGCGCTTGGGGCATGCATTCACAGAGGACATCTCATGTGTGCAATGGGAAATTTTCCAACTAATCGGATTCTAATGGCAAAATAATTATCAGAAGACTGCATAGTGCCTGCATAGAGAGAGAGAAAGAGAGAGAGAGGGAGAGATACATACATATGTGAGGCAGTGCATTCATAAATTTGCGAGTGCCATTAGTTTTACATTTGCGGTTTATGCTGAGGATAACCGCAAAGTGAAAAGCCGCAAAATTTTCAAGTCATACGGAAATGAATGGCTGCCCGGACAACGAAAATGGAGTTGAGTCAACTGGAAACAGATGGCAAGTGCAGTTACTACCGGGCCGGGCCGGGCTGAACCGGGCCGTGGCCAAAGGCTGCGGTATGCGAGCGAGCAGGGGGAGACCGCAGACAGGATTACTGCCAGAATTCTGTAAGTTAGACCAGGCATGCAAGTGTGTGTTTCAATCAGAGTCTTCAATTAACGTAACAACAGCCCAGGACACACCACTAAAAAAGTAGGCAAACAGATGTATGGATTGTGTTAAAGTTGCTTGAAATTGATCTCGAGCTTAAGGCCGAGCACCAATTGTTGTCCAATGCAACCAGCAGGAGGCAATGACCAATGCCAGTGCTACGAGCAACCACATTCCCAGCCGCAAGGATAGCAGCATGAAGATTCAGCCATTGCTGTGATCAATTCAATAATATTTAATTAAATATTTAAAGCCGTTGCATAAATTCAAACGTTTGCATTGCGACCGAGCGTCGAGTCAAGTGTAAACAATGCTAGGCAAATGCAATAGCGATTTATACATGCACAAACATACATATATGAATGTAGGCATGTGCATGCATGTGTGTGTGAGTGTGAGTGGCTGAGATTGGCTGGCGAATATTGGATTGCTTAAATGCCTCAATTGCCTGAGTCTTACTTGCTCACAATTAAAGCTGAGCGAACAGCGTGCAGAGCAAAGTCCGTAGTCTGTGAGCACTCGACTAGCCGATGATCTGTAAAGTCAACATAGCAAATCTGTTGAGGAGTAATATCTGCTTAGTTCGCTAAAGTCAAATTTATTAGTTTAAATTATAAACATTTTTAGATGTTGGCTATTCTGAAAATGAAAAGTATAAAAAGCTAAGTCTTCCTTGACTTTTCTTGTTGCTATACTCTTTTATTTCTCTAATAAGCAAAATTAAAGTATTAATAGAAATAAATCTCAGAGATCTTACTTTAGAAATAAAGCGAATACGTATACCTAATATGTTTATATATGTACTCTATAGAAAGGTGGTCTGCCTCTAGTAGTTGTACCTTCTCTCCCTTATATGTACATATATATCTTATTAGCGATAATATTATGCAACGTCTGCTTTCAAAGGCTCTCAATTCTCGAGCTGTACCTCCAGTTGCTTTAACCTTTATATGAGGCTGAGTGCTTGTAATATTATATTTAGTCTATGATGCCTTTAGCTGATGCTTTTTCATATACAGGGTATATGAAATAAAAAAAAATCAATAAGCCTAGCGCAAATGTGGCGAACTGAATTAACTTCATTCCACACGCATGGGCATGCCCCTTGCTCCCCTCAGGCCCACCCCTGTATGCCCATTGATGTCCTCGCTCCATGAAAGCGCCAGTCGCCTGCCCTTTCGGCTGGCGCTTAATGCGAAAATTCAATTAGTGGCATAATTAGTTGTGGCAAGCATTGAAGTTCAGATTTTTTGGCAGCAGCAGTAGCTGGAGCAGCACCAGCAGCAGTAGCAGCAGCAGCAGGAATTGAATGAGCTGAATAGCAAGAGCAAAAAACGTATGCAATGCCAATAGAGAGAGAGTGAACGACTCTTGTTGCTGGCACTGGCAGTGCTTTTGTTGATCTTTTCCGGCTATTCAGTTGAAATTGGCGTCTTTTCGCAACGCTTGATTAATGCGCTTTAATTAATTCAACCTAATTTGGAAAAGCAGTTGCCAGTTGCCAGTTGCCCCACGCCCCGCGCCCCTCACCCGTTACCCGCTTGGAATTGCTTAAAGCCACAGCAAATTTAATGTGCTGCGAAAATCGAAATCGTTGCGGAAATCCAAATTGAACCTTGGCGCATTGGTGTTAATTAACTAAATGCAACTGCAATAAAATTGATTGTTTTCACTTTGTTTGCATTCCAAATAGCACAGCCAGCGGTTGAGTGAGCGAGACTAATTCCAATGGCTAAAACAGCAGCAGCCCAACAAAACGTTGAGGTCAGCCAACGGAAATTCGTGAAAATTGTTTGGCTCCAATGACAATTTTGCTAAAATATGCGCAGAGTTGCGGTTGAGCCAGCTCTGAAAATTGCAGCACGGCAAATTTAATTATAGTTTAAGCCAGAGTACACACACCCGGACACGCACACACACAATCACAATCACGCACACACACATGCATGCACTCGTATTTATAGGCAACTATGAGATACGATAGAGGCAAACAGAGAGACAAGTCGCGAAACAAGTCAAATGGCAAGTCACGTTTCAATGGCTAATGAGGTCATGTGTAAGAGCCAATGGCGGCTGTGGAGCCAAGTGCTATGTACACATATGTATAAACATATATATATGTATATATGTATGTGTGTGTGTGTGCGTGCGTGTATGGCACTTAGTATTGCTGCCATTGTTGCCTAGGTACAGTTGCCATTCACTGGCGAGCACGTTATAATAATGAGAACGTGCCCTGCTCCATGGCTGACGGCCGTCTGAAGTGCCACCAACGGATATCTGGCTGAATGACTAAAGTTAACACTAACTTGGCAAACAAATAAACATGAAAACAAGAAAGCAAATTTGTCACTCAGATGATGAATATTAAATGCCCTAACAGTCGGCAACAAAAGACTATAAAAGCTCAATCTGCAATTAGAATTATATTATATTTGAATCCAATTTGAAGGAATTTGCTATCTCATATTTCTTGCTAACTGACTTGATCCTAATCAATCTCTATATTGCCTGGAGCTGTTAAGCTTCTGATACATATTTCCTATCATATATATGGGTATTATTCTCTACTACTACTTTGTACAAAAAATTGAATTACATTTTTGACAACTGTTTTTATTCAGAGATTGAGCTCAGCATATAAACTACTTTCAGATTTAGCTTACGCTTTCAGTTCTAATACAGATTAACTGAAAATCGAGTGTATTTCCTTCTGTACGCTACGATCCCTAACAAAATTATAATACCCTATAACCGGCTTGCAGCCCGAGCTCAGCCCATATCTCAACTCAGAGCCAACAGCTGAACACACGCGGACGGAGTCAAGCAGGCCAGCGAGAACAATATGTCAACACACACATACACAGAGACAAACACGCAAGCACACACACACACACATGAGCACTTTATCCTGTGCTGTCTGCAAATGCATAGGCATATAATTTCAGCTTCCGCCCACGCCTCTGCGTCTGTCCTTAAAGTGTTTGCGTTATTATTGTGGTCGTTATTCCAGTTGCTGTTGTTGTGCCACAGCGTGTGTGTGTGTGTGTGTGTGTGTTTACAGTCCCCATTTTGACAGTTGCATTGCAATTACAATTTGAAAAGTGTATTTTATAATTACACATACACATGTATGCGGAGCCATGCATATATTTAGTAATTTGACTGTGCATGAAAACTGACAATTTTGTACGTCGACATCGATAAAACGAAGCAATTCATGAAAACTCTTGCTTCATTTAGTGGCGATTAAATTGCAAAGAGAACGAGAGAGAAACTTAGAGAATTGATATATGTATAGTTCGGATATTTGCAAAGCATTCAATTGGAAATATTTAACTAGATGCTAAACACTTTGCAATGGCAGCAAAGACAATTGTTTTCGTTCTACCGAGCCGAAGAGATTAACTGGAAAATTGTGAGCAATTGTGTGTGTGTATTTGGACTTGGATTTGGGGCAGGAGAACAATAAGAAAACAATTTATTTGAGTTTTTGCTGAACTATGAATGATTTGCCAGATATTTATTGAAACTAGATTAAATAATAATTGATTAAAATCACAAAAGTATCTCCTATAGCACGCAAGCTCAGTCGTGGCTAGAATATACCAAAATATTTTGCCTAATTTATTCAAAATATGTAAGGTTTAAGCCTACATCTTTTCAGTAGCTTAACTAGTTTCTTAATACAGCCATAAGAAATACTATATACTGTATTACTAACACTGCCAAACTAAATATTGTAAAATAGAGCAACTTATAACAAAAACTTGCTGACGCTGGCATTAAAAACTTTGTGCTTTAAATTAAAAAAATAATGTTAAAGCGCTTAGCTTAATCAATAGATACGACACGCTGCACGCATCCTTACATGCCATAAGACACACACATACACACATGCACAGATACGCGGACAGAGAGACAGACACGTGCACAGAGGCGCGCACACACATGAGGCACTTGGCCATGACTCTAAATGCAAATACGCGCCCCTCTGGGGTCGCCCGCTCTCCCAGCTATAGTGACGACACAAAATGAGGTTTCACAAGTGCCCAAGGTACGGCGGAGCGGGCCGAGCGGGCGCAGCCAGCAATAATGGAGTCACGTCGCACTTATGAAAAATATGCGATAATCCAAAGTATAAGTTACAGGCTCAACCAGCATAGCACAGCATCTAACAGCCATCAGGCGGCAGACGGCAGACGGCAGCCGGCAGTCCCATGCCCAAGGTACTTGAAAAGTTTCTTATCAGCGTGCGGCACAAGAAATGAAAAGACATTTGAAATGTTGGCATATGTGTTGCAGTTGCGAGTAGCTGCCGTACGGTATGCCCTCCGTTTGGCAATTAGGCGCAAAACTTTTTAATTGCTGGCCACTGTACTGGGCCCATAATTTGATAACGGCAGCTGCCATGTAAGCCAAATGTATGTGTATAATTTTTGGCTCGTTTCATTCTTTTTCGGATTCCATAAAATTTTGCATTCATTCACCTGATGGCAACGAGATAAATGCACGTGCATCTTCCCGCACGACGTGCTTCAAATGCCAAGTGAAATATGCGAAAAATAAATAAAAAGAGAAGAGGAAGAAAAGAAAAAAAATGAGAATGAACAAAAAAGCAAGCGAATATTGCGTAACAAGCTGGGACAGGGGAGGCGCTGGCCCAGACAATCAGGAAGTGGCGGCTTATTGAGCGCACATCAAAAATTGATTTGTGCGGGTATACCCGGCTGTACCGCCGTACCCCACTCCCCACACAGAACTGCCACGCCTCCCCTCCTGCAATCGATATGTGCCGCGTGCGTGATTGTTATTCACGACGCCTGCATAGCCAATCCAAACAATAATAATTCATAATCCCGGCCAAAGGCTTGACGCGACACATTTAAGCACACTTCCTGCAGCTGTAACTGATAGCATTTGTATCGCAGGACTCCCCCACTTCGCTTGTGCTTGTCCTCTTATCAATATGCATGCGACTTAAGTGGGTTCATGTTAGTTGCGTCTGGTTTCTATTTTCCCTACAAGAACCACTCGGTCCTTTCGGCTTGCCTCCTTCCTCTGCTCCCCGCTAGCTCCAGCATGCTATACCTTAGACTCGACGTTTTTCTTTTCATAAATTTTTGAGTGACATTTTTGATGACACCAGAGCTTTGCGCCGTGTGCTCGGCACAACCGTCTAAAGGCACCTGTCACCATGGCCAAATGTTGCGTGGCATACTAAAGCGTCAAGCGTTTAGATGTCAGCACTGAGTGGCGAAATAAAAAAGGTAGATTTGAGAGCTCCAATCGAGCTTTCGTGGCCAGCGAATACCCTGCTGTGAGTGGTAAATATGTGAATATTAATATAAATAAATTAAAGCTAAAGTCTAAACTGAATTCTTGAATTTCTTCCCAAAATGAAGTGTAAGACGACTTAACTAGAACAAATTCCAAATCAAATATAAAATATTGTTTATATTCGTCTAATTCTCTATCAGTCACTTAAGCCCTCTCAGCTGCAATATACTCTAGCTTTGCCTAGCTTCCTTACAGTTATTTTTAGAGTGGCTAAAAATGAGAATTATAAATAGCAACGAGTAAATTCGTATTAAATCTCATTTATGCATGGCTCACAGCTGATTGAAGTGCTTTAAGAAGGCAAAGCTCCTTTAACCTAATATGTATACCCTACCTTGCGGGTTACACCTACGCGTAATAGACATAATGGGGGCGACAAAATATTTGGCATTGGCCTCGTAGGCTGCTGCTGTCGCTGCTGCTGCTGCTGTCGCTGCCGCTGCTTAAGGAGATTATCTGTGAAAAGGTTATGCGTTATGCGTTATCACGTAACATAAAGCGTAATCGGAGGCGCGTGGTGGCTCCTTTAAGTACATTGCCAAGTAGATTGCTGTTTAAAATTTGATGCATGCCCCGCACTGCGCACATTTCGCCTACTTTCAAATTAAACAGCAGCCAGAAGAGTGGAGCACGCTCCCCAGCAGCGAGAGCGGAACGCTTTAAGCTGTGCGCAACCTTGAAGTCCTTGTAGGAAAAATCAATTGTGCCTCGAGCCGCGTTTTATTCAATTTGAACAGAGCTAATAAATGGATTTTACAGCATATATGCGGGTTGTTTGGACTACGACTCGACTAGGCGAGAGAGAATGGTTAAGCGACAGACGACACTGCACGATTTATGCGCCTACTCCTGCTAAGCTTGAAAGCGTGCTGCGTAAGCTGCGGGGGCGCTGGTGGCCCGAATGCCGCATATGTTTGGCACTTGGCTAAGCTGAAATTCAAATTTTTAGCCCACGCACCTGCCGCTCCCACCGCCTCCTCAAAGGGGTTGGCTTAAATGCGCCGCGCCATTTGTCAGTGTAATAAAATCAAACAGAGCAGCTCTGCTCACCACAAAGTGTCAGTGTATGTGTGTGTGTGTGTGTGTGAAGCATTCGAGGCTATGGCCAAGGCTATTGAGCATTTATACCCAATCCCTTCGAGCATTTGTAGCCTTTGGCCTGGGCATTACCTTGAGCGCTTTTTGAAGTTTTCACATTTATTTCACTTGCCCGACTGCCGACTCTCTGGCAGATTTCAGGCAATCTTTGTAATTGTATGCACTTCGTTTTAATGCGCTTTCGTGTCACTTCGAGTACTTGGGCCACGCCCCAGCCCCACATGTCGATATATATATACACGTATATATATTTACGTCACGAATTTATTGCGGCAATTTCTCGCGAGCGCCCCAAATGCAAATGCAAACTCTACGCGACCGCCGATGTTTACATTAGTTATCGGGCGGCTTATTTATGGGTATATACATATATTCTGACAGCCTGACCCCACTCTGAGTCTGAGTGCTCAGGCGCCCTTTAAACTGAGCCAGCGACTACGGCCAAGTGCCTATTAAATTAAGTTTAGTGGCGCGATATGGCCAAGCCTTTGTCTAACCGAATGTGGTGGCCCCAAACTGGCGAGAGGGGTGGGGGTGAGTGGGCGTCGTTTTTGAGAAATCACCAAATAATTGCGACGCTTACACTTTGTTGCTGCACTGGGTAGACTCTTATCTCTCCTGGCAACATTTGCAACTGCTACAAAGTGGGGCAAGCTACTCGCCTGGATCCCTATGGGAACGGCCGGCGACAAATTACAAATTCAACAAGCGCCAAGTGGACAACCCTCATTAATTTCGGACCCGGTACGGGCCACGGCCGGGCGGCGGTGTGGGAGGTGCTGCAAAGTTTTCTATTAAAATTAATAATGTTGCTTAATACAAAACAAAAACAACAACAGCAGCAGCAGCAGGAGCAGCAGCAACGAGCACATCAATTACAGCAACAACGAGCCAACGAGCTTGTTGAAAAAGTGTCGCACAGCATGAGCCAAGTTTGAGACCCTAATAAGTTGCGCGGTTTCCCCTTGTAGACTGTTAAATATTTATCAACAAACGACGTCAATAAATGTTCAAAAGAAAATGGGCCCATGGTGTCTATAACAACAAGGTGGATGGCAACGCGTAGCAAAAGGTTAATATGCAACAGCAACAACAACAATAACAGCAGCAATACCGAGCAACGTTAAATTTACACATTAAACAATGCTTCCTGGAACATCAACAGAAAATATCCATTTAAGAGCAGGCGCATAAAGAATCTAAATGGAATGCATAAATAAATTTAAATATTTATGAAAATCGCATCCTTATCTCAATGCAATAATGTATATTTGTTTATTAATTATATATCTTAACTTAAGTTAAAAGCTTCATCATAGCTTTGCTATTCTTTCTCCAGATTTTTATTCATCAACGATAAATGTATATTAGGATTATGTAATATTTGCTTCATTTTATATCCAGACTTCAGTAATGTGGCTAATGAGCTACTTCAACTTTCAGCTTGAGCTTCGTATGTGAATATTCATGTAAATATATTTTCCTTACACATATATGCGCATATTCCGTTAATGTGTCTAGCATATTTATTTCTCTATATGTATATCAATCGTAGTCGCCTCAAATGTACCCCAATCGACTTGTAAAACTTTCTTTCTCACCCGAAGCTTCTCTCTCTCTCTCTCTCTCTCTCTCTCTCACTCCATCTCTATGGTGTGTTCTTTTGTGGGCTGCAAAAAGTAAATATGGGAGTGCGTAATGCTCGCATTGCTTTGTTTCATCAAAATTATTCATTTCGGTCGGGCAACACATTGCCAATGTCAAAGGAGCTCATTTCGTTTCGCTGGTAATTGAAACGCGTTGCCTCCCAGACACCATTTTCCAGCCACAGCAATGTCAAATGGGGTGACTCCACTCTAACGTAAAGTAAAATAATTAGCATTATGTTATTTTGTTTGCCTGGGTGGTAGGTATTACAATCGCTGAGCCTAGGCGGGCGTATTACTTTTACTTAATTAATTGAGTGGCTCGTTATGAATACATCATGAACTGAGACAGATATCAAGTTGGCCAAATAACCGCAGGTAACTGAATCGACCAACAACTGGCCCCAGACACAAATACACACACACACACACAGAGAGAGAGAGAGAGAGAGAGAGAGAGACGCGCACACACGCGCACACACGCGCACACACGCGCACACACGCGCACACACGCGCTAATATTTACTTTTTTTTAGAAATACGCGTGGGTGTAAGTACATGCTTTAATTTAACTACGCCCAAATATTTGAGTCAATTTTCAAGTGCCCCGAGACTTGGCCTTTGTCTTTGCGAGAGCGGCATGTAAATAGCGCCTGGGTAAACAAAAGTTCCAAACAAGCAAAAGGCAACGCGCCCAAGAAGACGACAAGTTGAGCAAGAGGTGGCATCAGAATGCAGGGGCAGAAAAGGCAAACGGGGTTCACTGGGTAGCTGGCTGGGGAAAACAATCAAAGAAATTAGCAAACAGCGCGAACAGCAAGCAATAAAAGAACAGTAGATGCGGAAGAACATAACGCAATGCAACTACATAAATAATTTAATATTTCCACTTCACTGGCTCGATGCTTTCTCGAACTGCGTTGATTTTTGTTGTTTTTGTGTTATTTCTTCTCGTTTTCATTTCTTTCGCTCTCGTTTCGGTTTTTTCTTCATCTGATTTTTGGCTCTTTTGTTGCCTGATTTCTGTGTGCTTTCTCTTGCTTTTGTTTGCGCTTCTTACTCGCTCGCTGCGATGCTAGCAAAATAAGCAATCGAATGCTCAGTTAAATGTAAGAAAAATCAATTTTCCAAACAATTTTACTGCTAACCCTTCGACCCGCCACGCCGCTACGGCACAGCCGTCCTGCCCCTCCGCCTAGACTCTTATGCACTTGTCGCCAGCTGCGGGCAATGCTCTTCCTCCTCCTACCCTTTTTTCTTTCCTTCTTTTTTTTTTGTTTTTGTTGTTGTCAACTGTTCTTTTTTGGTTGCTCTTGTTCTTCCATGTCAGAGGAGGCAAATCAGTAGCGGAGCAAAATCAATCGCCGAATCACTTCAGTGCGTTGTTCCCAAACGCAAACGCAGTGCACGTTGACGGCGTTTAGTTGAATATCTATGTTTGGTTACATTTCGAAGGGTATTTCCAATGTTGTATGTAGTATGTAACATGTGCTTGAAAAGAAAAATATCTAACTCTGTAGGTAAATGAAATAACTCCTTTAAATTGGCTTATTCAGTCAGGGAATCTCTTAGTCGAATATGAATTATGAACATATGTATATAAACTTACTTCAGGTTTTCATCAGATCGCTACATGGCTCAAGCCCAAAAAACTTGCCTAAGGATTCAATGTGAAAATGTTGTTTTCCTTATTGAAAACTTTTATTAAAGTTTTGAATGGAATCCTGTTAGTAGAGCATTTAATATTCGGCACAACTTCACCTACTCTTTAGCATTGTTGTTTTGTTTTTGTCTTTAGTTCATTGTTTGCCTTTTCAGCTGCTTCTATTGCGGCTGTTGTTTTGCATTGTTTGCTCACCGAACCACTCTGCCCAAAATGGCTGGCTAACGATTCCTCGGGGCCCGATTTGAAGAGCAGCCGTGGGCGAGAGTAACAGGAAGAGAGAGTGAGAGGCAGACGCGCTGAGAGATAGAGAGTGAGAGATAAGCGCACGTTACTGCTCGGACGTCCCGCTCCCGCTCCCGCTTCCGAGCTGGAACTCCAAGTCCGGCGTTAGGCGCTTCAATTGTGTCACGCATGCACGCACGTTGCTTCCGTTTTTCCGGTTGCCGGGTTTGCTTTTTTTCCTGTTCGCTCTCTCTCTCTCTCTCTCTCTCTGCCTTTTGCTACTTAGCAAAAGCAAAAACAAAAAAGTACAACAAAATAAAAGTAAAAGAGCGAAAGCAGCGACAGACTGGAAAATTTGCATGTTTAGAATGTTTGGACATGTTAAAATCTTCTCGGGAGTTCCTCGCTTGTACTTTTCTTCTTTTTCTTCTTTTTCTCGGCTCGTTGTGCCCAGCAGGAAAATGAAATTTGCATTTGACAGGAACGTAGCTGGAGCTGGATCTGGAGCCTTTCGCCCTTGGGGCCCAGGTAGATAACTATATTTATCCATTAAAAAATATAGAAAAACTAGCGAGGATATCAAAATAAGGATGGCCTTAAAACACTTGCAACTCGGAGTACTTTTAAAATCCAACATATTTCTTCGGGCCCAGCTGCCCCTCCGCTCAGCTACGCTCCAACACATTCGTCTGAGGTGTAAACATGCGAATAGGAAAAAAAACAGAAATGAAATGGGAAATTTTTGGCCACAATGCAAAACAGAGAAAGGAAATCCAGCACTCGCACAGTTAAAAGCTCGAGCACGTGTTATTGCAGCTCGAGACGATTTACATACATATTTTTGGGAAGTAGTGCTGGCCTCGTGGCATTAGTGTAAGACTGTGGCAAGTTTATCGATTGGACGCAGTCAAGAGTAATAAGTGGAAAAGTTGGACTATGACTATTTCGGAATGCTTTAGCTGGAGGCTATTGCCAAGCCATAAGCGGAAGATGCTAAACAAATTTAAAGCGCAGAGTCGCCCGAAGGTCATGTTGTCATTTCCTGAGCAGCAGCAGCAGTCGCAGCAGCAGCAGCAGCAGAAGCGGCAGACGCAGTTGCCACCGCACGCCGCTGCCACCGGATGCTTTGGGGAAGCTTGTGTTACAGTTAAAAGTTCAATTTGTGGCATGACGATGGCGGTACACACACACCAACACACACGCCCACATGCGAACGCGGGCCAATTGAAGCGTAAGAAACAGCAGTAGCAACCAGTCGGAGCAGCAGCACCAGCAGCAGGAGCGGCAGGAGTTGGAGCCGCAGCGAACAGCAAAAGGAAATTTTGCGTTAAATTATTACTTTCCGTTTATGCAAAGCATTTGAGTTTTTCCACTTTGCTTTCGCATTGGCTTGTCTCATGTTTTCTTGTGGCACGCCCACCCTCGCCCACTTTTGGGCGCGTGGATGCTAGAGTGTTTGAGGGGGACGTGCGGTTGGTTGCCTCAGTGCGAATTAGTATGTGCGACAAGCAAGGAAATTGCAATAGCATCTCATGATGCCACTAAATGCACTGAAAGGGCGCTGGCAACAACAGCAACGAGGACAACAACAACAACAGCAACAACAAGTGGAGGCAGCGCCTAGGCCAGATTGGCAAAAGAAGCGCTGGGGAAAAAGAATTCATTTGCTGCATTTGCAAAAATTTTCATGCTGTCAGCGAGCAGCGGGAGTTGGGGGCAAACGGTGCGCCATTTGAAAGGACACACATGGCCGAGGGGTGTGCAGCGGGGTGGAGATTTTGTGGGAGTGGGTAGGTGGGTGGGGACTGGAACTGTAGGTGCCTGCCAGCATATTACACAAAAGGCAAGGCAACGGGAGCAGCAGCTGGCACTAACTGAAATGAAACGAAATGTAACGTGGAAATTGCAGGCGCCTGACGCCGCCGCTGAGGAAGCGCCAGTTGTTGTTGTTGTTGCTGTCCTGGTGCTGCTGCCTGCTGATGGTGCTGCCTGCCTGCCGCCTCTATGGAAATGCATTTTAAAGTAAACGGCGCGCTTTTGTCATTTTAATTTTGTGGATTTTCAACATTTTCATTTGCAGCATGTAGCATGCCACATAGAACAAAAAACCACTCCGTCCAAGGTTAGTAAGCGGCGTCGGCGGCGTCAGCGAGTAGAAATGTTTTTTAATTGAAAATGTTCTATGTCAGTTGCTGTGCTTAATTGTGGGCGTGGCCCGACTGGCACCAGGCACTTAAGTAACTGAGACTACCAACTATGCTCTGCGCAAACTAACTCAGGCTAACAAGCAAACAGAGAGAGAGAGAGAGATAGAGAGAGAGAGAGAAAGAGATACATAGATACACGCATATAAACACAAGTATACCTATATACTCATGTGCACACTGTCTGGCCATTTATCTTGCTCAAGGTAATAAAATGTCTATAATTAGTCATTTAATATACAGATTTCCGTTTTGCGTCAAGAGGCAAAAAGTTTTGCTTGGCCGCAAGGCAGCAAAGGCAGCAAAGGAAGCAGCACAAGCAAAAAAATACCAGAAAAGGATAGTTTTCTTTCTACTGTAACGAAGTTTTAATACTCTGGCAGAGAGCTGATATATATATAACTTTTTGTTTTTAATAAGGGAGCAGAGTATATTATGCTTTTCTATAAGTGATAAGAGTAAATATTATAAATATGCAGACCAAAAGCTAATACGTCATTATAATGACAAATGGCAAACGTTAAATATATGTATAAAAAATTCAAGTACCTAGTGCCGTTTTATGTATGGCATTGAATATGTATTATCTCATCCCATATGCCTGTCCACTTGACTGCATTTTATACTCCCTGACAAACTGATCAAACCCTGCCGCATATAGAGTATACGAAAATACAGCTCCAAATTGTAAAGGAAAGTTTTTACGTGGCGCAGTCTAGAGAGTGTATCGGGAGTTCATATGAAGTGTGTGCTTCACAGTCTAGGTATTTACGCTATGTGTGTGTGTGTGGGTTAGTTAAGCACAGCAAATGATAAACTACTAAGCGGCAGACTAAGAGCCGGGCCTCGAGTGGCGAACCTAAATAAATGTGCAATTAAGAGCTGCTCACTTTACCGTTGGACCGCACAATTTGCTGCCAACTTTTGCCACGGCAAATGTATATATGCTACATAAGCACTATGTGTATGCGTGTGTGCGTGTGTGTGCTCTGCACTTTTAACGTAATATGCCGTTTGGTTGGCTGAGCTATGAGCATTTTTATAATAAATCTTGACGCTTCCGTTTTTGGTCCACAAACTTCCTGTTGGCAACGGCCAAACAGCAACTCCCAGCCATCATCTGGGCCAGAAGAAGTTGGGCTCCTGCGCTAGCCTGCCCCTGGCACAACAACCGGCCACGGTCTGGGCAGCAGGGCAGCACGGCAGCTGGGCAGCTGGGCAGCCGTGCAGACACTATTGCTCTGCAGCGTGATTTGCACGCAACATATGGACTCCAGGACTTGGACTAGTGTCAGCATGCGAAACTATGCCAGGCCAGAGCCTGCCGTGAAATGCCAGGCGCCGTCTTGGCATCGCTTTAGCTGGTGCTGGCTCAACTTGGTCGACTTGCTCAACAAATAAATCTTGGGTGTTTTCTTCATATTTTTTTCTTTGTCTTCACTTTTGCTTTATTGCCGCGCCTGCAGTTGGGTCAGTGTCTGCCAGTCTGCCAACTCCGTCAGCCTACCACCACCCCTACCTCCACTCCCTGTCTGCCAACCCACCCAACCTGACTGCCTGAATAGCTGCTCCTTATCCAACACGCTTCCCACGCCGCAGCCAGCAAAACTTATTGCGTATACGCCACCGTCCGTTTGCGTACTTAAACAATGGCTTTAAGCTTTTGTATTGTGCTACACGTGTTTTCTTAAGCATTTACATAATAAAGCGTACCTTTCTTTGTTGCCTTTCTTCCCGGCACGCACTTTTTATTGGTTATTGTTTGCGCGACTGACATTTTAACGACCACTCGAATAAATTTTAATGTCTTTTAAATGATCATGTTGTTGTTGCCGCAAAGGCTTGATCGATATTAAGGCCAAAGCTCAGTTAACAATCATCTACCGCTCACGCCGAATGGTCAATGCTGTACGTGTTTATGTGGAAAATTAAAGACCGTAAGGCACTGTGCTACTCTGGCAACCAGCTTAACGCTCTGTTTAAAAATACATGCAACAGAAAAAGAACAGAAAAATAAAAAATAACAGAACCACTCATAATCAGAAATAATCTGCACAGTGAATGAGAAAACAGCGCAAAATGTAAGCTTAGATGGAGCGCAAAACGTAATTAAAGCTAAAAGTGTGATTTCATGTAAGCTGGCCAATCATTGACAATGAAACGCTCAGCGCCAACTAAATCTCCTAGTATTACAGAGTTAAAAGTAAAAACAAGGAAATAAATAAATAAAAATAGGCGACAGCCAGCAGCAAATATTGTATGTCACTTTTTATATTTGATTACTAAATATATTACAATTACAATTATTTAATTCTGAATTTCAAATTAATTATTTAGTCTGAGATTGTGCTCTTAGCTATACGCGATATATAAATATTTAAAATATAAAAGAGATATATTGCAGAAAATATGTTTATTAATTGTTATTATCAGTTTCCTTGTTTTTAATTACATTCTCTTTATTTTTTGTAAATCTACTTCTAATTCTCTCTCTCTCTCTCTTTTTACTTTCCTATTCTGTCTCTCGCCACGCCCCTGCAGCAACATCAAAGCAATAATTTGCTTAGCAAAGATATTAAAATTTATAATATGCAAGTTGCTTGCAAAATACAAGCGCTGCTTGTGCACAATGCGATTTGCTGTTGCTTTCGTCATTGTTTTTGTTGTTGTTGTTGTTGTTGTTCTTTCTGACGCCTCTTTACAAGCTGACCAGGCAGCCTGATTGTCAACCAGTTTGGCTAAGTGTGCCGGGTCTATGGTCCTTCAAAGTAATGCCTGAAGCGCGAGCTCGTGGCTGTTTCTCAAAACAAAATTAGAGGCAACAACAACAACAAAAACAACAACAACAGCTACAGCAACAGGAATAGCAATAGCAATAACAACAGAAAAACACAAGAAAAAAAAAATTGTAATGCAAATTTAATTAGGTTTTAAGTGCTTCAGCGCAATGTCGACGTCTAAGACGGCCAAGTTGTTTGTTGTTATTGTTGTTGCTGTTGCTGCTGCTGCTGCTGCTGCCGCTGTTGTTGTTTCTTGTCAAATATTTACTTTGAAAGCGGCGCAAAATAATCAAAAAGGTTGCGGGTCCCACTTCGCCTCACCGATCCGATGGCAAAGGTGGTAATGAAATTTTTCGCGCTGTGTTTTAAAACAGTTTAAAGTTATTACGAGCGAGCGCTACGTGGGCTACGCAAATTGATTTGGCTAAGAAAAGTTTTAAAGCCTCTAATGCAAACAAGTCAATGTTTGCCAAACGTGGCGTAAACGCAATGTGCGCCACTAAAGTTTTAGCTAAAAAGTCAAAGCTAATTTCACGTTTGACCCGCATCAAAAGTTGGCCAACATTTTAATATCGAAAATGCCAGCGATTCGCAATGCATAAAACCAAATTGGTTTATTGTCTGTCGGAGCAAACAAGTTTTTGTCAATGAAAGTTTTTAGCGTTCATGCAATATGCAAATATTTGCGCAACTTTATTAAAATTCATTTTTGTCATTCATTGTCAGCCATACAAATGTGGTCTCTCTCTCTCTCTCTCTGTGTGTGTGTGTGTGTGCTCGAGAGTTTTTTGAGTGAGTTTGTATGAGTGTCAACATGTGTGTTGATCTAAAAATTCTTGACAATAGTTTTGCCAAGTTGCTACTTTGATGGTGTGCGCGTAAAACATGCAAAGAATTTTCTGCTAAGCGGCAATAATTGCAAATTCCAGTGCAACCGCACATATACACACAGACGCACACACACACACATTTACGCGCGCTCAGCTCGTTGAAAACTTTGGCCTTGTCTAACTGTCTACAAATCGCAGAGCTTTGCGAAAATCTTTGCCAAAATGTTTGCTCATAGACATTTTTGGAGCCCAAAACTTTGAAGCGCACATAAGTATGCAATAGTTTTTTATGTGCCCACATTGCATGCGGTTGCTCGCATAGAGAGAGAAAGAGAGACACACACATACATTGCAATGCACAGCAGGGGGCGGCGGGTGTGGCTGACGCTGTGAGCGTCGTCGACTAAAAATTAAAATTGTCGAATCATTGATTTAATGAACATGATAGCATGCTGAACGTGCACTTTTTTCAGCGTTTCCATCCATAAAAACTGAATAATTAATACAATCCGCAATCAACGCTTACAGATGCTCGATACTCTGTTAAAAGGGCGGCGCAACGGTCGATGATAATCATAATAGACATGTCAATGGAGATTTAAGTCTCATTTGAATTGACCCTGTGTCAAAGTGCCAAATGGAAGGCATAAGTCTACACAAAATCGATTATTGATTACTTATTTATACTTTGCTGAATTGACAAACTGATATACTTCATTGCTGTTACGAACTTATAGAGTATAATGAAACGCAATTTTAATTGGCGGAATAAAAAACTTCATGAATGCTTCAATTTATACATGTAATCATGCAATTAAGCAGTTTACTCTTTGAGCTATGAATTCTGGATTTAAGTAGTGCATAATTATGTTGCGATACGAAAATATAGCTTATTTATCAGTTTTATTGAGGCCGCAAAATTTGTAATAAATAGTGTCTCTTATAGAAGTCTTCCCTGTAAAGCAATTGATCAATTAAGTAATTTGTAAGAGAATTTAAATAATGGAAATATTATATACATATATTACTTTTCACTCTGCTGCTTGTATTCCCTATCGCTTGCACTCTGGTGATAACGTTTCATTCTTTTTATCATTATGCAGCCATTTAAGGTGCAATTGCACGGCCAACTGCATAGCCCGAAGCAGCCATTCGGTTGACAGGCGCTCAAACGAGCTGGCAGCGGAAACGCAGCTTATGCAAGCCATGTGCTGGCGTCCGTTCGCTTAAGCGTCCGCTACTGTCAGCGACCATAACTAACAGTTCAATGCACACACACACGCACATACACACACTGTCGGCAGTCCTCTAGCAGTAAACGAACAGCTGCAAACGGCAACTTCAACTTGCAATTTGGACGTGACCGAAAAAAGGATTGCCGTAGGTGTCAATTGTTTGTTGTTGCTGGGTAAACTCACGCACACACACATACATGTACTCACTCACACACACACACAAACATATGTGTGAATTTATCGGTTGACATGACAATGCGGCTGCAAAATGCTTGCGTCGAACTGCACTTCAATATGCCACGGGCGACAGTCTGCGGACTTTGTGCTAACGGGTTCTCACTCTCTCACTCACTCACTCTCCCTGTGTCTGACTCCTAACTCGGTGCTCTTCGATCCCATGTGTACGAAACTACCATTAGGTTGCCTGGCAGCTCAGGGCAAGCTCTCACACTTTATGCCCGCTGCTGCCAGTTCAGTTGTTCAATTGTTCCGAGGGCCGGTCGAAAAGAGTTTCGGCCATCACGGAATTGTACAAAAAAATTGCACGTTGATGACCAAGAAGTGAAAAATATCAAAGAAACATTTCTGCAACTGCTCTGGCGTCACAAAGTGTTGCACTGTTGCCTAGGTGGCACGGCTTTAAAGTTAATGAGTATTCTGATTGTCAGAAGAAGAACGACATGCAAATTGGAAATGTGCAATAAGGAAAAAGGCACACTTATGAAAAATTCCATTAATCACAAGGTAATTAACGCACGCACAGGTTGTCAAAAAGGAAATTGGTGCAAGAGCTGATGAATTGCTAGGCTTTCATATAAGAACTATTTTGTTTATTTTGGTGGCTATGAGATATGAAATATCAGATGAGACGAAGATGTTTCACGTATGTATTTCTGCTTTTAAATTCGATTGACATTAAATTAATCATTTTTAATTACTGATACGTATATTACCTGCAACCCATTTTATTTTGTAATATTCCGTACTCAAAATTCAATACTTATAAGTGTGACCAGAGATCATAACTGAGAAATCCTCATCTAGTTACCTCTAGCCTATTTACGTACATTACTTGAAACCAAAAGTCAAAAAAATGTGTTTGGGTTCATATTTAAATTGGATTGAATTACATTTCAGCTATCTGTTTCAAGCAAACCTCGCACGTGACTTGGCTTTGGCAACCGAGCTGGCCACACTGGCGGCGACCTCTCTAATGTGACCTCAACGTAAAATAATTGCTGACCAAAGTGCACTCAAATGCAGACTCATGGCCACACGTGATGACCAATGCACTTCAGGTCAAATGTTCTCAAATGTGCAAGGCTCCAGCCACCCAGCTGCTTACACACACGCACACACACACGCACACAGACAGTCAGACAGACAGACACATACATACCGATACACCTACACCCACTGCAATGTGTGTGAATAGGTATTGTGAGACAGCCGCAAGGTCTCTGTTGCTCGGCTCGTTATTCTTACTTTTTCGGTTAGCTTAGTCGAAGACAAGTCGCTGTAATTGATGTAATTTCTGGGCAAAGGTGCAAGACAGGCATCAAACTACATACACACACCCGTGCACACAGATTTCGTACCTTTGTGCAAGGTGTGCAGCATACGAGAGCACAAAAGTCACAAAAGGCAGAGAGCTCACATATCAGACGCGCTCGAAGGACCAAAGGGCGTATAAGGTTAGCGTAATTTGAGACTCGCCTTGTCTTTCTCTCTCTCTCTCTCTCTCTCTTATTCTGTTTCTCTCTGCCTGCGATTGCTTAGATGATTTTGCGGTCGACCGTTTGTCTAAAGATGAGCGCTGCTCCTATTTTTGGCCAATGCAAATCCAAACAAGCTTAATAGCACGACTGAACATTTCTAGGAATTTTTTTTTATGAAATAAGATATAATTTATTAAGTAATTTTTCATGTTTCTCTTTTTGAAATTACATATCTAGCACAAGTATTGATTACTAAATGTTCGTGTCGCGAACACAGATCCCACGCCCCCAACTGTAGGCCGTCTAAAGTATTTGGCGTTTAAGTGCGAGGGCCATAAACAAGTTGGCTTTAAGGCCAGCTACTTGAGCCGTTTAAGAATCGATTGATACGCCTGTAAGACAAATCAATAACCCCCCATCATCCCCTCTCAATACACAGCAATTGCTTTCGCTTACCTTGCAGGCACAACCAGCTGAAGGTCAATTAATATGTAAGCGATGAGCTTGTTTATTTTTTTTCCGTTGTTTTCTGTTGTTTTTTTGTGCTTTTCCGGCCTGCCAGTTACGTTTGCATTTTTATATGTATTTCCATTTTTTATTGACTTATTTGTTATTTTGTCAGTCTGTGTGTTTGAGTTTGTTGCTTTATTGCTTGTCGAGTCGTTTCGTCAATATAACAGCTGGCCCGTTGTCTTGGCCTGGCTTATTATTTATTAGGCCGCAATACAAATTGAATTTGTTGACTCTTGCCTGACAGCCTTCAACTCTGCACACAACTATCGACATTTGGATCTAATTGGATGCACGTGAGATAGCAACTGCAACAACAACAGCAACGGCGACAACACCAAAAACAAGTGTGGCAACAACTGCTGCAAGAAGTTGCTACTAATTGCAGCTTATGCAAAATTTATAAGCTGCAAATGTACTTGGCTAATTACTTAGAGTGAGTAGGCTAAAAATGGGTTAACACTTGCCGCCGGCTGCCGTTGCCGTTGCCGTTGCTGTTGTTGTTGTTGTTGCTGCTGCTGCTGCCTTTTCTTCTTTTCTTTTCTTTTCTTAGTATATCCAACCAGCTGCTGCTTAGCCGCTGGCAAAATTTCTCTCTTGCACATACACTAAGCCCACTTATCTCTCTCCCTTTCCCGCTCTATCTCTCTTTCTGTCGCGCTCTCTCCCCCCCTCTCTCTCTATCTCTCTCTCTCTCTGTGTGGTACTATGCACTTCAATGTAAAGGCGAAAATTGAACAAAAGACTTTGTTTGTTTTCAACTAAATTAGTGCAAATAGTCCTCACACACACACACACACATATACGCGCGCGCACACACATACACTTACCTACACCCACCAGCTAGTCAGGCGCGTCAAACAGCAAAACCTGACGCAGCAACAACAACTTTACCTTGTGCCACTTAGAGCCAACAAACACACACTCACACACACAAATAGTCACTCACACCTAGACACAATACATGTGTACGTGATGTGTGTGTGTCTAGTATGGCATTGTCTAGCGCATTGTTGGGCCGCGATTTGGGCGCTCAAAAGTATGCTATGCGAGTCATTACCTTTCATCTCAATTATACAAACGCGCACAACTACAAAAGCGAGAGTCTGAAAACGAGCGAGTGAGAGAGAGAAAGAGCGTGAAAGACACTGGCAAGAGTTTTGCAAGCAGCTTAGTACAGTAAAAATTGCTTTTGTGCGAACAAACTAACTGCATTTGCTTTGCTAAATAAGGAAATATTAAATATACATACATATATAATGAAAGGCAACAAATTAGAAAAGCATTTAATATATTTTAAATATATGGTAAAACAAATCCGTTAACTGTTAATCTTTTAACTTCTGTTATGTCGCATCAAAAATATTGCTAGATTTTCAAATATTTTCACAATTTTTTCTCTCTTCAGTTAATTTTTTACTCAGCCCGGAAATAGTTGTTTAACTTAAACTTTGTCACTTGCACAATAACAAAATAGTTTCCAGTTTGCATCGATACAATTTTTTAAAGTTCTTTGGAAATTTTGCTTTTAACTACAATGAATATGATCGACGAGCAGTCGAGGCAGTTCTTTAATTTAGCTTTCACTGTATGCATAGCCATGTACATATTTATTTAAAGAAAATTCGCCAAGACAAAAAGACGAAGAAGAAGAAGAAATAGCAGAAGAACAAGAAGCACTGACGCAATGCCTCGTTTATGCCACACGTGACCTGCTTTGCCGTTGGCCAGGGTCGGCGACAGTGCCTGCCATATAGTCGCACACTATTTTTACAAGTGTCTACAGTTAAGCGCACGCACACACACACACACACAGCTACACACTTTTGTTGTGCCTGTGCGAAAATTACCATGCTCAGAGGACGCATCGTACTCGTGGCGTGAAACGAGTAAAACAACTTTGGTGGCAACAAAAGACGCCACCAACAGCAGCAGCTCGAAAGTGGAACGTGAAAGTGGCAACCGGCATGCAGCAGCGCCGCAACTATCCTAACCAAGCCAAGCCCAGTCCAGGCCAAGCCAAGGCACAAGCCAAGCTAAGAAGCCGACTTGGCCATAGCATTGGATTTCATTATGCGCATTTTCTACCACCTTTTTTCCTTCTTCTTAGTTTGCCGCGCAGCCCCGTTAGTAGTGCATACTTTTAGGCGCTGCCTGCGAGTCGAGCTGGCTGAAATGCAATTTGCATAAGTTTCACAGCTTCTTTCGCTTATATAAAGACAACTTATATAAATATAAATGCTATGTGCATAACCCAGCTGAGTTCACTGTTGCGTGTGTTTTTTCTTTTCTTTCTCTTTCTCTCTTATTTTTTGTAGTGCTCTATGTGCCTCTCACCGAATAAGTGTCTGTGTGTGTGTTAAGTATGTGTTGCCGAGCTGTTGGCAGTTTTCCTGCAACGCACAGAAAACAACAACTACAACTACATAGCTGCCACTGCAACGTGAACAAATGAAATTTGTATCTGCCTCATCCTGCGCTCCATAAGAAAAATAAAAACTGAAATGACATTGTGTAATAGAAAACTTATGTGCCAGCAAAACAAGTACGGAAAGAGCACTATAGCTAAGCTTATATATAAAGCGGGCAGTGGTAGCTGAGAGATACTCTGTAAAAAAGTTCATATTATTCTCTAAATATATACATATATGTATGTGTATATATGTACAAGTATTCAATGCATTTTTTAGCTAAGCTATTCGAAGAATGATGTTTAACGTCTATACGCCCATGCGGCCTATATTCCTTTTTGATGGCTCTACTCTTTACCAATACTAATATATAATCAAAATAGTCTAGACGTTGGCTTAAATCGATTCTTAACGATTTCGTAGAAGTCAGTCTATAATTAATGCAACGTAAACGTTCTCAATTATACATATGTCTTCGACTATCAGAGTCTTACGATTGTTGTACGTATAAATGTACTTCTAAGAATATAGCAATTATCTTACGAGCTATTAAATATACATTGCTTCAAAGACCTCTTTGCTGTATACCCTTTCTACAGAGTACATGAATATACACTATATAATAGTTATGATGCTGCCTTAAGCATCCATTTTGCAATTACTTTTAATACGACGCATTTAATAAGCTGCGAGCAGCTTTCTCAAAGGCAACGCAAATTAAATATTGCTATTATGATAAAACTTGGAAGAATTAGTTCCAAACCTAAATTGCAAACTCAACAAGGCAATTTCATGGCAGACAATGTTTGAACAAGGTAAAAAGTAAAACTGTTCTATGATAATATTAATACAAATATCTTTTGACAACAAAAAAGAAAAATAGGTAAATAAACAAATTATATTGATAAATTATGAAAATGAAATATTTCTAAAATATTCAAGGAATAGAATAAAAATAAATAGATCAAAAGTAAAATTCAGATAAAATTAAACTGAAATAATTAAATAAAATTGAAAATTAAACTAAATTAACATCAAACAGAAATCAAAATTATGTATTTTAAAATGCAAATCTGCAAAACTGTGAATATTCGATTCGATTCGAATTTATATTCTATTGTTTTTCAATCAACAACAATAATAATATGTAGAGTATATAAAAAATACTTTTGGACAGATATTATTGTACATATGTCAAAAATTAGTCAAATTTGTATGTCTGGCTCACTCCGAAGTTATGTGGGCTTAAATCTTCGTTCAATATTCATTTACACCTGTTCAATGAGTAGACAGGTGCACTGAATGGTATTGTTGGCACATAAGTAAGTATATATACATAGGTATATTATAATTATATATATTATACAAATTGTTGCATGATGCTTGTAAAGAGAATGCATATTTAATGCCGACAATATTGTGGCAGGTCAGCAAGGTCTATTTAATTGTGCATACATCAGAGTAGCTATAATGAAATATATTTTGATGTATTATAAATATTTAAGACAAACAAGCCGGCAATTAAGGCAGGCTAATGAAACTTGTCTGCATGTGTATGCAAATAACTATAAAATCAACACACTCACCCACACCCACACCCACAGCCACACCCACACATTGACAAAGCTGTAAACTAGGACACATTTGTCAAGTCTGTCAACTGTTGCCGCCGTTGAGACTAATCCATGCCAATGACCCCACAACCAGCTGGGGCCACCTAAGCCGCAGCACGCTCCACTTGGCCAAAATCCAAGCGCAGCCAGTTGGTTTTGTGTGCCGGGCGCGGGGACAGTCGCCGAGGGGGGCAGTCGCTCGCTCCTGCGATTGGCGGCGCCAACTGTCATGTGCGCCTCACGGGCAAATCAGTCATTACACACTTACGCTTGCGCGCACAGCAGTGGCTGGCGCCGAGGCTGGAGCTGGAGCTGGAGCTGGAGCCTCAGCCTGCAGCCGAAGCTGCGGCTCTTGAGTGAATGGCGGAGGGCAACGTCACAAATTATGTCAATTTGCTGATGCCGCTGCCGTCAAGAGACGCGGCGCAGTGCCTAGACAGAGCCGTAATGTGTCTATGTCTGTGTGTGTAGGCGTCTGTGTGTAGGTGTGTCTGTGTGTGAGTGCTTGCTCTGCTCGTTTGGGAGTTTGACATCTTACATGGGAATTACAAACGCAACGAAAATTGCTACAATGTTTTGCGACAGTCCACATAGAAACTAATACACGCACACACACAAACACATACAAGCACATGCTAAACACTTTGGACCATCATAATAAGTACATGACCACAACTATTTTATGTATACAAATATTTTGGTTACGCTTAAAGCGATGTTAGGGAATTGTTTTTGTATTGTGTTAACAGTTTTATGTTGGGAAATTAAAGCACTAAAGCAAAACAGATGGGAACAATATACGTATATGAAAAAATATGTAAAAATGTTCATAAATTATAATTATAATAAAGTAATGGGAACTTAAATTAATTTGAATAAAGTTTGGGGCTTAAATATAATTCTTGATGCATGCTTTACATATTTTCCGAATATTATTCATGTTGAGTTGATTTAAAATTAGATTTTTACGTTAAATGTTTTATTATATATTTAAGTATATATTTCAAATATCAAATTATTCAAAATATTTTTTTTTATTTATTTTGGTAATTTTGAATTACATTTAATTTTATTTTTGTAGATATATACTATATATATATATTTATGTACTTATTTTGTTGCCCACAGGTGTATATATTGTATGCATATATGTATATGGCGATATCTAGCTGTGTGCGTGCTCCTCATGCGATTTCATTTGCAAATTTTTGTAGTGTGCCATAAATTATACGACTGAGAATTGCTTTTCTATAAAACGTGCGCATATTAAATAAATGTCAAAAATTGTAGCATTCCCACCCACACCCGCAGCCACACTCCCATACACACACACACACACACTAACACATACATATATACATTCACACATGCGTGAGGTATTTGTTGCTGGCGGGTGTCCCAAAATTAAATTACGCGTAACATCATTGCGGGTTCCCTTTTCAGGGTATTAATGAGCTTTGCGCTGTTTGATAGATCTCAGCGTTTTCTTGTGTGCGTGTGTGTGTGTGTGTGTGATGCTTCGGCTGCCACAGGTGCACAGGTGTGCTGAGGCGTACCGTCTAGGCGTAAACCGCTGCTTAAATCGCTGTCAATCATCAATCAGCTCAGAATTGACACAACAGCTTAAGCACAATATATTAAATCAATAATGTTCAGCTGATTTAAAGCTGATTTACTAGCATCCTAATGTAATATCTTATCACATCAGCTTCTTTGATAGTTGTCACTTCGCGCTTCTAGAGAAGTTATAAAGAATTTCAATACGAGCTTAACTTTAGCACTGCAATTATCTCTATACATGCATACATATCTATATATATATATGTATATCAATTGCAGGCTCTGGCATAGTCTGCGGTCAGGGCGCAGCTCGTTAGGCCATGAAGCAATCACCTCAGGCAGCTGGAATTCAGCGCTGTAACCACTGTCATTTGCTGGGATTGCCTCTAGAGTTTGCTGCTGAGCCATTTCCCCGCCTCCTGCACGTCGCACTCTCTCCGCCTGCTTTTCCTATATCTATTTGCAGTGACATCAATTGGCAGTTTAAATGCAAAAGATGAGGCCGCCATGAAATCGCAGCCAGACAAACGGACGGACGGACAGGACTACGATTTGAAGTAAAACTGGGAGCAGAGCTCAACGCTGTTCGCCATCATCATCATTTCATTGTCGACGTTGTTGTTGGTGTTGCTGTTGCTGTTGCTGTTGTTGTCGACGTCATCGTTGTTGCTGTCGTCAATTTAGCATTAATATTCCCACTCACGTACTTGGTTGTGATTATGCGACTACGACTACGACTACGATGGCTACGATTGCGGTTAGGGTCAGAGGGATTGGCGGGCTTTTAGAGTTGAGAAGTTGGAGGCGTGCTCCAACTAGGGAGATCGACAGTGAGGGCTGTCGTGCGGTTGGGCTTCGTTTTTTGGCTTGCTTTGCGTGCCGTTGGCGTGACAGTTAAAAGGCAGCAGTTTGTTGACATTTGTTGATGTTTAAGGCATCGCAGAAGGAGTCAAGTAATTGCAACTACAACAACAGCAACAACACAACAACAACGACAACAATAGCAAAAGACAATTTAATATTGTGTTAATGACTTTGTCAATAGTCGTGTCGGTGTTATAGCATTTAAAACTACACTTCGCAGCTAGCAGTCTGCACTTGTATATGTTTCCACATAATTGACTTTTTACCTAACTCTCTCTCTCTCTCTTTCTCCCTCTCTCTCGCTTTACAGTTAGCACAGTTGCCGTGGAGGCCGTGCTGGGACGCACCGCATCCTTGCCGTGTGACATTGAGCCGGAGGCAAAGGACGATCGCGTCTATATGGTCCTGTGGTTCCGTGAGAGCGCAGGCAAACCACTTTACAGGTAAGTGCAAACGCAAATGCCATTTACGCAGGTATTCAATTGTGAACATAAAAGAAATGACAGAGCTTCCTGTTTGAAAATATGCGAGTAGATGATACCCTATAAACAGGTGTAGGATATTTGTGAAGCGGAAACTCTAGAATCCAAAATGAAAAACTTTATGTTCAATATTATCTCATGGACTCTCAATACGAAACTTTCCGCAGAAATGAAAAACCGTTAGCATATATTATATAATATAAATATATTATTTGTTCTATTATTATAAAGATAGCTCCATGCTTGCAAATTTTATGATGCAATACAACTATTAAACAATTACAAATACAATACATTTTTCTGCAAATATAGAATAATCTGTCAGTTTTAGCAAAACAAATTCTCTACAATCTTCTTAAATTATGAAATATTTATTTTTATATTTTAAATGTAATTTTCAGCTTATTGTATCGTGCGTCTATTATGTATGCTTATGTATTTTATTTGCCATATTTCATTTAAATTATTTGTTATAAATCATTTTATTAGTCATTCGGCAGCTTTGAATGTTTTCACTCAAATTCTAATATTAGCATTAATCAGGCTGTTTTTCTATAGAAACTTTAGCTCTGTGAAATAATTATGCCAAATAACTCATGCAAATTAGTTACAGGGGAATATGAGGTCGCCGCACACAAACTAGCATTAATTATGATTCTATTTAGAGCTATAATGAGCGCAGAGGATAAGAGACATAACTTTAATTCAATTTCAATCGGTTGACGACAACATTTTAAAGTCTCTATACGAGGTGTGTCTCAGTGTGCGTGTGTGTGTGTGTGTGTGTGTGTGTGTGTGTGCTATAGACCTTTAGCAAGTTGCGCCTTCAAGTGGCAAGTGGCACTCACTTAATGTACGAGCTAGCTTTTGATTTATGTTGAGGGCCAGGGCAACTGTTCAGCACGTGATGAGAAATGGCGCCAGTTCATAATTTTCAAATAATTTATTATTTTAATAACATCATCAATAGTAACTCAACTCGAGGCGCCGGAGTCCCTCTACGGTAAAGTGATGTGCCTAGGCCAGCGGCGACGGCAGTGGGTCAAAAACAAAAGCGAGTCGGGGCGAGGCCAAACGCTGCGACGTGAACTCATATATTAGCCGCAGGGCCAAAAGCAAAGGCAAAGGACATCAATGGCAGCCAGGCCAGCCAAATAATAGCAGCCAAAGTGAAAACTGTTTTGGCGGCAACTTTGATTATTTTAGGGCAAGAGCCGAGCCGGGTCTTGCTGAGGTGTGCCACATGTGTGAGTGTGTGTGTGTGTGTGTTCTTATGATGCTTCTGCTGTTATTTATAGAGCGGACGAACGCTGTGAGCGTGTGCTTAGGTTTAATATGTTGCACATTATAAGCAGACATCGATATCCTTTAGCCTTGTCAATTTTGCTTACATGTGTGCTTCCTTTGCCAATATGTTGCCAGAGTCACGGCACATGGAATGTTGTGGCCGAGGGGGCAGGGCGACTCTAACAAGGGACAGGACTACGAACGCACGTGTATATCAAGGAAAAGCGCGAGCTGTTCACGAGCTGTTGCTGTTGCTGTTGCTTGTGTTCCTGCGTCTCCTGCTATTCCAGCTGCTTCATGTGTTTTGTGTTGTTTTTGTCGCTGCCACTGCTGCTGCCGCTGCTGCCTCGTGCACTCAATTGGAAGCAATAAATTTCAGTGCTGCACAGACAATGGGACAGCATCAGTGGGAAACTGAGTGAGGGGACAGAGCGAGACAGTGAGTGGAAAAAAATGTTTGCCAAAAACTAGGAAAATGTCGAAAACAATAATGTTGCAAAAATTTCCGACTTTATAACCAAAATATCCGAAAGTGATTCGAATTCGATTTCCCTTCCTTGAAAGCGAGCAGCAAAAAGCAAAGTACAAAAAAAAAAAAAAAAACAAAATACGGCCAAATAAATATAAGACAGTAAACAAGGAAGCAACAGTAACAGCAGCGACAACAACAAGACTAAGCCACAACGGGGACAACGCTGGGCGAGGAGAGATGGAGGGCAAGCAACAAGAGCATATATATATAGAGAGGAGAGTGCTTGCTGGGGCTCCTACAACTTGGGCTCTGCGGCATAAAATTGCCAGCGCTGCGTGAAATCGAAGGCAACTTAACTTAAAAAGAAACGAGAGCCAAGAGCTAAGACCAAAAAGATGCCAAAATTGAAAGGCAGCGGGCGGGCCGGTATTTGTATGAGTGTCATATGTATGACTGTGTGTCAGTGTATATGTGTGTGCGTGTCTGTGTGTGACTGCCCGTGTGTGCGCTTTCCGTTTGCCACATTTTGTAAGGATGTCACAGCTTGCAGTCCGGAACCAAGCCCGAGCCTTACCTAGAGCCCTGTCTAGGGTTCTCTCTGCATTTGACAGCTTCGCACCAACGACAACAACAACAACAACAGCAACAAAGGCTGTCTTAGCCCCGCCGGGCCGAAAGGCAAAAAATATTAAAAATTATAATGTTAAAATTTGCTTTGTTGTCTGGACCAGCTGAGCTGAGGATTTTTTGTTGGGGTTAGGCTACGTTTTATGCTTTGCCTTTTATACCACGCCAACGGCGCAAGTGGCTAAAAGGGATATAATGCTGTTGGGCTAATATATATAGATATCAGGTAGGAACTTATCGATGCGACTATAAAGTATATAGATTATAGATAGTCAGCAGCAATCGGAGTTCATGAAGCAGTATAGGAAGTGTATATTTAGAAAATAGTTCACATAATAAAGTAACCAGCTTATAGCTGTTCCTTGAAAAAGTCCTGAGCAAAAATATAAACTTCATCTCAAAAGACTACAGGGTATCTACAAGTTTGTCTCAGAGCATTCTCCGGTTTTCCCTTTTTATGGTCCATACCTTTGCTGGGATTTGTTTCGGGCGCGATTTGACCCTTGAAATGCGATTTTCATCAGATTGTTTTTGTTCTTTTTCATATATTTAACTGTTATGGATTGTTGCGATTGAGTTTCAGTTGGCCGTTCGACATTCGTTCGACAAGAGGTCAGGCGGCATTATTAAAATTAACATTTGCCATTTGGAGGGCGTGACAGGCAGCTGTGGCAGGCATTTAGTTGCCGTCATGTCATGTCCAATATTGCAAGTCATCAATGGCTACAAAGCAAAGCCAACAGCAACGGCAACGGCAAAAGCCGGAATAATAAACAAGAACAAAGGCCAGAGACAATGTTGGCCAGAGCTGTGGCCTCTGCGCTGCCGGCCATAAAAAGAACGTATTGAGTATGGCCGCAATCAAGGTTAATTGATTTTTAAAGCCAGCGTGGTGCCCGGCTAACGGATTGGAGGGTTCCCTGCTGCTGCTGCTGCTGCTGCTGCTGCTGCTGTGGTGGGCTGTGTTGGGGCTTAAATAATGAAATTTGCTGCACTGCAAAACGGCAGCTGTGCGTGTCGGCCCAAACGGCTGTTGTGGCTGTCAAAAGGCAGCCATAATCCATGTTACGGCCCACGCTAACTGCCATAATCGTCAGCGCTGGCCACTGGCCCATAAATACAAATATACACATGTATACACACATTGTATATACATATATATTGTATATATACATATATAGTTCCCATGCAAACGGTGAGGCAATCGAAAGTGCATTCACTCCAGTCTCTGTCTGTGTTTGTGTGCATGTGTGCGCCGTGCACTTGGCGCTCTACTTGAGAATCTGCCGGCCACAAAAGTAATAAACCACGAAATGGTATTCAAAATGGCTGGCAATAAAATCCACCAGCACCAGCAGGAGCAGCAGCAGGAGCAGGAGCAGCAGCAGCCCGCAGGACTCGCCAAGTTGGCCAAAAGTCGAGCCAATGGCAATTAACTCGAGTGCATTTTCGGGGGCTTTACGAGCGACGGCAGCAGCAGCAGTGCGGCACAGCCAACGGCAATTGCAACTGTGCCGCACTTGGCGCAAATTCCAGTTAGATGGGTTATTTAAAACTGTAATTAAGTCGCCGCATATGTGCATGTGTGTGTGTGTGTGTGCGTGTATGTGTGAACAACGGAAATGCACAGAGCGCATGCAAATCGATTCTCAGCCACTAAACTTTGACTCGGCATTAATGCATTTCATCTACCACGAAATGCTTACGACCTACTCTATTCAAATTTCCTAATGGACTTCTGTGGCCCCAACAAACGATGCCCCATTGTTATATATTTATTTTTTCTTTGGGCAACATTCAATCATTAATTGCAATAGTAATTGTATGAGGCTGATAGCTCATATAGCAAAATTCTCATTTCTGGTGAGAGACAAAGAAAGTAGCTGGGAAAATTGCTATCGTGGAAAATTACATTGTGAAAGATAAGACAGTTAAAAGCAGTCAATCATCCAAAGCTGAAATTGATACACATACAGATATATTCCATATATGCATAACTCCCATATCTTCAAATATGTCTCGATTATAGCACATTTTGTAAGCTAAAACTAGAAAGCGTTTAGCATAGATTGTGCGGGCTCTTACAAACTAAGAATTCAGTTTTAGCTATAAATAAGAAAAATAATCCAACTTAAAATGGAATCGAAGAAAAACCAAATAATTCAGCTAAACCAAACTGAATAGAGCTGAAAAACAAAAACCTTTACAACAATATGAATTCATTTCTTTGGATCATGCTAAACTTTGCCGAAAATCAACAATCAACAACAACAACAATAACAACAACGTTCGAGCAGAGAAAATGGGCAACGTGGCAAGATGAAAGTTTTATTTTGAATTTATTGCCGAATTTATTGGGCAACACTGCATAAATTTGAACTTGGCCATCATGGAGGACTTTACGTTTTATATATAACTGTGTGTGTGTGTGTGTATGTGAGCATGTGTGTGTGCGAGTGTGTGTTTGCTTACACTTTTTTTTTTTTTTTTTGTTCTTCGTTTTCATATATTCATATGCTACAAATTATATAGTAAAAGCAAAGAAGAAGAGTCAGCGAAAAGTAAACAAAACAAAAAAAAAAAACACCAGCGGCAACAATGTGCGGAATGATGCCAACAAATGTCAACACTGCGAGTGGGAAAACGTTGGGTTGGGCTGGGAAAATTGGAGAAAAACTGTTGTTGGCAATAACAAAAGAAATTTACAGATATTACACAGCATGGCTCCATAATAATACCAATACATATGAAAGAAAAAAACGAAAAAAAAGTCACACAAAAACAAAAGGGCCAGTAAAACCATTTGCATACGCATGTATACGAATATGTATATGTCAGTGTGTATGTGCGTGGGAGTCTGTGTGCATTGTGTATTGTGTATGAGGGCGTGAACAGCTCTTTTTTCATTCATATTTCTCGCCGCGATCTACGTTTGTTTTACTGGTTTATTTTTGTTTATTTTTTTCTTTTTTCCTTCTGCTGCAGCGAACCAATTTAAAATTTGTTGCGAGTTTTGCCAAGTTCCGTTGCATACTTTTTGGCACATCAGTTACATTCGCTCTTACTTAAGCTTTATCTGGCGCTGCTTCTGTTGCCTTTTTTCTATAAATTTGATACGGGCTGCCAGGCATAAGACCAAGCAATTGCCACCTGCCTAATATGGCAAAAGTTGCCACAAACACATTTTACCTTATTTGCTGAGGGCCTTTGCCTGGCGCCCTCATAGTTTACCGACTTTTGTCTGGCGCTGCATAATTGAAGTCAACAATTTTTTTTGTTCTCTTGGAGCTGGGGTACATGTGTTTAAACTGTCAAAAAAAAAGCAGAAAAAAAACCCCATCAGCCACACGAAGCAGCCAGGATACGGGACAGGGACACGCTCTGACACATATTGTCATAAAATTATTCAATGGTTATTGTCATCGTCATCACACACACACACACACACACACACACACACACACACACACACACACACACACACACACACACACACACACACACACACGTAGAGGCACATATATATGTGGAGTTAAAAGTTTTTGGACCCTTATTTTGTAACGTCGCCTTCGTGCCCCCCTGCAGCCCTTTTGCAATTTTTTTGAATAGCATTTCGTAAGCGTTGCAAAATAAAAAGGCAAAAACATTAAATGGCAATATGAGAAGGCCCTTTATATATACACATACATACATACATATATACTCACACATATATTGGATTAAGGTAGGAAGCGTGGCTACCGACATATGCGTTTAGAGCTTGGGCGTTGCCAAAAAAGAAGAAGAAGCAAAAAAACGAAAACAAAACGTAATTACCAAACCATGTCCAGAAGGTCTTCGAGGGATTTGCGCGCTCGTTTTGTTTAAATAACGTGGCTCATTCATTCGAGCAGAAGATAAAGTGCTACCAATTAACGCAAAATAAATAAAACTCAACTAATTGTTGCCAAAACCAGAGAGATTTCAAGAGACAGAGAGGAGAGGGAGAGAGAAAGAGAGAGAGAGAGAGAGGGAGAGAGAGTGAGTGAGAGAGAAGGGACTACGGACAAAAGAAATGAACGAGCATCAGTCTGAGCTGAGGTTGAACCCTAGGCAAACTCTTCAAAAAAAAAAAAATTGACAGACGCACGGACGTCCGCCCACTCGGCCACTTGGCCGCAACCGACGACAGTCGACATTTCTGCAACTGCCACAATGTTGTCGTGTCTACGTTTTTCCTGCCAGCTCGACGCTTGGCCCACTTCTATTTTCCTTATTCCTTTGGCCGCCATTTTCTTTACAATTTTTACTGCTCGAGCATTTTGGCAGAACGCTTTCTTTTGGTTTTTCTCTTCAATTTTTATTTCTTGTTGTTTATTTTCTTCCTCTTCTTATCCTTCGTCTTTTTTCTCTTTTTGCTCATTGTGCAAACTTGGCATTATTGTTTCCTAAGGCCAACAACGAAGAAAACACAACGTCAACAGCGCCTAGGCTGGGTCATGCCCAGTCAGGCTATACGACAGCAGAGGACAGTATTGCCTGTTGGGCTGCTCCTTCACTGGCCAATCCGCACCTTGCCTTATCGCTGCTGTTGTTCCCTTTTGTTGACTAGTCGGCGTTGTCTATTGTTTGCGTAGACGCCAAATTAAAATCAGCCACGACAATCACAGCACCCAAATGCTGCGTTCAAAACTACTTTGTATACCCTGTACGTTTTCAAATGCAAATTTGTGGGCGGTGAACAGTTTTTAAGACTAACATATGTAGGTTGCTTGCATATGCCCTTTAATATCCTCCACTCTTCGTCACTCTCTCTTTATCTCTATGATCATCATTTACTTTTCCTTTTTCTCTTTTATTTTTGCTTCTGATTTATTCGATTTGCCCCTATCTCTCTTATCCAAGAATTCGCTATTCCTCACTTCTAGCTAACTTATATATATATGTATATATATATATGCTTCTCTCTCTCTCTCTCTCTCTCTCTCTCTCTCTCTCTCTCTCTCACTACCAACCGTAATTTATATTCGATTAGTAATTACAGATCATCTCTTAGTCGATCATTTCACACGCACACTCACTCTAGTTATGTTTAAACATTTTTCTGTTTGGCTGCAGAGTGCGTAAATCGCCTTTTGTTTACATATTCGCGCATATATATTTAATTAAGCTAATTAGGGAACGTGCTTTGGGCGAGAAAGCGGCTTAAGCCCGGCTTTTGAGGGCGAAATTTATGCGCCGCATGGGTTACTGCATTTCAACAATAATTAGAACTGTCTGCCTTGGTCAACACATGACGCGGTCTCAGCATAAGGTGTTTCCGTGGGCGTGGCCACGTGCAGGGCGTAGGGCGTAGGACGCGAGGCGTGGGGCATGGGGCGTGGAGGTAACGGGAGTCGGCAGCGGGGCAAAGAGAGCTCGTGATAAGCATAAGAAATATGAGCACCGGATATAAATTGTGTCAGCGGCAAAATGATAAAAAACCACTTAAAGGCGCAAACAATACTCTGCTGGCTGCCAGGGTGGCTGGCTGGCTGGCAGGAGGCGGGCAGGCGGGCAGCCGGGCAGCCGGCACAATGACAAACCGCTCGACTAACCGCAAGCGCAGCAAAAGCAAGAGGGCAACAGTAGCAACAACAGCAACACAAATAGCGACAACAACGGAAACAACAAAAGGACATACAACTTGTGCTATCTCTGTGTATGTGTGTGTATATGTGTATGTGCGCCGGGTGCTGTCTTTGCGTTTGCCAAGTCATTTGCGGCACTCGGCGCTGCTTGGGGCTGGTGCCTGGGGCGAGCCGTGCTGCCCAGCCGCTTGGACGGACATTAACAAATACAATAAAAAGAAAAGAGAAGCAGTGAGGCCAGTAAGAAAGCGCCAAAGATAGCACGTCAGGCTTTTTAATGCGCAAAATTGCAAACGTTTGCCTCTAGCTGCGGCGCGAAAATAATGCGAAACGGAAGAAATTAGTTGCGTGCAAATTTATGCTCAAAGGTTTTGGTCAGCCTGACCCCACAGGAAAAGGGTCATTCTGTAGACGCGTGAAATTTCAGACAACACCTCGACAGGCCCCAGCCCTCAAAGCCGCCGCAGCCACTGTTAAACATTCTCTAACGATCCCTTTTATTGGCCTAGCACACTGCGACAGAGGCAATAAGTGAAGGCAGCTTGATGGCTCCCTATCAGCAAATGCCGCAGTTACAAAACGTTTAAATTGAAAAATGTGCTAAATTGCGGGCCATTTTTATTATGAAATGGCCTGTACAACTGGCTGCAGTGAAGTCCCGTTAACAGCATCACCTTTTCTATAAGTTCACATGTTACGTATACGCATTTGCAGTTCTTTAACGTTGCCTTTTATTTTTTAATTTTTATGAATCAATAATATGCAGATACGGAATTTCTTTACCTGCATATACAAGCTTTTATTAGCTCATTGATTTTTGCAGTTTTTCGACGTTCTTTATTTTTAATTCCTTATAAAGAAAATGCATAATTCATATTTGTACAAAATATTATAAAAAGAACGTGGTTGGTTTAACCAAGCAGAAATTACAGTTGGAATTGAGGCGCTGTTGAATGCTCTATTTATTGAGTGATAACAGAAGTATTTTTTACGAGTGTCAGATGGTAAAGGTGGATTTTGGTCTTTTATTTCGCTATGGATATTTAAATACCTTTGCAATGCTATTTATCTTCCATTTAGTCTGAATATAAAAATTTGTTAAAATAAATATATTTTTTCTATATATTTATTGGAAAATATTAATGGTGATATTTAAGTTCCTCAAGCATAGTAGTTGCTGAAATGCAGAAATGCAAGCAATCAACTTTATAGTAGATTGTTAAATTGACAGAGCGAGTTTGTATGCCCTTACTATTATTTTTATGATAAAAATACATATTATATATACATTTTATAGCTCGTTTACTTACTTTTTGTGCTTTATTTGTTGTACTCTTTGCAGCTTCGATGTGCGTGGTCGATCTTTCGAAAAGGCGCTTTACTGGTCGGACACCAATTCATTTGGTCCACGTGCTTATTTTGTGACCGGACAGCAGCCGGCGAAATTATCTGTGGAAAATATACAGCTGGATGATGAGGGCGTAAGTAGAATCCATTACACATGAAGTATGCTGACCATGCTCGTTCTCCAAGTAAAGAGAGTATATTGGGATTTATTGAAACTGCTTGTCCGCTTGCAATATCAAATATATTTGTGAGAAAAACAAGAAAACCTGTTTCTCTAATGTCTTGAAAGACTTTCAAGATCCTGGAGTTGGAGTCTTGGCACTCTGTTGTGAACGAGCATGATGCAGTCGGCTACATACGACTTGCCTTTCCTTGGCATTCAGCCCTAATGCAACACTTGATGTTACTTTTGACTTTCGTCAACAGGTTTATCGCTGTCGCGTGGACTTTCAGAACTCGCCAACGCGCAATCATAGAATTAATTTAACGGTTATTGGTAAGCTAGCAGCAGAGCAGTGCACTGCAATATATTGCGAAGGTATTAAAGAGCAACGTACGTACATTTTCCACAGTTCCTCCGCACCAAATACTCGTGTACGATGCCTCGGGCCGAGATGTGGCTGGCGCTGTGGGTCCATTGCTTGAGGGCGATAATATTGTGTTGACATGTGAAGTGCGTGGCGGTAAGTAAATCATGATAAACGACACAGACGCGGCACACAGATAGACGCACACACACACACACACACCCACACAGGGGCACACACGTACTGCGCGGCGCACACATGCACGAGCAGCTACTTAAATGTAGCACTCAGACAAAAGGCTATCAGGCAAGGATGACAAGCAATGCCACACGCAACATTGGCCTGCGTTGGCCGGCCGTGAGTCTATTTAAAGAATTAAAGATGTGGCACAGCAGATAGGCGCGCACACGCTGGCCCTGGGCCCAAAGCCGGCACCAGTCGAGGCATGGTCTAAGTCATCGTAAATAATAAAAATAAATGTATGTCAGTGTCTGCGGTGACAGTGGCGACGAGGTCGAACCAACCAGCTAGACAGCCAGCTGCCCAGAACCTTAACGTCTGCGATGCCAGCAAACGCTGCGGTTGCTGCTGCTGCTGAGGCTGCTGCTGCGGCTGTCATTGCCACTTTTCTTTGAAAAATGCAACAATTTTCAGCGTCTGGCTTTTGTCGCAGCGTATGACCTGTAGGCATATGCGGCATCGTAAATCTTTAAAGAGGTCCCCAAGGTGAAACAACGGTTCGTCCAACTTTTCATCTTCTTTTCTTTTTTTTCCTTCTACGTGCACTGCTCTCAAGCAAGTGTGAAAAATTTGTACAAGTTGCACGCTTCGCTAAAGCTGCTCCAAGCTCCACTCGGGCGGGCTCCAGTTGAACGTTTGCCGCTTGGCTGGCTGCCCCTGACACGACCATTATAAATCATTAACTTTGTGACAACAATATTTTCGGGCGACCAGACGAAATGCAGACTGAAATTTTACAGTTGCCCTAGGGGGAAAAGGGTGTTGGCTTACAGAACGAATACTCCCATTTGGACTTGATTTCAAAGCAAAGCTAATGAAGATGCTATTTCGGAGCACTGCAATTTAATCAATTTGCTATTTAATCAACTAACATTGCGCATACGCCCCATGCGACAGCTGAGACCGAATGATTGGGTGTGCTTTAATGATTTTCGTTAGCTATACACAGAGAGAGTAGCAGCTTCAACTACACGAGACATCAGTATATCATCGTTAAAATAGAAGCTCCATGCGATTATTCAATTTGAGCAGATATATTTTCAATAAGATTTCAGCTTTGCATTTGACAGTTTAGATGCTACCAGGACACAAATTTTATACCGTCAATCAATTTGGTAGATTTTGACGCAGTTTCAGTATTTGATGAGCGTGCCAAAAGCTGTGTGGCTTTTCGTTCAGTGTAGCCGCAGCAGTGCCTTTTCAATCCTTGCTTTGAACTACTCAAATAGTTGGCTACGGCTTTGTGCAACTGAATGTAGCACGCAGCCAGCTCCATCACCAGCTTCTGCTCCTCTGCTGCTGCTTACGTGCGGCACTCTGCATGCAAAGGATTTCAGCTTCAGCTTTGGCATTTGCTACCATGCGGTTTGTTTTGGTTTTGGCAATGCGTCACGTACTCAAACGCGCCAGCTGCTTTGATTAGCCGCAGCCCAGGTGGGCAGAGGCGGGGTAGCATGACTACGTTGGGTGGGGCGAGCTAAGCAGCTGGCAAGGACTCTCCGACAACTCCGACGACATTTACTATTTTGACACCTGCTGGGCGACGCGTCGCCATGACGCTAGCTAGAGCAATACAACTGTGATTTGTATGCAACATTTTGCCGTTGCCGTTGCCGTTGCCGTTGCTGTTGCTGTTACTGTTGCCAGCCAGACGCAGCTGGCAGCCAGCAAATGCATATTTCATTCTGCACCTGCCACCGCTGAGCGCTTACCCAAATTAACTAATATTTGCTGCCAGGCGCCACATGCTGCCAAAGAGCCGTAGAGTGAAGAGTGGAGCATAAATAGCAGAGAAAAAGAGCGAATGGGAGCTTAGGCGCATGCAAATCTTGATGCGGTTTTTATGGCTGGCGCACACTAATCATAGCCCAGCTGGGCGCGCCATAAACGCCAAATGCCAAATTGCTTTATCAACTTTATTAACTTCGACTAATAGCAATTAATACCAGCAATAAAAAGCTAATCTAAGCGCACACATAAAAACCCGATCTCTATACAGTAGACCCAAACAAATTTTATGACCGGGCGGCTATGCATAATTTTTGGTGGTGCGTCCAGCTAAACCACCATGCAGAGCCTCCATACAGCAGCCAACCAATTGTCGACAACCTTAAGTATGGCTTAGCAACGCGCTGTCTTCATTACTGATGGGATTACCGGGGGGCAGGGGGAGGTGCTGGATGTGGTTGGAGAGACGAAGAGGAGAGATTGGCCACACACATGCAAGTGGGAGCGAGAGAGAGCGTCTAATGCGAGCAGCTAAATGCCGCAGGGCAACTGTTATTTGTCTATTATCCCTGCATACTTTTCGTGCCACATTCATGGCCATTGTCTGTGTGTGTGTGTGTGTGCGTGTGTGTCCTGTCTTGACTTGGCTTATTGTCGCCAATGTCCTCGCTGCGTATCCTTTGCAATCAGCAAACATTTGGGCACCAAATTCCCCACACACACACACACACACACGCACACATATTCACTCAACTATCAGCTACTTGCTGCTTGCCACTTGCTACTTGTGTTCCCCGCCTTCGACTCGAATCTCTCTCGTCTGCTTGTTGCTATTGTTGCTCATTTCCGCCACATTCACTTGGCTGACTTAATGGCCAAGCTGCAGTCGGTGGGAAGGAGTCCTTCCTAAGCTCCCCAACTCCTGCTAACGTTTCGAGGCACTTAAACGGATTAAAAATATTTTGTGCATTTGATATGTGAGCCAGCGAGTGAAATGCTTTTATTGAAGCGCTCCAGACATACAGAGAAATGTTGGAGCATTTGTATTACTTTCGCCAATGAAGAAGAGATTGCAATTAAAGGCAACAGATATTTGGCTAGATAGTAGAATAAAAGCTGTGTGCAAACATATCCACGGCACGTATATACAAATTATATCTATAAAACTTCAATACTATCTATCTTGCTCAATATTCATCAGGAATTAATAGACTTAATGCCTAACTGGAGAGTGCTTAACTATGATTGAAATCATTTGAGTTGTAGCTCGATAATTATCTGACAAAATTGAAGCAGAATATGTCCAGTTCCCACAAAATACTATTTGTATTATTGATCGGTATTAACAGCCAAGTTGATATGGACATGATTATAATTGCTCGATTATATGAACGTAATTTAGATGCAGCTAGTTAGATATATATTATTATTTGATGTAATATATCATAAGTGGTAAGGATAACTTAACATAATAAAATTAGGTGATAGTAAACAAGTTAATTAAATAAGTTTTTCTGCAGTTATGAGGAGACACACATATTTATGAAATGCTCAGGATTTTGCAAATGATAATTTGTATATGAATATATGCAAATGATAATTTGTATATGAATATGTATAAATATATATATAGAACTCTACAGGATATATAGGACTCCTCTCATTTTAGATTCAGAGTTTCATCTACAGTCTGAATGACCTCTATAATAAATTCAATTACCTCCAATTTCTCATAGGGTATTTAAGCAACAGCAATAGCAAATATTACACAATTTGCTTTTCTTCGCCTTCCTTTCACCTACATATTTATTGTAATTAGATAAAGCTAAAAATATAATGATAGCTCGAGGCATATAGTCGGAGCAGAATATATTAATTAAAAATCTATTTCAGCATCTCTAATAATAATAATCAATTAGGAATGATAAAATCTATTTTTAAAATTAATTTATAAGCACTGCTATTGGCTTCCTTTCGACGTTAGCAGCTAATTGAGAAGCAGCTAAATATTAAATAACTAAAAACTAATTATATAGGAGTGCCAGCTGTCAGTTGATATCTTAATATTTATATAAAATGCAAATACATTAAATAGATATGCTTTAAACATATTCAAGTGTTCTATGTAAATTGTTAATGATAGGGTTTTTGGTTTAATGTATGCACCGGGTGTTTTTTTCGTACCCACCAATTTCGAATGGCAATTCGCCCAGGCACTTTTCCTTTTTGCTTATTTAACATTCAGGCTTTGGCGTTTGTCTATCCGAAGTGGGGTCAGCGCTCGTGCAGCTGCCAGGAGAGATGGGCACCACAACTTTGCTAGTTAAGCTGGCTAAGCCTTTTTTAAAAGCCTTGGGTACACACTGCTAAATGGGCATTATCATTAAAATGTGAAAAGTTCTTTACGGTCATAAATTTTCCAAATGCAGCGCCAACTCCAGCTGCCTAATAAGTTAGTTGTGAGTTAATAATGCATGAGGTCAAAGTTTGTGCGCAGTAAACAAATCAAAAATAAAAGAAATAACAGAAAAAAATATTGATATTTGCATTAAATATTTGTTGACCGCATGACTAATGCCTCTAGATTCAGCTGTCTGCATAATTTGCATAATTTTGTATTCAATTCGTATCCGCAGGACGGCCGGAGCCCACTGTCACATGGCTGAATGGTTCGAGGACGCTGGAGGCTGGCAGCGGCATATCGATGGGACGTCATGTAACTGTTAACCGACTCGAAGTGCCACAAATAACGCGCACGGCACTCAACAACACCTATCGCTGTCAGGCGTCCAACACGAAGCTGGTGGCACCTGTGGAGCGGAGCATACGCATTGAGATGTTATGTAAGTGCAACAGCCAACCAGCAATTCGATATATATCCGTATATACATATATATTTATGCACAACATATACTCGCAGTGAAGCCCACATCGGTCAATTTGACGAACAAGCTGAAGGTGTTCTCATCGAGCACACAATATAATCTGACATGCATTGTGGCCGGCTCGGTGCCAGACACCGAAATCAGATGGACACAAAATAATCGACCCTTCAAGCGTGGCACGGTAAGCCGATTGCAGCCTGATCCAGCAGAAATCCGACTGTCATATCTATGACTTGCCATTGACATCTTGATATCGTGCACTTGTAGTTGTGAGCATTTTTCTAATCGATTTCACACTCTCTCTCGCTCGCTTATATATAGCTGTCAACCAGCCAGGGCAATGGACGCGTCCTATCCACTTTGTCATTTTATCCACAGCCCGAAGACGATGGCACTATGCTCAAATGTGAGGGCTCAAATCCTCGACTACAAAACTCGGCCATCGAGGACTCGCTCATGCTGAATGTCATGTGTAAGTAGAATATGCACATATATCTATATATCGATGCATATGTATATATATATTTATTTATTTATTTGTATCGTCTATGAGCTGGGGGAAGCCCCATTTTAATTTCCATAAATATAGCTGATGCCACACAAATCAAAGCTGCCGTCGCAAATAAGTCTAAATTATGTAGCATTATTTGCCCAGTTGCTGCTCGTATGTCAATATTTGCATTCTCGACTCTTAGCGAGGCCATAAATGTCAGACAGACACTTCACTCCCTTCCCGTTGCCCCTAGCCCCCTGTCCCAGCAAGCAGAATGCCATAAATTTTACTTTATATGATTATCAATTTCTACAATTCAAAGAAAGAAATAAAACAACACACCCTATTCTAGCCGCCTAAAAGTTTCAGCAAAAGGTCAGATTGGTTTCTTTTTCGGTTATTTATTTTCTCTTCTTTTTTGCAGTTTGTGTGTAGCCATAAAAATGAAATGAAAGAAAATTTGTCCCGCACCAAAGTTGTGGAGATTCTGCCTCTAGTTTGCCGGCATTCGCCATTTGTTGTCACTTAGATTCGCTTTTCTCGTTATTTGCGAGCGGGACGAAGATAATCATAAATTTATTGAATTTTAAAGTCGGCCACACGGAGCACATATATGCAAAGCCAACTTATAAATAATAAAAATAGAAAAAAAGAACAGTGAACGCTGCTTTTAAGCAACAGCGAACTGAGACAACGGGCTGCAAAGGATTGAAAAGCTATTTCAGCCACGCTCTTAACCCAGTTGGAGCAGAGTGCATAAGCGTAATATAGTGGAGCTACGCCTTAATAATCCCAATTTCAATTATTTACATAGTGGGTGACTACAGAAAAAACAACAAAGAAATTGCAGTAAAAGAAAAATGAAGTGTGATATTATGTGGTTTATGGCTTGATTTCTAAACTATATCTAGCTACAGATGTTATTTTTTGGGTCGAAATCCGCTATATAATGCCAATAAAAATTGTGCCGCTATTTGGTTTAATATTCAAGAATGGTGTTCACACAAAATATAAGATCCTTTAAGATCAAATAAGAGGTAATATGATCTTTATGAATGAAGATTTCACTCTTTTTTGTATTTAGTTCATATTTTATAAATAGGATAGTCCTAAAAATCTCAGTCAAAAACAAGACGGATGAACATATTTAATACTAGATCACAATGGGAAAAGAGCTTATGGCTTTTTGTGAAATCTTCGCCTATATATTACCATATTTTCCATACAAATATTTATGGAACCAGGCAGCCGCTTACACACACACGCACACTCTTACTCACACTATAGCCAAATAGCCTTACCATGGATTTCACCTTCGATAAATAATCATTATGTTATAAAAATAAAAGTGCACTAAATTTTTTTATGTAATCCATCATCGGTATTTGTGTTGCCAGCATCCAAACACACACACACACACACACACACACACACTCACAACATAGCACTGCGTAACGGCAGCAATTTTAATTTAAAAATTTTGTCATACCCATTGGTCGGTGGCGCCGGCGTTCAGGGTTAACCCGGCTTATAAAGCGGTTCAACAGACGCGCTGTTAACTTTTATGGTCGTGCCTTGGCGCATCGCGTCTCTTGCAATTCCCCATTTTATTATGCTATAATATTTTTCGATTTTATATTTTATATCACACCAGCCTCTGCTATAAAAATCCAACGCACGCCCGCGCTAAAACACATTTTAATTTGGCAGCCAGCGAAATTGAACCAAAAAATAAATAAGGAAGACGAAAAAGAAAGCCCCCAAAATATGTTTATTAAAAATTGCAATTAAAATTTGCGTTAATTGTGAAATTTATACAAATTGTTTTTATCCGCAATTTACAGACCCGCCACAGGTCACCCTGTCCCTGGGCTCCACCCTGCGGCCCGATGATATCAAGGAGGGCGACGATGTCTACTTTGAGTGCCACATCAAGGCGAATCCCAAGGAGCATCGCATCACCTGGTCGCACGATGTAAGCTGGCCATAAATATTATCTAGGCAGATCTGCTAAGTGCATTCCGTTGCAGGGTCTGCCCGTGACACAGAACGTATCCTGGGGCATCATCATCTCCACGCGCAGCCTGGTGCTGCAGCGCGTGGGTCGCGTTCATTCCGGCTTCTATGCCTGCTCGGCGGCCAATGATCGCGGCGAGACGCAGAGCGCGCTGGTCAACCTGCGAATACGCTGTGAGTATATTTGGACATAAAAATGATTTAGGGGAAACACTCAATCTAGTGCAAAGCAAAGTAACCAGGCAATATATTGCAAATTCTATAGAATATAATCTACTCAACAAAAGTTTTATTAAATTGCCAAAAAACAAAATAAAAGAAATGCTTTAAAGCACTCAATTGATAAAGCGCATGAAAATAATAGCAAAATGCACACAGAAAATAATGCTGACAGTCGATGTCAGTCGAGCGGAGCATTAAAAATACATATGCGTAAATTTATGCACAAATAGACAACAAATAGACATAACCACTGCCCAACCACTCACTGTCCGGTGCGGTGTAGTGCCGTGCTGGCACCACCCACTTGATAAGCTCCATGAGGCGGACCCGGTGTGCGGCAGTTCACATCACAAAATCACAAAAACCCTCCGACTGTTGACAAGTAGAACAACAAATCCTGCAACACAGCAGCAGCAGCAACAACAACAGCAACAACAATAAATGTTACAATATATTTTGTGCAGAAAGCCGTGTTATGAACAATATATAAGCACATATACACATGCACATACATATACATATATATTGTGTTTTTGGTATATGTACGTGTCTAATGGCTTTTCATTTTTAGCTCTTTGCAAATGGCAAAAATTTGACAATTACTGACTTTTCGCAAAACAACAGAACAGAACAGAAACAGAAACAAAAACAGAAAACCCAAAAATAATAATAATAATAATGTGCCAAAAAATATGGGAAATTTCATTTAAGCAAACAATGCGATTGCAATAAAGTCTCTGTTTAATGGAATTTCAAAAGTGAAACTATATTTGAGAAACTTCTACGCCAAAGCTAACAACAAAATATCATTCTATTGGCAAAAGTCAGCTAACAAATGTTTGAAATGGAATTCGGCAGTTGATAAAGGATCCAAATATGGTTAAACTGATGAATGTTTTTGCAAAGTTGTTACTGTTACAATAAATATGATTATCATTATCATTGTCATTATATTTATTATTATTGTTATTACTAAATAATTATTATTAATATCATAAGAGATCATCATCCACACGCAAATCGCCTTCTCTTTGCTAATTCGACCAAATTAATAATCAGTTCGAAAAATTACAACAACAACAAATTGAGCCCGATTAATATTATTACGATAACTGATTAGAAAAGGCTTCCATTACTTGGCGTTCATTCATAATTAATGCGTTTACCTATTGAATTTGGAATATGTGAATGGTAAATCGTTTGCCTTTCCATCTGCTGCTTCAGCGACAGCAATTTATTGACTTAAAGGCCGCACAACTACAGCTACATATCATAATTAACTGTTTTAAATTTGCTGTTGACACTCGTTAGCAAATACACATGTACACATGTAATTACACACACACTGGCACACACACACGCACACGCACAAACAATATATCAGAGAGTGCGAGCATATTACAAAGCGCAATATAAATTCATGGCCTGACAATGGGCGCATAAAATGATTTCGAGCCTTTTGTGCACGCACACATATTGAAAATGTCTCAATTACCGTTATAGAGCATTTACTTCCGACTGTTTTTCTAAATAATTAATGATGCTTAAATACAAAACATATACATATGGATATTTATACATAGAGAGAGAGAACTTTGGTGTTGCCTGTGCGTGGGCATAAATATGTATGCATATTCACATGGCACAGGGCTCATGGCACATGGCTGGACAAGCGCTGGTGAAAGTGGCCGGCGGGATAATAAAAATGAATGATATGCTTTTATTATTGAAACACACAGTCATTGTAAAAACATTTATAATTATGGGCAACAGCGGACGAGCAGAGCCAGCCGGACAACAGGTCAGGTCAGCACATCACATCGATCTATCTGTATATACATATAAACATATATATAAATTTCTATATATACATATATGGAAACTTACCACAACACTTCACACTGTGTGTGTGTGAGTGTGTACTGTTGTGGAAAATTCAATTTTTATTGTGCATATTTAATGGAGTCGCAGCACAACAAAAAATGCATTTTATATGCAAATAAGTTTTTGCCTTCGCTCTGCCAACGGGCCAAGTAAAAGCAGATTATTTAATTAATTGCAATTTTAGCTGCAGCATTTATGCGTATTATTTAGTTTATTTAACTAAAAATTTAATTATGCTTGATTTTTGCGGTTGACTGATTTCAATTCAATTGCATTTAATTCAATTGAGATATATAAATAAAATATAATAAGATATATATGTATAAATACAAATGCTATATGAAAGCAAACAATATTATCGCAAATTAGCAATTGAAGGCAAATAAAAAGCCAAAGTGAAAAACGAACACGTAAACGAAAACGTAGACGTAACTGAAATTGAAAATGTATACAATAATGTGCTGCATCAGCTTGTTGGTAAAAGTGAAATGGAATAAAATCGAAGACATCAGCAAATGGATCCGTGTTCCCTGTTTGCATTGCATTGAGTTACCCTTTTGCGATAATTGCGATAATTAAAAGCAAATACAAGCGCAAGGGATATAAACGTAAATGTATGTACATACCATATATAACTGTACACATGCCCAGCTATCAAAATTGAAGAGCTATCCGAGTGCCGCAGAGCGTAAGCGCATCCAAAGCTATTTGCACGGGCATAACGTATACGCCACGTTAACATTTGCATAACGCACACAGTCCAAAATGCGGCTGGGCGCTGGCATGGCTGGCGATTGTTGGGTTAATGTATGTGAATGGGTAGCAATATTGTGTGGCATGACTATGATTGAGATAAATGGATTTATGGCAGTTGGCGCTCGTATCTTGGCTGGAAATTAATCAGAATATGTTCGATGTGACATTCTACGATTGTGAAATTGACGCAGCCATATAAAATTTATGGCAATTTTTTATGGCAACTGCAAACAGACAGACAAGCGGATAGATAAACGGAGAGAGAGAGAGAGATAATATGTGTGTGTGTCTGTGTGTGAGAGAGAGAGAGAGGTAGTGAGTGGAACGAAACTGTTGTCTGATAAGTTGGTCAAGCTGCTCGGTCTAATAGCTTAAAAAGCAGCTTGTAAACCACACACGCATGGCATGGATAATCCATATATACTTTTCTATATAACATATAGAAATGTACATATATATGTATGTACATGCAGATTGTGGTTCAGCCAAATGCATTTTATCAGCTTTTACATGCTGCAAGTACCTTAATACTTTATGGCATTCGTATTGCTTTTATTCAGTCAAAACTTTTCAAATAATTTTCTTCCTTTTCTTATTTTGGGCGAGAAATATCAACCGCATGAAGAAAAAAACTTGTGCTAAGAAGTCTTAGGCTTTATTTGGCTTCAGCTTGAGTTGTCTGCGCTTGTTTATGACGCGACGGCAGCAGCTGTTTTTTAACTTCCAGTCAAAGTTTTTGGTTTGAGTGTGTGTGCGTGTGTGACAATACTTTGAATAAATCATAAGCCAAGTGTTAAGGCCAAGTTCTGCTGCTGATGTGTTGAAGTCAACTGCAAACAGTTGAAATTTATGAAAACAATATGTCACACTCCAACAGAGCTCAATTTAAACTAAATGCATCAAATATCTCCTAGCCGCTGTCCGAGACACCTCACACCTGTCGGTGCCGCACCAGCTGCTGCAGTTAAATTGAAAATCAAAGCTGTCAATTTGCTCTGCTGCTGTCCAGTGCTCAGCTGTCAGGCTCAAGCCAAGCAATTTAAATACAATATAAAACGGTATATACACACATACATATATAACATATTATTGAAACTTACTTTATAGACAGTGCAGCTGCTCATTATTTTGCATTTTACTGGCCTCCTGCTCACATACATACATACATACATACATACATATATTATACATATCTACATTCTTGTCTCGCACAGATGCGCCCGTTTGCAGCAGCAGCACGATTGGCGTTATTGGCGCCTCCTTGGAGGAGGCGGTGCCCATACCCTGCCGCGTCAACTCCGATCCGCCAGAAATCGATTTCGAGTGGACCTTCTCGAGCAGCGGCGAACACTTCGAGGTGCCGTCGGGACACTATGCGACCATACAGGATCCAACCATGACCACCAGCAGCGATGTGCGACACACCGTTGTCGAGTCCAATGAAACTCACTTCGAGAGCTATGGTAAGTAACTAACGGTCCAGCTCGTTTTTAGTTTTGGCCAACTTCTCATTGAGCCTGGCTCAGCATGTGCAATGCATACAATTTGCATTTTGCTTCCGCTTGAGCAGGTTTTGCAAAATGAACAGCTGGAGCCTATAGTTGTTTATACCCTGCAGCCATGAGATGTTGACAAAGCGTGCATATTGTTTATTCAGTCATTTATGTAACAGTGTGTATTACAATTGATATAGACAACATGTGTGCATATGTACTCGATTGATACACACAAATATCAGAGTTTCAAGATTATGCACGGAAATGATTATAAAATAGTATTCCAAGATAATATTATTATTTATATAAAATTGAGAAGTATAGAGCTTTATCTGCGGTTTTAAGTTAACTTCTTGTTGCAGATTTTCTTTCGGTGATAAATTCAAATAATTCCCACTTCTACAGGGTATCTAGTCTTCACTCACTTAGCGTGTAGCATTCTTACTTGTTATCAATATTATGCACATAAATTGAATTACCTGTGCTGCCCAGTTGGCCTGACTGACCAGGCAGAATTTATTTCATTTAACTTGGCCCAAAACCTAATGCAAATACAATGCTTCATGTCCAGCCGCACAATCACAATGAAATCCATTTAAGGCACAATTGACTCTCTTCATTCTCTGCATGCACATGCATATATACACACACATACACACACACATACACATATATAAATAAATGGCATTTTTTGTTGTGGTTACAGTGGAAACAGTTAGTGAGCTGATCTATACGCCCAAGGGCGAGCGAGACTACGGCACGCTGGCTTGCTGGGGCCGCAATGCGATTGGCAAACAGTCGGAGCCTTGCCTGTTCCAGGTGGTGCCGGCGGGTGAGTGTGTTTTGTAATTAATTTGATAGAATTTAAATTAAATTCCATTGGTTTATTATTTGGGTTGATTTTCCTTTTCGTTTGTTCTTGTTTTTGTGTTTTCTTCTTACTATGTCTTTTTTTTTTTTTTTGTATATATAGCCAAGCCGGGCGCATTGCGCAATTGTACGTTGCGTCCGTATGTGGTGACCTCTGCGTCTCTCAATTCATCGAATCAGACGACAATGCACGGCAATCAAATGCTGCAAACACAATACGGCAGACACGATGCGAATTATCCGCACATGGAGTACGTACGTGAGCGCAATGGCAACAACAATAACAATGGGCGGAACAATGCGGCTGCATCAGCTGCCAATAATAAAAATATGAAAGGCAAGAGCAAAATAAATGCTGGCCATGTTAAATCTAATAATAAGCAACAACAGCAACAACAGCAGCAGCAGCAGCAGCAAAAATATAGCCTGAGTCCGCAACAATTGCAGCGTCTAAGAAAGCGCACATCATTTACACCGTCGCAGACATTGGCAGCCATTGAGCGGGGAAGGCAGCAACAGCAGTTGCTGCTGGCCAAGGCAGCGGCCACGCCCACGGCCGCCCACATCAATAACAAAACTGATGGATTGCTGGGCAAGAAGCAGCAGCAGCAACAGCAGCAGCAGCAGTCAAAGTTGCCACAGGACACAAAGCGGCGTGTGCGGCGTGCTGCAAAGCTGCTTAAGACAGCAACAGCAACAACAACAATGAAAAAGCTGCAACGTGCAACAAAATCAAATTTATCATTGTCACATATAAAACAGGCTGAAATAGTTGCTGGCTCGAATGTCAAAAACAACAACGGCGAACAGCCAGCAAAGTATTTTAATAAGCGACAGAAAAACATGCACAAACAGCAACAACGACGACAGCAGCAGGAGCAGCGCCACCAACAAGGACTAAGCAGCGAGGTAAACGAGCACAACATAATCCATCATTCTGCAGCAGCCAGGCGAAGCAAACGTCAAGCAGCAAATGACATTACGGCAGCAGCAGCAGCAGCAGGCACAACAACAACAACAACCAAGAATGAGAATGATGCCAGCAGCAGCAGTAGCAGCAGCGACATTGACGCAATGCTGGCAACAAAGCGAGCACGCAAATCTTTGGAGCCGATTGGCAATGAGAAAGTCAAGAGCAGATTGCTGCCACCAAATGCGCCACAAATTAGCAACAAGCCGGCAGCAGCAGCGCAACAAATGGCAGCAGCAATTAGCAGCAACAATAAGCAAGCAACAACAGTAGAAGCAGCTGCAACAGCAGCAGCATCGGCAGCAGCAACAGTTGCAGTTGCTACAGCACAGAAAGATGTAGTCAAGACGAAGCTAGACAAAGATAATGTGCCTTTGTCCACAGATCAGGCCCGAGTCGTGCTGGCGGATAACAACGACAACGTCGACAATGATGAGAACAATGACGAAGGCGTCGGCGACGGCAATGGCAATGGCGATGGAGATGCCGAGGACGATGACGATGACGATGACGATGACATTGCGGTTGCTGAGGAAGATGTTGGCGAGCTGCAGACAGAAGCGGACCAGGATGACGATGATGATGACGGCGATGGCGACTACATAGCAGATGAGCCCGCTGACTTGGTTGACTATGAGGCAGGCGCACAACAAAAGCAACACCAGCAACCGCAACGACAGCGACAGCATGTTGATATTTCAAGCCTGGAGCATCAACTGGACTTGGAATCATTAGAGGATGATGTTGCGGATGCGGATGCGGATGTCGATGGCGATGGCGATGGCGATGTCGATGATGATATCTACAATGTTAGTGATGATGATTTTGTGGCCAGCATAGCGCTGTCTACGGCAGAAGCCGCAGCAGCAGCAGCAACACCAACAACTACGACGACTACAACAACTACAACACGAGCACAGCAGGAACAGCCAGCCGAATGGCAGCAACCTCATTTCGATTACTCACGCATGGAATATAGCTTCAGCAACGGCGTTGTCACACAAAGCCTGATTGGGGGTGGCGCCAATGGGTACGATGGCAATTCGGCTGCTGCCGGTGGCGGTGCTACCATCAACTTTGACAACTATGACAACATTATATACTCGACCATGGAGCTGGAGTGCATGCCGGGCTACGATGGCGGACTGCAGCAACAGTTCTACCTGGAGGCCTACGACTCGAAGACAAAAAAGCTAAGACTGAACATGAGCAGCACCTATGTGGATGTGCCCGTGTTTCGCATCGATCTCTCAGGTGAGTGGCTCAATCAATATACACATAAAAATTGGGCATTTATTTATATGTTGATGAAAGAGATGTATCCCTTAATATATATATTAGATATTTGTAACTCAGTTAAATCGAAAATCGCGATAAATCGAAAAAAAATTCTATCCACCAAACAAGAAAATTCGTTCCAGATAATTTGAATTTTATTTACTGTATTAATATATTTATGTAAGTTGTTTTGAGCTTGAGAGCTTAAAATATAGCTACAGCTTAAAGTAATCTTTGTAAAACACAATCCTAATACCCAGAAAAGCTGCCTTTAAAGAAAGAATGCAAACGATTGCTCTCTGAGATTTTTCTCAGACTGTGAGTAAATAAGCTTTGGTAAAGACAACTCGAAATGGTCCACAGATAGTTTTGACGGGAATGGAGCATGTAGGAGATGAAATAGTGAAATGATGATTAATGAGAATATCAACAAATGTTAATTAGGGAAAGTGCAATAAGGCGAGCTCAACAAGTCATATAGCGAAACATAAGTCGACGCGCAGAGAAGAGGAAATTCAAATATGATTGCTGTTCTTGGAGTGTTTAGCTCTATTGAATTACATCTTAGAAAATTAAAACGAAGGCCAATATACCTGCAATAAAGGATATATTTTAAGTCCCAGGGACTTAGCCTCGAGTTGAGCACTTTGGCAAGTTGGTTTAACACATTAAGCTTAATCATTATTATATTTAAATATGGTTGGATTTACAGATTGCTTTGCTAAGGCTGACTGGCTTAGCCAAGAAAGCGTTTTGCAGCACTGTGCAAAAAGCCGCAAACTAAAGACTCGACTTTTATGCGGCCAACACAGCAAAAGCAACAGCAAAAGCAGCAACAACAAAAACAAATCAAAGTAACAAACTGTGCAAAAAGTTAAGCAAGCCAAATTGCGCGGCGTGTTTGGCATGGAGGGGGCATGGCCAAATGAAAGCAAAGCTATCCAAAACAACAACAGCAACAACAACAAGTGCACAGTGGCACGCAGATTAATTAGTTGAGGCTGCCAGGGCCACATGCCACCCCATGCCCCACGCTCCATGCTCCATGCTCCGCACTCAACATTCAACTCTGCCCCACCAAACACTACAACCAGCTGCCACATGCGGCTGCCTCTATTTGTTGTAATGAATTTTAGCTAGTCAGCAAAACTTTTATGCCAATGGCACCGGAGCTCAGGGATGAGTCGAGATGCTGAATGCCCAAGGGGGTGCGGGCTGAGGCTGGGCTGGGGATGCTGCCAGCATTGGCTGTGGCAGTTGCCAAAGCTAGCGGCAATGGCAAGTGGCAGAAATTTTTGAATTAAGTTGTTGAAAAACAAGATTTATTTGCACGCCCAGCGGCTAAAAATAAACCGTAATATTATCATATAACATTTTTGATTTTAGCCATGTCAAGCGGGTGTAAGAGGGTAAGCAGCACACTAAGCCTGAGCCAAGTTAATGAGCCACATTTGGTTATCATTTGGGCTGCAACTTGGCAACAACTTCCTGCAAGCAGGCGGCTTTTTATACAAGCTCTATCGATGACTTGGTTAACACGAGCCAGGGACGCGTGGGAGGAGGGTTGCTTTGCGGCTTCTGCATTCTGCAAAGTCAAACGAAGCGTAAAGTCACGATTAGTTAGACAGGCGTGTTAACGACTTTGGCTTTACAGATGAGCTTGGCTCTTCTAGATGGTGGAGCAGCAGCAGGAGTAGAGTGTTGCTGCGAGTTAGTTGCTGCGTATTGGCGCTGGCCTTTACCAAGTAGTTACGCTTTTAATGAGCTGCTATTGCTGTAAAACAAAAAACTTTTGATGTGAGCATAAAAAAAGAAATAAGCGCGAGCTAGATGTGACTAAACTGAGCTGCTGCTAATGCATGACTAGCAAATACTCCTCGTTCACATATGATATATGTGATTGCTCTTCTAATAGTGTTGATAGCAAAAGAGAAGAGTAATATCAAGCTAAGAGTCAGCTCAGACCTTAGCCTTAGCCTCATACAACTGCGATAGAGAGGAGTCCTACCATTGCTCACAGCATCTGGGATAGCTTCTTAGTCCTAATTGAAGAAAAGTAGACCACAAGCAAATATACATTGTTAATGTAGATATAGTAAACTTCAATTAAACTCCAATAAATTCAGCTCTGAACATATAAAAGTTATTTTTAAATATGCTATGAATATAATATATTTATAAATATATAAAATCAAAAAAGTTCTTATCAAATAATTAACTAAAATATACACCTACCTTCAGTATACCCCATTTTACATAAATATGCCCTGTGCATAGACTAGAAAAATAACAAAAAAAGAGAAGAAGAAAAACTGTTGGAAACAAAAGTTTTGCATTTAATGCGCGTGGCAGAAGAGAAGTTTTTGCAGCCGTTCAGCCATGCAACGTGCAACGTGCAACGTGCAACGTGTTAATTAAATACCTGTTTACCTAATGTAGTTTGCAAATAGAAGTTTTAAATGAATGTTTGGGTCAGCTAATGGCAGTGCCAACCCCTTTCTACCGCCTCCTTTGCAGATCTTACGCCCATGGACTACTATCCGGACTCGCATCCGGCGCTGCACTTGGTCGTCTACAGTGTCAACCAGAAGGGACGCTCTGAGCCGATTGTTCTCGAGAATGTGCCCATCAATGAGGCGGACAAGCGTTCAGGTGGGTGTCGCTGCTTATGAATTGTGCTTTACGTATTTAACAACTGAAACATAACAAAAATACCTAAACAACAAGAATAAAAATATATCAAGAAAAGAACAACAACAACAACAACGAAAGCGAGGGAAACATGGCACATACAAAGTTTGCATTTCGCATTGTCCCCAAAGTGTGTTTGCGTTTCAGTGCAAAGTGCGGCCCGGACTCCCCCGTCAAAGTGTGCAACACGGTGAAAAGTTAGCTTTGTGAGTGGGTGGTGGAGTGTGCTGGGCGGCGGGTGTAGGGTGGTGTTTGGTGGGAACAGAGCATTCATTGCTTTTTAAGCACCATTTCACCTTTAAAAAGTCATTCAAGTATTTGCATAGTCTGCTTAACCGTTTTAGTTTTTTGTAAGTACAATTGTTCTTTTATTTAACGAGTTTTGTTTACGTTTGGGGGCGACAGTTGCTTCAACTTCTTTGCTGCTGATGCTGCCCCCTTGTAGCCCCCACTGCCCCTCTTGACCCACTGCGCTCCTAACCACGGCAAGTAGTGTCGCTAAGATTTCTTATTCATGCTTTGTTATTCAACTCTGACGTTAATTTTCTTGAAAAGTTTCCATTTTTTTTTTTTGCGTTTTTCCTTTTCCTTTGGAATTTCTAAAAATGAAAAAAAAAGGTCAGGTAAATTGTGCGGAAAATGTAGGAAAGGCTTGTTTTACACGCACTTTAGAATATATTGATTGGAGTTCGGAAAGTAAAAAAAAAAAGGTTAAGACATGAACGTCAACTTAAATTGATCGTAACTTAACTTGGACAAAGCATATAAATACCAAAGTATATAGATTCTTGAACATAGAACTCGAATTGATAAGTACTATTTCAATTAATTTCCATTTTCATGAATAATTATTATAGCTAATCTTTTAGCACGTCCACTGGGCAACCGCATAAATATGCAAAATTTGATCCAGTCCACATTTAAGTTCGATTTAAATGCAATCAATTAGGCCAAAATCAAACATAAATTGTATACAATAATAGTAACAAAGCGAGCCGCTTAATCAGAACTTTCATTGATGCACCTGGCCATATCATCATTGGGCTAGACACACATAGCACATTGATTTATTATGATATTATGTTATTAAGTAGGTTGAAATCCAGTGCGGATTTGGTGAGCTAATATTGCACTAGCTCCCTCTCTCTCCACTCTCCACTCGCTCTTTCTCTTTCGCTCCCTTTTGCTCGCCCACTAAATGATATATTTGTAAGCTTTGTCCATCCAGCATGAGCAACAAATCCACTCAATCATCTCTTTAATGCGCATTAGAGCAGCACACATCACACACACACACACACACACGATATTGGTCAGTGGGCCAATTTATGGAAAAGATACGAGATATGGTGGCATATGAGTTAGTTAAATTTACTTGGCTATTATACAGAGCAGCTGCTGTAGAGCTACACTCGTAAGAGCATCGAAACATTCAATCAAAAATATATATATTAAATTTGATATTGAGTTGATATATATATATATATATCAATCTCTATTCAAAAGTTATATATGTTATATATTAAAACATTTGGTACAAAGGTGACTAAAACTACAACTCTGCAGGTGTGTAACTATGTGAAACAAAGGTACATATAGAAGTGTCTACATATATTTATATATTGCATGGGAGAGTAATACGGAAAAATGCAATATACGTCAAGTGTCAATATTTGCACCTTGGCAAATTTGAAAGCATTTCATTCGACACTTAACTGGATAGATTTGGATGCCAGCACACAGGGCCACACACACACACACACACACACACGTGTGAACGTGGCGTGGAGTGGAGTGGCGTGGCGTGGAGTTTTGGGGGTGGGGGGAAGTGGGTCCACTGGGAAGCTGTGGAATTTTTTGGAACAGTTTACAATGGCAACGCCTTGACGCCATCACATTAATGTAAATATAATCAATTTCATGTTTTACCTTAGCCAAAAAGAACCAACCACGCAGTGAAAAGAAATATCTTGTTATGCTAAACTGACACACAGAGATTCCCCAAGAGTTACATTATCCACATTGAGCATGCCAGGCTGCGCAGCACACAGTGTGCATAGGTATATACATAGGTATATATATGTGTATATGTGTATGTATATATATATATATATATGGGCGCATCTGCGGCGTCAAGGTAACAGCATATCAGACGACAGCGAACGGAAACGTAACAGACACTGAGCCACAACCTGGCTGCCACACAGTTACTGCCACTGCTACTGCCGCTGACACTGCCAGCGTGCCACATGCAACACAAAATATAAACGATTACTGTAAGACAAGAAAAATATACATTAAACATGTCTTATCTGAATAAAATATCCCAAAAGACAACGGCGCTGAAAGTAAAGTAAAATAAAATTATATCCTATATATATGTAAGGCAGATCGAAGTGGTTGCTGGCTGGCTGGCTGGCTGGCTGGCTGCCTGGTGACTCCTGCCCTGCCAGCGGTTTGGCTGGCAATGTGTCCGCCTTGATGAAAACGCCAGCTACGGCGATAGGCCAACGAGGAGCAGAGTACAGTGGGTAGCGGATGTGCAGGAGAGCGGGCGACTGTATATGATACAGATACTACATTGTTTGGTATTCTGGCATTCACACACACCCGCATACACACACACACAGCATTTTATTTATGCTTACTTTGTGTAAACGTAAACGTAACCGTAAACGCATTCCCGTTTCGGCGCCGGAGTGGAAGGCAGCGTCTCGGCGGGCATGTGAGCAGCATCGTCATCGTAATCCCAATACATTTTAACCAATCCACTTTTTCATCGTTTCATCGAATCATTTATATCACAAACGGGAGCATTAAATCGAATTAAGCTTATAAGCAGATACAGCCAGCACCAAACCCAAACCCAACCCAACCCAAACCCAGCCCAGCCCAGCCGAAGCCCATCGTGCTCAAGTAGTAGACGAATCGCTACGTACTGCACTTAACAAATGAAACGCATACAAACAATTGGCTTATGAGCGGTACGCAGGACGTTGTCTGGCCAATGTTTGTGATGTGGTGCCGCGCTCTGGTGCTGCGGTGCTGTGGTTGCTGCTGCGGCATGCAGCATACAGGTTCTCTCTGGGTGTCGCTTCGACTGCTTTGGTTGCCTGGCTTATCTGCTTTACTTTGGGCCATGCGCCGGCTCGCTCCCCAGTGTAAACGCTCCTCAGTCCTCTCCGCTAGCAGCCCGCAGTCCACCTCCACTGTTGCGTCCTATCTGCTGCATGCTTTATTGATAAATATTTGCACAAGTGTGAAAATTTCATTACACTGCTCTGCTTATATTTAAATTACTTTCTTCATTCCCTTGATATGCCCTTTAGTAGAGGGTATGCCAATTTTTCGTTCGCCCATGAGACGTGAGGAAATACATAGGTATGTACGATAAGTTTATAGATATATATTCTGGATTGAAATGCGCTGCTGAGTATCATAATATTTGATATTATAATAACCAAGGAATCGAGTGCTTAAAGGAAACTCACTTTCATTAGGAGCAATTTTTTAGTTTCAGAAAATCTTAAAAGTTGGAATCTTTTATTTGAATCAGATTTCAAGAATTCCCCAGTTAATCACTTGAATCTATAATAAGCCTCCGAAAATCCCTCTCCTCCGTGAAATAGGTTCCATAGTAGCGAATACTCAGTATCATATGGCTACCAGGGCATCTGATCTTCGTTATATAAAGGCTAGCTCTACTTAAATTTCGTCGTTCTTTTGTTGCTGCTGGCAGCTCACTTTGCCCGTCGTTTGGCATCAGTTTCAAGTGTCTTCCTACTAAGGAATATATACATACATATATGTATGTGTGCTTATATCAACATATATATAAATATATTATTTGGCCAGCGATTGCTCACTTTGGCATTCTTTTATGGTCTCTGTGTGTTGGGTTTCTTTTTGATGTGTTTGGGGATTTGTATTCGAATCTAGCTTTGAGGTAATGCGATGCCAATCTATTAAGTAAACTGAGCGCTCACATGCACTCACATACCTTATTGAAATATATATTCAAAGCAGGAAAGCAAAGCTATTTTCAAAATCCAGAAACTCATTTATACCTGATGAGGTACAACATTGAAAGGAGCATTTTTTTTTTTATTTATTTTTTTTTTTTTTAGAAAACTTTTCAATGCAAAGAATTGAACTTACCTTTGGCTAGGCCTTTGAGCTAATTGCTCATTAAGCTATTAAGTCTTAATTGAAATTCAATTTAATTAAAAATAAAACGAACTTTCTACACTGATGTAACTCAGTTGAAGCTATATTGACTCTATCAATAAATAAAATAATATTAAATAGAAAAGTTCATTAAAATCAATAAACTATTATATCGAACTTACCTCTGATCACTTATTGATATTTAAAAAATGAATTTGAAAACAAAAAATATAAAGAAAAATAAAATAAAAAATCTCGACAAAAAATCTTTCTATATTAGTTTAAAGATATTAAATTAATTAATTATGTTTTTCTTTTTTTCTTTTTTTTTTTTTGCATTTATATTTTTTGTCAAGTTTAATACATTTAAATACATTTATAAGAAAAGGCACTTTACTCTGGCATACATTATTTATGAATGAGAGAAAGCTCATTAGGATATCAAATAAATAAAATGGATATTTGTTTAATAAAGTAAAGAGCAAGCCACACTGCTCCCCGAGCCCTAATTGAAATTTAATGAAATCTTAAAAAAAAAACACACACACACATACACACGCGTTCATAATTTTTTGTTAGATTTGCACGTTTACTGTAATATTTTCGTGGATTTTTTCAAAAGTCATGTGCCAACAATTACAACACATGCACAGGGCTGTGCACGAGTGTGCGTATTTGAAAGTACAACCTGTACATGCATAATGTGCGTGTGTGTGCATGTGTGTCTGTGTGTGTTGTTGTAGTTGTGTTGTACTTCTAAGCGCAGCCGTGCATAAATGAGCAATTCCGCTCGCGGCGCTGTTTCGTCAACATTTGGTGAACAAAAAAAACGAAAATATTTATTGATTTGCAAGTTTGGTTTCGGTGCTGTCGACAGGCGTCTGGCTGACAGGCGCAGGTTTATAAATTAGCAACAGTCTGTGCGACTACACACAGCCCCCTCAACTCCACCGCCCCCAGCGCCCCCTTCTCCCGCCCACCGCCCACCGCGCAGCAGTTAGCCAGCCTTAGCTTCGCCATTTCGCCATGTTTGCTTATTGAAATTCTGTATTGCATATCCGCAGGCGCGCATGATTTGTTGAATGTTAAACACATTTCAACTACACCACGTTCGCGTTAACGTAAACGAAATACTTATGGCCTTGTAATGCATATTCAATTACGCCAACGTCAACACCAAAGGCCAACGCAGCCAAAAAATCAAATGACTTTTAATTGGGGTCTCGCTCACCACTAACAACAACATCTGTTGATACTTTATATACAATATTTAATTAGGATTGGCCTCTGATCGAACAACGCTCAATGGTCCTTTGAAAACTGTTTCAACTTTTCTGTTGCCTTTTGTGCCTATTTTACACATGATTTGCATTTTAATTAGGAACTCTAATTTCGAATCAAACCATTTTGTGCTCTTCATTTTCAGCCTATTTTATATAGTGAATAGTTGTTGCAATTAAACTGAAATGTCAACTAAATTGTATTCACATATATACTTGGTTGCTTTATCTAAATGTAAATGTTATTCCCTTCAATTTTTGAATCATTTGCATTAATTGCTCATCGTTTTCATACTGTCCGTCTTTTTGGCACTTGCAGATGGACGCATGGGTCTATCCATATTGCCGCTGGCAGCGCTGCTCACTGGAACGCTCTTCACCGTGGGCATCGCCGTGTTGTTTGTGGTTGTCATTGCGGTGCGTCGTCGCCGGTGCCAGGGAGCGCGAAATTTGTGCGATGACAAGGACAAGCATTTGGGTGAGTAGGACGACTGTGGGCATAGGCCGGCCAAGCAGGGCACAAAAAATAACCCGGGCACCATTTCATTTGATGCGTCAGGTATGGATGTGACGGTCACTGCACCGCTGGAGACTGGCGCCGGGCATCAGCGCCTGGTTGTGGCCTACACGCTGAAGCAGGGCATCGAGAAGCAGCCGGACATACTGAGTGCACAAAAAAGCGCAACTGGCAGTGACACATCGTCGCCGTTGGGAAATCGACAGAGTGGTTTATTTATGGGCGGCAGCAACGGCGCCGAGCCCAGCGGCGCAGCGAATCATAAAACTGCGGAATATGTAAGTAGTTGTAGCTGTAGCTGTAGCTCCCTGCACACATGCGAGAGGCGTTGCAAGCTGACATTTGGCGTATTACAGGACGTGAATGTGCCGCACCTGAACAGCCCGCCCTCGCAGTCCAGCACGCTGAAACTGGAAAGCGAGAATGCAGCGAAAAACTATCAGCCGCCAGCAGCGGCGGCTGCGCCGCTCCTCTACGATGCCATGCCCACGCTTAGTCGCTACGAGCAGCTGGGCCTGAATGGGGGCGGCTATGCTGCCGGCGGTGGCGGCGGTGGGTGTGGCGGTGGCAGCAACAGCACGCTCAGCTCCGCCGGCAGCGTGGCCAACTCCACGAGCAATGCGCACGGCACTGGCAGCAGCAGCAGCGGCGGTGGCCACTATGGTGTCCAGCATTTGCATCACACTCTGCCCCACGGCATGGCCTCGGGCAGCTTGCCCCGCGGACGGGACCCGCTAACTCTGGCGGATTACCTGACCACCAGCAGCCTGATTGACTATAATCTGAGCAAGGCGGCGGCCACGGCGGCGCCGATGGGCACGCATATGACGCTGCCCAAAGGGCTGGCAGGTGCTGCCGGCCTCTCGCCATCGCAGCTAACCACCATTACGCAGAAATCGAACGCTGGACGCAATCACATCATCACGGACACACTGCCCGGCCCGGAGAGCTGCGTCTAAGCTATCGACTATCGAATTATCCTGGCATCAAACTAAAGACTGGCGCACAACCGAAAACAGAGATTCAAGAGAAACAAAAAACCGAAACACAAATCGAATAGAAAAGCAGTAATTGAAGTAGTTGAATATGAAATATAAACTATAGTAAATCTATATAATATATATATATATATAGAGCTAGGGCAAACACTTACCAAAACAAAAAGTAAACTAACTATTCGTAACTAGCAAACAGTTCTACGATCGTGTCTCTAAGCATTCAATTCTTATTGTTAGACCTAAATGTAATTTTTAATATTTAGTCAATGTATGTGTTCGTGTGCATGTGTGTCTGTTTGTTTGTACATGTTTAGTGTAAATGTGTTTCTAGCTGTAAACCTATACATATTTATATACATACATATAGACATATATAGCCAGGTAGTCAGCATCAAGGATGATCAGTTGTAATTGAATATATCCATGCTTCTCTGACAAGATAAGGGGTGAAGGCATATCCAGACCGGAAGAATCTATCAACATTTTCTAAATGGAATTGTGTTACCTTAAAGAAAAATTTCAATTAACTTTGAAAGTGCATCTTTAAGAGAGATATTCCACTTTTAGATATCAGTAAAAAAGGTGAAAATATATTTGACTTCACTGAGATTTTTTGTAATCTGAATTTAAGATTATTTTTAACTGAAGTTGTCGTCAAAGCGGGTTCCTATAAACAATCATAATATCAATTTGCGTAAAAATAAACTAAGTATAAACAGTCATTCATACTTGATGCTGAACCTGAGGCTCAACTATTATATAAAAAAAAAATCATCTTGTTGAATTTTGCTGCGTACTTCCAAGCAAACCCCAAAGTGTTGTTAAGATAAGTTTTCCTTTCCCTCTTTTACTCGATGAGAACATATCCTACCAAAAGAGAACAAAAAAAACATATCCTTTACTGTCCAATGGAGCCTTTACCGTTACTTAGCCGCAACTATTTGAACTGCTGCCCAAGATCAAAGTCGAAAATCAAGCATTTCACATTTGGAGGTCAGCCCGATGGGAAAAAGTTATATTGGGAACACGTCGTGGGCCATTGCCTGTCCCTTAGGGAGAGAGCGAGAGCGAAGAGGAGCGGCAGAGAGAAAGAGAGAGAAAGAGAGGGAGAGAGATGGGGGAAAAGCGAGCCATTTTGGCCATTATTTAACTTTTAAACACGCACCAGGAACAGCAGCCCGGCAGATTTGAATTTAATGGGCATTGGGCATTGGCCATGGCTAACAGGCCAGCCAGCCGGCCAGCTAGCCAACAAGTGAGCAATAAAGAAAAGTTTAGAAAAATATGCGATAACCGCCCTGTGGATACCCATAATAAGCTCACGAACGATTGAATGGCTATGGAACACAATAAAAGCTGGCTAAGGACTCAAACGAACTGCGGGCCGGGCTGGCGGGCGGGCAAAAAGTCGGGAATGAATTTGTGCGCACGATAGCGCAAAATGATGACAATAAATGGAAAAGTTTTTAATAAGCCAATAAAATGATTTATATGGCTAACATTGAGCTAGAGAGAGACAGTCAGAGAGAGAGAGAGCAGCAGAGAGCTAAGGTATGCGCCGCACACTCAGCAGGTTTATTAATCGTAGGCCAAAGTCCGATTGCTGATTTACCAACTGCTTCCGACAATTTGATAAACATGACTTTAACACACACATAAATTCCATAAAACAATTTCTAGAGTTAATTTAAAAGACAAACGAGAGGACAGCCTTGGGCGACCTTAGAGTAATAAATATTTTTTCGTGAGTCAAAAGTAAAATATATCCATTTCTCTTGGAGCATAATAAGCTTGAATTTGTTATCAAAAATCAGATGTTTCAGAAATGTTAATTACAGGAACTGTAGATTTCAAAATGCTACTATTGATCATTTCATTGCTTCAATTAAAACGATATAATTTTATAGCAAATTCATTTCTGAATATTTTCGAATTATAAAAAATTCAAGATTCTAAATTTGATTTTTTCTTTTTGCCTAAAATGAGATTTATGTTTAAAGATGCCCAAATATTCATTCAGTGCAAGATTGCAGGGCATTTACTAGTCAGGTATTTCCGGCTAGAACTCCGCATTTCATTTTTGTTAATAAATTAATGGAATACAACGAATTATTTATTTAAAATTTAAAAAAAAATTGTACAGTGGTATTGGCAAGCAGTTCAAAAAGTTGTTGGAAAAATCAATTTTAACAAGTCTATTTCTTTCAACTAAGTATTTATAAAAAAAAAAAATGAGAAAGCCTTTCGAAAAGGCATGGCAATTGTTATCAAGGCATGTTCGCATATCAGAAATGCATTCCATAAGTTTAAAATATTAAATTAATAAGTGTTCAAAGGTTGATCATTGTCATTTGGATTTTTAGGGTCTATAAATTGCATTTCTATGGAAAAAAACAAACAAATAAAACAAAAACAAACTAAAATTAATTTAAAAAAGAATACATAAATTTAAATTTTAAGAATGTGTGAATAAAGCAGAGAAGAAAAAACATATAAAGTTGTAAAGCCCGAAAGAGCATAAATTGTATTGCTATAGATAAAAGTAAAAATCATAAACTTCCTTCCTTCAACGTGTATAAGCTAACGTCCCCTGCTGTAGATATTCAATACGAGTAGTTGAAATTTTCAAAAAACGAAATCATGTAGTGCTACATATACATACACACATACATATATTACGATCATGAACAAGATTATGAGAGAAGAGGAGAGCAGCATATGAACATGTATCAAACGGGCCTCCAAGAGGGCGACGCATTGTACATAAATACATAAGTCAAAAAACCAACGTAAGCACTATGATTGTAACTATCTATGTAAAAATGCTTAAAATATTTGTGATAAAGTAATAGTGTTAATGATAAGTAATAAAACATGACATATTATGAAAAATACATCCACTTTTACTTAGGCTTAAAGTGCTAAATTGGTTCCTTTACTACGAGTCTAGAAGTCCACTAAAAATAATGTGACTTGTATAGTCTATTACACATTCACTGTCCCAAAATTGTATACACAAACTATATATTATTGTTTGACTAATCTTCCTGAGAAATATGATATATTCGAAAAGTGCAATCACTACGCAATTAATTTTATGAAATCAGAATAGCCACAAACTTGAGCTCCTATTGCATCACACACTACTCTTTCCGTAACTGTATACAACTTCCAGCTGAATCATTCACAGACATGTATAAAAGTTCATTAAACGCATCAGAGCTAAGCGCAATGACAACACACAATTAAATGGGGCATATATTAATATTTACAAAATATATATATATTTACATTCAATACGTATGAATCTGTAAATGAATCAGGGATATGTACGTATATCTGACTGGGCAATGATTAATAATGCATACCCTATAGCTATTTGAGCTATGATATGTGCTCTAAATGACAACTTCGTTTGGAGTCTTTGCTTAAAATACAGACTTTTTCGCAGAGTCAATCTTTCGACTCGACAGATCATTATTTTTGTATATAAAATAAGCTGAAACAAGCCTCTAAAAACTTTCGAAAATGTATTATTTGATCAGCTGTTCAAAGGGTATTCAAAAGTCTATGCTTGACTTGTAGCTGACTCTTATCGCAGCTTGCGGAATGAGGAAATGTTGACAGATTAAGCCGAAGCAGTGGCGTAGAGAGACTTTATTAAAGGGCACCTGTCTAGACAGACCAATAAAAATAGCCTGGTGCATACATACATACGTCATACGGCAGACGTAGCGGTCTCTTTGTGAACCCCCGCCGACGACACTGCGCGTGTACGAAAATACAGTTAATGATTATAAAGTCAGATTGCAGATTTTGATTTCTGTTCAAATTCACTCAAAAGCTCAGTGTCAACGCGTCTTTGTGCTCTCAGCATCAGCGAAATGAAGTCGTTTACTGTTTTTCTGCTGCTCACCTTTGGCATTGTTGCCTGTAGTGCCAGGGTATGGAAATTAGTGAGATCTGGTGCCCTATAATCAATAATGTTTTGCAGCATCATCATGAAGCTGATGCACCTAAGCTGCCCATTACCCTCTACTATGAAGCACTCTGTCCGTACTGCATGCATTTTGTAACCACTCAGCTGAGCCCGTCGATGGTGCGCAAGGATCGACTGCACTACACGAACCTAACCCTGGTGCCCTTCGGCAATGCCCACGTAAGTGATTTGAATGTGCAGCGACTAGAGGACTCGTCTATACGAATGAGCATTTGCTGCCACAGCTGAACGAGAAGGGTGAGGTGACCTGTCAGCACGGCGAGGACGAGTGCGAGCTCAATGCATGGCATGCCTGCATACTGGAACACAATGACATCAACATATCACTAAAGCTAATTGCCTGCATGATGCGCGGTCGCAAGAATAATCTGGACAAGTGCGCCAATAGATATGGCATTGATGTGGCTGCTGTGAAGAGATGCAAGAGCGCGCGCAGCGTGTTTGAGATATTACAGAAATATGGTGAGGCGACGGCTCAAGTGGACTTTAGAGGAGTGCCGGCCATAGCAGTGGATAATGCAAGTATAATCAGCTTAAGCTCAAGATTATATTACAATAATTCTCTATTTTCAATCAGGAATTCAACACTGATGACCAGGAAGATCTGTCGGATAACTTTGACCAAGTATTCTGTGCCAAGTACAAAGCCAAGTTTAACATAAGACTCAAGAATTGTTAACAATATGAAGCAATGTAATTTTATGAACATTTATAGTTGCCTAATAAACAAATATATACATAAGTTGATATTTTCAAAGTCACAGAGTTTTCGTGAGTGTAAAAAGTATTTGATTTTGGCCAACGCTGGACGAAACGGCTTCAGTACATAATTAAAAACAACTACAAGATCACAATTGAATACTAACATAATATAAGATGCATATTTAACTTAGTGTTGATTTTGATTGCCCCAATATTTATATCTTATATAATATTCATCAATTAGTTTTTCTTTTCGAGCATTGCAATAATTCTGTCCAGCTTTGCAGTTTGTTGCGCTTCGAATTCATCCAGTCTTTTAGTAATTGTGAGCTGCAGCTGCTCGAACTTGGCGTCGATTTGCTGCTGTACACCTGGACTGATATCAGCGGCAGAGGCAGGTGGCATCGGATTAGGCTGTGCTGGGCACGAAAGGCCCTTCATCATGCACAGAAACTTTTGCAACTTCTCATCATTATCATCGGCTTGATTGGGCGGGCCGCTCGTGCCGCCTTTTTGCAGCAACTCCTGTATCTTTTGTATATCAAATGGCTTTTGCTGCTGAGTGGTAATGCCATTCGGATTCGGAGCTATGTGCAGCATAGCGCCATAAAGACAAATTTCCTTGGCCGAGGTGAGTAGCTTTAGATTAATCTCGGCTATGCCAGAGCGATCGATTTCGACATCGTAACGATAGGGGCGTATGGGTATATCCGCCTCTTGCTCTTCAATGCTGGTGCCGTAGATGGTCTCCAGATACTCCTGTGTGGGCCCGACAAAGACCTCCACTTTGGGTGCGCTGCACACAAGCGTTATGGCGGCAATTTTAAAATTTGGCGATATTTGAAATTGCAGTTCACAAGGTATTGACGGGCAGTCGTTGTTCGAGAACAAAACGGCGCGCTCCTCATCGATAACATCGTCCAAGTCGGGCCTGCAAATATGTATATACATATATATAAATATGTGTGTAAACCAGTTTGGGCGTGAATGCAATTTTTAGCTGTTAATGGAAATCCTTTGTCTAACTTTTCAAAGACATCTTCGTCCGAGTGCCGTGTGGGTATCACCTGTTGCAGCTCCTTGCCAGCTGTTTGGGCCCAGCTGCATCGCGCGGTTACTTTTTCTGTCATAATTTTCCGTATTGAATAATAATAGCGATAATAAAAACTATTGCAGCAGCTAAGCTCAAAAATTCTTTGTTTACTGCTGCTTCTTCTACGTTCAGATGCCGAGGCTGCCCATCTGTTGCGTTAGCAGGGCGAAAAACCAAACAACAACAGGGTTGCATTTTTCGATACGAGTTTGGCGCCAAACGTAACCGCCTTACGTAATACCCACCGCGAACAGCCCACACAGCGTTGCAATACGCTGTTTTGACAGCCACGACCTTGATAAGCCCCCTTGTAGGTCATATTTGAGCAGACCCAAAGGAAAGCGACAGTGCTATAAGCGCCATCGCCGCAAGTATAACATAATTTTCCGTAAACTAGTACAATTATCAAATATGGGTGGCAAGTACAAGATTGTAATGGTTCGCCATGGCGAGTCCGAGTGGAACCAGAAAAATCAATTCTGCGGCTGGTACGACGCCAATCTGAGCGATAAGGGTAAATTCAAGTTCACATAATACAAGACATAATACAATCAATCGATACTTCGTGAACAGGCAAGGAGGAGGCTCTAGCTGCTGGCAAGGCCGTTAAGAACGCTGGACTCGAATTCGATGTGGCTCACACCTCGGTGCTGACCCGCGCACAGGTCACTTTGGCCAGCATTCTGCAGGCCAGCGGCCACAAGGAAATCCCCATCTACAAGACCTGGCGCCTGAATGAGCGTCACTATGGTGGTTTGACCGGCCTGAATAAAGCTGAGACTGCAGCCAAATATGGTGAGGCTCAGGTGCAAATCTGGCGTCGCAGCTTCGACACACCGCCACCACCAATGGAGCCCGGCCACCCCTACTACGACACCATTGTCAAGGATCCACGTTACGCCGATGGACCCAAGCCCGAGGAGTTCCCCATGTTCGAGTCACTGAAGCTGACCATCGAGCGCACACTGCCATACTGGAACGATGTCATCATTCCACAGATGAAGGAGGGCAAACGCATCCTAATTGCAGCCCACGGCAACAGTTTGCGCGGCATTGTCAAGCATTTAGATAGTGCGTAAAACTTGTCATAAATTCGTGATCATTTTTAAAGTATCCAATTCATCCATACAGATCTGTCTGAGGATGCCATCATGGCCCTGAACTTGCCCACCGGCATACCGTTTGTCTACGAGCTGGACGAGAATTTCAAGCCCGTGGTATCCATGCAGTTCCTCGGCGACGAGGAGACAGTTAAGAAGGCCATCGAAGCTGTTGCTGCCCAGGGCAAGGCCAAGTAAACGCTAATCTCTACTCAAAATAAACAAGCACAATTGCTAGACATTGTTAAGTTCGGCTAGACGCTGGACTCATCCTCCCGTTCGTTGTTGTGGATCTTGTAGCACTAATCCGGTTCATCCCCACTCCCAAGTACAGTTAATAAATAATTTATTATAACAGAAGCCAAAGGTCAGACATTTGGGTTTTATTACATTCACTTCGATCACTTGCGTTTCTTCTTGCCATCCTTGGCTAGCTCCAGACCCAATATGCACTTAGGCGGCACCTTGTAGGTCTCGGTGAGCAGCGTGTATATGAAGCGGATCTGATTACCCTGTACCTGCAGCTGCTCGTGCTTCTGATGCGGCAGCTTGACGATGCTTGTGCTGGCGGCAGCGCCTTGTTTGCAGAGCTTTATCAGCTCGGCCATGATGATGCCGTAGGCCTCGATGTTACTCACCAGTGTCACTTTCTTGTTGCCCGACCTGGTGGCCAGGGACATTTGTATTTGGGGTTTGCCACTGATGTCCTTGCCGCTGCACATTTGATAGGAATGCTCCATTTTGCTCGTGATAATCGAGGTGAGTTCGCTCAGTGTACCCTCCCGATTGCCGCACAGCTCCTGGAGCACCGCATCAGGACGCACCAGTTTTGTCTGCGGGTCGATTAGGTTATGCTTGCTCACATATTCGCGCACAATCTTCTTGACCTGACCCACGGGAATGCCCTCGCCTCGTTTGTAGTTCAACTTTGTGAAGAACGCGGCGGTAACATCAGACACGATATACATCTCCTTGAGTTCCGAGTGGAACAGGAGCTTCTCGGTCGTTGCTCCACTGCTATCGGCCGTCTTCACATCCGTTATAAAGTTCACGAGTTCTGGATGCTCAAGATCGACAGAGATGATCTTATCCACGCCCTTCGTCTCCTCCCGCACCACTAAGAATCCCTGATCGACCATTTCTGCCAGGAAATTGGACAGCTTCTTGTAGCGCGTCTTCTTCAAGTCGATCGGTTCAGCTGCCTCGGGCACCACGTAAAGCCTAAAGAAATTGCTCGTCAATAGTGGAAGCGGCAGCTTCTTGCCATTGTGCTTAAGCGCAGCTAAAAATGCCTTTTTGAGCAACGTTTCCGGTGTGGGCTCATCTGGTAATAATGTTTCGGGAACTGCTGAAACTTCACTAGTCTCGTCCAGCGTTAAGGCCGCTGTGGTGGACTCCAGTTCAGCTGATTCTGTAGATTGTGATATGGGCTCGGGGGAAGATGCTTGCTCGGGTTGTGGCGCCTTTGTCGCTTTGCGATGATGATCTGGACTACCCAAGGCGGGAAAGTCGTCACCCGTCAAGGGCTTCATCTTAACCAGTGGGATTTGCTGCAACATACTGGGTTCGTGGGCCCACAGCTTATCGCCGAACATGTGCAGCATTTTAACAGCCACGCCATGACCACCGCACATGTAGAGATCATCACTGGAACGCGCCAGCTGGCCCACGCCCACAGCCGAACTGTTGTTTGTCAAGTTCACAGCAACTGGAGTAAACGAGATCGGAAAATTAGAATTAGAATTCAATATACGATATTTCACATGCCACACACTCACTCAGCTGATCCTTCTTGAAGTGTCCATACATTTTGTGGCCCACGCCAAGCGGCACCACGCCGGGCAGCATCAAATCCGCCCCATTCGACAGCTTCGGCAGCACGCCCTCGTGTGTGGTGAAATAGGGCAGTATGTCGGGCGTTGTCCACAGTGTGTAGAGTGTGGGCACCAGCTGCCCGCCATCCAGCTCAAAGAACATCGGCTGCTTGTCCACACAGTAGACCATGCTCGGCTGGCCGCCATGTGTAAGAATTTTCAGCTGCGTCACATTCGCCTTTGCCGGCAGCAGATTGTCGCCCGGCACATGTGGGAAGGCTAATTCGAGTCGAGCTCGGAGCTTCTTGGATTCGGAGCCTTTGAGAGCGGCACTGCTCTTTAGCCTGTAGGGTTTTAAAAACATGAGCGTAACTTACGAACAATTTGCGCACGTAAACTAAACTAACTTAATAAATAAAAACTAACAGTCACAATAGACGCACACCGTTGCCTGATGAACGAAAAATAAACAGCTGACGCGTGATTTTCAAAAGTAGCCAAACAGTATAATTTAACGATTAATGTATAAATTCAATTATTTTTAGGTGGAATTCCATTTATTATTGTAGTTGATTGCTCTGTGTATAATAAATTTCACATTTAATAATTTATCGTAACTATATTTAAGCGATAGTTCACAATAGAGTAGTTTGCCGGCTCCACTGTTAAGAGACTCAATAGGTTACGCAAGAAGCAGCTCCGTGACTTTTAATGTTAACTAACAGCGCAATGGTGACGTCGCATTTTCGGCTCTGTTACCCGATTTGAGATATAGCGGCCAATTCTTCAAGTGCTCCTTCCAAATTTAAATTGTAGATATTTTTTAATGCTAAGCTATTAAATTTATTGTTAAAAATAAGTTTAAATCTAAATTTAAAAAGCAAGGCAAAACTAATATGTAAAAAATCAATTTATGCAGTGCGTTTTCCAATTCCGTTATGCTCTAATTTTTCAGAGCAATGGTAAATATTTGCTGAGTGCACATCTAAGCGTAAATAACGTATGTTTTAGAATGCCTGCCAAAAGATTAAGCTTTGATATGGTCCAATTGATTTATTACAATCACAAGATGACCTAATCTGTTAAAGAATTAGACAGAATAAATCAGCGAGCAACGGAGATTAGGAGGGGAACAGAAATGGCACTAATAGATCAAAAACAATAGAAAGAGAATCGGTTTAGTTCACTATGAGCGCTATGAAGCAAATAATAAAAGTCATAAAGTTGTTTCTCTTAAATTGTACTCAATAAAAATGAATACTCTTTTATTTGAAGAATAAAATAAACGTTCGCACCAAAGACTCGCTTGATGCAAATTAGCACGCTACATTTGACGATCTCAAATCGTTTTGTGAGTTAGTTATGCATATGAATAAATTATAAATATAATAATATTCGACAAGGAATGGAGATTAATCGAAGTATTTCTTGAATTCCAAGCAACCGGCCCAGTTCTCATCCCAGCCGGGAGTCACCTTCTTGGCGTTCTCGTACCACTTGTTGACGTTAGCGTATTTGCTGATGTCGAATTTGGCCACTTCAAAGGTGGACACGGAGGCCAAGATGGCAATGTCGGCGACGGTGAGCGAGTCGCCCGCGACGTAGGTCTGACCCTCCAGGAAGGTGTTAAGGAAGTCGAAGGCAGCCTCGATCTTCTTGAAGGCCTCGGGATCGGCGGGCGCCTTGGCGAACACCTGAGGATAGTAGTAGTTGGCAAAGCTCTGGTACAGGGTGCCCATGTCGAAGTACAGCCTCTGGTTGATCAGGGCGCGCTTCTTGGGGCACTTGGGGTACAGCGAATCGGTCTTGCCGTACTTCTCCACCAGGTAGACCAGAATGGCGCGCGACTCCCACAGGGCGAAGCCATTGTCCACTAGAGTGGGGATCGTGTGCTGGGGATTGATCTTCAGGAATTCGGGCGTCAGATGCTCGCCGGCCTGCAGATTCAGCAGCTTCTTGTTCAGCTCAACGCCGACAGCCTTGGCGGCCATGATGACGGAGCGGCAGGGCGAGGAGCCGGGCAGATAGTAGAAGTCAACCATGTTTGCTTTACTATAATTAGAAGAGCACACAGAATAAGCTACCATTAGACGCACTCTATAATTTCAGCAAAAACATATGGAAAGCCACTCGACATATGTAATTAAATATCGGGTTCATGTTGTATATACATATGTAGGTATTCCTGTGATGTCATAGATATAACTTGTCATTTTTTTCGCTTTTGGGTTTTTTCCACACAATTCAAATGTTTCTTCTATTGTTTTTGGCTCACAAACACAAATTCACACACTTTTTGATATACACATACATATATAACTTGTCCATTTTGTATCTGTGTATTTGAACACTTACGTTTTTTTGCAGAAAATTGACGGCGCGCTGTGCTAAGTATCAAGCAAGACTGTTGAGCTTTTCAAGAGACGCGCTGCTTTTATAGACCGCCGGCGTGAGTCAGTCACCGGCCGCTATGAAACCGGCAAACACAACATTGAGTTATCTACGGTTTGGGGGGAGCACAGTATATACACAAATACACACAAATATGCATGCACACATGCACAGGCACACCCAGCTAGTTAGATGCCAAAAGACCGCTTGTTGATTTCGCGTGTTTGGCGTTGTTTGTATGCACACATATGTATATGTACATACACACATACAAACTTACTTTTTGTTTTTGAATTCAGTCGCATAGTTGTTTGATTCTTAGCCGTATGTATGTGAGTGTGGGTATATACATATGTACATATGCACATACATATATTGCAAAAATTCTCTAATATGTGTGTATGTTAGTATGTACATATGTATTCATACTGTGTATATCATTTAATCATAGGAACATTCACATAATATAGACAACTTGAGCTTTTATTACGTACATTATAAACAATTTTGTTTATGGCGAATTGTGTGAATTTGTTGCAGCTGTTGTTAAGTAGAACTTGAACAAATTTAAGATATGAAAATAATCTCGATAACTGAATTGTTAAAACCGGCATGAATACATTTGATCTCAAACACACGCCTGCATGTGTTCATACTTACATATGTATGTACAAACAAAAATTGGAGCTTATAAATTCATTACAACCAACCATACAGATGTATGTACATATGTATATATATATATATATATATATACATATATATGTATGCATGTTCATGTGTATTGTAGGCTCACTTATTTACAAAAAAAAAAAAAATTACAATTAAAAACAAACAACAATCAAGTATTCAGTCGTAACTCATTTTCCAATGGCCTTGAAAGTGTCAAATTATATACATAAGTATGTATGTACATATGTACGTGACTATGCTATATGTATGTATGAGCGTATAACAGAGTATAACAATCGTGGACGTTCAGCTGCCCACGCCCTTGACATGCGATCGATTAAGAGCAAAAGGTTTGCCGTTAAAGGCATGCAAATAAACGCTGTTTACAATGTATAGCAATATATATGTATATGCCAGTAATCATTACTTGTTTGTATTGCTCCTATGTATGTATAGCTGAATGTCTGTATGTATGTATGTGCATTTCTTAATGTTATTGACTTTCCATTAAAGGCCAAGCTAAACTTAGTTCATGGCGATTAGTGTAGCTGATTGCACTACCCCAGAAATTTTCATTGTGAAGGGCCACAAATGTTCGCCATTACAATTAGCTAAGGTCACGCAAAGTCACCAGGAGCTGTACATACATATGTACATATATAATAAATACATTGTACATACATATATATATGTATATCAACCTAACCATAAATATTTAATTGTTCTGTAATTACATTTTCGATTTTCGATTTTCGATCTCTATCTTTTGACTTAATTTTCTAACATATCTCAAATACATATTTATTTTCTGTCATAAATATATTTTTGTTTAGGATATAGCAGATGGCCTAATGGCTAAATGTATAAGTCTTCATCAGATTTCATAAAGTTTCAGTTCAGTAAGTGTGACGAAATTCAGCTCTCTTATATTACTAATTTACAAAAATAAATGACTTGGCATTTATTTTGTAGGCACGACTCGAATATTCTATGAACATCAAACATTTTTTACAATTATCAGTTTCGCAACTGGCTAATTTTACTATCACCATGACACTGCATAAAAACAATTATATACATACATATAAACAATGAGAGCCGGCTCACTATGATGGGGGTACACGTCAGTAATATGTACATATGTACATATCTTCAAGCCAAAAACAACTCGAGCAAACAACTACTGCGAACTAGAGAGAGAGCTTTAGTCACTTCTCAAAATTCCAGAATATTCGTAGCTCTGAGAAAACCCCAAACGTAACAATGTGAAGAATAAGCAGAAGAAGATGAAGGAAGCATAAGTAACCATCGGCAAGTTACTCATTTGTACATAATTCAACGATCCAATGAAAATCATAAACAATGATTTGGGTTTTTACGCATCGATCTCTGACGAAGAGAAAAAATGTAGAGAAAGGTCGTGGCGTCCAGCTCATAAGCTATTTACTTATTCATTTGTATGTATGTATGTCCGAAGAACCAGTTTGCTCACTCCAATGACGCATGCGTCATGGAACCCTCTCATAAAAGATCCCCCCAGCGGAGCAGAGAGCTTTGGCATTAGTAAAGAGAAGTGCAGCTGAATGTGAAGAGATTAATTGTAAGAGAGGCAGTAAAAAATAGTTTGAAATAAATGCATATACCCTGTTCGTACGAAGCTGAATGAGATTAGCCTCACACAAAAAGTTGAGCACGAAATATTTCAGATCTGTGGAACGAGTAATAAATTACGTCCAAAGATTAGATTGTGTATATATGTACATATGTATATTCATTCTCTTTTCATGTACAAAAATATGTATAGTAGATACAATGATCGAGCTCTGAATCAATTTACAGGGTACATTTTAGCTTGACAGCTACAGACAGAACTATATGAGCATATGTATAGTTCAATGTGTCCTTAGTATATGAACACCCGTTGGAATGATTAAGTAACACAAACCATCAGAACTTGGTAACTAAAAGCTAAACTAGGCATATTATGTACAGAAAATTTCTAATGAACTAGGCGAAAGTTCCGAATATAAAAATGAAAAGTCACATTATCACAAAATAATACTTTCAAATATTAATATAATGAAACACATCTGACAATTAAGTTTTTGTTTATTATATCAGTATTATTATAATACTTCTCTAAGTTGGAATATTTTCAAATCTGTTATATCACTTCAAAACTAATTCAACAAGTCCGAATCATTTAGAAAAAAAAACTATAGTCGAATAATGGATTATAAAATTTGATGAGCTCCTGTTGGTCAGTGTACAAAATTTGTCTACTTGTATCAATTCATAAATTCTAATGAAGCTTCTCTAGTTAGGAATGCTCTCCGCATACACACAAGATGTTATACAGTTGTTTCTTTCTGAGTATACTGAAAGGGCGACAGTAGAGGTAAATACACGATAAGCCAGGCGATACAGAGGTATATATTTAGGTATACATATGTGTTTGTATACACATATGTATGTCCAGACATTCTCGTATTTCCTAATAGAAGCATATAAAAGTCAGTAGGGGATCGCTTGTCAAACAGATTCGACTGAAACGTAACTGCGCAATGGACTTTTATTATTTGCCAGCCTCAGCTCCTTGCCGTGCCGTTCTCATGGTGGCCAGGGCAGTGGGCGTTGAGTTGAATAAGAAGCTGCTGAACACCTTGGCAGGTGAACAACTGACGCCCGAATTTGTGAAGATCAATCCACAGCATACGATTCCCACTCTGGTGGACAATGGCTTCTCCATCTGGGAGTCGCGTGCCATTCTCGTCTACCTCGTGGAGCAGTACGGCAAGGACGACTCACTCTATCCCAAGGATCCACAGAAGCGAGCACTGATCAATCAGCGGCACTACTTCGACATGGGCACACTGATATACAGTTTCGCTGACTATTACTATCCCCAGTTCCTTCAAAACGCGCCTGCAGATCCAGCCAAGTTTGCGAAGATGGAAACGGCATTTGAGTTTCTCAATATATTCCTAGAGGATCAGCAATTCGTGACAGGCGATACTTTGACTGTGGCCGACTTTTCCATTGTAGCCACAGTTTCCACATTTGTTGCGGCTGATTTTGATATTACCAAATACCCAAATGTGACCAGATGGTATGAGGCCGTTCAGAAGGTAATACCCGGTTGGGATGAGGGCTTGGACGCAATGAAAGAATGGATCGCAGAGAAACGCAAAGAAAATGCAACTAAGTAAAGCAAAAAGGTTCTATAACTGTTCAAACACATTAAATTATAAAATATTATATTAAATAAAGATTATAGAAATGTTGCAATAGGCTGTAGCCGACTGCCTATTACTCGTTCACAGTTCATAAACAACTGAAGCTTATTTATAGTGGTAATTTTATTTGATCTGTAAAGCTCTTCAGGTACCCAAGCTGCCACGCCCCTTAGAACTGAGCATTTTATAACATAGCACAATTAGTTCGAAATATTTTGATAGAAAGCAAAGATTCTATAATAACTGTTTATAAAACTACTTGAGCATTTCACTTCAAGTCAAAATCGTTTACGATTGATGAAATTATGATTGCCAACTATAACACCCCGCGATGACATTCTGATTACCGTTGATAATACCCGTCATGCTTTTCCAGAACAATATGCCACTGACAAGTAATTTTTATCAAGCATGAAAGCAAAGAGCAATTGGGTTGCGATAACAATTCACGTACATATGTCATGGCTTATCTGAGCTTTTACTACTCTTAAGTATAATAGCCAGAGCAGAAAGTGAGCGAATTCAGTAGTCGCTCGCACATTGAAGGCGTCGGACACGAGAATTCAGATAGTGGAAATGGACTTTTATTACTCACCTGGCTCGGCGCCGTGCCGCTCCGTTCTAATGACAGCTGCCGCTTTGGGCATCAAGCTGAACAAGAAGTTGCTGAACACTGGCGAAAAGGAGCAGCTGAAGCCAGAATTCATCAAGCTGAATCCCCAGCATACGATCCCAACGCTCGTGGACAATGGCTTCGCCATCTGGGAGTCGCGTGCCATTCTGATTTACCTGGTGGAGAAATACGGCAAAGACGATTCGCTCTATCCCAAGGATCCACAGCAAAAAGCGCTAGTGAACCAGCGTCTATACTTTGATATGGGTGTGCTTTACCAGGCCTTCGCCGACTATTACTATCCACAGTTTCGTTTCAACAAGCCCGCTGATCCCGAGATCTTCAAGAAAGTCGAAGCTGCCTTTGCATTCCTTAACACCTTCCTGGAAGGTGAACAATATGTTGCCGGCAGTCGGCTGACCATCGCCGATATATCCATCTTATCCACTGTATCGACCATTGTGACAGTGGGCTTCCCACTGGCCAACTATCCGAACGTGGCTAACTGGTACGAACGTATCCAAAAAGAGACGCCCGGCTGGGCTGAGAACGTGGAAGGCTTGGAGAAGCTCAAAGAGCGCATCGCTGGAATGCGCAAACAGTAAATTCATCGCAATCGCAATCAATATTGTCTAACAAATATTTATAATATCATTAAGCAATAAGTTCGCAGAAAATATGGAATAAATTGTATATATATATGTACATATGTATATGTATGTGTATTCCCGGCTAGTTGAACTAAGTGTATTTATTATGTACATATGTATTACCGGCGAGCGAAATGCTTCAAAGTGCTTCCAAACAAGTATATGTCTGTATATACATATATATGTGTATATGCGTATATCTGTACACATGCGCATACATACAAATACTTATATATGTATATACATACAGCTGTATTTAGCCTTGAACTTCGCTGCTTCAACTTTCGTATATTCAGCTTATTTGCATGGCATGGCTTTTATGTATGTATGTGTGTAAATATGCATATATGCTTATATTTCTGTGTATGTATGTATATGTATACATACATACATGTATAAATATATATGTGTGTGCAAATCGAGCTTATTTGACGCGGCGATAAAAATACCATATGTGTTGACTTTTCAAATGTTCTTTTTAACCTGTTGCGAGCAGCTCGTAAATTTGGGGAACTCGGGCAGCTTTCATGCTTCGTTTAAGCTTTTCGAAAAGCTCTTCTTTGCAATTCTCATAGTTTTAACAATTATCATGAATAAGTGAATTTCATAGTTTGCTAACATTCAATGAATAGTTCTGAATAAACTAAAAGAATTAATAACGAAGTGTTATCGCTGTATTATCAATTTCGAATGCATGAGATATAGATAGCGCCGCATGAGTTATAATTTTTTGCATGATCGCTTTGAGAGCTAAATGAGTATATTGGTTTTGTTACCGTACAAAAAGGCATTATTTCATTAATATTTCTTTTAGATAGATATTATAGCGACATTTCACACTGATACATGTTATTATTATTATATTTTGGAGTATGACGCATTCACTTGGAACGTTCTCATTTATTACATATTCCCATAAATAGAATAACTCTAACATAAAACTGAAAGTAACAGTGACAAACAAAACATGATAAACAATTGAAAAGGTACTTAAGAGATAATATTCTATTAACCATTGCTATAAAAGCAGTTACTGTTCCGTGCTCAAAATTAGTTTGCGCTCAACGTTCGACAGCAGAGTACAATCAATTATACAATTACGACATGGATTTCTACTATATGCCCGCCTCAGCCCCCTGCCGTTCAGTTATCATGACGGCGAAAGCTCTGGGCGTCGAGCTGAACAAGAAAATTGTGAATACCTTGGAGAAGGAGCAACTGAAACCAGAATTTGTGAAGATCAACCCACAGCACACAATTCCGACGATCGTGGATAATGGCTTCGCACTGTGGGAGTCGCGAGCCATTCTGGTCTACCTGGTTGAAAAGTACGGCAAGGACGACTCGCTCTATCCCAAGGATCCCATGCAACAGGCTATTGTCAATCAGCGCCTATACTTCGACATGGGTGTGCTGTTCAAATCATTCGCTGACTATTACTACCCAATATTTATTTTTAACAAGCCCGGAGATCCGGAAAACTTCAAAAAGATCGAGACTGCCCTCGGTTTCCTCAACACCTTCCTCGAGGGTCAAGAGTACGTGGCCGGCGATCACTTAACTATCGCAGATATTGCCATTCTGGCCACCGTTTCTACGTTTGTGGCCAATGTTGAGCTTAAGAGCTATCCAAATGTGGCCAAGTGGTACGCCAATGCCGAGAAGGTAACGCCTGGCTGGTCGGAAAATTTGGAGGGTCTGGCCCAGATGAAGCAGTGGTTTGATGCTAAAACGAAAGACGTTAAAGCTTAAATTATATTGCCATTCAAGGTTATTTATTGCTTAGCAGTTTATGTTTTTATTATATAAAGTTGAAAATCTGTTTTATCATAATAATCGCCAGATTAAATATCCCACATTTGAATAAAAACTCATCATAATTATGACTAAATAAAGGTATTTGTATATATATTTCACTTCTTCTCGGTTTACAATTGTTAAAGTTAAGTTCTATCTCCAACTTTTAGTCCATTTCTGTCTCCGGCTCGACTAGCTTCTGCAGCTGGCGATATTTGTGAATGGCGTTGCGCACGAATTCCGTGGTTCGCCTCACGCGTTCCGGCGTGATTTCCTCGGCTATCATACGACCCACATCTTGTGCCCCGCCGAAGCGTAGATAGTTAACGGCTTTGTTTGGAAACTCACAGATTTGAGTTCGCCGGCAGAGCGTGTTGGTGATGGCGCTGCCAAAGAGGATCACGCCCACGGCAGATAGCACGACGGCCACAATGCGGAAGAGCGTGGACATCAATATGGAGGGTAACAGCCGGGACGCGAAGGCTATCAAGGGATTCATGGCAGGAGAAGGCGCAGCTGCCACAGTTGTTGTACTATCTGAATCAATATCGGCGCTAACCGGATTAGCGGGCACCAAGAAACCCTCGTAGCCGGTCTGCACCATAATGGGACCCGGATACGGATAGATGCCGGGCGCCCCAGTTATTGGTGCGGGATAGCCCGCGGCAAGCGGTTGCAAACCTGCCGCACCGCCGTATTGACTCAGATACTGCTGAAAGGCCTCGGGCGTGATGAGGCCACCGGCATAGATGGATACCGGCTCATTGCTGCTGGCACTGGCCACATTATCACCCGGCTGCAATGGAATTGTTTGAGATCTCTTTCTGCCTTCATTTATTTGTTGTTGAATCCACTTACGACTGATGGCTCCTGCGCTTCGTTGTTTCCCACAGAAGTTTGATTCGTGGAATTGGCACTGATCAGAGCAGCCTCGTTAGAGGCGATTGGCTCGATGTGTGTGTCCGGCAGCTTATCTGTCTCCTCTATGCTATTGACAGCTGTTGCAGGTGGAGCAGTCTCCAGTGCCGGTAGCGTGCAGGCTTCATAGAACATCATTAGCAGCAGCAACAGGCGCAGCGACATGTTGTATGGACTTCTGTAGCTCATCTTGGTGCACTTTCAGGACGACGACTGTTTACGGCACCTGTGCTGCTTAGCTCCTTTATAGGCTCCTGCTGGTCGAGTCCATTTTGAGTGCCGGTTATCCTTGTGCATTGCGCGCTCAAATGTCCCTTCTTGTTGCAGCTAATGACAGATTTTCTGGGAATTTGAATGGTTAATGCCTTTGAATGTGTTTTCCATAATTTTCCAAAATAGGCATTGTCCTTGGCTTACCTGCATAAATGGCACCTCAGGTAACTACCCGGCAAGTGAGCTAGGTAAGTTTCGCTTTACACTGGCGGGCGAAAAAGAGTGCCTGGTTCACGCTTATCTAATTTCCTTCACATTTCAGATTATCTAACGCCCCACGACAGCGCGTGCCTGCTTTTAAGTGGCCAAGAAAGCGCTAAAAGTTAGCCTAATATGCATTGGAGCCCACTTTCAGTTTCGCTCCCAGTTACCGCCTGACCAAGTTTCCGAGCTCCATTCAGTTGGAAAGACTTGCTGCAATCAATAACAAATAAAACACGTAGCTACAACAAATTATGTAGTGGCTTAATTTTAGAACGAAAAAAAGGAGCAGACAAGCGCACGATAGCCTGACCGAGTTTCGGCAGCCGCACGCCCCCACAATCCGGCTACTGTCCTCACTGTGCCACTCGCCCTTTCACTCGCGCCAAGCGCCCGTTCAGGTGAGCACACATTAGCCGAGGCGACGCGCCGCGGCTGTCGTCCAGGTAACGTTCGCTATGAAAACTAAACGAAAATAGCAAAACAAAACAGACATGAAACAAAGCGCCAAGCAGCCGCCGATGACATGAAAGTTCTGAAAATTCAAACAGGCAGACAACGACAACGACAACGACGATAGCGACAGCGACAGGGACGGCGACGGATACATCGAGGGACAGACACGTCCTCAAGTTAATACAAACAGATTATATCATCAACAAAGTCATCATCAACGCAACAGCAGCACCATCAGCCAAAGGACCAGAGCTCCGTCGCGACGACAGCAGCGCTCGACACTCGCAGCCACACTGGGGAACTGCATAGACATCGACTCCGTGGCCGTGGTGCAACACAAGCTGGTGCATAGGATTGTGTGAGTATGCAGCCAGCTGGCAGCAATACCATTTCCCACATTCATAATTCAAAATTAATCGACGTAGAGCAGCTTCAATTAATATGCCAGTAACACACTCAAGTGTGAATAAATTTCCACAGCTAAGCACTTGCATACCCTAAGATATTTCTGCATCTGATATTTTGCATTGCAGTCAATTAATTTCAGTATGTCGAATTTATAATAATAAATAAAATATGAAGGAAGTAGCTGCAAGTAACCATTTTTCTTAGAAATATAATTTGTTACATTTTAAAGTCGCATTAAAAATTTACGCAAATAATATTTTGTTTTCTTTAAGCTTTATAATCCCTTCCATGTATAACTTGGTTATTTTTAAATATTTTTGATTATTTTTGTATTTATTCATAACCTGATCTCAGCCTAATAATCATTGATTTTTATTGCTTATCTTAGCTTGTTTACCAGAATCACTCGTATATTAATTAAGGCAAATTAAATATTATTATTACCCATAACATATTGAGAAGAAATTTCGGTCGACCTTTAGCATTCACCTTGTCAAGACCTAATGTAAATCGTCCAGCAATTTACATTAATAAAATATTTGAAATCGATGAATTGATTTTCTGCTATACGAGCGACCAACTGGTGTCCTGTCGTGTGCTTATCCAATTTACAAAGCACTTTCAGTTGATACCCATGAATCGAACCGAACAAATTGTAACCGAGTTCGTCTACTTTCTAATTGTCAGAGGTGGCAAAATGTCGACGCCCGTGCTGTACTATCTGCCTCCGAGTCCGCCCTGTCGCAGTATTCTGCTGCTGGCCAAAATGCTCGATCTGAACTTCGAGCTGAAGATCGTCAACATACTGGAGGGGGAGCAGCTGAAGTCCGAATTTGTGGCCATGAATCCGCAGCACTGTGTGCCCACCATGAACGACGAGGGATTGGTGCTGTGGGAAAGGTGACAAATGCAACAAGAGTATACATATCTGAAGCACAACAAATATTTAGTATTAATTCTCAATTGTAGTCGCGCTATACTCTCATATTTGGTTGCCGCCTACGCCAAGTCGGACGAGCTGTATCCCACGGATATACGAGTGCGAGCTCTTGTGGATCAGCGGTTACAGTTTGACCTGGGCACACTCTATCAGCGCCTCACAGACTTCTATGTGAGTGGCATGACGGCCTACACAGTCATCATTTACTAAACTAAACGTACTTCCCTCGCAGTTTCCCACAATGTTCATTGGCGCCCCCCTGGACGAAGGTAAACGAGCCAAGCTGACCGAAGCTGTAGGCTGGCTGAATTCAATACTCGAAGGCCGCGAATTCGCAGCTGCAGATCATTTCACCATTGCGGATTTGACGCTTCTCGTCACCGTCTCCCAGCTGGAGGCATTCGACTTCGAGCTTAAGACCTACAAGCATGTCAAACAATGGCTGGAACGATGCAAGCAGCACATGGCGCCCTACGACTACGAGGAACTCAATGCCAGCAAAGCGGCTATGTTGGCCGACATGTTCAAAGCGAAGATGAATCTAACAGGTGGCACCTAATCAGCTACCATACTATACCTATACTTAATATATATATGTATATATATAGTTAATTGTGTGTGTGTGTATGTTAAAGTTGTATTAAATAAATTTTTAACGTTTGGCTTTCAATGAATAATGAAAGAAGATAGATATAGATATAGATATAGATATAGATATAGATATAGATATAGATATAGATATAGATATAGATATAGATATAGATATAGATATAGATATAGATATAGATATAGATATAGATATAGATATAGATATAGATATAGATATAGATATAGATATAGATATAGATATAGATATAGATATAGATATAGATATAGATATAGATATAGATATAGATATAGATATAGATATAGATATAGATATAGATATAGATATAGATATAGATATAGATATAGATATAGATATAGATATAGATATAGATATAGATATAGATATAGATATAGATATAGATATAGATATAGATATAGATATAGATATAGATATAGATATAGATATAGATATAGATATAGATATAGATATAGATATAGATATAGATATAGATATAGATATAGATATAGATATAGATATAGATATAGATATAGATATAGATATAGATATAGATATAGATATAGATATAGATATAGATATAGATATAGATATAGATATAGATATAGATATAGATATAGATATAGATATAGATATAGATATAGATATAGATATAGATATAGATATAGATATAGATATAGATATAGATATAGATATAGATATAGATATAGATATAGATATAGATATAGATATAGATATAGATATAGATATAGATATAGATATAGATATAGATATAGATATAGATATAGATATAGATATAGATATAGATATAGATTCCTACCTACCTCTATTATCGTTTAATTTGATTTGGTATGCCGAATCAATCTAAATTGAGTTAAATTCCTCAATGGGCGGACCTTAGGGCTCAATGAATGGCTTAGAACTCTTTTCAGCGCACAGATAACTGCCAATCACAGAAAAATGAAATCCACTTATAAATAGCTTACCAAACTCGACTGGAGGTGCCACAGGCGTGGGCGTGGGCTTGGCAGAAACTAACGATTGGCTCTCGCGCCACCTGCTGCTGTGGGTGGGGCAGCTTCATAAAAACCTCATCTTAAATTTAATGATACGAAAAAAGGCAGGTGAACTGCCCAGCGGGGCCAGGACAATGGGGCAGCTGCGAAGCTGTGCAGCTGGGGTGGCGCCTGGCTATTTTTAAGCACACACAAGCTGCCGCAGGACGCTGAGCCACTGACAGGATATTATCGCGATGCTCGGCACTCGCCACATAGCAGTTTCGTTTTGGCCGCTGGAGATGGCGGCCGCTTGGTTAACTTTGGTGTTGGCACTCATTTTGGTGGTCAATGGTCAACGGGTTGCTGGCAGTAAGCAGGCGCAGCTGTGGCTAGGTAAGTCGCATCGGCATAGAGCTGAATTCGAATGCATTATTGATGAGTGTCCATGCACAGACTGCAGCTGCCTGCACGCCAACGAGCGCAACGCCACACAATGGGGCAGCGTCAGCATTAATGCCAGCCATGCGCTGGGCGCCAAAAACAACTGCCTGATGATCTTCGTTGGCGGCATGGCCGACGAGCTGGTGGCCTTTCAGCTGCAGCAGCTGCAGCTGCGACCCGGGTGAGTAGCAACGCTTCCGGCCGTAGTAAGCCAGCCGTACAGTCGCTGTAGTCCGTCGGCTGCCACCCACTGTAGCTGTGGCACGCCGTATCCAAATCGATCAGGGATCTGGATCTGTCAGCCATATAGGCAGCTGCGCGACAGCCATCAAAATGCGTCGACCATCGAGGAAATATGCGAATGCAATGTAATTAAAATACCTTCTGAAGGCCACCATGGCTGTGGGGTCCGTGGAGCCGTGCTCGGCACGCCTGGTTATTTATATAAATGTTCGCAAATTTGTGTCAATTTTTATGAAATTTGCAGCTATTTTAGCTGCATTAAAATAACCCATGAAAAAAAGCAAGAAGAAGAAATTATTAAAAAAATTTCGAAATCGATTTGTCAATAAAATTGCTGAGCACCGGCGCCACAAATTTCAGTGGAGCTTGGGCAGAGCGTTGGACACAACGTTGGCCGCTGTCGTAGCGACCAGATTTATTGGTGTAAAAGTGCAAAATCGCTGGCAAAACGCTCGTAAATCGCGTGTAAATCGCTTGTGAATCGCTTGTGAATAGTTTGTGAATCGCGCAGCCCAAAATGTCTATGGATCCGGCTGTTTCACTGGAAGATCTGGAACGCGTGAGTGAATATAATGTAGTGTACGCCATGATTTCTAGTATCCATGTCCCCTCATCTCTGGCCAGCGACGTCGCCGGGCCAGCTCAGCGCGCAAAGCATCGCAGACGCCGCAGCCACCGCCGCAGCTGGCAACTGACTCGGAGGCAATGGCCGTCATCAACGAGATATTCAATCCCAGGCTCAAGCTGCCAGAGAGCACTGGCCATTACACACTGCCCGAGGAGCTAACAGCCGATGATCATGTGTCGCCGCAGGATTTGGACATTGCCAAGCTGGCGGAATTGAAGGAAGTAAGTGTTGGTTGAATGGCAAGCCCCAAATATGCTTGATCGGACGGTTTTCAAAAGGTGTTCACGCTCTTCGACACGGACTGTGACGGGCTGATATCGAAAGATGATCTGCGATTCACCTACACGGCTCTCGGCAATGAGCCCAACGAGCAGCTGCTGGAGCAAATGATGTCGGAGGCGCAGGAACCCTTGGACTATGAGGCCTTTGTACAGCTGATGTGCCGTCGCACCATAGAGCTGGATCCCGAGGAGGTTCTGCTGGAGGCCTGGAGCAAATGGGACGATCACGGCACGGGCATGATCGATGAGAGAAAGTGGGTGCAGTGCTGCAAATGTCCTTGCCGAGGGCCTAAATAAAACGCTTTCCCACCCAATAGAATCTACGAGGAGCTAACCAACTACGGCGATAAAATGACCATCAGCGAGGCAAAGGAAGCGCTCAGCCATGCGCCCATGGCCAAGCCCAAAACCCTCGAGGAACCGCCCATGATTGATTATCCCGCTTTCTGTCGCATGCTTGGGGGAATGCGTAAGCGCAAAAACAAGTAAAGCGTGGAGACAAAATGCTGGAGCTGGCAAGCAGTCGGATAAAATCAACAAACTCACGAATTTTCCTAAATTTCATCAAGTTTCTATAGCATAGTTTTCTCTTAGATAATTGTCAAAACTTTATTGTATTTGATTTCTTTTATAGATGCTGTAGTAACTCACATCCTTATAAACTGATATTACATTATAATACTTTGTAGCAGTTTGTAGATTTGATTTTTCTTTTCAAGTTTTTCAACTTATAGCTTCTTTATTTATTTTTTTTTTTTTAAATACTCAACTAGAAAGCATTAAATATTATTTATAAATATTTTTCATTATTATTGATTTTTATTATTTTTAAAGTTTTTTTTTTCAATGTTTTAATTATTTGTATTATTTTTTGTGTTATGTTTAGTTTTATGAAATTTCCCACCCTGATCCTAATTCGAGCTACAGCATTTCTTACTGTTGTTTCTATTCACTCCCCATAGTCTTTTAAGAACTCGAACATACTTGTTTTTGTAGCATCTGACGTGTGGCTTCTCTGTGTTCACCTTAACGCCAACTTTTGTTAGACTTTTTATCAAAATAAATGATGTAGAACCAAGCGAATGGCAGTGCAACATTTTATTTAATGGCAGCTCGCTGGTCGCTTGCCTATTTTTAGGCTTGACCAACGAACCGGCCAAGCGGCCAATAAATTTTCAACATCATTTGATTCCGGCCATTTGTGTGGCACAAATTCTGCCATATGATTAGCGCTGTGCGGCAATTCTTGATATGCAATTTTTGTGACAGCTGCTTGGACACCGTCGAGGTCTTTCCGTATCTGAGGGAGCCCGTCATCGAGAACTCGACGCTGGCGTCGTACACTTGGTGCCAGCACAGTGCGACGGCTCGCAACGCCACGCCCATATACAGTGGCGGAAGGCTGCTGGGACTGAGACTTAGCTTTCAGCAGCCGCCCACAAGGCTGCGCGACTGGACCTTGAATCTGACGGCGAGCTATCGATTCCTTAAGCAAGGTGAGCAGATGTGAAATCGATTAATAAATTTACGAATTTATGTTCACCTCGTTCGTTCCACGCCTGAGCGCAGAGCTCTTTAAGACAAACGGTCGACTGGTGCCGCACAGCTTCTGCGATTTCTATTTCTTTGCCAGCACCGGAATCGAGGGGAATCTGGGCGAGGGCTACTTCCACTCGCCGCGTTTTCCGGCCAACTATCCGGCGCACATCAAGTGCGCGTACAAGTTCATTGGTCGCCCGGACAGCCGTGTGGAGCTGCTCTTCGAGGAGCTGCAGCTGCCGCCAGTAGTCAGTGGCGGCTGTCAACTGGACGCTCTGACCATCTTCGATGCGGAGTCGGCGCACATGAATGCCGTCATAGATGTGCTCTGCGCCCCGTGCCCCACGCGCCGTATACTGAGCAGCGGACCCGATCTGCTACTGGAGTTTAATGCCAGCTCGAATCGCACTGCCAAGGGCTTCCGTGGTAAATACAAGTTTGTGCCCAATGAGCAGCAGGCGTTGGCTGTGCCGCCAATTCTGGAGGCAGCCAGCATAGCGATAAAGCAGACGCCCGCCAAAACGAACAGTGTTCAAGTGGAGGGCGACGAGGAGGCGGGGAAGGACGCGCGGCCCGGACATAGAAATCGTAAGTTGGCGCCCCATAAATTAGCCATAGATTGTAGTTAGCCCGATTCTGACTCATGCCACAAGGACTCAATCGAATTATGCTAATCGCCAACCGCAAGCAAATGGCGGCAAACTTCTTGCCTCGCTGCCAGCTTCCGCCTGTCGGTCTGGATGCTGGCAGCGGATATGGCCAATTGACTTGCTCGGGTGGGTGGGTGCCAGTCGCTGAGCTGTTTCAAGGCTCAGTCTGCTTCAATCTGTCGATAAGTTCAAATGGTGCACTCGCCGCTGCTGACAGCTCTTTATTTGATGGCCGCCATTTGGCAGACGTCGCCCAAGTTATCCTGCGCTGGAGTCGCTAGAGGAAGTGAGTGCATATTAAGCCAGCAATTTATTGAACTAGTTCTACACATGTACAAAATCCTAAAATCTAGAAGCTAAATAGAAATTTAAGCAGCGACCACAAAATGGCAGCAGCTCCACTGCAAACGATGAGCTGCAGCACCCGATGAAGTATATAAAATCTGCGTGAAAGAAGAAGAAAATAGAGGAGTTGGAGTATAAAATTCGAATGAATTAGAATCAGCTTTGTTTAGGTTTACCGTTTCAATTTTCTTTTGCCGCGCTCCAGTGACTCTGGCTCCTCCTTGGCAACAAAGATGCGCATGCCGGCCATAGCTATATACAAATAATCATCCCAGTCCATGCTGTTCATATCGAATTGAAAGAGCTGTTGGTCTTCTGGGGAGAGCCGCTGCCACAGCTCCTGAGTGTTGTGCGACTCGAAATACCAGTTGGATCTTGTGAACGGGGACAGGGCCTCCACATTCTTATGTATCTTCTCGTAGAGCTTCAGCATACGAGGGGTGCGGCCCCTTAAGCGCAGCACCACGTCAATACAGTAGCCGGGCAGAATGTGGTAGAAGAAGGCGGCCAACTTGAACAGCCAGGGCGTGGGCGTGGTGTGCAAGAAGGGCATCCATATCATTCTGCTCAGCGGGTAGACACAGCCAAGGCTTTCCGCTTTCGTTTTTAGGCTACCCCAGCTGAGCATGTTGCGATCACTAGGCACGTAATTGTAGATGGTCGGCGTGCATTGGTCAGTAGTGGATGCAGCTGCTCCAATTGGTTTCTTGGGGCGTGCGGCATTAGCTTTAGCTGTCTGCCAAGCGCAGGCCAAGATCAAATTGGAGCAGTAGTCCACAGGCACCAATTGGGCGTGTGCCTGGAGGTTGAGACAGATAATTCTCAAAACTCCAATTGCCGTGCCGAGGAATATGGACATGGGACCATAGAGATTGTCAATCCAGCCAGAGACGGGCTCCTTGTAGCTGCCAATAACTGAGCAAATTATATGATATATATTCACCCTAGGATCAATCAACGATCATTCCACTTACTAATGCCCGGCCGAAGGATGCATATGGGCAGACCAGCAGATTCCGTCTGGACAAGCTGCTCCGCCAGGGCCTTTGTGCATGTGTATGTATTGGGAAACTTGCCCAACAGAACTGGTGCCATGCTGTCGATCAACTCATCGCTGAGCCGCTCTCTTAGCGCTAGAATTGTGTCTACGTTGCAGGTCAGGTGCTCCGGATAGTAGCATTCGCCAATGTGCTTAATAACACAGTTTGAGAATGCCGTCGATATATGAACATATGTCTCCAATCGCTTCATCTGCTTGGCCAGCTGCAGCATGAGGCGCGTGGTGCGCGTGTTGATGTCCAGGGCCACATGCAGTGGCTCCGTGAAGCGCACTGTTGCCGCGCTGTGCACCACCACCTGCACCTCGTCCGTCAGCAACTGACGATCCGCTTCACTCAGACCCAAGTCCGGCTGCTGACAGTCTCCGGCAATGGGCACTATGCGTGCCCAGCAACTGGGCTTCGATTTGAGCAGCAGGCTAAACACCTAATACGAATGATGCCAATTGGAATCGCTTCTCTGGTTGGTCTTGTGGCTTACTTACGTCTTCGTTCTTCCAATTTGCCACCCGCTGCAGTATACCCTCACCCCTCTTGGCTCTGATTAGTACATAGATACGTTTTACATCTGTCGATCGCAGCAGCTTCTCAATTACCACTGAAAGGGAAACCATGAATTGCAATCAAAACTCTGTCTTAGCTTCAGTTTTATTAACATAAATGTTTCTTATGACGATTTAATTCAATACCCAATTTTTTTAAGACTGAAGAATTACGATATATCAAATTTAAATTATATTGCTCTTGTTGTTTATAATATTTCTGAATTCATATACATGATGAAAAAATCATTATCGATTCGACATACTCATTACATTCATTACATTTTTCTAGAAGCAATATAAAATTAGTATTCCAGTCGGTCAATGGGCTCATGCTATAATTATGGCATCTCCCAAATTGGCAAGAAACCCAGAATGCCCGACAACTCAACGAAAATGGTATGAGAGGCACTACTTACACTTATACACCAAATATTAACAGTAGCAAATGTATATGAACAAATTATTTAGACACGATTAGTTTTGTTTCTTTCGTCATTAGAAACAGGTTTTTAGCACTAGAACTTTTGTTTTAATTCATTAGATTATGTAAAGATCTAATTCAGTTTCGTTATTGATAGAAACCTTTGTTAATAGTTATGTAAGACTAAGTGCTCTCCAGTAATTTTGTTTTCATTTATTAATAGATTTTGTTAAACCATTAGAAAAAAAACTTCAATGAGTTCAAAGTTTAGGTACTTAAATTGTTTTGCAGTCCAATATTATTGATTGTAGTTCGGAATATTTATGCCTTTTTATACCCTGAACCCATTGAAAATGGTGTATATATATATATATATATATATATATATATATATATATATATATATATATATATATATATATATATATATATATATATATATATATATATTGTTTTTAATCAATAATATCCATTTTTTCCACGTTTTTCCTCCAATTTTTTTAATTATTAATTTTTAATTTCAATATATTTTACGTTTATAAATTGTTCAATTACAGATCACTTATTCACAATTTATTCACATTAAATTCCGTATACCTTTTCCCAAAAATCCACTGCCGCCAGTAATAAAAACGGTTTTGTTTTTGTAAAAGTTTTGAATTTCGGATGTCATTTCGTATTCACTATCCATCTCTTAATAGCACAACACAAGTACCGAAGGAAATCCGAGATTTTGTAGTGCGAAAAGATGTTAATGCAGTCGAGGCTGCCGCTTGAATGAGAGCAGCTCAGAACGGGCTTACGGTATTTATACCAAAAACGAAATTTCACAGTAGAAGTTTTGTATAATAAGCCAGTCGGATTGGAAGTACTATATGATATAATCGAAGAAGCCACATATTATTTATATACACTTGCAGTCAGTCTCTTGGCAGTCAAGAACTCAGACTTTGAAGTAGCTAAAAGCCTGCATCGCAAGTAATTTACAATATACGAATATGAAATTTCCGCATTTACAATTTAACGCAACACATGCAATCCACCGATAACTGGCTGAGCTGACAGCTTAGATAAGTAAAAAACGTTGTCCACTCGTGGCTCAAAGGGTTTTCCAGTTTACCGAGTGTTCAATTCAATAATACCTACTGATTAAATATACCCTAGCTTATATATCATAATGTGATCCATGGGATCACAGCCTCCATTAAGTATACATATGTATATGTATATTCTTGATCATTTTTATATTTTTTATTATTTATTAGCTTTTTAATACTTATTTTATTTGTTTACCAAAAACGCTGGCAAAAGTCAAGATTCAAATATTGTCTCTTACGCATTTTTCAGATTTATGTTTATCTTATACAATAATTAAACTAATTTTCTTGCAAATGAAGCCATTTTTTAATTATGTCATATATTTAATTAAATATGCAGATTATATACTGAACGTTTCATTTATATCTGTTCAATAAACAGAATTTCTACCTTCATTAAGCAGTTCAATTCTGATAATTGCGTCAGAATTCCGAGCTGTTCTGTTATTTCCTACAAAGCAGTGACGTCACGACGTATCGACGAGAATATAGAGATCGGGCTTCAGAATTCCAATTAGCTAGAGCTATCTTACTTGCTTTTTGTTGTGATAGAACTGATGTAATTTGTGCAAATAATATTTAAAAAGAAATTGTTTTTATTTGAAGTTCGCATTGCACAAAGTAGCAGTATGAAAGTATTTACTCACAAATACCCTACCGCTAATATAAGTATGCCTTCGCGCTGACATAGACTAAGTAACTAGTCAAATAGTTCGAGTCGAATTGGGCTTACTAAATGTATTGTTGGTTTGCTTAATTGCATCTACAAAGTTTCTATTGCTAAATTTATAGAAAGCAAAACTTCAGGATGGAACTTGAATATAATAACTATTGCGTCTTATTCCCATAATTTAAATATAACAAAATTTACAATTTGAAAAGATTTTAACAATAATTTTAAAGCAATGCTATGCTTTTAACACCAACGCATACAGCGGATAAGGCTGCAGTTTCTTGGCCTGTAGCGATTCCTCAAGCCACTTCACGTTGAGATGACGGCAGCTGCGACGGTAAAGGGGTCTGCAAAATACGAATTATATCAATTGTATAGGGTAGCTAAGTAAATATCATTATTCGTACCTCAGTTCCGTCAAATCCACATTTTTTGTTGTGTTATGGAATACTAAAGTAGCCTTCATTGAATTTTCAGTCAAGATGCCACCATTACGTATAAATGCATCCTTGTGATTGGACTGCGCCGCATCCCCTGCAAAGTATGCAACCTGGCCTATAAATAAATTACTTTCCTCGCCCTGTACTTCCGCTTTGCCATCTTCGGCTGGTTTATTTTCTACTTTAGCAGCGGCTGTTGTTTTCTTTGGCTTGAAGAAATCCATCAGACTTCCTTTAGATGCCGCTGCGGACGATTCCACCTTGGCCATTTTTGGAGCCTTTGATGGTGTTGCTTGCTCGTCATCAGAGCCGCCGCTCATGGATCTCTGGACTTTTTTGCTACTGCTTGCTGCTCCCTTGACACCCTTTCCTTTTTGGGGCGCCTGGGCGTCATCATTGTCCGCATTACAATTGGCTAACAGCAGGTCCACGTTCACATTATTTTTAGATGCTGCATAGAGCTGTTCCAGATGTGCCAGATCATTTGCATCCTTGGCACTTTTGTCGTAGCGCAGGCACGTGATGCGCGGAAAGCGTATAGAGATGCCCCCTGCAGTGTGAGCCTCCGATTGTGTGAACTCTGCGCCCGTGATTTCCCACACTGGCATTTTCTCCGGCCTCTTGGCTAGCACATCGGGTATAAGTGCTTTTTTGCAGTGTAGCCATTTAGGAATTTTATTCGCATCGGCGCGTTCTGTGAGTTTCATCAGTGCCTCGTGGATCGCATCGTTGCTGGCATCATCGAGGCCAGAGTGCACTTTGGTGACCGTCTTCCAGAGATGATCGCGTGCATCATAACAGCCCATTAGAAAGATGCTGAGTACACCGCCCTTCTTGCCGGAGCCATACCAAGCGCCCAGCACAACCAAATCGGCTGTGTCTGCCATTTTGCCACCAAAGAGATAATCCTTCTTTACTTTGAGCCAGTTACGTTTGCCCGGCTGATATGTGCTGCTGGGGCTCTTGAGCACAACACCCTCCAGATTGGCTTGAAGCACCTTAGCGGTCATCAGTGCCAACTCGTTTTTGGTCTTCAAGAACTCCGATTCGGACAGTTGCACACGGGATTTGATGGGTTGAATGTTTTGCTCCAGAATCTCGCGACGTTTGCAAAATGCGCTGACATCAAATTAACATTAGTTCTATAATGCAATACCGCCAACTCTATACTTACAGCTGTGTCAGATCATCGCCATCATAGAGCAAGCAGTCAAAGACAAACAGGCAAATCGAGGCATTAGCGTAGGTATGCTTCTTGTGCGCACCCAACGTGCCAAAGGGGAGCAAAGCGCCCGTTTCTGTGTCCACCAGAATTATTTCAGAATCAAGTATCATATCACCGGCACCAGGAAATGCACGCGGTATATAATCCTTCAGCTCCTTGATTTTGTGATCCATCACTGGCTTTAGATTTCGACTGAAAAACTTGAATTCGGCGCCCTTTTTGTGAATTTGTACTCTTTCGCCATCATATTTGATCTCACTATATAGGCCGCCGGGATTCTTTTCAAAGGCTTCCTCTACTGATTTGCAGGCATTGGCCAGCATGGGCGAAATGGGCGTCATTACCTGAATAGCACTAGTTTCCTTCTTCGCCTTTTTTGCTGACGCCTTTATCGGAGTTTTTAGATCCTTTGTTTGGTTGCCAGCAAAATTCTGTACAATAGCTGCGAGGTCTCGAGAGCTCTGATACGCTGGATAGGCCTGTGGTCCAAATGCATCCAGAATATGCCTGGCCCGTGCGTTAATGCGTAGATCCTGTTTGATCAACCTGATGAACGTGCGCAAATCTAAATCTGTTGCCTGTTTACACAACTTTTGCAACACTTCCGTTTGCTCATCCTCTTTTGTGCGCTGCTCCAGCTGACAGAGTATCTTTTCTACCTCATGTAAGTAGAGTTTGCTTTGTGTTTGTGGTTTCAGTTTGCTGGTGGTAGCAAAGTGTTTGCGAAGGGTTTCGGAAATGTCTCCATCTGCAAGAGAAATAGCCAACTTAGAAAGGTCTAAACACTTATGCCTAGTGATGATTACCTTGTTCCAAGTCCAGATGCATTTCCTGCTGGTCGACATGGAAGATGCGTGAGAACAACTTGAGCAATGCCTTGTTCTGTAAATTATAGACACGTTGTGTGGAGTTTGGTATGAGAAACTGCACCCACTGTAACAGGTCGCCCTCAAACCCGGCTCCACTGCTTCCTTTCTTAAAAAAGAGCTCCAGCTTCTCAACCTTGCGTAGGTAGCTCGACTCAGCTGCTATTTCATCACAAACGCGTCGAAATGTGTCCAGCTTGTTGTCTTCATTCTCTACCTGCTTGCTCGCCATGGCCCTTCTCCAAATTCGAGGAATGTTCGATATGCGACAATTGTTAGTTAACAACTTCAGCATATATTATAACACTTCTAATATCACTTTTTATGTTTTTCTTCCAGAGCATTGCAAGCTGCTCTACGACTCGCGTGTCAACAAGTCCGGCATCTTCGAATCGAATCAGCTGTTGAGTTCGCTTATCGGTGTTCCGATAAATAAGAATAGCGACTCTGCTAAGGTCGTACAATGCCGTTACGAATTTCAAGCGCAAAAGCCAGAAGTGATTCAAATTAAGTTTCATGACTTTAACATACCCACAGAGCACGAGAATTCCAGCCGCTGCCGAGACGAGGACGCATTGCATGTGCTGGCAGAAGTGCGGGGTAAATATGAGACGCAAGAACTACTATGTGGCGCTTTCTTACCCAAACCGCTGATGACTAACAGTCAGCAGCTGCAACTGCAATTCGTGGGCAAATATCCGCCGAAAATGACAAACAAAGTGCAGTATTATGGATTTCGAGCAGAATATCGGTTTCTTACAAGTAAGTCTTGCACGATGCAAATGAAACGTATATACAAATGTTTTAAAATTTTCTTGTCTTTAGACTATGGCATATTATCAGGCGTGCAGCAAGGAAACGAATGCACATTTGCTTATAACAGCCGTGACAGGATTAGTGGTCTATTTCATTCCCCAAACTTTCCTGGTTATTATCTGGAGAATGTTGTGTGCAATTACTATTTCTATGGAGCTGATGAGCGGGTTGTTCTACGTTTCACATACTTTGACGTCGAAGGCATTAGCACGTATGTTCGAATTTATAGTAATTTAAAATTATTTATTAGTAATTCTTATTTTCTAGATGTGACCATCAAACGGCTAGCGATTATGTGGAATTTTCCAATTTTATGAGTACAGATCGAAAGTTCAGCAAGTATTGTGGCAAATTACCCGACTTTGAAGTGCGTTCAGATGGACGATTCTTTCGTGTATCCTTTTATTCGAATGACCGATTTGTGGCCAATGGTTTTCGGGCTCTCTATACATTTGAATCGATTGATTTGAAAATGAATCCAGATTTGGGGGACAGTACTGTGTCCATGCAAAGCTATGTGTCAGGCGGAGTGCAGCTTCTACCGAAGATTATAAGCATACCCTTAACTATTGTAATCTCACTTGAGCAATATAGAAATTGAAAATAAAGTAGTCAACAGATGGAAGCTTTTGTGTTTCACTTCGTTTAAAATTGATAAATATATAACGATAGTCATCGATAGTCAAATATATAAGTACGGCAGCACTGTGCATCTGCACGCATTTACTAACACTATTTTTAATCACTGCCGCGAAAGTTTCCACTGCGCTCCATTTGGTTCGTTTTGTCGTCTTTGGCATTCGTTCATTATTCGCCGACAGCTTCGCGAGGTAGTTTTTGCCCGCGCCGCGTTGAATATTCAGTTTTGTTTGTTGGGCCTCATTAAGGGTGGCTGGCTCGTAATTGTCGTGTGTTTCAAATGTAATTTAAAAGCTGAGCGTAACAAAAAGTATTATTACCTAGTGATAAGTGTCGAAACAGAGAAGAGAGCTGCAATAAATTCTCCAAAAGTTAACAATAAAGAGCAATTCAAGGAACACACAAAATTCTAACAGCAGAAACGCAAAATGTTCTCACGGCCCAGGTAAGCTACGTCAACGAAAACTGTTCATATCAAGAAACCAGGTGGGCATTGGCATCGAATTGCCAAAGGAATTGGAAATGCTTGCTGCTATTTTTGGTAAATTTGCAAATTGACGAAACGTTATGCAATTTCAATTGTCAGCCATTCGGCCCGCGTCCCAGCTGTTCTTCTCAGTGACCTAGTCGTTGCCGTGGCAGACGAGCGTGCGCCAAGGCCCTCCTCCTCTAGCGCCCTCAGCACAGCAATCTCTATGTGCATTGCGCAGCTTTCGTTTTCAATGGTACTGCCAATACACACACACCCTCACACAGACACACACACAGGCGCAGACAAACTATCGCAGGCACAACCCTATTGGTATTGGTGAGGGCAGGCTAGGAATCGCACATGTTTCTGACATTGACCCAACTTTTCTGGTTTTCGCTAGATTTCTGCAACAGCTGTCGAGCTGCAACTGCCCTCTATTATTTTCCTTGTTGCGTAAGAGCTTACACCTCAAATTGCAAAAAAGTAGATAAAACATAATATAAATGAAAATAAATGTAAAAGCGGCTATTCACAGACAGGCGCACACAAACACACATACGAAACAAAACAGCTGAAAATCAATATACAAACAATCAACATATGCATATGTGTGTGTGTGTGTGTATGTGTGCTTTCCCCTACACCAACGCATTCGTTCTTGCCTCTGTATTGGCCACCTTCACGTTCATGGACATGGACACAGCTATACATAAATGTACACACACATGCGCACATATACATATACATATTCCACGCTTCTATTGCCAAATTCTAAATTTATAAACATTTTTAGCACGACGCATTTCTGTATACAGCAATATAAATGAAAAGAAGAAAAGTAGCATTATTTTGTTTTTTGCTGGCTCTTCGTCATTTCGCCTTTTTTTTGTTGCCAAGTTCAAAAGTTGTTAGGCTTTGTTACGCAGCCTCTCATCGGCTATCTCTGTCTACTGTTTCGCTTTTTTCTCTTTTGCGCATAGTTTTTATGGCCAAACATATAAGAGTACATTGACTTCCATTTGATTATTGCCCTCACGCAGAACTTTATGGCTTTCGAGCGAAAATACATACATACATACATATGTATGTATGTACTGATCTTTCTGTGTGTGTGCATGTATGTTGCTTGGTCTATCAGCAGTAAATTTGGCATGCATACACAAGCACACATGCTTGACGCTGTTTACACAAACATTTTATTTTTGATATCATATCGGGATATGCCAGTCTTGCGCGTGAATATATACTACGTTTATACGAGACATTTGACCATCATAAAATTGCACAATGAAACAGATTTAAATAATAATTTTCTCTCTTTTTAATTGCTGTCTATGTATTCTCCTATATTTAATTTTTTATTATTCATTCAATTTATTTTACCAAGAAAATAAACTTTTTAGGAGATGATTTTATTTTTATTTTTTTAAATTTACATTAAGAATTTATATTAAAAGTAAATAATCATTTCATATATTTATGCAAAGTAATTTAATTGTGTTTTAAATAGTTTGGTTAAATATCAAATGATTTCTCATAGGCAATAAAACTAATTACAATAAGTATATTTATATTAAAAGTAAATAATCATTTCATATATTTATGCAAAGTAATTTAATTGTGTTTTAAATAGTTTGGTTAAATATCAAATGATTTCTCATAGGCAATAAAACTAATTACAATAAGTATAAAATATATAATAGAATAGAATAGAAATATAAATGGATACTATAAATATAGATAGATATAGAATATACCAAACATATATTATATTAGGTCTAAAAGAATTAATGATATCATGCTATTCGGTCATATCGTAATATCAAACGATTTTGAGATAATTTGCGGGTCGTATGAACCTCGTTTCAAATACGGAAATGTTTACGACATGCACTTACAATTGTATGAGTGATTAGATAGATATAACATATGTGGATATACATACATACATATATGTATGTATATATTGTATAAATATATAAAAATGCGAATGAAAAGCACTTGGTGCTCATGTGAGCTGCTGAGCGTTTGGTCGAGCAAATAGAAACAAAATGACGTATGATGATAATGATACCATACTATGCCCACTTCCCACTTGTCAGCCCCTTACACACGTCTGTTAATTAGCAGTGAGTGTACTGCTTAAAGCGCACTTCAGGCCAACACGTCAGGAGCGCGTGGAACTGTGGGCGCGTCATTAACGGGTTCGCTTCTAGCTACTGCGGGAGCCGTAATCCCACTGATGGGCATACCCATCAATGAATGAATTTAGTCACAAGGTGTACGCAATTAGCGCCAATTATGCTAAATCTCCCAGAATGCGAACGACCAACATATATCAAACTCATTCAGTTTCTGTTGATAGAGTAGTGATAATAGAGTGTCGTAATAGATTGAGCATTCCTCTAGCTCGATTCTAGGCAGTATCTAAAACAGCTGACGCGCACTTCAGGCCAACACGTCACGAGCGCGTGGAACTGTGGGCGCGTCATTAACGGGTTCGCTTCTAGCTACTGCGGGAGCCGTAATCCCACTGATGGGCATACCCATCAATGAATGAATTTAGTCACAAGGTGTACGCAAATAGCGCCAATTATGCTAAATCTCCCAGAATGCGAACGACCAACATATTTGCTACCCTCGTCATATGCTACCATTCGGAATCTTATCGTGCGATCGTAAACAATGCGGCTTAGTTTTTGCACCACTCTGATAAATGGCAAGCTAGATTGGGCATAGTTCGAGTGTGCTTGACTTTAAGATGCCCTGCGGTTGAAAAATCACTTCATAACACAAACAATACTTTCATTTGTTATCTTATTTCTAAAAGATTAATATAATATACAATATACTTTATACTCATTAAGACCATTGATATGATAATATTTACATAATGAAGTTTATTTTCTCCAGTAAAAAGGAATACATGGTTTTACCGGTACTAAGGTTTTTACCGGGTCCGGGTATTTCGTTTTGTTGTTGTGCGTTTAAATCAAACTCATTCAGTTTCTGTTGATAGAGTAGTGATAATAGATTGTCGTAATAGATTGAGCATTCCTCTAGCTCGATTCTAGGCAGTATCTAAAACAGCTGACGCCAGCCTTGAACTTGAATTTTCGTGACGTTGCATCACAATAATAAATATTGTTTTTGATTTGTTGCAGCTTGTGTGGAAATCTCGGTAGGCTGTGTCGCAATGGAACTGCCGCAGCAATAAGCGCTCCAACAACATTGCCAGCATTATCGGCGCTGGCGCTGAGCGATGCCCGCGGCTATCATGAGGTTGTCGGTGACATTATTTGCCCCTCGCAGGTGCGCGGCATCGATCACATACGCGATCCTCGGTTGAATAAGGTAAGTGGCAGTGCAATTGGGCCGCCAACTGTGATGCAGATATACATACGTAACTTTTGCACCCCTTCGACAGGGCTTGGCCTTTACACTGGAGGAACGTCAGGTGCTGGGTATTCATGGACTGCAGCCGGCGCGTTTCAAGACCCAGGAGGAGCAGCTGCAGCTGTGCAAGATTGCAGTGAATCGCTATACAGAACCGCTGAATAAGTATCTGTATCTGAGCGATCTGCATGATCGAAATGAGCGTCTCTTCTTCCGCTTCCTGTCGGAGAACATTGAGGATCTGATGCCAATTGTCTATACGCCCACAGTTGGTCTGGCTTGCCAGCGTTTCGGCCTGATCTATAGACGTCCGCATGGCCTCTTCGTCACATTCAACGATCGCGGTCACATTTTTGATGTGATGAAGAACTGGCCCGAGCCGAATGTGCGTGCCATTTGCGTAACTGACGGCGAGCGCATTCTGGGTCTGGGAGATCTGGGCGCCTGCGGCATGGGCATTCCAGTTGGCAAACTGGCTCTATACACGGCACTGGCGGGCATTAAACCACATCAGTGCCTGCCCATTGTGGTGGACGTTGGCACCAACAATATCGATCTGTTGGAGGATCCGCTGTACGTGGGCCTGCGACAGAAGCGAGTCGTGGGACGGGAATACGATGATTTTATTGATGAGTTCATGGAGGCAGTTGTGAAGCGATATGGCCAGAATACCCTGATCCAATTCGAGGACTTTGGCAATCACAATGCATTTAGATTCTTAGACAAGTACCGCAACAACTACTGCACCTTTAACGATGACATACAGGGAACAGCCGCTGTCGCTGTGGCTGGATTGTACGCATCCAAGCGTATCACGGGCAAGTCCTTGAAGGACTACACTTTCCTATTCGCTGGCGCCGGCGAGGCTGCCATCGGCATTGCCGATCTCGTCGTGAAGGGCATGGTTGCCGAGGGTGTACCCATCGATGAGGCCTATAGTAGAATTTTCATGGTAGATATTGATGGCCTGTTGACCAAAACACGCAAGGTGGGCAGCTTGGACGGTCACAAAGTCAACTATGCCAAGGACATTGAACCTATGGCTGATCTCGAGCAAATTGTGTCGACCATTAAACCAAGTGTAAGTCCTATATTTGCATTGCATATAAAATTCATACGCTCATTCGCATTTTTATTGCACAGGTGCTAATTGGAGCTTCAGCTTGTGCCGGTCTGTTCACGCCCAAGATTTTACGCACCATGGGCGAAAATAACGAGAGGCCCATCATATTTGCGCTGTCAAATCCAACCAGCAAGGCGGAATGCACAGCTGAGGAGGCCTATCAGAATACGGATGTGAGTTTTTGTGCTTTGTATATGTCATGCTGGCAGTTTGATGCATCTCACTTTATTCGTTTTTTTTAGGCTCGCGTAATCTTCTCATCGGGCTCGCCCTTCCCACCAGTGACAGTGGGCAACAAGACCTACTATCCCGGCCAAGGTAACAATGCTTACATTTTCCCTGGCGTGGGTCTGGGCGTCATCTGCACTGGCACCCATCACATACCCGATGACATGTTCCTTATTGCCGCCCAGGAGCTGGCCAACTTTGTAGAACCCACTGATATCGAGCGTGGCTCATTGTACCCACCACTGTCGAGCATCCGTGATGTGTCCATGAATATTGCCATTGGTGTGACCAAGTGTGCTTATGACAAGGGTATGTTTTGCGTTTGCCTGTTTGTTTCTATAGCCTAATGAAATCTGATTACAATTTGATTAGGATTGGCATCCACATACCCAGAGCCGCAGGACAAGCGCAAGTGGCTGGAGGATCAACTGTACAACTTCAACTATGAGAGCTCGATGCCTGTGACCTGGACCTGGCCACGCATGCCATACATCAAGACTCGTGAATTAGTGCCCACAAAACTCTATGGAAAAAAAAGTGATTAACATTTCTTTTCTCTTTCTATTCCCCTTTTAGGCGCAGAGAGTCCGCTAATTGCCGCTATTAAATAAGAAAATCGTTCAGTTCTGTTGGCTCATCGTTTGATGGCACTTCTGTATTGCATTCTAACCCACTCTTCGAACTACTACCACTACCACTACTACTACTACCACTTCTAAGCGACCACCAACAGCACCAAACACTAATCAAGCAAACTTTCTGCAATGGCTCACACTATCGACATATTATCGATTCAATCACTAAATTCAAGAACTGCCGGCGTACGGCTCTAGAGCTCTACAGCTCTCCATTGGTGACTAAAACAAGCAAATGCAACAAGCAAACCTGAACATTGTTATTTAACTACTCATATTAATTGTTAGTCATAGATTCGAGCTGTAGTAGTTAGCCGAGCGACATGTGCGACAAAGACTTCTGTGTATTCTCGATATGTTCTAAATCGTAGATTATGATAAATGAGTTAAAAGAATGTTTTTATTTGTGTAAATAATTATGTTAATGCTGAATGTGATCCTACTTAATTTACTAACTGCTTTGTTATTATTATTAACCTTTACCTGGCTTGCTGGATATTAATATTCCTTTTGGCTTTCTTATGGTTTATCTCGTACCATCTTTAACTCTCTCTTTATTGCTTTTTAATGTATTGTTACTTATAAAAGCGGCACGAAGCGCGTTACGAAATTCTCTGCTTTATTTATCAATTTACTATAAAAAGTGCAACATTGATTGATATTGATCTATTGCTATTTCCCTTTTCGTTGAAATATAGAAAACGAAGAAATCTTATAAATTACCCAACCCACACCGACCGCATAGAACCATTGGCAAATTTAGACAGCAGAACGGTGAGATTCTGCCCATCCCTTAACGAAAGTTAAACAGCTGCCGTTGAGCTAAAGCATTAACTCTTAAACTAAAAGTTAACAACATAAGTTAAAAGCTATTATTTAATATATATAGAGTATATATATATATGCATATAATATAACAATTATATATGTATTTATATATGTATATCTATATAAATTATTTTCTTTTATCCATGTCTGATATTTATTATTAAATAGACTTGTTATAATTATCGTTACAAACAAAATAAACCATAAATCAGTTTTAGTTTTACAAACGATAATTATGTTTAAACATAATGGAGTCATCCGCCAGCAATTGTACAATTGACCCGCAGATGTGCGATTAACAATAAAAAATACACAACTACAGAAATTAAATTTGAAATGTTTCAATTTATATTGATAAGAAATCACAATAAATTACGGACTATTATTTTAATTATTTTCATAAGAGCTTTTTGTATTTCCCGTCAATGAATTGATTGGTTAATTCTAGACGAACAATTAGTTGAAATACTTCTAGTCGACTATATCGTTCGTTCAATTTCCCATTATTCGATAAATGTTTTATGTTTGTTAATTCAGGGAAATCGCTAACGTTAAGCGAAATTTCCCGGCAGATTTCCACTTGAGATTGTTAGGCTGACATATATATTTATAGGGCTTTCTTAAGTTTTTGGGTATTTTTATTAAAACGAATAAGTTTTCGTTTTATTAAACGAAAACGTGAAACTACGAAAGAATCGAAGAGTAAACATCATAAAAATGTATTTGTATTTTCATTGTAGTTAACTTTAATTGTGTAAAACTTGTTATAATGTGAATATTAATCATTTTACGTGGTTATGCATTTCCATGAAATCTAAATCTTCGATTCCTTCGTAGTTGCGAAAAATAAAAGCAAGCATTTTAGTTTTAACCTTCCAGTTGCTCTCGCGCTCTTTCTATCTCTCCCTCTCCCTCTCTCTCTCTCTCTCTCACTCTCTCTGAAATACGATGAGCCATAGCCATGTGAATGCTCAGAGAGTTGAGAGTGAATGCTTAGTGAGGCCAAGCATAAGCTTGAATATATAAATATATTTTATTACCCTGTATTTATTGGTAGTAATTAGATGGTGTTTCAGTTTTTTGTGTATAAGCTTGTGGCAAGCAGAGCATTATATATGTACATATATATTCATTCCTAGCTGCCCCTTTTGTAACCTCAATCTAATCGGATCTAAGTTGATTCAACAACAAATTTACATAAGTCTCAAATTATTTAAATGTTTGTTGAAAGCAAATGAAACATGACTATATCTAAAAACTGCTAGCAGAGTAACTGCCAGTCGAATATACCCGAAGAATTTAATCATATTTATATTAGAGTGCAAATGCGTAAACAAAGTCCGATAGACTCTTGAATAATCAGCAAATGAGAAGATTCTTAATAAATACATAGATATTTACATATATAAATATATGTGAATATATTTATACTTATATATTTCTAAATGACACTGAATGAGAGGAACCCAAAGAGTTGGATACGGACAGCGAACAGCAGTGGCCTCATGAGGGGAAAACCCTCAGCTGTGCTCAGTTCTTTACTCTCCATTCCTCGTTCTCCACTCTCCATTCTGGATTCTTGATTGAGCACATTGAGTTGAGCTTGGCAGAGTGCTGAGCTCACTTCGAGGCAGTGTCGCCTTATAAGGCGTGTGCTCGGAGCGCGCTGCGCACAGTATCAGTTGGAGCGTTCGTTTGGCTGGTTATCAGGTCGCTGCTTCTTCCATCTAGTGCTGATCGCATTCTACCGAGATGCTGTGCCGTTGGTTGCTCTTCGCAGTCGTCGTTGCGGTTGTCTGCTTGATGGGCGCCCGTTCCGTTCGAGCAGGTGAGATAGAAAACTTCGCACGACCCGTTTTTGTTTTACATATTAATTGCTTGTGCACATTGACGCTTACATAGCCTATGCGGATGACTGCGACACCCCGAACGGGGAGCGGGGCCAGTGCATGCCGTTCTCCTCCTGCTCGGATATCGAGCAGCGCCTCTTGGCTGCCCAGCAGAGCGGGCAGCGTGTGGCCCCGGAGTATGCCAGCTATTTGCAGAAGGCATCCTGTGGCGAGATCGATGGAGTGGTAAGGCTACATAGAGACAGATATAAATAGCTTAATCTCAACTTTGATCCTATTTTTAGCGCCACTTTTGCTGTCCTACGTCGCAGATCCAGCACAACTCCAAGGTCATGGAGCTATTTAGGAGCGCCGACTTCAACTGCGGCAATATTCTCAATCAGCGCGTGGCCAATGGCTACGAGGTGAAGCTGTCCTCCAGGCCCTGGATGGCCTTGCTGCGATATCACAGCTTGGGCGAATCTCGTTTCCTGTGTGGCGGCACAATCATTGCCAACCGTAAGCATAGATAGTATATAGTAGTTGACAGACTTGCTAAATATTTTGTTAATCATTGCAGGCTATATTTTGACTGCAGCCCATTGCGTCCACGGACTGGAGGATAATCTGTGGGTATACAATTTCCTCCACTCAACACAATTTTATCAATTTCAATTTGTCTATTTGCAGCTATGAAGTTCGCTTGGGCGAGCATCGCATCTCTACTGAGAGGGACTGCCGGCAGCAAGGGCGGAAGGAGAAGTGCGCACCGCCCGTCAAGGATTTGGGCATTGAGAAGTTCATTATACACGATAAATACGATTCAAAGCGCATCATCAATGACATCGCTCTGCTGCGCCTGAACGAAAGCGTCACCTTTGACAGTGAGTGAGGAACCGGACATGAGCCGTCTTCGTTAGCTAATAAAACCTAACTCTTGCAGAGCACATTAAGCCAATCTGTCTGCCCATCAGCAACGAGCTGAAACAGCAGGCGGAGTCCTTAGAGGATTATTTTGTCACTGGCTGGGGCACCACTGAGAACGGCTCCTCGTCGGATGTGTTGCTGCAGGCCAAGGTGCCCATGCAGTCCCGATCGGTCTGCTCGCAGACCTATCGCCGCGAGGTGCCGCACACTCAGCTCTGTGTGGGCGGCGGCGACTTGCAGGACTCGTGCAAGGGCGACTCGGGTGGCCCCCTGCAGGCGCCCGCTCCCTACCTGGACGAGTACAAGGTGCGAATGGTGGAGTTTGGCATCGTGAGCATGGGCGTGACATCCTGCGGCCAAATCAGCCTGCCGGGTCTTTATACCAATGTGGCTGACTATGTGCAATGGATAACCGATGTCATGGCCAAACATGGCCTGTAAAACATATGGAATAAGCACCCAGTATAGCATTTCCTATTATTTTTGTTCCCAATCCGACGTATGTTAATAATAAATGCTCATAAATATTTATAGAGCTAGGCGCTTTTATATACATATATCGAAAAGTTCAAATATGCGCGGCAATTTAGCGAAAGCGACATCTAGTAAAATCTAAGTGAGCTGCCGCCATCTAATGGATATTGTGTTAATCGTTCAACGTGTTGTGCAACTGTTGAGCAAATGGAGCGCACATATAAACGCCACGTAGCGAGTGTTCAGTGGCCCAACTGTTGAGAAGAACATCAGCAACTGTTGAGCTCGAACATTTTATCCAATACTCAAACCGATGTGTTTAAGATGTGCTAAGTGAAACGATATTTGATGTATTTTTGCTTCCTTCGAAATCATCAACAAGTTTTATTTTTTAAATATAACTATAACAATGTCTAGAGAGATGGCGACATCCAATGGAAATTGCGTTGTCCGCAAAGTGTTATGCAACTGTTGAGCGAGCCGAACGTGCATGAAATTGCTACATAGTGAGCGTTCAGTTTCTTAACTGTTGAGTTCGAAAATAACAATATTAACTATCCGATACCTAAACCTGTGTGTCGGGGATATTTTATGCGAAAGGACATTTGAGGTAATTTTGGAAACACTCAACGATTTTCCCTTTGAAAGCATCAAAAGATTTTATAACTTTCACAAATAAAACTTGCACAATGTTTATCAAGCGACTTATTCACTTCAAATAATCAAATGCGTAGGAGGTCTGCCTGTCAAGAGCGAGTTATGGCCGAGCAAATACGGCTGCCAACACTTTGATGGGAAAACAAATCAAGCACGGTAAATTCAGAATGCTTGATTACAAAATACCCTGTAAATAAGTTGAATATAATGAAATGCATACGTTCATCAGATATGTTAAAGTGGAAGTAAAATTGGCATTCTAATTAGGG